>OY759170.1:74513897-75713897 GCA_963662145.1 Sturmia bella | reverse complement strand
TGTTCTTGTTTTATATGTACAGATTCACTTCACTAGCACGTTTGCCCGAATAAGCACCATTATTTCTCATTGTATTTGCCACCGCTCTGCCAGAGTGAAAGATAAAAAGGTTTATTACACTTTTGTGTATTCGCATTAATTCGATTGAAATTAGCGGTTTTGTTAAGCACTGCTTTTAACAATGAAGTAAACGCAACTTCATTTGTTAAGCGCAGTCTAAACTGAACACTAGCGAGTCTTTTCTGAGAATGTAGTATCCCATATTTCGATTGTCGTCGTCGCCGTCACCACATTAAAGCGACGCAAGAAATTCAGCGCTTGTGTACTTAATACCAGCAACAATTAATGTTGGCTAATGGACTTGATAAAATCTCGTAGGTCTAGCAGATGTCAAATATCTACAAAGAAGCCGAAAATTGTTGTCGATGAGGAGTTTGCGATCGCGAGTTTTTCGATACTGACTTGATGCGACGACGACGAAATATGGGGAAATATTTTAAATAAAGTGACCTTTGCCATCTACATACATCGTTTACTAATTATTTACTGTGTTTTATTTATTTTATAACTCCCTCTTTTATTTACCCCCTAATTCATAAAAATTATTACAGGCTTATAAGACTGTTATTTGACATATTTGTATGGAAAATCTGTCAAACAAGAGTTTTATAAACCTGTTATAATTTTTATGAATTAGACGGTTAGTCTCTACTGCTTTCTAGCTAAAGCTGCATCAAAGAAAGCCGTTTCATATTAGTTTGCTATCAGAACAACAATTCGTAAAGGCTGACAGTTACTTTAGTTTCAAAGTTTCGAAGCATTATTTCAATAAGTTACAAATGTAGTAGAGCCAATTCATTTTTACATTGAACGGAATGTATTTGGTTAACTTTTGCAGGGCAAAAAAACAAAAGACTTACTTGGACAGCATTGCCTGATGTAGTGTGTATAACTGTGGTATTTGGTTTATTTACAAATAAAACACCTTTGGGCATGGCAACAGGTGTTTGTGTGTTATTACCCGTAGCGGTTTGAATTACTGAAGACTGGTTGGCCGCTTGTATGACGGATTGCACCTTAAAGTAGAAAATTAAATTCATATCAAATCAAGGGCTCAAGTGAGATATAATAATTCTTATATTCTTACGAACCGGCAGACCATGTGGATTATTTGCTAAATATTGTACAACATTTGAGGTGGTGGTGAGAACGGTACCAGCAACAACAGCAGCAGCAACAGATGCTGGCACAGAAATATGACTTTGTGATGGCGGCGCTAAATTTTGGCTGTTTGAATTCGTTATATTGATTTGCTGTTGTGTTGACTGTAACGCTGCAGGTTGTTGCTGTTGTGACGATGTTAGGCTTAAATTATGACCCCCTATGCCACCACCAGCGCCCGATGTATTTGTATCATCAATGTTATTTGAGGAGTTGCCATTCTCCTCCACGATGCTGTCCATTTTTTCAATCTTCAACAGCACCGTCACGTCTTCCGACAACTGCTTCAGTTTGGATGTTTTCTAGCTGTGTCTCTTTCGTTGTCTGGATATCAACCAATTTACTTTTGGTTTATTGTTCTTCAGCCGCAAAACTAGCCAGAGTGAGTTTGATTCTTCTCAATATTTTTATTGGAATATTATTTCAGGCTTTAATAATTGTGTGTTAACACGCGAGCCTGCACAACGCCAAACTTCACTTCAGATCGGCTCGAATTTAATTGAGTTGGGACTTATTCGGTGGTGATTTTGTCTAGATCTTTTTTTTTAACAGCGGTGGTTTTGTTCCTACTGCTGAGGCCCAAACGATGACGTAATTATTCAAGTTATCCAGTTTGAATATTGTTAGCTCTGCAAAAACAAAAGAAACAAACCATGGAATATTTTAAAATAACAACAGACTACTTAGTTTGAGTTAAACAGAAACCATTAATTGCTCTTAAAATATTCAGTTTAAAGAAATTTGAATAAAGCCGCGCGCAGCCGTTGCTTGACTTACAATAACATTTTCAATAAAAGAATCACACTCACACATTCGTATGAACAAAATTCAAACGTTTTCTTTAAATTCAAATGTTCGCAGAGTTCTTCCATGTGCAATTGAATTTTCTTAATAGATGTGTAATCAAAAGTTTGTCTGTTCATTCGCGCCAAGTGTGCGTAGAAATTAATAATGTTTCAACAATTTACATACATATGTATTTACATATATGTGAATGTGGGCAAGTGTGCCCATTTGTTTGTACAAAATACCCGTTTCTTTATGTTTTAATCGTCATAATATTTTGCACAAATGAGTCACCTCAACATACTTGCAGGCAATACAAGAGCAAGAAAACAGTGAACATGTTTCAATAAGCAATTTGAATTTTTATCATGCTGTTGTTTATCACAAATAATGCTGTGCCAATCAAGAGTCAAGAAAACGCGAGCCCAACAGTCCAGTCCGCTGACCAGTAACTATTTTATTGTTTGTTCCCGGCCATTAGTCGGTCGGATTGCTGTCTTCGTCACTATGTGGTTTCGCATATATACAAAGAGTTGGGAATGCATGTGGTTGTTTTATGTAGTGTCAAAATGTGTTACATGCCATGCAGTTGTGTTGTAATGGAACCAGTGGTAAACGGAAAGCATAAGAGTGCCTTAGACTTTGGACGTTTCGAACAAATATCCGAGAGAAGGGTAATGAATGTCGAACATACATACGTTTAACTTTGCCCGAGGTACTCTGGCACTAGGTAGTATATTTCAGAATAACTTATAGTAATTTTCGTTTTTAAGCCCCCCCCCCCCTCCTCCCCCTAAGAAGAGGACGGGTGTGTTGCGAAAAAATATTGGGAAGAAAAAAATTAGGGATGTCGTTGATTGGGGAAAATTAGTAAAATAATTTTATATAGATCCTAGTTTATGAACATCTAGAATAGCAATAAACCTCTAGGGTATATATCGTGCACACCGTTAAAAGAATATTTTTCAGCACGACAAAACCACACTAGGGTGCATCACTATGTGACAGAGAAAACTCGTTCTTTAGCCGTGCGGTCCGGTCCGTCTGTGGAACAAATTGCCTACATACGTATTACCTTCCAGTTACAACACAGGAAGGTTCAAATCAAATGTACACAAGCACTACTTCCTCATTTTTCCTCCCCAAAGCCGAAACTAGGAAGTTCTGGTACAATGCACTGCTTATGTAGGGGTCGTCCCCTGAGTACTGCTCCAAAATAAAAAATATAAAAAAAAAATTATAATTTACATAATTTTTGTTTGTTCTTCATTAGTCAATGAAAAACTAGTTTTTACAGCTTCAGATTTTTTAAATAAAATTTTGAACAATTTATTCAATATTGTATTTAAAAATATTATCCTGACGATCTTAACCAGCTGTTATTAAATAAGTTGTTCAAAATTTGTAAAGCTTTAAGAAAACGTTTTCCATAAAAAATTATATCAAATTCTTTTCAATTTGTTGCAACGAGTAATCAGTAGGGGCATTCACCTGAATTATTGTTTACAACTCTGTTATTTTTACTACTATATTGAAAATTGTAATTCAAAGTTGTTTTCTGTCAATTTGAACGCTTAAAACTGAAGTAGGTTCCTATTTTTTTTTGTAATGTGAACTGTGTTTTACATAGGCAGAGCTTTGCCGAAAAAACAACAGACTGTTACATTCTGGTACATACTGTCAACATAATTGCTTACTTCAGACTCTTAAAGGTCTTTTTTAAACACAGCGTAGTAAATAAAAGTCAAGTAAATTTTGCTGTTACAGTGGCGGTTTTCACGCTTCGTTTTAAAGTACTCTTGTAGATCTTGGAAATATTTTAAATTTAATAAATCTTGATAAATTTAAAACTCGGCAATAACAAATCTCATAAATTTTTAATTTACTAAATTAAAACCTCTGCAATGCCTAAAGAGTAGTAGATTTACTAAATGTAGTAAGTGGATTTATTTACAAGTATGAAACAGTTGACAGATTGGTTATGCAAACATTTACTTTTTGTTAATAAATAAATATACATACATATGTATGTACCTTTGCACATCATCATTTCATTAATTTCGATTTGATCAATGGCATTTTGAATTAAATAGTTAATAATTTCTTCTTTCACTGTTTCCTTAGGCATTTTTTTAGATCTTATTTCTTTTAATATTTTACGAAACGCCAATTGAAAAATTCTTTTGTGTACTTTTGGCGGTAAAATATCAAAACAAAAGTCAGCTGTTTAAACTTTTTTACAATACCAAGCAAAAAAGTCGCTTACACTTGGTAGTTTAAAATAGTATTATATTTACAAGTATTTTAAATATAATACGAAGTGTGAAAACCGCTAGTAAATTTCGACCAGATTTACTATATTTACAAGGTCTACAAGGGTACTTTACTATCAAGGAAAACCCAACTAATGTGGAGTTTTTCTTACTTGTATTGATACTTCGAACAGTTTTAGAGTACCCTCTCTCACATTCATGATTCGAATAACTAGCGAAACTAAAATATATGACTTATCGATTCGCTTTTCTTCAAACAATCTGCACTATGAACAAATGAACAGCAAACAGAACACATTTTATGCGTCCATAATACTTTATAAGCAAACATGCATATGTATATATGTATGTATGTATGTTGTTTATATGTACATTTGCATGAATATGACTTTATTTTATTATTTTAATGAATGACGTAATGTACACGTCAAAGTTATTGTTTATGGGGTGGTACATGTTTGTGCATGCTTGGAGGGGTTGCCATTAAGTTTAGCATTTTGATAGTTTTCATTAAAAGTACGCATTAAATGTATGTTCAAATCAAATAAGCTACGCTCTTTTTTTCATTTTTATATAAAAATTATTGTTTGCAATGTATTAATTCAATTTATTTTATTTGATGCAAGATTCCTATAAGACCAAGACGAATTGATATTCTGTTTACAATAAATGCAGTTTAGTTAATAACTTAGTTACTAGCAATACACAGAAAAGTATACAGAGTCTTTGCCGAAATTGAGTCATAACTTGCTTATTTCGTAGAAAACGAGTTTAAAGTTTTGAATTTACCCGCAATTTATTGGTAAAACATTTTTATTCTTATCTCAAGCATTGAGTATACAAGATACTTGCATAAAATTTTAGCACAATATAAAAAAGGATCGAAAAGTAAATAGCTCGCAAGCTTTTACTCTTGGGAAACTTCAGGTATCATTGTCGAGATTCTACTGTTAACCTCAAAAAAAACAAGCAAACAATTATATACTTATGTATATAAACAATTTTACTCAAAGCTACGCATTTGAAGAAGAAAAAAATAACAAGTCTATTTAACTTGCATGTCATATGACGAGTCACAGTTTTAATATGTTTTCCAGACACAGAAAAATTGAATGGTTTCACATTTAGTAAGAATGTTATATCCAAAACAAATACATTCGTATTCCCAGCTCTGTCTTTCTCACAAGTGTTACGATAAGACCTGCGCGACACAGAAAAATTAAAAGCGCGATACATGTGTAAGCTGATAATATTCCCAACACACAAAATACTATAAGCTTGAGAAGTAATTGATATATACATATGTATATATTTATTTATAATATAATTATATTTATGTATTTATTTATTATATAATTATATTTATATATTTATTTATAATATTATTATAATTATATATTTATAATATAATTATATATTTTTACACCGGTATTCATAAAAAATAAAACGTTGCTCAAATACATTTTAGAAAAAATTTGTCGCAAAATGTGTTTCAACAATGTTTTATTTTTTATGAATACCGGTGTTATAATATAATTATATATTTATTTATAATATAATTATATATTTATTTATAATATAATTATATATTTATTTATAATATAATTTTTAAAATGCTTACTTTTTCGAAGAATCAACTATGTAACAGTATTAATATTTATCCACTGTAAACATGATAGCTTAGTCTGTATACTCTTTCACCTCATTTGTATCAAGAAGAGTATTATTTTAAGTAAAAAAATGTTCAGATAATTGCATCATAAAATTTCATAAAATTATGCTGCTTCAAATCTAGACTCTAAATATGAAATTATCAACTGATTTATGTAAATTTTGTTTATGTTTTTACAGTGCTCGTTAATATTATAACTAAGCGTGAGTTTGTTAAAATTTCGTGCTCAAACCGTAGAACACGACTGCAAAACTGTCATAAAGGAAGTTAAAAAATTCTAGCATACATAAATATTCTATATAATACATTTAACATAATTGAAAAAAATGTTATAAAAATTCTTAAAAATAATTTAACACAGAAAAAGTTTTTTTTGTTGATTTTTTTTTGTTTTTTCATAAAAATATTAACTCTACACTTTTTTTTTATAAATTAAATGCCTATAAATTTACGCTTAGTTTTCCATATCTTTTCTAAAATTCATTCTATCACCTATCGATAAATAAATTATATGCAATATTTCTAGCAAAAACTGTTTTCTATAGTTACACTTAATACTTAATACAGAACTATTCTCAAAATCTGGATTGTGATTCTTATCTCGACAATGAATTGCTAGAGCGGTTTTTTGAGAGGAATTTTTGTTCCTATATTTCTGGTCAGTTTTATGTCCTGCTATTCTAGCCTTTAACTTATTCTTCGTTGTTCCCACATATTATCACAATTTTCACTACCATTTCCGTTACAAAGAATCCTATGAACTGAATTCCACTTATCTAGAGTATTCCACATCATCAACATAAAATCTTCGGTTAATATGTAATTTCTCTATATACGAATCTAAAATTTTTCCAAAGGAAAACGAAATATTGAAAATAAAAATAGTAAACAAGTGGACAAAACCTTTTTTATTACAATTTCGGAGATATAAGGTCGAAATTTTTATACTATGCAATACCTTTTGATAAAAATCTTTAAACATTTATTTTGCTAAATGAGGCTATATATTTCCATGTTTTGGCCTTATAAAACGAGTGTATGATTGTTGTTATAATTTCGGATTAACTGTAGATGTAAGGCTGAAAATTTTTATAGAAGTAAGAAATTTTCCTGAAGAAACTGAAAAATATTTTTTTTGAGATATGACCATGTTGCAATAACGGAGCGATATATCGAATCCAACTTAAAATCAGTATGATTGTTGGGTTAGCAAGAAGAAATTAAATATGTATGTTAGTATTAGTGAGATTGGAATGGAGAATTGCTGACAAAGTGAAGAGTATCTCAATAGTGTTTAAGAATCACCAAAGGTGATTTAGTGACGTAATATTGAAATATTTTTCCCAAATTTGTGAAGTTTTGCGGCAAAGCAAAATTGTCAAGAAATACAAAAAAATAGGTAAATTTCGTAAAACATTGTGCAGTTATTAGGAGTAATTAAACTGTTGCCGACGATTTTCGATATAACAAACTTCGTAACCAGCTGAGAAAAATAAACATTAACTATGTCGTCGTTGGTATATAAATACATACATATCTACATCTGTATACCAAAAAAGTAAATATGTACCTACGTATATACATACATATGTAGCACAACACAATGTATAGATTTATTTTATATCACTTTTATTTATCTGGTATTTAGAATTTATTCTTTAAAAGTTAGTAACACTTTTGTGGTTTCTGTGTATTTCGTTTAGTTTTTAAGCCTTTTTTTGTGATATTTTGTCTATAACATCACAAAATAACTTAAAATGATTATAGTATACATATGTATGTGAATTGTATATATTTTTCTTCTTTTGTGCAAGTGTATATGAATTGCCGTTATTTACATTAGTAACAACTATTCATAGAAATCCGTTTTGGGAATTATTTACACACCTTTTAATTTATTTGTTTTCAAAATTATTTAATTATTTTATTGCAAAATCTAGGTTTTTTCAGTATTGAAACACGCATGGAAAGAAAATAACACACGAACAATCAGAGGGAAAAGAAAAACTAAATAATTTCTGATGACATCACTACGTCATTTGTTGTTGTGCATTTAAGAGAGCAACGAAAACCACATTCTCTATTTTTCATTCAATCAGCAAGTTGTGGAGTGCTGCCAACTCTTCAATGAACTGTTTACTTGTTTGAAGAAAGGGAACAACATTCATATTAATATTATGTTCGTATGAGAACAATTCGTTTGTTTTTGAATAATAGCATTTCCATGATAGAGCAGTTTGTATTTGATATCTGTGATTTGTATTACTATGTAATTTATTTTGTTTTTACATTCGTATGAAATTCTTCGTTGTAAAAGCACAACATTTATAAATTTGTTGTCAGCACTGTTTTCTTATGTATTTGCTTTTGAGGCCTCCAGAACATTGAGTTAAAAAGAGATAGCTATATAATCTTACATTTTTAGAGATGCCAGATTCCGAGTCTTGGGTGCTAGAGCACTAAAAGTAATTCCTAAGTTTGTTAAGGCCCTAATAAAAACCATAAACTGTTTGATAAAGACACACATTCGTTTTACACATCCATAGACAATACAAATATAATTCGTACAAACACAAATTTATTTATTTTTTGCTTCTAATGAATGAAAACCGTTTTACTCGCCATTATTTTACTTTTTACGTATTATTTGCTATTTACTTTTCACAAAGATGGTTAAGTTTATACTGTTCGAGAATTTTTTAAAAACATTTTGCCACAAAATACCTATATTGCGCATACAAATTAATTGTGCCCTTCATCTTCCAAGCCGATCTGGTGCAAACTTTTCTTAGAAATTCCAGAACTTACAACTAGACAGCATAGTATCACAGAAAACTACTATGTATCACAACAAACTGTATGTCTATGACAGTAATTTGTGAGCGAAATAGAAGCAATGAGAATTGTAATAGTATTGGTTCTTTATGCTAAAGTAATTTCGCTAGTTTTCCCAAAATATATGCAACAATTTCAAGGAAACAAGCATGAAACAGCCACATACACACAATCATGAAAGTATGTGTGTGTATATGTATGTATTTCATATGAGCTTTTTCGCTGAAAAATCACTACAAAAACGCAAAGGCCACGTCCCGTGTTGTCGAAGGTGTGGTTTTTTGTCATAGGAAAGGAACAGATCGTAAACATATACATAAATATTAGTTTTATTTGTAAATAAGAAAGTAAATTATTTATGTGCACCCTTTGATTGTTTTTGCACTACATAGTTCGTAAAACAAAATAAAATAAATATATACATACCTATAAATGATACAAAATTATTTGCTCACATTTATCCTGAAGGAAATGAAAATAGAAAGCTTGTGGGGACTCCTTATTGGCTTCGTTATCAGTACTAGTACTGTTATTACCCAATATAACATTTTGTTCTATGAACATTTAGTATGTGCGTGTTACTAAAATTCTCCAATACACATTAAAACAATCGACTAGATATTAACTCGTGATACCATATCATACATTTAAAATAAAATTTTTATTCCTATTAGCTCGTTTGTTGACAACGTACCTATCGTCTGTTCCGAACTTTTTTATATAGTGCGAACTTTTTTATATACTTATGCGACATAGAGCCATTTGGTCTCAGTCTGACTGCAGGCTATCAACAAATAGGTATAGAGGTTTTGGTATAAACAGATGGAGCTGTGCACGTCGTTAGTACACATATACTTACATACATATGTATGTATGTATGTGTGTAGAGCTTTTGAAATAATTTAGAAAAATCAAAAACATTGAAAAATTTGGAAATAACCGTAAAGTTCTCTGATTAGTTTAGAAACTTTATTATATGTATAGGTATATGTACATAATCCTTTTCCAATTTTTTGTGTTTTATGCTACTTTCCTACTTTTCAGTGATTTTATTTCGGTGGGCGGCATTTAAGCAATTCTTTGACAATAACTGTTAAATATTTTGTGAATTTTTAATCTCTATTATCTTTGCACAAAATATGATGAAAGCAAGAAGCGATCGCAACGTTATGTGTATGTATGTAAATACAATAAAATAGGTTTCATTGAAAAACCAATACTATGAAGGCTCACTTTCCCCTCGAAGAAAATTGGTAAAACAAAACTTTGAATTAAAAGTCGATACTATAACTTGAGACTTGTTCATGAAAGATCGGAAAAATAGTAAAAAATACTATTAATTGGCGTTATGAATAAAGAACGTTATTTTAAAGCTTAGTTCAAATTAGTTGAAATACATATTACCGATAAATTAAAAACATATGTATGTACGTAGGAGTAGGTACCTATAGCAATTTATATAAAGATAAAAGACGAAATTAAAAGTTTATTAAAATATGTTTTTATCAATTGATTTTTTAATTTTGTGGACATACATAAAACAAAATCTATTTTGACGCACACGCTACGAAATATTAACTTTTTATTGATTTCGTGATATGTTAAACATAGATTATATGAATGTTGATATTACAGAAGACATAAGATGCTTTGAATATATCAAATGTGATGCAGATAATTATTTATAAGCAAAAATATATTTCTGACATATTTCGGTCAATTTGAATTTCAACTTTGTGCTGTAGTAAACGGTAAAAGGTTATGCGTACATGATCTTGTATAATTTATTATTTTAGGTCTGAATGGACCTTTTTAATTGTTTTCTGTCTTTTTCAGATATCGACATGTCGCCGAAATGTCGCATTAATTTTTTGATATTAAAAAAAGGGATTTTATATAACTAACGAAAAGTTTTCGCTACCAGTCGTTTAAAGGGGAGGTACAAGCAATACTGTGCCATTTGTCTGAAAACGTTTTCTACATATGTACATATGTAGGTATGTATGTAGATCTACAATATGTATTCACATAGTTTGGAGTTCGAAGAATTGAGAAAATTTGAAGAGTGCGTTTTGGAGAGGTGCCCAAACATTAAAAAAATGCATATGATCGTAAGACCTCTTCCCTTTCCGAAGTCGGCTAAAAATACAGATCTAACCATATGTATCGCTCTAGTGGATAAATGGTTTTAGGAACATTTAACTTGTAACTGTTCACAATGATGCGACATGTTGAAAATTTAACTATGTATATAGAGTGCTTGAAATAAATTTTGTTACATATTTTTTTGTTTACTACCTAGTAGTTATGCAACTTTTCAAACTGCGTTGTTCAGTGTTTTATAAACTAATGAATAATTACGTTTTCTTTTCGTTTATAAATTAACCGTCTAATTCATAAAAATTATAACAGGTTTATAAAGCTCTTAGTTGACAGATTTTCCATACAAATATGTCAAATAACAGTCTTATAAGCCTGTAATAATTTTTATGAATTAGGGGGTAAGAGTTCAACACGTTTAAAGAAAAAGTCATTACTTGTCAAAAACGTGTAACAATAACATTGGTTGCGATCCCGTACTCAGCAATGGCAACAGGCGGGATTAGAATTTTCCTAAAAAATTTTCTCATACTCAGCAGCCTCTGATATCAAGTCTCCATCATACGTTGCACGCTTTCTTTTCTTTTTCTTCAAAATTTTGAAATGCGTGCTTTTTTTAGAGTGGTTTGACACTTTGGCAATTGAAAGACAGATATTTTTGTGATTTCTCTTTTGGTCTGGCCAAAGCTTACAGCAATAACAATAACAGTGTAACAATAACATTGGTTGCGATCCCGTACTCAGCAATGGCAACAGGCGGGATTAGAATTTTCCTAAAAAATTTTCTCATACTCAGCAGCCTCTGATATCAAGTCTCCATCATACGTTGCACGCTTTCTTTTCTTTTTCTTCAAAATTTTGAAATGCGTGCTTTTTTTAGAGTGGTTTGACACTTTGGCAATTGAAAGACAGATATTTTTGTGATTTCTCTTTTGGTCAGGCCAAAGCTTACAGCATTAAAATGCTGATGGCTGGAGAAAAGTGATGCGAGACAACATCATGAAAATTACAACAACAATCAAAAAATATCAAGTACATAGAATAGTGTACAACCGCAACGTTTCGTTGCCAACAAACTTCGTCTGTTTATTTTTCAAATTGCCCCATTTACGAAAGTTCAACAAAGTACTCATTGCTTCAACTTCATTCTTTGTTGCGTTAACGCCAGTTAGGAAATGTCCTTAAACCAATTGCGACCGCAAAATCTGGTTATTATAAAGATTTTACCGGGTTATCGGTAGAATTTAATACAGTAAAATGTTCACCATTTCGATTGCAAGTTTTCGCTATTCAAATTCGTTGATCGAGAGAGTAGTGTGCTATAGTTAACATTAACCCACTTCGCAACAAATGAGTGCTCAAGCATTTGAGAGCCTTTCTACTTCCAAACCAAAAACTTTCCCTCTCTGTATACATGTCCTGTAACTTTGCACCTTGAGTATTCCCCTTTCAGAAAGGGGTCATTAATATCATTCGGGGCCAATTGTGCAACTCGACCAAAAAGATCTTTTGTGCAGTAAAAGTGACATATACGAACTACTTTTTATTTCAGAAGACTCTGAACGCAATCCAACCTGACGAAAAAGTCACAAAATTTATTTCATAAAATGCAATACAAAATACATATGTATCTATGTATGTGTGTGCTTACAAACATTCCTATGCACTAATAAATCTAATTTACACCTCTTACTGCTTTTATGTAATTCAAAAAATATGCAGCAGAATGCTTGATCACAACAAAACTAACGTCATTAGCTTAGTTGTTGCAAGAAAAAAAGAAGAGAATACTTCATTCTCATTCATATCCATGAGGTAAAAGAGCACGAAAAAAACACAAAAATTGCATATAAAATTTTGTTAAGTTTTCATTCAAAATTTGTCAGCTGCTGATGTGAGTGAACGAATGAGAGTTGGAATGAGTGAGAGTTTGTGTGTGTGTGTGTTTGTTTGTTTGTATATTGCATCAAGGTGATTACGTCGTTGTTTATGCAAAAAACTTTTCAAAAAGCTTTATATACGGCAATAGTGCAAAAGCCACAAAATGCACATACATACATAAATATTTATGTATGTATGAACTTTCGTATTTATCGGACATAGGTACATATGTATGTACATAACTAAATATTAACTTTTTATTTGCTAAACATTCCATTTTGTTGAGTTTCCTTTGAACTAGTGCTTTAAGTGGCCGTTACACGACAGCGGAATGCACGCGCAATCAAATGCTGCTGCCAGAGTTTTTGTCGTGTATGGAGGTTCGACATGTTGCTGATGGTACCATCAAGCTGGTTAATGAAACATTTGTGCAAAATAAAAAAATCTGAACTTTATGAAAAAGTTATTAAACAATTTATAGAAATACAGTTTTATTATTTTCCGACAGAAAATTCTTCTTAATGAAATTAATATTGCCCCAGCTTCTAGCAGTCAAGAATGGCTTAAAAACTTTCTTATGGCGCAAACGTTTTGCTAGAATAGAATAATATTCTTTTCATATTGTACTGTTCGATATACTAGATGTGTATATAACTGGAAAATACACAAAAACATGTACCTGCTGATATTAATTTTATTTTAATAGCTTTTGAAGAAATAATAAACTCATACTCGCATGTTTAATTAATTGTACATACATATGTACATGTGTAATTGTTTTGTGTATACAACAGAATTATGATGTCGATTTGTAAATGTCAATACGTATGATTGCTTTTATTTATTTTTATTTACAAATTTATAAACTAATATGCGAGTAGTTATGAACCTAGCGGTAAAACTAAAGAGGCCTTTATACATCATGCCTCCGTATACTTTGGTGAGGCATTTACGAATCTATAGATCCGAAATTCAACTAGTATCTTATACATTACATGCAGGTTCTCGGGTTATAAACCAATTAGATTAGGAAATTATGGAGCATATTAATTCAGGTCCAAAAATGAACCTTTTCAAAATGTTTTCTGTCTTTTTCAGCTGTCTATATGCCAACGACATTTCGTTGGTGCTAATCAACTCATCCTTAGACTTGAAAAATTCTTAAAAGTTTGTTTGAAGCTTAACTACATATTCCATGATTCCCATGAACAAGTAAGATCGATCCCACTAACCTTCTAACATTTTTTCCAAACATCTTAAGCCCCTTTACCCCTTCTTAGGGAGGCTACCAAGTGGTAATAATAGTTTTCCCCCCTCGAGCGAACTAGTCTCAGTGTGCATCTAAATTAGCTATGTATGTGTATGACCAATACCAGTTACTTTTTCCACCGCGATTGCCTACTAATCCAAATATACACATTTGCAGGATTGTGGGCAGGTGGACACTTAAAAATAAAAAGTAAAACAAAAACGGTTTGAAATTTGGCCAACTAAATTTTTTGTTGTTGTTGTGAAGTAAAATTGTTCCGATTAGAGATGGATGCTTATTTATGTATGTATATCACAGTGACTCATTTGATCGGACGAATTTTCGAACATATTTTTGGGTGTATGGAATCGTATCTTGGCAATGACATCACGAGTGTTGCCCTCCAAATGATCAATTGTCTCTGGTTTGTCGACATAACACTTGCCTCTAACGGCGTCAAATCGCAACTTCTTGCGGGCCAATTAACATCACCATTTCGACTAATTGAGCGGCCATGAAACGTTTGCCGCAATAAATCGATTGTGGCAAGTTGCACTATACTGTTAAAACCAAACATCGTTGACATCAATGTCATGAAGAATGGGCACAAAGGAAATGGGTGCGATAGGCATCTTCATTGGCCATAATGGTTGCGCCGTCCTCATTTGTAAAGAAATATGGGTCAATGATGCCTTCGCTCCCTCTATAAAAAGCATCAAACCGCATATGGGTATTCTGAGCCCCAAATTATATTTCTGAACATGAGACATAACGTCGGCGAAAGAATTTGACAATTACAAACATAAAAAATTTCCAAACTTCTGTCCCGTGTAGACAGCATGTAATGCAATGACCAAGGTACCTCGATTTCAGGTAGCCGCATAACTACAACAAACACAACACCAACAAACACTTCATGTATTTTATGGGTATGTTACGAGGGCCGCCGGTCCTGAGACCGACTCACTTGGGTCCTAGAAAAGGTCCCGTTGTGTTATTTTATGGGTAGAAATCTTTAAATTTACATAATTTTTTCAAGAAGCCTTTAGAGGAAATGTACTAATTACTAATTACACCTCTCTCTGGCAAAACCAAGAATGGATGAACAAAAGCTAAAACGTGGGAATCCCCAACTAAGGAAACTTAAACAAAAAAACGCTCAAAAGAAGGATCTTGAATGAGCAATAGGGTAAGGATGACCTTATGCACATACATAAGTATGTATGTTCTAAACACCCTCATTTTACCGCTAGGAATGTTTGTTAACACCACAATGTGTGTTTGCTTACTGATCGTTTTGTTTTATTTTGTTTACTCCACTTTGATCGGCTCCACTGCTTTGCCCCTCTCAACGTATGTATGTAATTGTATACCCACAAACGGTTGTTGACGATGTTTTCTTCTTCTTCTAAATGCTTGTATATACATATATACGTATATATGGTTATATGTATGTCTACATTCTTCTTTTCTACTATTTTATGTAAACGTTGTTGCTGTTTTCGATATTATTATACCACGAATAAGAAGCACACACATGCGTACATACATACATATGTACATACATGTGAATAAATTTAGCTGCTGTTGGCGCTGGTAGTTGCTTGTTTTTTTGTATTTTCGTTTGCTTCTACTTCTTCTTTTTATTTGTTTTGTTTTTGCTTTTGTTGTTTCGGTTATCTTCTGTCGCGTTTTTCGACGTCGTTAAATATTTTTGCGGTGATTACGTCAAGATTATTATTTTTTTTTGATTTGTTTTTATTGCTGGCTGTGCGCTGAAAAAGCCAGCAACAATTAAACTGTTGCTTTCCTAGCAAGATATACATATACCTATATGTATGTATGTATATGTATACATATAAATTTACATAGATATATGTATGTATGTGTAAGTAGGTATATACAGATAAATTATTTTAAAAATTTCAAATACTCTTATTTTAGAATTTTATTGAAAAACTTCTTGCACTCACAACGATTTCAAATTTATTTCAATAATTTTGAACAGTTTTCTTTAGCCTTTTTGTATTAAAAAAAAAAGAAAAAAAATTGGCGCGATATTTTTCAATTCTATTCCGTATGTCGTAGGTATTTTTCATTTATTTATTATTATGATGTTGATCTACATACATACATATACATGCACGTATGTATGTATGTATTTCACTAGCAGTCTTCGATATACAAATTGTTGTTTGATAAGAGCAAAGGCGGATAGATTCGTTACTCACTGCGACTACTTTACGTAGTAGACTAAAATTTGATGACAACACAACGACGAAATGCAGACCCAATAAACTGATGATTGTGTTGGACTGACTGCCTGTTGGCAAAAAAAAAGCTTTTATCAATAACAACAACGCAACAATATAAAATACCATTACATACCTTATTGTGTATAAAACAAAAAAATAATAAAAAAAATGTGTGAGTGTAAACAATAAGCCAAGCTACGAAGAGTGTAAATAGTATGTGGAATGAGCAGCAAAATACGAAACAAAATCGCAGACGTACATACATACATACGTTTGTGTGTGCATGCATTCATATAAAAATATCAGTATTAATACGAACCCGCTTACTCATATACATACATACATATGTATGTACATTGGTACGTATACACAATATAAAACGTATACACACAGTGGTTAAATGTATGAAAAATCAATGGTAAACCTTTTGTATTATTATTCACACACAAATTAGTATATGTATACAAGATTAATCGATATAGGTACATACATATGTATGTATGTATATTGCGGTAGAAGTAATTTAGCCAAAGAACGCAGCTCAGACTATTATACAAGTATTAATACATTTATTGCACTTTACGAGACAAAACATGAAATAACGTGAATTACATTTTGCATTCAGACTCTCACACTTCGAATGAAATTAAAAATACTACCATGGTGAAATCTTCATCGGCGTCATATGATCAGTTTTATGTAGGCGGAAGACGTGCCGCCCTCTAGAAATATTCAACAGCTAAAGTAGTTGTTATGTACGAAAATACCAATAACAATATCCCATTATCTGTAAGACATGTGAGGAAGAATAGTACCATCACCGACGGCTTGCCATCGGCGGCAAAATTATTGACTAAGCGTATTTAATTTGTGTGTGCTTTTATAAAGTTCCCGCGACATGTGCAAAAAAATCCGTTACTCACGTTTGATAGTGTGCGTGTCGTTTATTTCATCACTTCAATAAAAATATTAAAAACTTGATTTTTGTTTCAAGCAGAGCCGATCGCACGTACAAAATCAAGTGAGTCACGAGCTTATTGCACTTGTCCTGTTCGCTTAAGAAACAACCCTGATGCAATGAAAAGTATTTTCGTTTTGAAAAAACGAAAACCAAGCCGTATGGGCTTATTGTATTATTTTTCGTTTGTGCAACACTTGATCGTATTATTTGAATTTTTGACTAGTACTAATACACAGTGTAATCGTCTGCACTGACTTTTAGGGATTTCAAATGGCTACACTGTTCTCCAATTGTAATTTCTTAAGTAAATAGTATGCTTTTAATTACATGACAGCCGGCTGATAAGCCCACTTCACCTCAGCTAAATTCAAAGTCATTTTTTTAGGCTGTCGATCTGTTCTGCACCTAAAGCATTTTGAAATATTATGATTTCCGATCTCGAAAATGGTTTCACTTCCACAATATAAAATTGCATATTGTAAGCAGTGTTGTCATTATTGTCAGATTTATGTATCTGTTTTTGCAAGATTTTTGAAATGCAAAAAGTTTTTGGAACGAAGTTCCTTAACGCGGCTTGCTGGTAGTGGAAATTAGTAGATATCGTCACGAAAGCGTGTGAGCTGTTTATACATATGTATTAGTGTATCTGTCGACAAACAATTGTGTAGATGTCTCCGCTGCTGTCAGCGGAGACACCTACCAGTAAATATTAATTAGTTGTGAAAACGGACGATGTCGCTAAAGTAAAGTATGTCACAACAAAAAACGGCAATATTGAAAAATTTTCTTCGTTTTGTAGCAGATTGACAAAAAATACTGCATGTGTCAAAAGCAAAAAAATAAAACGTTCCAAAAATTTCAAGAAGCATATAAAATTTCAAAAACAACACATAATAAAACATGCATATTTCGAAGATGAAGAAAAAACGTAAGGAACTTCGTTCCTAACGGGGGTCCCCCGACCGCATTTCTTTTTTTCTACAGAGAGTTGTTATTTTCTTTTATTAATTTTAGTAGCTTGAATAAATATAACTATAATTACTTTGATCCTTTTTTTTTTATTATTTTTTATATATGTATATGTACATCTTGAAATTATTGATTGAGATTGATTTATCCAATACTTTGTTCTCCTTTGGAAAACTTCTTCAGGAATGTTAATAAATTTTAAAATATATTAATTCAGGTCCAAAAATGAACCTTTTCAAAAAATTCAAAAAGGTTCATTTTTGGACCTGAATTAATACATTTCAATTGGCTCTTAAAGCAAATAAATAATTAAGTTCATATTTAAATTTTAAAATATATAATTAATATAACGACAGAAACTGTACTTAGTTTTAGGAAGGATGCAGAAGAACTATCGACATTTACGCAGGTATTCTTAAAAAATAAAATGTTGTTGAACTACATTTTGGCACAACATTTGCCTATAAGATTTGTTCCAAAATGTATTTCAACAGCATTTTATTTTTCATAGATACCAGCGTTGATTTATTGAAATAGAATAGTCGCTATTTGTATGTTAGCATTATATTAAGAGGCTTTTATAAAAAATGTTTTAGTTTTTAACATTTTTTTATGCAAAATGTTTAAGGGTTTTTATGTAAACTTTTTTTCATGCTTTCTTGTTTCCAAATCTTTTAATTTATCAGGAAGTTTTCACAATTGTTAATTATTTTGTGGCGCTTGAGTTCGATTTTACTTCCTCGGAATTGAGAAAGATTTTTTTGCAATAACAGTGCAGTGATCAAACATTTTTAAGGACATAAAATATTTTTTATAAATAAGACTATAAAAAAAGTTTTGGATGACTCGGAACGAAAAAACAAAACGTTCTTTGATGTAGAGGCCGATAGTATTTTTGCACGTCGCCGCCAGCCCCAAACGAGTCGGCGTAATTCTTTGCCTTTAGGTGATACATTCTACCTTCCGGTTCACTTTGTAGATCTACTTTTGTAGAATAAACAAATGTCCTCACAACTAGTTTCAAAATAATTTACTATTCTTGTGCCTGCAATTTCTATCATTTCAATTCTTTGCACACACACACACACACATGCAAATTGAAACGAATTGCCCATTAGAAGCAGCTCATTACCTAATAGCTTTCGCCTTTCACCCCTCGCCGACAAACATAAGAGTTGATCAATGAGAACACGGTGTAATTTCTGACTTCTTTTATAATTTAATTTTTTGCTGAAAATTTGCTATTTTTGTCTTGTGTGCTTAAATTTGAATAATGTTAATAAAATTATTAATTCGTTTCACGCTTTCAAGTTGACCACAGTGCACAAAAATGACGCGGATGCGACTTTTAGTCATGATAATGATGAAAACTGATTTTGCAGTGCAAAAGCAACAACTTTCGTTTGAAATAAATATGTACTAGTGATGTTGCGATTATATTTGCCTACATTTTGATATTCGTATTCGCCAAATGCAGGCGGATGATGATGCAGTAAATAGTTACATATGTAAAAAATAGTATGAAATGTAAAAGAAAAATCATGTACAATTCATGTGTGTGGTCAAAAAGGCCACATTTACAAAACAATAACTATTATTAGCAAGTTAGTTAAATCAAAATAAAGAATATTGGTAAATAAAGCCTTGAACAAGTATTTTTATCTACAAGCATACATACATACATATATAGAATGTTTTACATATGTAAATATGTGAGCGTTAAAGTAACAGTTTTAAATCGTTTTTGTTAAGAACTGTCATAAAATAAATAAATTGAAGACGCTCGTGAAAACAAAGAAAAAAGTTTTAAAAAAATTGTGCATAAATTTATAAATAAAAGTAAAAAATCGAAACAAAATGTTTTAAGCATTGAAAAAAAAAAGAATTTAAAAGAAAAGTGGAAATATACAAATTATTGATAGAGCGGAAGCGTCCGTCCGCTTTTGTTATTTTTATTACATTTTTAAATAGTTTGAATTAATTGCTTTTATTATATTTAATATACATAAATATTTTTTTCAAAATATTGTTTTTTTCTTCTTAAAATAAAATGAATAATTAAAAGCATTAAAACGAGCTTTTCTTAATACAGTAGCAATAAACAATTTTTTGGAATGCAATAACTGGTAGTATTCGGTAACAATTTATTTATTGCAAAATACTACCGGTTATCGCTACCGTTAACTAACCGGTTATATACACGTTAGCACGGACGTGTGCTAGCAAGAGCACTGTAGTGTTCTCTGTGCTAAACAATAATGTAAAAGAAAGAGATATCAGTTCACACGTACAGAAGAGAATAGGTTAGTGTTTTCCCAAAGGCCTGCACAAAATAATTGAAAATTTTAGAATTTCTAACCTATACTTTGATTATGAGTACTTGTTATTTAACGCGTTATTTGACCGGTACTGTTCTTAAGGCCGTGATTCACTATCCTACTCAATCGTACGATTCATTCACTGAAAATTGCTAGCTAAATCTGATAGAATTCTGTCTACTTTAAAAAGTCGCATCAAAATGGCCACACTATTATACTTTTATAAACAACTTGAAAAAGGCAACCCTGATCGCATACAATAAGATAAGTTTTGGAAAATTTTCAAAAGATTAGCAAATCGGACAGACTTGTCAAAAAGTCTTTCACACACATACACTTTTGGTCCAGACTATCACACTTTTTGGACACACATGTCATTTTAAACAGATCGTACGATTCAGTAGGATAGTGAATCACGGCCTTTAGACGACATAAAAGTGCACTAAAAATCTAGTAGTGCCGCCAAAATTTTTGCAGTCAACTTTGGTATGTCAAGTGGCGCTGAGCTTCACATCGAATATTCGTATTCGCGAATATTAAAGAAAAATATCCGTGACCTCACTAATATGTATGTTCGTATGCATAATCGTATTTAACTTACACATACATACACACATACATTTGCACTTGCATATATGCAAGTCCGTTAACATTTACATATTTGCATATCTTCGTATCCACTTACGTACATACATATGCCTGCACATCCATATACATATGTATGTATATGCATGTATGTGCACGTGTGTGTGTGCACAATACGTAAAAATGTATGTGCTTTTGCTGTCATTCTCAGCGTTTGCATTGAATTGGCACTACAGTTTAAATTTGGTGTGTCAAACAATATCAAAAAAAAAAAAAAAAGTGTGGGAATTTTTCGTTATTACGTTTTTTTTTTCACCAATAATAAAATAACATTGATTTTGTAATTAAAATAGATACTGTATTGTTTCTTTCTGCTATTGTCAGATATGTACATATGTATGCCCATGTGTGTCCCAGCAAACATTTGAAAACTACATTATTTAGGCTGCAATACGCCTTCGACCCGTTTTTCACTCAACATGCGCTCGAAATATATGCTGGTATGCAAAATGGTTTAGTATCGGAATCAAAAAGTGCAGAAAATAATAACATATTCCAAATATTCCAAGAACAAAGTTACCGAAAAAATTTAAAAAGTTTTGTTATTTGTAGAAAAATTGAAAGTAATGAAAGTGTCTCGAAATAGGAATGATGTTCGGGTATCATTAATCCATATTCATTTGTAGATAAAACGCATTAACCTTTTTGTACATTAAAATAGGAAACAGTTTGCTATACTTGTGAAAAACATGGGTTAAAACATTGAGCAGTATTGCGTACCCAAATAAACAGTACTGATATGAAAAGTACCAGATTCCGCCAACGCTCACAAGCAGAAAGATACGCAATTAAAAATTAGCATGATAAATCATATTAAATGTATACAAAAGTAATGAATTAATTTAAACTCAACTCTCAACTTAATTGCTTGTTGCTGCTCCCATTCTAACTGAGGCGATGATTGACTGTGTGTAGAGTGGCTGCTCAGCAGGCGCGAGGTTGCGCTTCGCGGTAGGTGAGAAACTTTGCAGTACAAAAATAAAATAAACGAAAAATAAAAGTAGATAAAATATAAATATCGTTGAAAAAGAAAAAGGAAAAAATGACATTAGAGATATTAGTTTTCAGTATGGAATTTACTGCTGTGCACTTGACATTTTACGTTTTCTTGTATTTCAAATGAAAGTATTGATTGACATTAATTATAAAGGGGAATTATGAAGTAGAATCAATGGATTGACATTCATTATAAAGAGTAAAAGTGAATAACCAATAACAGTAATAAAAAAATTAACCAGTTGTTAGCTGTTTCGAAGCTGCCACGCTACTACTCACTCATCGGCACCCATTTTAGTCATAAATTTATTAAATTTCTTTTTATGTTAAAATGTCCAGCCGAATACATGAAATTATATGTTTGCTTTTCGAATGTCCATCTCAGTTGCATTTGCAACTGATTGTCTATTCAATTGTGCAAACTCATATTTCGTGTTGATTCTTGAATTAAAATTAAGTTTCGATTTCTCATAGGAAAAAATCGCAGCGCAAAAAATTACGATCGACCTTTTTTTCGAAAGACCTTGCAGTACCAAACAAGTGGAACAAAAGATGTAATGAGAATACAATTAATTACCCACCCAAAACTTTTATGACAAAAATGCTGTTGAGTCATGGGCTTAGGTGCATACCATCTAGTTCAATTTAGGGGTAAAAGACATGATTTCTATATGAACATGTCATAGGATGCGACTAGGATGAGAATTTAGGGAAAATTCTCTTGAAGCTTATTTTTTCATAAGTGAATGACATTTTTTGTTTGTTTCAAAAATAACTAAGCTAACTATAAGAAACAGATATTGTACAGACTGTTTTTAATCACTTCAATAACTTGACATTTTTTCCGATAAAGAAGTCATTTGAAAGAAGTGCTGAAAATGACAAACTTTTCAAACTCCTTTGAAATATTTTTTTTTTGGGTACATAAGAAATAACAATTTTCAATTGTTAATAATTTTATTGGGGTTGCATGCGATTTCTTTTCCTCAAAATTGGGAAAGATTTTTTTGTGATAAATAAACTAGATAAGTAAAGTTCAATACTTACTGGCTGGGGTACGCACCATGGATGTTTCATGTTCACCATGACGTGGCGAATTGATTTTTTTTAGGTTTTTGAATTTTTGTATTGACAGATTGAACTAAAATGGATGTTCTATGGTGCAAAAGGACCAGCGAAAAACATGAAATCAATTTAGTTTTGTAGGTTCTCAAATTGTTTTTTATTATTACCTATTTGACTGGAAACAGTTTCTTTTATTGGAAAAGAAGTGATCACATATTGCTTTCAGCGAACGTTTTTGCAAACTGTTTGTTTTTGAGGGAGCTATTCGTTAAAGTAGTTCATTTTATGTTATACTGTATTGCTTTGTTTGCTGGGTTGCGCATAATCCTAAACAAAAAAAAAAAAGAGTTGATACTTCTCCATTGATTTACTCACGTACGAGTGTGTGTCAGTGTACGCATGCATGTGTTTGTAAGCCAAAGCGAATAATTCTGCTTACTAAGGTAACGAACCAAACAATGTAATAATTTAATTTTGTTTTTTACAACACAAAGATACATACATATAAAAATATGTACATATATAAAATAAATCTCTGTTTTTAAGACCCGCCACGTCAAGATATTTTGCAGCTTTAATTCTATTAACATATCGAGCCTAATTATGAAAAAAGACATAACCGGCAATAGTCGAATTTTGCTTTTTATTTGTTATCTTACTCCGTTCGATTTTTTTTATGAATTGATGAAATGTTATGCTAAAACTAGATGCAGATCGTTGGCAGATAAACTGAAATTTTTCCAAAAAAATCCAAACAATTAAAGAAGAAAAATGGGTAAAATATTGCTCTTGAAAATGGTCGGTTACATTGTTTTTGCGCTTAACAAAGTTTACATGGTAAAACCCGTTGTATAATTTAACATTTGGCTTAAAACTGATTTATTTAACCGGTGTTTCATATTAAATTAGTGCTTGTATTTCTAAAAAATTGTTATGAATAAATTGTTTAGTTCTTAAAAACGATTTCATCCAGCTGAGTTGATGAAATAAAAAATTCATGCGAGTAGAATCAGAAGATTTTTTTCTTGCCAAATAGCGGCCATACACGATCTGAGGAATTTTTTTTTTTTTATCTTGCACCAGTACTCAGAGAATTACAACTACAAATGCATTGCATTGTTCCAGAACTAGAAAAATAGAGGAACGAGAGAGAAAGAGAGAGAGAGAGAGAGAGAGAAAAGTGGAAAATATGGAGTGTTTAAGGATGTTCGATTAAACAAAAAACAACAATGGAAAAATGAAACATTTAGGGCCATTATTACAACTTGCCGTTAGTTAAAAGCAGGATGTTATAGAGCAGATAAAAATTAATTTTCATTATTGCAAGTTCGCTTTAGCAAAAAGTGAGCGTTAAATTTTTCGAACAATAATCCAACCGGTAAATTAACGGGAGGTTTAGTTATTGCATTCACCATAATTGGTGTTGCCTTCGTCATATTAAAATGAAATGATTAATTAATTGAAAATTTTTCCCAAAAACTAAATAATTTTTCATGCATTCACTCTTCCTCCAGACTTGAAAAAAAATATTGCCACAAATCAACAAAAATCGAATTTTTCTTGCCGATGAGTTGCAGGAGTGAAAATTGCTTACCAGATTCAATTAAAGGTACCTTTGGCTAAAGTCAACCTTATCGATAACTAGTAATAATGGCCCTTATTGTGTATTTTTTAATTTATATAGTTGGGCAGTTAAGGCCTGCAAAAGTCGGATCGACTAGAGTTCAAATGCGCACTGATGAGATGCGTGGCAACCTTGCCACAGTTAGCTGTACCCCAGCCTAAATGGTACGCTCTCCTTCTTCAGCAAACATTACTGCTGACAAGCGATAATTTTTAAATTTAAACTTGTCCTCCTGCAGAAAAATTTTCATTTTATAAATTAAAATTTCATTTTGGGCCTTTTTGTGGGACCGGGCAAATAAAAATGCTACAACGGATTTCAGTCATGTCATTTTGAATCTCTGGTACATGTGATAACTATACATACATACATACATACATATGTATGAGTGTGCATACAGGTGAATATGAGCATCTACATACATACATACATATATGCATGTGTGTCAATGTGTACATTATATTCTTTGCATTTAGTTAATTATTATTTTGTTTAAGTTTTAACAAATAAATTTTGTGCTTTCTCGAATTAACCTTACAAATAAGACTATTTGTTAACACACATGTAAGTATGTGCATGTGTGTGCATATTTGTCTTAATTCGTGTTTTATTCAACAGCAGTGTTTACATACATACACACATACATATGTGTGTATGTATGTATGTATGTATGTATTGATATATTAAAATAAATATTTAAGTAGAAACACTTATGAAGTTCTTGCCATTTTTTTCTCTTAATTTTATTTACTTTGCTCACTTGTTCACTTTCGTTTTTCAGTACTTTTGACATTTTCGCTTTGGCCAAGAAAACTTTGGCCAAATTCTTTTACTTTATTACATTTTGTTTTTATCGTATTTTCGCAGCAACTGCTGTTTAGCATACATACATACAAACGTATGACTTTGCTGTTAATACGACGCGTCGTATTGTGTTGCTAATAAAAGCTTCTTTTTTTTTATTCAATTTTAAAATAAGCAAAAGAAATGCTAAAACTTTTTTAAGCGCGCACAGCTTTTCATGAAGAAGCAGGTGTGGAAAAATTAGTACAATTTCATAAAAAACAAATATTATTATTATTACTATTATTATTATTATAGTACAAAAACTGCATATAAGAGTTACTTAGATCGAATGTTTTTTCACTCAAAACTGCCCTTAAATATGATGGGGGGAAGCTGTATTGCAATATTTAGTAGCCGACTAATTGAAAGAAAAAGTTAAACCTAATTTTTAGGGTTCCGTACTCATCAGAGTGAAACGGAACAGTATTAACGTGACTTCTACGTCCGTCCGTCACAGCGTCCATTCTCCGAAATGGTAAGAGCTACAGAGCTGAAAATTTTGCCGCTATAGCAAAAAATACTAAAAGCAACAAAAAATTGAAAACTACCAGGTGTCCCCATACTACGAAAAGTAACAATTAGCTTTAACTCTGGAACCGTAAAAGACAGAGAGCTGATATTCCCACAGTGTGTGTATTTATAGATGCTCTACAACAACAAATACTAAAAACAACAACAACAACAAGTCGGAAACTACCAGGTGTCCCTATACAACGTAAAGTAAAAATTAGCCGCAACTCCCAAACTGTAAGAGACAGAGAGGTAAAATGTGCACAATATATGTACTCACATATGGCCTACAATAACAAATGTTAAAAACAACAACAACAAGTCGAAAACTACCAGGTGTGTCTATACAACATAAAGTAACAATTAGCCGTTACTCTCGAACCGTGAGAGACAGAGGGATGAAATTTGCATAATATATGTATTCACATATGCTCCACAACTACAAATGCTAAAAACAACAACAACTGTAAAACTACCAGGTGTCCCTTTACAACGTAGAGCAGCAGCTATAACTCTCGAACCGTAAGAGATAGAGAGCCGAAACTACAATACAAACAGTGTATGTGTTTCCAGCTTCGAACCCAGTTCATAACCAATTGCATAATGTTTTTAAGCAGCTGCGCTTAACCATCCCACTACCTGAGCTCTTTGTTACTGACTGTCTATATATTGAAGACATTGGTCAACTTTCAATTTTGTAACTTTTGGGTAGAATAGTGTATGTAGCCTTTTAAGAATATGTATAATATTCTGTGAAAAATAAGTGTAAACAGTTTTCAGGTAAAAAGGTTAATATACAGAATTAAATTGAAATAGCAAAACTGTCCGAAAGTTGTCTCACGAGCGAGCCCAGAGCTATATAATAGAAAAAAAAAAACAAAAAAACTAGAAACTGTGGCTAGAGGGTAAGTAACACTTATGCCGTTTTCGTTTCTATACAAAATTAAGAATTTATTTTGCAACTTTTTTTTCCCCTAAAATGCCACTTTTCAGATTTTAGTGAAACTAAAATTAAAAGAAAATGTCACCATAACCACAAATAATTAAAAAAATTTAATAAAACAGTGTCCTTCAGAATTTCGGTTTCCATACAAAATTAAAAATGTTGCTGTGCTGGTGAAGGGTGTTTGCTACCCAGAAACAGCCAGTTGTCCACCCATCATTAATATTGATTTAATATTATATAATTTCATTAATATTGATTTAAAAGTGACAAACCAAGATTTGAACTTGAGCCTGAAAAAGTAATTTAATATAAATGTGTGTATAAAAATGTTGCCATTTGCTGTGAAAGCGGAACCGATATTAGCTAAAACCTGCCAAACACGTGTTCCTCATCCACGGCGTAGAGTCAGAGATGTATTAGTAATAAACATTTCGTGAACTTAATCATTAATTATTCGACGCACCGGACATTCAAGAGAGACCAGTGCGAGTTGCGACTCACATCTTTTTACACTTACTCACATCTTACAACTTTCATCATTTTGGCAAGATGTTAACATCTTCCTATACAAATTCTATATGAAAAAAACTCAACATCTTTACAAGATGTTCATTTCTCATTTTGCTGTATTCAACATCTTTCGATTATTTTAATGTCATCACTAAAAAGAAGTTAAAAAAAATGATAAAACTTCATACCATCACTAGAAAATATACAAGTGTCAAAAATTTTTACAATGAGCGTGAACGAACAATGTAAGTAAATTTTAATTAAATTAAACTCATATATAAAATTAGTAATACAATAATTTTATTTATAGTAAAAAAGAATAAAATACTTCGTGTTGTGTAATGTTTTTTAGTTTGTTCAAACACTTGAAATACTATTTGACAGATGAAAGATGTTGAAAATGTAAACAGCTTTTTTCAATTTTCAACACACATCTCTAAGATGTGAGTAAATGTAAATCCGCTATACCGAGAACTCTTGGGGCTTCTATTGATAGCAGAAAAAACAAAGAAAAAAATCATTTGCCAATTATCTATCTGCTAAGTTTCTTGTGCTTAAATTTACCTAAAGCAAAGATGGCGTAAAGCTAGTTAGTCAAAAGCTTTTTGCGATTTGGTTTCTTCAAAAAAAGTTTATCAATTTGTAACATTTTTCTTTTAATCCATATATAAAAAAACCCTTTCATTTTCCACCAGATCGCCTGAAAAGTGCATTTTGAAGAATATTAAAAACACAAGTACGCGACCCATTTAAATCAAAATAAGTATACAATCGTAAACATCAGGAATTGGACAATAAAAATCAATAAAAAATTACAAAATAAATATAGTTTTTGTAACAAGGAGAGCAGCAAGTTCCATTTTTTGAATAAGGAAATATACGAAAAAAAATTTTTCTGTGATTGTCTTCAGTATGAATTTTTCCTCAGTTGATTTCGGAACTCATTCTTTGAGGTCATTTTTATTTATTAATTGTGGCGCTCTTTTAATCTACAATTTCCTGACGAAAGAAGACAAAGCAGTATTAAAATATCGAGAATTTAAAAAAAGCACTGAAATAAATAAATAAGAAGTAGTTTACAATCATTTTTCCTTAGTCCTCAAAGTTCTTGCCATTTTATTTAAGTGATTTATCTTCATTTTGTTTTGTGTAAACGTCATTGGAATTTAACTATTTTCTTGACATTTTTGCGCAAAATAATTTTTCCCAGCGGTTGACCAAACCCTTCGTACTGCTGATACACATGAAGTCCTCGTACCACCGTGGCATGAACAACACCGCGTAAACGTTTGTTGGCATAAGGTGTGGCCTTGAAAATGTTCAAAATATATGTAGATATTTTAATTTTATTAAATTACCACCGATGAAGGATGCCATTTTCTTACCTTGTTGGAGGAGAATAATATATTCGTGTCGACTTGAAACTCTTCGTCGGGATTCCAAATACAAAAGTCCGCATCGTAACCTTCAATAATTTTGCCTTTTGACTTTTCCAAGCCGCACAGTAGAGCCGGTTGCTCGCACATGGTTTTGTAAATGTGTTGTATATCGAAACCATACTTTTGACAGTGGGTCCAAACAATCGGCAAACCTAAAAGTTATTAAGAATTTGTTCATCATTTGGCTTGCTTCGTTTCTACAACTTGAGCACTACAATTTTATCCCCACAAAATCTTTCTCAGTTCTGAGCAAGTAAAATCGAACTAAGGCCCGATAAAATAACTGACAGTTGAAATAAAAAAAAAAAAACAAATATAGTTTTATTTTTTTTTTTTTTGACTAGAAAAATAAAACTCTTCAAATGAGTCTGAGCTGCTCAACGGCGCTGAAGCCGCTTTTAATCTTTAAATTTTTTTTTACGCCAACAATGATGCTTGATGCTCTAAACACATAGACGACAGCATTGCTCTGAAGTCGGCTTCATAATTATTTTGAAGACAGCAACAACATAATAATCAGCTGATGTGTAAATCAATTTCAAGTTTTTATTCAAAGTTTAAAAATATAAAAAATGAGCGAAGAAAATTTAGTGAATTTTATCACAGCAATTTCTAAAATGGCTCAGACTACAGCTGAAGTGTATTAAGCCCATGAGACGAATAGTACAAGAAACCGAAGATGGTGTATTTTAGCAATGGATGCTAAAATACAGGGATGCCGCATTTTTTATTTCATAATGAATAAAATTGAAGTTATTGATGAAAAATGTAATAATATCACGAAAAAACTATAAAAACACATACATTTATTTGTTTATTGCATTTTTGCAATGTTCTTTTGTGTTTAATATTAAAAAAAAAGTTTTTGTTCTAATTTGTCCAATTTATATATATAATGGCAACACTATATTTGCTTATTTGCTGCCCGTCAAAATAGAATAGCCTTAGTTGGCAGCAGCAGCAAATGCTGTTGTGCAGTCGTGCTGCTCTGCTGCCGCCAAAATAATCGATTTCATTCAAACACATGCATTTTATTTTTGACGTATTGCTGCTTGCTGTCAGCTGTCGTCTATGTGTTTAGAGCATGAGTAGTGGATATAATATCATGAATCTCATGAATATCATAATTAATCTTTAGCAACTCTGTTATTAGTATTTACCCAATTGTAACGACGAAATGCCCGGCCAGGCATTCAAAAAGTTACCCCTCGTTTTGCCGTACGTTAAACATTTGGGTCCCGGTGTTGCCGGCGAATGGTCTGACGCTATAATATCTAGACATCCCGTTTTTAAAGCCTCCCACAAGGCCGGTTGATTTATTCCTGATCTTATTGGTGGTTGAGTTTTGTATTCAGTGCGACAGTCTTCAATATCCTCAGCAGCTAGACTTAAATAATGTGGACACGTTTCGGCAGTAATTTGAGCGCCTTTACTTTTGGCCTCTCTTATGATGGGTACAACTTCGCTTGAGCTGAGGTTTAATAAATGGAATCGTTTTCTAAAAAAAGGAGATAAATTTCCACAAAAAAAAAATTTAATTTAGAAATAGTAACTGCCACTCCATCGATGTCGAATCTGTTCGTTCGTTCAAATAAATATATCTAAGGCCTGGCCGGTTATTCCGAAACGTATACAAATTTCCTTTTTTGAATTTCTATACAAAATATATATCTACCGATTTTTCGGAATCGTGTACACATTTTTGTCTTCGTGTACTGAATACATAACACGATCATGCATGGCCACCGAGTTTTAGTTGCGTTGCCTGCTGAAAACGCAACTGACACCAGAGTTTGTATAGTGAATAGTTGTATTATTCAATGCATATGTAAAAATATAAAGAAATTGTAGTAATGGCTGTGTTTGATATAATTATATTCTGTAGACAGAAAATATACAAAAGCTCGGGTGGCTGAGTGGCCCCTGAGTTAGTCCAAGGACGGGTGTTGACGAGAAAGTGTGACGGCTTCGAAACAACTAGTTGTCCACCCTGCTAAATGTCTTTGGTGTTTCTTTGTCTTATTTAATCAATATCAATTACAAAAATAATGTAGAAAGAACTTGAGCCTGATAAACTTAATACAAAAATAATTATATAAGAAAAAGTTCGAATAATAAAAAAAAATTAATTAATTTATTAGCAGTAATCTTAATTAAGCTTAACGCTTAGTTAATGCTAAAGTGTTATTTTAAGCCTCAAAATGGAGCTTAATAATTGTTTGCTGGCATTCTCAGCCGTCTATATGCCGCTGACATTTCGCTGTTGCTCGTTCAACTCGTCAGTGGACTCTAAAAAGCTCGGTTGCTATCGAAAAAGTAAATCAATGAAGTGAAATATTGAAATTGATTTTTATTTAAAATGCATTAATTCAAGTGCAAAAATAAACCTTTCACATGTTTTTTTGTTTTTTGCTGCCGTCGATATATGTCGCCGATCAACTCATCAGTAGACTCGAGATATTCTTAAAAGAATGTTTGAAACTGAACTAATTATTCCGTAATTCTGAATGAATAAAATGAAAATCAGAAATTTTCAAATAAACCTTTATCTTAAATTAAAGATTTTTTTCGTTTTGCAATTCTTTTAATTTTCTTTGCCGCCTTCTTTTAAGAATTTTTCGAGTCTACTGATGAGTTAATTAGCATCAACGAAATCTCGGCGGCATATATGTAGACAGCTGGAGAAGACAGAAAATATTTGAAAAGTAAATTTTTGGGCCTGAATCAATACATTTCAATTGGCTCTTAAAGTAGATAAATAATTAAGTTCATATTTGTTTATTTGAAATGGATTTATGCGCACGAACGCATTCTGTCATGAACGAACGAGTATGAGCTGCAAATATACGCCTCTTACCCCCGATTTTTGAGATGGGACTTAAATACAAAATTAGTAAATTTTCCTTAAAATTTAAGTTGGATTTAAAATTGCTTTCTGTTTTACAGTCGAAAATTATTTTTGGTAATTAATTGTAATAAAAGTACGGCAGAACAATGTAAGTATCGAAAATTATCGATAACTCAATAAAAAACAGCTGTTTAAACAAATTTGGAAGCAAGTGAAATTGTGAAAAGTTTAAAAAACAATAAATTGTTTTGTAAAAATTATTAAAATGAGTAGCAAAAGTGATAAAAGGACTCCCATTTCACTGCCACAGAAGTTGATTACATTTTGGAAATAATAAAAAATCAAATTATGAAACAAAAAAAAAAAAAAACGTGCAATTTCCTTAATTTGCAGAACAAAACCAAACTGTCAAAATCATATGGCAGTACGAAAAACTTAAATCGATTTTAAATGGGCACGGCAGGCCGTTTAAGTTTGGTTTAAATAGTAACTGTTTGACTCAATTTTGTATTTAAATCAAATTTAAATTGAAATGGCATTTAAAATCCAAGATAAAAATTGGGGGTTAATGGAATTGAATTAGTCTTGTTCATTGAACTCACTTTTTATGCTTTAAAGCAAATTCAGCAACAATTTTTACTGCATTTACTTCCATTTGTGCGGGCCGGGTTCTCAGAAAAGATTCATAACATTTGGGCTCATCTGCGTTGGGTTTGATGGGCACTGTCAAGCACTCCTCAGCATGAACTGCCACAACAATATTGTTGTCTAGTGTATGGAGAAAAGCATCGAGCTGTTGTTTACTGACAGCTGGGAATTCTTTGCCAACTGGTTCGGCGGCTGGCGAAAGGGAACATTGTAGACCAATTACGCCACCGCCCAGTAGAGCCTCCGCGTCAGCGCTGTTGTCGGGAACCATACCGCCCCAAAAACCCACATCTACATAAATCTTGCCACGGGCAGTGGCCAGCTTAAGCTTAAGGGCAGCCAAATTGGTGGTGGGTGGTATGGCATTGCTACAAATAATTACACATGAACAAGCTCTTAAAATGTTTACGAAAGCAAAGAAAAAGAAAACGAAAAATAATATTCTCAAGATGCAAACGTGGGCCTGTCTATTATAGTGGTAATGCCTCCTGCGGCTGCTGCTTTGGTGGCGGTTAGGAATCCTTCCCAATCCTTGCGTCCCGGCTCATTAATGTGCACATTGACATCTATCAGACCCGGCATCAAGACCAGATTTTCAAAATCATACACCTGTAAATGAGATCTCATTTGCTTCATGTTGCAGGCATACGCTTCGCAAGAATACCAACCGCCTCCGACTCTACATTGTACAAATGGGTATTGACTTCGCCTGCAGATGTCAGAACCTTTTGTATGATGCCCTCGTTGTTGACGATTATGCCACCGTTGACAAATCCATCTGCGGTGCCCAAATAAATACGTTTACTCAGGAATAATAAATTCATTTCGAACAAAGTATTTTCTATTGTTTGTAATTTCTTTTTCTTTTCGCAAAATTGATCACTTCAGTTTAAAAATAATTTTCTTAATTAAGTATTTTTATTTTGCATAACGAAGGTGTGCGTTTTTTCTGTTCAGCCGGTTTTGTGTTTGTTGGCTGCCAGTGAATATTTATTTATTACTGATCGTTGTTGACATAAACATTTCATTTTTTACTCTGGGGCAAAAAGTTTACCTTTTGAACAGATGATCGAGGGTGAGAAGCTTTTAAGTGCTTGGGCACTTAAGCTTTTACGGCTGTAGCTTTGAAGCATATTCTCGATTTAATTTCAAAATTTCAACAGATTTGCTGTTAAATTTTGATTTAACGGATAAAATGGAAATGTGTTCCAAGCGCAGCAAGGGTGAACTTGGAAGTGTTCTCCTATTTGTTTACATTTCAGTTCAACGAAAAGATTTTCGCTGGAAAATGTGCAATGAGTTTCGATTTTTTATTAGACATTTTCATTTTTGTTGCAAAATATTGTTCTAGGTCTGGGTCTAGATGGACCTTATTAATTGTTTTCTGTCTTCTTCATCGTTGAGGGTACTCAACTCGTAGTAGACTCGAAAATGTTTTAATTCTTAGTAATTTGCTCACTTTTAATATTATTTTACTTAAAACTATTTGCGCTTCATTTTGCACGTTTTTATGTTGAATCTTTTTTAGGGTTCCGTACTCATCAGAGTGAAACGGAATCCTATTACCAAGACAACTACTTCCGTCCGTCCGAAACAGCGTTCATTCTCAGAAACGGTAAACAACAACAAAGCTAAAACTACCAGGTGTCCCCATACAACGAAAAGTTACAATTATCTATAACTCTCGAACCGTAAGATAGAAAGCTGAAATTCGCACAGTGTATGTATTTATAGATGCTCTACAACAACAAATGCTAAAAACAACAACATATCGAAAACTACCAGGTGTCCCCTTACAATGTAAAGTATAGCTGTTACTTTACATTGCAAGAGATAGAGAGGCGAAACTCGCACAGTGTATGTATTCCCAGATGCCTTACAACAGCAAATGACAACAACAACAAAAAGTCGAAAACTACTAGGTGCCCCATACAACATAAAGTAGTAATTAAACGTAACTCTCAAGCTATAAGAGACATATGCCATTCCATACGTACATTACACATACATACATACGTACAGAAACCTATGTGTGCGAGCCAGCCTCGTACTTGACTGAATTTATTTCCAATTTTTCAGTCAACATAAAACATCTGACTTCGAATACTTAAAATTTCCTTGCTCTTCTCCCAAGTTGTCAAGAATCGGAATGGTATTTTTCAGAACACTGAATTTCCAGGCCACTCATTTCCCCGGTAGTATTTTGAATTGAACTTTAAACAATTTTGCTTAAAGACGTTTTAACAGGTATGTAGTGGGAAGAAGAAAGTTGGGCCAGAAGTATGTCTGTAAATCAAACCAATATGAACTCTCTCTTTGGTTCTGTCAGTTACTTTGACGTTGAAACAAATAAAACATATGCGGTTTTTAGATCGCTACACTTATTGGCACAGACCTTGTTAAGCAAAGACCCCTCGCAAGTGTTTATTTGCTTCTCCTTTTTGTATATTTTTGTTGCTATTTTGCTCCTAAATCAACCTGCCTTCGATTGTGTTCCGTTTGTTTGCTTTTTTTTTCATTCCAAAATAATTATTTTCCTTTATTATCTATTGATTGTTTAGTATTTTCAAATACATATATGTATGTAAATTCTCCCAAAGTTTCGCTTGTTTGTGTAGAAACAGCAGCAACAAAACAGCGCCAACAAACTTTCCCTGACAACCGACATCGAATTCTGAACAACGTCACATGAAACCTGATTTTGTTTGTTCAATAAATGCCACAAGTTGAAAGAAAATCAAAAGCGTCAAAGGGGGTCAGAAACTGTGCTGCAACTAAATGCCAACAAACTTACAGACGTCACACGCCACACGCCACATACAACAAGATTCAAAACTTTCTCAATTCAGAATTGCACAAGTACTAATTAACAACTTTTCGAAATGACTCAAGAAGCTGGCGGTGGAGGCAGGAGACTAAATGCCGCATATTCAAGCATGTATGGCAGGTAAGAACGTTTTGTTTTTTTCTCTCACACAACTTCAGTGCAAGAAAAAATGCATTTGCCAATCAATTTTCCCAGAGTCATGGGCCATGAACGCATGAAAGTGTACTTTTGCACCGACTTTGACAAATCTGTGCTGATTAATAATTTTGAGAAGCGTGGCTGGCATCAGGTGGGCAGCGATGATGACTGGAACTTCTATTGGGCCGGAGTGCAGACGTGTCGCAACATTTTCAGCGTGGACAGTGGTTATCGCATGAACGACAACCAAATGATCAATCATTTTCCAAATCATTATGAGTTGTCACGCAAGGACTTGCTGGTGAAAAACATCAAACGTTATCGCAAAGACCTGGAGCGAGAGGGCAATCCTTTAGCGGAAAAATCCGACTCAAGTTGCTCGTCCAGCGGTGGCACCACAAAGTATTTATATTTGGATTTTATACCAGTGACTTTTGTTTTGCCAGCAGGTATGTGAGTGAGTGAGTGAAAATACTCGTAATGACGTGTAGTATGTTCAATCTTGTCCTGAGAAAAAAAAGAACAAAGTGCAGAAGAGCATTGTTATATTTGGTAAATGCTCTCCATTTGCTTTTGCTCTCGTTCTCACAACACAAATAACGGTGTTGTCGTTTCCAAAAAAGTGCATTGCACTTTTTTTCTAAAAACGGAAACTTCCTCATTTCAGTGGAATTAGGATCAAAAGAAAATGCCCGACTCACCGTAATGAAGTGAAATATTTGGTTTTATTCGAAACCTGTTTTTTTTTAATTTAATATTATTATATTCTTGAGCTGAAGGTCTTCTTAATATAAGCATATATTTATTTGTATTATTAACTGCCGGTTTCTCAATGTCCAAGTCGTGCGAAAGAAAATTGTTTTGGGTTCCTCTATGATGCTCTCTTATTCGCACCACGACTCGATCGACGTAAAGTCGAAAAGACGTAAGTGTGTTCATACAAAATGCGATTCCTCTATTTCGATCATGTCTGCATCAGCACTGCGAACACAAATGACAAAATCAATCACTTGCTGTTTTGCTATCGAGCGGGAGTTTCTATAGAAAAAAATTTTATATTTATTTGTTAAAAAACGCCGGGAAATAAAACTAGAAACCCCACATATTTTTCATTTTTATTTTATTTAGTAAATTTATTAAACAATTATCATCTGAATGTGTGTAATTTTCCTAAACAGTTCACTTGTTCGCTGGATGCACGAAAATCCTGAGTTTGCCAGAGGAATACCAGTGCTCAGTGTGTCAAAGTACTTATTAAATGTCTATGCAAAAAAAAAAAAAATACTTTTAAATTTTAAAATCCCACAAAAACGAACTTAATTATTTATTTGCTATAAGAGCCAATTGAAATGTATTAATTCAGGTCCAAAAATGAACCTTTTCAAAAATATTTACTGTCTTTTTCAGCTGTCGAAATGTCGTCGACATACAGACAGCCGAAAAAGACAGTAAACATTTTTGAAAAGGTTCATTTTTGGATCTGAATTAATACCTCACAGAAACTATTTCCCCACTTTCAAGATGTTTACTTTTTTATTTTGTACTTATTTATGTATGTATTTGCTTTGGCTTGTCAGATACAGCTGACCAGTTTTTTCAATACTGCAATAAAAAATCAACCAAAACTTTAGTTTGCCGAGCTGGCACCCCTGTGAAATAAATAGCAAATATTTCATGACGTAAGCCCTTGCGAACGCAAGCTGTCGACATAGAGGAATGCAAATTGATTCGAAATAGAGCGACTACATTTCGATCGTTTACATTTTCTTGTGCGATATTGAGGAACAGGCAATAAAAGTGGTGCACTTATTGCGGAAGTGAAAACGTTCTAATTAAGTGTTTTGCAAAGACCTCACATCGCTAATTTGCTGCAACGTCGTCTTATAATCAAAGTGCCTGGACTTCTCCCGCAAGGGAATGTGAAAAATGCAAAACCAAAACGTTTTTGTCAGGCGCCGTTGCAGCAAATGAGCCATATATGTTTGTGGTGGTGGTGATAGCTCCTGAATGAAACGAACTTTTCTAAAATGCCAGACTACAACATGTTTGTTGAGGAGTATCGCAAAAATCCCCAGAGCACTTGGATTATGAAGCCTTGCGGCAAATCCCAGGGAGCCGGCATTTTTCTCATCAACAAATTGTCAAAGCTGAAGAAGTGGTCCCGCGAAGCGAAGGGTGCATTTCAACCGCAAATGGCCAAGGAGAGTTATGTTATCTCACGGTACATAGAAAATCCGCTGTTGATTGGCGGCAAGAAGTTCGATTTACGTCTGTACGTTTTGGTAACTTCATTTCGTCCCCTCAAAGTGTATTTGTTTAAACAGGGATTTTGTCGTTTCTGTACGGTCAAATATGATACCAGTTGCACCGAGTTGGACAATATGTATGTGCATTTGACCAACGTCAGTGTACAAAAGCATGGAGTGAGTATGCGAATCATGTACGTGATGCGAAGAAGTAATTATTTTTTTTCTGTTGATTTGTGCATTTTCAGGGTGAATACAACTCTTTGCACGGCGGCAAATGGTCGGTGCAAAATTTAGCTTTGTATTTGGAAGGCACCCGTGGCAAAGAAGTAACAGATCGTTTATTTGGTGCCATTTCGTGGCTCATTGTGCACTCGCTGCGTGCAGTGGCCCCTGTAATGGCCAGTGATCGTCACTGCTTTGAGTGCTATGGTTACGATATAATAATCGATAATAATCTCAAGCCCTGGCTGGTCGAGGTGAATGCTTCTCCCTCGTTAACTTCCACCACAGTAACGGATCGTATTTTGAAGTATAAACTAATCGATAATATACTATCGGTTGTTTTGCCTCCCGATGGCGTACCAGAGTAAGGACTCTTCCATAAAATGGACACAATTTTGTTCAAGTTCTTTTTTTACTTCCATAGTGTGCGTTGGAATAAAATTCCCAGTGCTGATGCATTGGGAAATTTCGAACTGTTGTTGGATGAAGAACTGGCTGGCCAAGAAGAGTCTCAAACCAACCAGCAGCACAAAAATTCCAAATCGATGGGCAATAGATGGAAATGATATTTTATTTTTTGGTTTTTTTCGACCCCATTCTTTATATTTAATATAACTATTTTCTTGAACTGAAGATCTTTTTTATTATTATTTATACGAATATTTTTGTCAATATTTCGCTCTCCTTTGGAAAGCTTCTTCAGTAGCCCCATTCACTATTTTATCACGATTTAAAAAGAGTTCAATTTGTCTTCCAAGTATTTTGGTTTGCACCAACGATTATATGATTCATTGACACCCATGGCTGTATGTCGAAATAGTTTGAGAATACTTTGCAGCTTTGTCGAAAATGGCCAAAAATACAAAATAGAAATTGTCTAATCATTCTGACTGAAGTAAAATTTATTAACTGCAGTATGTGCATATTTAATAAAGAGCGCTGAAATTCTAATCTTCACATAAATCGTAAGCCAAATATTTATCTCAATAAAAATTTTCAAGTTAAATAAACACCATAAATGAAATGGGCTCTCAGCTGACACCAATCAGCCGGCCTTTAAAAACAGCTGATTTTAAACGTCGGCGAATGTCTTCATAAAGTGTTACTTTATGAGGTTAAATTATTTAAACGATTTTATTGGCGTTAAAATAGATTACTGAATCGCACTACAGGTCTATAATATTGAAAAATGTTTTTGAAAAAATAACCCAATATCGAAAAAAATATTCAAAGAAATAATAGAAAAGACCTTCAGCCCAAGAAAATAATTATGTATATTAAATTATTTGGACTCCTTTTTATTTTATATTAGTATTTTCCGGAGCTAAAAAATCTCTTTCCATACATATAAATATTTTTTATACTTCTTTGAATATTTTTGTCGATATTTTGCTTTTTCAATATTATTGTCCTAAAGAAACTGTCCGAAGCTATTCGATATTTTGCATTACGCTTATGATTGATATGAATTAGACAAGACAACGAAAATATCAAAGACCTTTAGTTAGCTGGGAGGACAACTAGCTGTTTCGAAGCCGCCTCACTTCCCATCAGCATCCCTCCTTGAGTTCCGCTTCAAAACTGCTAGTGGTCCACTTCAACTAGCTAAAGATCTTTGATGTTGTCTTTGTCTGGCCTAATTAATATCAAACACAACAATAATATTATAGAACGATTTTGAGCGCGATAAACGTAATGTAAAATAATTACTGAAGAAAAATTTCGAACAATAAAAATTAAAAAATTCTAAATTTTATAATTCTATATTTTATAAATTTATAATTATAATTCTAAATTTTAATTAGTTGAATTGTTTTATTTTTAACTAATTATTTTTGTAATGGAGAAATTTTTTAAATCTATGTTTATTATTTATGCACTTTTTTTGTTCTCAAATTGCGAGTAATAAGTATTGGGATTTAATCAGTTTTATAAGAGAAAATAAATTATATGAGAAATTAAAAAAAAATTCTTGGAATTAAATCGTGAACATTTTTGTGCCTTTATTTTGTACAATATTCAAGGCGGTTTAACTCAGCAACGTGTATCGCTCAAAAAAAAAAAAAAAATTCTCAAAACATACGATCACGGTGTTTTGAAACATGTCTATGTGACAGGTGGACTTACGTGCATGAGCCCCAAGATGAGCAAAACCCAAAAAAATTGTTTGCGCTCGAAGCACTTCCAAGCAACTGGTCAACTGGTCATGTCGCAACTATACCACTAGAAGAACGCAGAACAGTCGTTCTGAGTGGTACACAATGATTTGTTTGCCAATTGTCTTCCAAGAAATCAGGATCCGCCGAAGATGGATCGCTCTTCACCACAACAATGCGAACTGTCACACATCGACTCAAACAACTGAATCTTTTGCCACCTAAAACATCGATTTGATGAGTCATCAGCCGTATAGTCCTGACTTGACCATGAATGACTTCTCTTTATTCTCGTGCGTAAAAAACAAACTGAGAGGTCAACATTTTTTGGGACCTGCAGAAGAGGTTCCTGCATTCAGAATGCATGTTTTGGAGATACTTCAATCAGAGTGGCAAAAGTACTTGGCCAACGCATGCAAAAGTGTGTAGATTTTCATGGGGAATATTAAAAAAAAATTTTAGTTCTCTTTCTCCCGAAATATAAAAGGCAACCCTCGTATTATCAAGTGTGTTCTAGGTTTCGCCTCGCATTATTTTAGCAAAATTTTTTTAGTCCCCATAATTCATAAATTGGTGTTCTCAATTCAGCATATTTTTACATATTCGAAATTTCTGTTCGAAAAAAAAAATCTAAATGTCAAATACATAAGCAACAGCTTTTTATCAGCTGTTGAAAAAATTTTAAATTATTTTAATTAGAAAAGATTAAGTGAAAAATAAAGTTTTTCTAAAAATGCCTCTAATTGAAAACGACTAAAAACATTGGGAAGCGGATTGCAGAACACGAAAAATGGTGAAGTAGTCCACTTTAAAGTGAATTCAGATTCTAGAACACCCCCATATATATCCAGTTGATTTTGAGGTTCGTAGCGATTGTATCAGTGATGACAACTCTTTCAAACTTTGCACCGGGACCAACGAAAGTTTATTTAATGAAAAAAAATATACCTTTAAACAAAATGCATCACAATTTATGTTACATTCTTTTCAATCTTATGACATCAGAAAAACTAAAATTATTTAATGGCTGCAAGACCAATGGGAATTTGGTTTAATTTGCGTTTAAACAAGTAGATCTTTAAATCAGTGAATACTTAAAACTGATTAAAGCGAACAGAACATTTTTAAGTGTCAAACAGAACAGCTGTTTCACATTTTTTGCACGATTGCCAAATTTCTATTTCTAAAAACAATCACTGATTTACTGCAGTCAAGTTTCAACTGCAATTAAAACAAAGAAAAATAAAATAAACGCGCTCTGTAAGTGTAAACATGTTTTGAAATGGTACAACTAATAAGGTAACCAAGGCAGCTCGATACCAGGTAGCCTTACAATCCCAGCTGACTACTGCTTTTAGCTTGTGTAACTGTCAAAATACACAACACAAACACGCATACGCGAACAAACGGAGGACAGTAATACAGTTTTTCTACCAACAAAATACATGAAGTGTTTGTTGTTGTTGTGTTTGTTGTAGTTATGCGATTACCTGGGGCCGGATTCTGGCATTCGTGATCGAATATACTCGATAATAAAAACAATGTAGAGCAAAAACAAAATGAGCAACAAACACACAGCATTCTATAACGAAATAGTTCAATCACGAGTGCCAGAATTTGGCCCCTGGTATCAAGCTGCCTTGAAGGTAACCTTTTCCCTACAATAATAACAACTTCAATAAAAATAACAAGAGTTTTGTTTTTGTACAACTTCTGAAAACTGTCAAAAAGACGCCACTTCGCCATTTACAGAAGAGAGATGAACAGAGTTTACGATGATTTGCTATCTCGTTTTGGTTGCCTTTCATCTCTGTTTTCTTCTCATGACAGTTTTACGAAGTCAGATGATTAATTTATTGTTCAGCTGATGAGGCTACCATATGAGTTATATGATGGCTTTTGACAGGTCTAGCATGTCAATATTGAATAGCAAAAAAAAAAAAAAAAATCACTTCATTAGTTGAGTTCACTTTATTAATCGACTTTGGCTATACCGATTGTTATTGGTTGACATTTTTTAATAACTTTTTGTAGGGTTTTTATACGACAATACAATTTTATATTCAAATAAAATATGAAATAGCCAAAACGCGCGTGTTAAAAAATTTGATAATGTCAAAGACTTGCCAACACTAATCGGCTTTCGAAATAATGATAATTAAAAGGGTTTGTTTTGTAACAGAAGCAGGCAGACTAAAAGAACAAGACGGCTTGGAAATTCTACTTGCTGTAGCATGTGTTTTAAAAGTTTTTACATTGAAATCAGTTTCGCTTTAAAATTGCTGCATTTAAATAACCGCTTTAAAAGAAAAACTGGTAGCATTTTTTTTTGTAATTCACTGAATTTTGTATAAAATGTTGTCATCGAGGCCTCTCATGTGCCGGCTTAAATTTGCCGGTGCACGAATTAATGAACTCATTCGAGAGGAGTTGAAATGTTGTTGCAAAAAAAAAAAAATATATTTCCACTAATTTTTTGATGGAAGAAAAACGCTAATTTATATTTTCTTACAATTGCGAATATATATTTTTTTTTTTTTTTGCTTATTTTCTCATTTATTTTCGTTCTTTAATTCATACGTATTTGGGGAAAAAAATATTTCAAACAAATTTATTGAAAATCGCAGTAAAACTAATTCCAGATGTTATTCTAAAGGGACGAAATTATAAAAGATAATACGTATTAAAATTAAATTATACAATTAATTATGGTTCGAAAATAATATTAAGTGAAACAAACGCATGTTTAGCATTTCTTATGCATTAAATTCTTAAATGAAGTTACGCAACATATTACAAAAACAAATATGTTGTTACATTCTTAGATGAAATGTAAAATGATACTTAAATTTAAACACTATTACTAATTATAGACGTTAAAAAAGAAACATAAAGAGTGTTGTATTTACAAGGAAGAATTTAAAATTTAAACATGAAATAATTCTACAAAGGATTTCACGATTACGTTTTTTCTTATTAAATTTTTAAGCGAACAAATGCGGGAAAATTTGTATTAAAAACGTATTGAACAGCACAGGAATTAAGAAGAACTCTAAAATATATTTATTTCTATGGAAAATTCTAACAAAATATTGCCATTTTTAATCTCTTTCCATGAGGACGTGCCACGTCAACGCCAGAAAAAACGTTTATTTGAATACTTTATTTAAATTAAAATTTTGTTTAACACCATTATTTTGTATCATTATACGTTTATCAGGCTTAAGTTCGTTCTGTATTATTTTTGTGACTGATATTAATTAAACAAGGCAAAAGAAAAGAAAAAGAAAACATTTAGGGCCTTTGGCTCGGTGAACAACTAACTGTTTCGAAGCCGCTTGAGCGTAGCTTTAGAAACATGAGCCCCTGAGTTCAAGGGCAGGTGCTGACGAGAAGTGGGGCGGCTTCGAAACAGCTCGTTGTCCACCTGGCGAAGGATCTTAGATATTTCTTTCGCCTTGTTTAGGTAATATTAATCGCAAAAATAATATAGAATTAACTTTTCAGCATGATAAACGTAATACAAAATAATAATATAAGAAAGAGTTTGGATAATAAATAACAAAAAAAAAAAAATGATAATTTGTTTAACACCAGTATTCATAAAAAATAGCACGTTGCTCAAACACATTTTAGAACAAAATTTATATGAAAAATTTATTATGAGCAACGGCGTTAGAAATTAACATCATATTTCCGTCTCGGTCGATATTCATAAAAGTTAAAATGTTGCTCAGATATATTTTAGAACTCATTTTATATATTACTAAATATTGTAAAGAAGTTTGTAAATAAAAAGATTGGTATTAAAAAAAAATTGTATATGCCAAATTTGTTCTAAAACGTATTTCAGCAACATTTTATTTTATTCAACCTTTATTTCTATTTTTATATGATTCTATTGCCAGCTAAAAATATCTTTTCACTTCTTTTATATTCTTGTCAATAATTTGTGCTCTTTGGTACAGCTTCTTCGTTGCAAGTATTTCTATGAATTTTAGATTTTTTAAACGAAATATGACTGTCCTGAAGCAGCTGTCTGGGAAGAGAGTGAAACACTGGCCAGAATATAAAATAAAGAGGGATCTTTGAATAATGTTATTAGAATTTTTAATTTTAAAAGAATTTAAGCACATGTTGACGTTGAAGAGATCAAAATGGTTGAGATAGATTTGGGAAATGAAAAAAACATTTTAAATAATGGTTCTATAAATCAGTTTTTCTTTTATATTTTCAAATATATTTCAATTCAAGTTTATTGCTTATTAATAAAAACGATTTCAAGTTCATTAAGGCTCTTCTTCTTATTGCACAAACTCTATACAATACTTGTACAATAATAACACCGGTATTCATAAAATTTCAAATGCTGTTCAAATACATTTTAGAACAAATTTTATATGAAAAAATTTGTTCTAAATTGTATTTAAAAAACATTTTATTTTATTTTTTTTTTTTGAATACCGGCATAAATGTTTAATAAACCTGAAATATTTTCTGCCCATAAGACAGATAATACATTTTACTTTTATTTTTTTATATATAATTTAATTCATTTCAGGTCTTACTAAAACTAATTTGGAATGCAGCAATTTCTATATTTCGTTTATATTATTTTTTCGGTTTCAGTATTAATTTTTGCAAACTGTTTCGGAATTTATGATCACAGTTCAGTTCAGAGTTTTCCATGTCTTTTTTTTTTCGCTGTTTGAGCTTGTAAATATTTTCATTTAGATGAGGCACGAATATATCAAAAATACATTATATACTTTTATTTAGAAGCAAGTACTTTAAAATTCGTTTCTGAAATAAATGTGTATGTAAAAAGCTTAAGCGCTTCTCGAAGGAATATTTTTAATTGGGTTTTTTGTTGTTGTCGTGTTAAATTGTATATATAATTTCGGTATGGTACAATAAATACGTACGTATTTTATTTATAACATTTTAATACTATTTGTTTATTATCGTTTTGTGTAACATAAATATGTATGTAATAAATTTCGTTTGATGGCGAATAGTTGTGTAAATGGAATGTCTTCAAATTTTGTTACTTATAAAGTGGGTATAATATATACACATTAATATTTCTATATGTATGTGTGTGTGTATGTGGCAATACACTCACTAGAGTTTTTCTCTTTCCATTATCCTTTAGTTTCGTGGAACTCATGCTTTGATTTCCAATTTCCCGGGATTCTGGGAGTCTCCGTTTGTAAGAAATAATTAAAAATGCTGTATTTATTTACATCAGTTAGTATGTTCTAGTTCATACTGACTTTAAACATAAGGGGCGTTCACGATGGTGGCAGTGCAAATATGCAATATACAAATTTGTAGATTATTTTGTGATTGATCATTTTTTTTTGTACAAATCTGCTATATTTGCGAAAAGTCAATCTGGTAACAGAGGACGAAGTCGATCGGCGTTATGTCCGACTTTACGTAACACAAGCCGCTGCCGATCTTTCTGTTTTGTTTTTGGGAAAATGAACGCATATAAAATAATATTAAAACGCCATGTATTCGTTTGTTATTGTTGAATTAATGTTTATGCATCTATTTGTCAATACAAATTTTATCTATTAATAATGATTTCTTGAGCTTAAGGTCACTGTTTTTAGTTTTATTTTATTTGGCATAATTTCCAATATTTCGGTACTTCTTTTTTGGAAAATTTTTTTCTTTTTATAAATTTTGATTTTTTTTTTAATTTATAAAAAGAAAAAAATTTTCCTGACGAAGGTATACAAAGGGGTACCGAAATATCGGAAAACACGGCAAATAAAATAAAACAAAAACAGTGGCCTCCAGCTCAAGAAATCATTATTAATATTTCAAACGAAGCTTGAAAATTTCATATAAAAAATAAATAAATATCTTATTAAATATATAATATTTATTTGATCTTTTTAATTATTTGAAAAACTATTTAATACAGCTTCAGATCGTTTCTATATAAAAATTTTATTAATATTGTTAATAAAATCTGAAGCTGTATTAAATAGTTTTTTAAATATCTTATTATTAATTCAAGTGAATATGTTTTTTATTGCATTATAATTTTTCGCTACCGCCGTATACCACACGGAAAACTGATGGCCGTTTGTAGGCGCCATTTGTTATTGTTTTCAGTACTTATTTTCAACTGAGTACTTTTGCCCACTTCTATTTGCTCAAAGTTTTTTTTTTTTAGTGCAAATGAGGAATATTGAAGCAAATTGCAAATACATACAGTTTGTTGCTGCCTGAAAAAAAAGGAGAGCACTTTTGCTCAGATTTGCTTTGTTTGCACAGTCTGCACTACCATCGCGAGAACCCTTATAAAAAGCAAGTAAATGAATTCGATTTCGTTTTTGAAAAAAAAAAAAAACAAAAATTCTCACAAGAATATAAGTTGAAATATTTTATGAAAGGAGGGACACATTTTGCAAATTAAAATGTCCAACTGCATTTCCTTCGTACAACAACAAAATATAAATTAATAGATAAATAAAAAAGGATTGAATACAAATAGTAAAGTTTAAAACTGTGTATCGTTATTATTTTAGTTTTATTCGTTTTGTATCCCATGGAACGCAAGCCAATATTCAATTTCAATATTTACCGCTTCATCCATTATTCATAGTTTATACATCAGAAACTCACAATATTTCATTACAACCCAAGTCAAGATCATAAATTATACTCCAATTTGAATATTCACAACTTGGATTTTTGGAAATCAGTAAGCTCTGTAATATCGCTGCCGATCCATTAATAATGTAAACTAGACGTGTTCCATAAATATCACAATACCAGATCGTGCTCAACATTATAGCGAACGTGTGGTAGGGCCCTAAAAATTAAGCGCCCATTTCTCACCTGCGAACGTTGTCGTTCGTTCGCACAATTACATTGAAAGCAAAAACCAAATATTGAATATTGTTTTTGTTCTCAATGTAATTGTGCGAACGAACGACAACGTTCGCAGGTGAGAAATAGGCCCTAAGTCTTTCTTATTGAAGAATACTCATAGTTTTTGGAAAATAACGGTATGTGGAAATATACAAAAAACACATTTTCAAACAACATAAAATTCTAAAAAATATTAGGGGGTGTCATAACACAACGGGACCTTTCTAGGACCCAAGTGAGCCGGTCTCAGGACCGGCGGCCCGCGTAACATAACATAGGGAGTGTCATGGAATCCGATCTTATCGGAAGCGCATTTGAAACACGTTTTTTTTGTGATCTAGAGTTAGTGTTAAGCTCAAACCAAAATCTGAGAACTTTGGACTTTATAACGCCATAGTAATATTTTCGTGGGTCGTAATTCACATTTCGATAAGATTGGAATCTGACCAGAACCTAACGACATTGGATTTCATAATGATATAGTGAGGTTTTCGTCGGTCTTAAATCAGCTTCCGATAAGATCGGATTCTATGACATCCCCTATTAATATAATTTAAGTTAAGTTAAGCGCTTTTCAAACTTTTCCGGAAGAATTGCATTGCCTATTCTAAATTATACCCACTTTTAAGTTTAAATACATGTGCTGTTAGTTTCTTCAATACCATAAATTCATAAAGAGTCTGCGGTCAAATACAATACATATTCTTTCACTTAAATAAAAATAAAAAAAATAAAAAAATAGGGAATCAAAGTCTATTATTTTGTTATTTAATATTCATACATACATAAACAACCGTATTCATAAAAATTATAGCGCGTTTATAATGCTGTTATTTGACAAACTTGTCAAACAAGAGTCTCATAAACCTTAAGGGTCTTATTCATAATAAATATTTTAGGTTTATTAAACTCTTATTTGACAAATTTTCCACACAAACATGTCAAATAAGAGCCCTATAAGCCTGAAATAATTTTTATGAATTAGGGGGTACATAAATATTTATTATACATAAGGCCCATAGAATGTACATATGTATGTATTGATTATATGCCAGGCCCACGATGTCATTCGCTATCGCTCGCTCACTTCGTTACATGCAGAGCAATAACAAATTTTAAAATATTGTTGTTCCTTGTGTGACATCGTGGGCCTGGCATTAATTTGTTTTATTTTTGAAAATAATTGCCAAAAACTTGCACTAGCTTTTGTGATACGAGGAGTCAAAGTTTATGTAATAATACAAAGAGTAACAAAAAAAAAAAAAAAAACAGAAAAATGAAAACAAATCATTCACAAATTCTGTGTAATTTCGAAGAGGACTCTTCTCTTAAACCTCTAATAATGAACTTAATAAAATATTACGTTGAAATTTCGTTTTATGTCCTCAGCATTCAGTGGCAAAATAAAAGATCTCCACTATATCCTCATCTTCCTCTTCCGTCTCAGTGTCCTGGGGTTCAGAAGAAGTGCTAATAGCATCGGTTTTAAGGTTCAGATGCGGTTTCGGTTTAATATTTACGCAATTCTGATGACCACCTTCCTGTCTAAAGCAGTTGGTGGTAAATGATTTATCGGTATCGGTTTTATTATTGGTATTGAGAGAAGTGGTAGTTTTTCGGGTACTGCTTAAGCCACGCACAACAACGTCTTCGCCTAAACATTGACGAAGAACGTTGGCCTATAGTCACACTTTTGAAGCAGTATGTTGCGGTCCGGCAACGGCACCCCCCGAATACTGAGACTGTGTTTGATGCTTTTGTACCGTTTGGTATGTGGGCTGTGGCGCATGTTGCTGTTGCTGCTGCTGAGCAGAGCCGCCACCGCCACCTCCCAAAGTCACTTGCGTCACGAACGGTCCGCGACTGCGTGCACTGCTGTTGATGGTGGCTGGTGAAAATCCATTCATGGCTGCTGTCCGCCAATGATGCGCTTGATTTTGGCTGGCAGATGCTGCTGAGACGTTTGAAGCTTGTTGCTGATGATGGGGATGGGGATGAGAATATGGATGCGGCTGAGAGTGGGAATGGGAATGGGTATGAGGGTGCTGCTGGCTGCTGCCACTAATCGTTATGCCCGCATGACCATTGTGTTTAATACTGCCCGTGCGCTGCTGAAAACTATTGTTAAGCATTGAGCCTGCGCTTAAGTTGTGTTGTGCCGTTTCGTAATCGTAGAAATTTGAACGAAGACTTGTGTTGTTGTTGTTGTTGTTGCTGCTGCTGCTGCTGCTGTGATTGCTGTTCGTTTGATAATGTTGCATGTTTACATCCTGCGAACGGACGCTGCGTTGAGAATGATAATGACGATGACGACGACTGTCGTTATTATATATTTTTTACACAAACAGATCATTTACATACATATGTATAAAAAATATCATTTATATTTACAAGAGTTCAAATATTGCCGATTTGGTAGAATTTAGAGGCCCAGCCAAATGTTTAAGCAGTTTCAAATATTGTTATTGTTTTTTTTTTGTATTTTAATTATTTTTTAATAAAAGCAGTAGAAATTTGTTTTGAAATTCATGAAAGTAGATAAAAAGTTAAAGAGGGTAAATTAGTTTACAAGAACATGTGAATGCGAGCTAAAAACTAAAACACAGCAACACCTGCTTTTGATTCTTAAGCAAGCAGAAATGGGTTACAAAGCAGGGGTACAACACAGATACATACATGCGGCAAATTCAATTTTTAAATGTAAGCAAATGTTTTCAAACTAAAATTGAAAAAAAGAAATCATTAAAAAAAAAAACTGCTACAAATAAATAATTTTCTGATTGCGGCAGCATGTGCCACATATGTTCGGCGAAACAAGTGGTCAGCGGAAATTCTCATTTGATTTAAGTTTGGAAAGTGAATAGAAGGCAGACATCGAACTGTATGAAACTGAAGTAATTTTAAGACGTTCGATTTCGTATCGAAACTGAAATACTCTGAAAACGATACAAACCGGTGGAACGTTTTGGAGTATGGGACCGAAGGATGGTCTGATTTAAGGGTTTTCCTTGTACATTCCAATCAACAAAACAAAAGAAAAAAGGCAATAGAGTTTTTTTTGGGCTCCAGGAGTAGTTATGCCCTCGAACTTGGATGAAAAAGTTGCTTCATTCTATACTCGATAGTGGGGAGCACTCAAAAAAACTGGAAATCAAATTTGATGATGCATTTTATGGGCAACAGTTCGCAACAAGTTTTCACAATTTTTAACTTTAGATTCCTAAAAACGAAAGGTTTTGGTTACTGAAGAATCACCTCCAAGTTAAAAAGCTTTCAATTATAAAATGCTCTTGCGAACTGTGGCTTCAGCTATCAGGGTAAGTTGCCCAACAACAAGTTTGATCCCGTACTTTTTGTACAAAGTTCGGCAAGACGAGAACAATTGTGAATTTCTCTCAATAATAGAGAATAATGCGCGAAAGTACGGCAACACCAAAAACCACATTTCTAACCGAAAAGATAAAATGTGTCATATTTTGATGCTGCAATAAAAGTTGAAACATAAATTTTGAAGAAATGAAATGTTTTTCTGGACGCATTTAGGTTTTAAAGTGATTTACAAGTACACACATACTTTCAAATGAAATATTAGCTCTGTTTCTTTACTCTACTTTGGGATCCCGTGGGATCCCAATTTGCACAAAAAGCGTTCCCGTACTTTAAAATTGGGCAAATGAGAGTATTTGTGAGAGAACAGTATGCTTCTTCTTCTCGCACGAAATAGCCCGTACTTTTTCTTCGGGCTAGTTTGGGCAAGTATTTCAGCTGTCAGCTGTTTCAAAGAAATAACAATGACTTAGAAGAAATAAATGTTTTGTGGAAACTAAAAGAAAAATTAGAAATTAGTGTGAAAAAATATATTAAAACATTCTCCAAAAATGTTGAATGTTATATGTTTATTTAATTAATTTCTATTATTTGAACTTTTTCTTATATAATTATTTCTGTATTAAGTTTATCAGGTTCAAGTTCTTTCTATATTATCTTTGTGGATGATATTAATTAATTTAGACAAAGAAAACATCAAAGACATTTAGCAGGGTGGACAACTAGTTGTTTCGAAGCCGCCACACTTTCTCGTCAGCACAAGTCTTTGAACTCAGGGGCTCATGTTTCTAAAGCGACAACCATGCCATTCAGCCACTGTCTAAATTTTGATTATATCATTGCATATTTCTAAAAGAAGAGTCGTAAGATCCTCTTTTATCCAACTTTCAATTTAGTTTTAATTAAAAGAGTATAAACCGTTTTTATTCAACAATAGTTTTCGATCGAATCTTTTTTCTTTTTCTAATTTCAATTAATATCACTCACTAAGATAATACAGAAAGAACTTGAGCTTGATAAACTTAATACAGAAATATGTAGTTATATGTTTATATTTACGAATTCATTTATGTATATGAATTTGATTCTGTTGTGCTCCTAAAAAGTTTTATGCATTTCATTCCTTTTAATTGTTTGGAAAAAAACCTTTTTAACACAAATTAAATAAAATACATAAATATTTTTTTTTAATAAATTGAGCTGTCAGAGCCCCCTGACGTTTTATTTTGTGGTAAAATATTTGCTTTTATTCGTTCCCGTACTTCTGTGCATTTTTGTCTCTTATTGAGAGAATTTATAGTTTACTCTCATTTTACCGAACTTTGCCCAAAAAGTAAAGAAACGGAGCTATTAATTGAAAAACATCAAAATTGTTATTATGTTGGTTGATTCAGATTGACTTTTTTGTTTGTTACTTTTTGCAACAGCTGATTTTGAACTGTTTGCTCAAACTTGTACGAAGAAGAAGTGTGGGCTGTTGCGTGCAAGAAGAACAAGAATATTTGTTGAGTACGGGATCACAACTAATAATAATCTAAAATATTGCAAATATCAAAAAAAAAAAAAAGATCTTTACTCAAAAAAAAAAAAGCTACAACTAAAATAATTTACTTCAAAAATTAAAAAAAAGAAAGATGCGCAAATTTAAAACAAATGTGTTGCTAAAGAAAAGAAGAGAAGTTGTCATAAAATGTTACCTTTCAGCTTCGACTTTTAGACGCTGTATGAGCACTTGTTGACGCATGCATTCTAAGGTTGATTCCGATAAAACATCATTATTTGAGCAGTTTTCATCACTATGGAAAGATTTCAGTTATTTTTAACGTTAAAGAGTTTTCTGTTGCTTTAGTTAAAGTTAGGAAATTAAATTAAATAGAAAAAAAGCTTAAGCGAGCAAATTAATGCAAAGCAAATTATTAATGCTGATGAAATCCTTGGCATGTTTGTACAATATTTGAGTTATTTTTGAAATAATTTAGACTCTTTATTCCCGTATTGCTGTTTGTTGGTTGGTATCATTTAAAATTGCAAAACAAAGAAAAACGTATACTTTAACTCACTTTATTTGTTGCTGATGGTTGTGTTGAAGCTCTTCGTAGTTGGAATAGTGCTGGTAACGATGATTGAATATGTCATTTTGATGTATGCCACTATTTGTGCTTTTGTCGCTGTGCAGATTAGAGCCGCCACCTCCACCGCCACCTCCACCGCCACCACTGCCAATTGTATTGGCGGGCGGTAGCGGTGGTGGTGGCTGATAAGCGGGTGGTGCCATTTTGGCAGTTCGTTCCAGGGCGGCCAATGCAGCAGCCGGTATTTGATTATTGGCAGGGGTTCTTTCATTTGCGGCATTATTTGTTATTGGAAGCTGGTTTTCGGCAGGTGCTACACCGTCTTTACGGTTTTTTCCAAAACGAAACATGTAGCCAATGCCACGTAAAATGCCCGGTTTCTTCGCTCTGGACTTGTGTTTTCCATCGTTCAAAGAACTTTGGAAGGGGCCATTGCGTTGAGTGAAACCACCTTCTGCAGCATCACCATCTTCCAAAAGCCAGGTTTGACGGGCTTCTAAATTGTTTTTTTTTATACAAAGAAAAGAAATCAAAACATGTTCTTTAATTTTGCAATGTATGGCACCTACTTTTAACATCGTGGTCGCTGGCCACAGCGGCCCTTAAGCTTTCTTCGCGTCCTCTGCCGCGTGGTGGCCTTAGCACAGTGGGACCACCGCGTGGTTCTTCTGACATTTGTATTTCTTGTACCATGGTTTGTAAAGACTCCAAAGACGATGATTTCTTTAGGCCCAAAGAAGGACCCAGGTCGCCTACTTGGTCTCGCGCTTCTGCCTGCAACTGCTGTTGCTCTATGCCCGAGTTCGTTTTGGCATGTTTATAGCCCGGTATTCTGGCATTTGCTTCGGCTATGCGTGCCGACAAAGATTCCATGGATCCACTAAAAACGGCCGACTTTGTATGCGCTATGCGTCTTTCTCGCTCCCTTTCCTCACGCAGTTTCTTGTTGCGCTGGTAAGTGCCCGTTTCGCGAGCATCTAAGGCGGCATGATGTTTTTCCGATATCGAACGTCTGCCCAAGGCATCGCGACTAAAATGTTCTACACCCGAATTGTTCGTCTCCAAACTTAGCTGAGATGAATAAGTGGCATCGAAATTTTGAGCAACAGGTCCAGCAGACGGATTGCTAGATGTGGTAGTATTTATCAAACTAGAACCTAGAGTATCATTGGGCAGATGGGGAAGTGTTCTGGTAAAGGGAATAAAAAATAATTTAGTTTTTACTTCGTAGAAATTGAGAAAATTTTTTAAATTTTTTAGTACCAACTTTTTTTTCTCAAATAATTTCATTATTCTCCTCAGAAGCCAACGGTTTATTATAAATCAAAAAATTTTATTCAGGGACCAAATCGTCTCATTCGATATCGAATAAATTATCAGCAAAAATAATATAAACACACAGCAGAAGCGATGGCGTTCAATTGATCTCGAATGCGACGATTTGTCCGCAGTTTTGTGTATGCGGTTTACACATACATACATACAGTAGACCAGGGGCCGGATTCTGGCATTCGTGATCGAATATACTCGATAATAAAAACAATGTAGAGCAAAAACAAAATGAGCAACAAACACACAGCATTCTATAACGAAATCGTTCAATCACGAGTGCCAGAATTTGGCCCCAGAAAGCTTTCGATAAAAGTTTTCAAGCATTCAACCCTAGAGAGCAGTCAGAACTAAAAGAAAAATGTTTCCAGTACCAGAAGGCAAAATGTTTTTTCTTTTCATTTTCTTTGCAATTTTTTATGCGACGTTATTCTAGCGGCTAGTACAATTTCTATTTCACTATAATTTACTTACGGCGATGTGGGTTCGGGATCGTGTTCTATTAAAACCGAGTTGTTGACTTGATGATGTGGCTGGTGATGTAAAGCTGGCGACCAGGTATCATTGGTGGCCATATAATAGCTCTCATTGCGCAGAGCATGTACACCACCTGTTGCCGAATTTGTAGCAGTTGCATTTGAACGAGCTTTCGCCATCGAATTGCCAGAGCAAGCACCACCGGTTAGTCTATCCAAAACGGGGTTGCTCCAACTTTTGTTTTTTGTAAAGAATATTGATGAAGGCTCTTCTCTAAATATGTATGTCTAATCTGTCCTTAAAACTTACCGATTCATTTCACTGCTTGATGCTCCGCTATTGCGTTTATCTGCTGTACGCTTTTCGGGGCTTAAATATATGACGGTTGCTCCACTAGTTTCACTGGTATTTGAACTATCGTTGGTGTGCTCGAGAATATCACCCGAACTGGCTGATCTGGTGATTTTGCGGGCTACCTGCAGTGTTATCATGCCCGGATGCTTGCCCGGATTATTGACAATAGCACGCTTAAGGGTGTCCATAGCTTCAGCATTACTTTGGCCCAGTAAAGAGACACCATTCACACCAATCAACTGGTCATTCATGCGTAGGCGGCCATCTCGCGAGGCTGCACCACCATGAAGTACATTCTTCACAAAAATACCCAAATCTCCGTCGTTTTTCATGGAGCCATTGGCGCTGCCATTCGAGGAGCCTGTATTGTTAGAAGTCGTTTTGCCTTTAACACTAACACCGAGTCCAGCCTTTTCCGTGTCATGTACAGGTATGTGTAGAGTAAGCATTTCACGTGACCGCCAGGTAATGCCGGCTTGTATGCTGTCCTGTTATGTAGGCCAATAAAAAAAAAGATCGATTAAAAATAATTCAGAAAAATATCTTCATAAGGCTCTAGATCCATTTTTAATTTAATTAGAATTTCATTGCTGAGATTGATATTTCATAAATAAGACAAAAGATCAACTCGAGTCTTACACTTTCTTTACTGAAGTTGTATTACTTTAAGCAAGATATTAAAACAAAAACACAAATAAAAAATAAAAATTCAGCTGTCTTCATATTTCTGTTCCTGTATATTATTTCTAAACATATGCAATTGTTTTATAGCCTTTGCATGAATTTTCACACCTCAAAAGCAACCGGTTGCACTTTTGAGCTCGATTAAACTAATTGAGAATGTAACAGTAGAAGAGTTGAAAATAATAGCACTAAAATGCCGTATGGGTGAATAATAGTATTAAAGAACTATAAAAGAATTTTATTCTTTAGTGTTCATGTTTCAAATAAATACAATAATAAACGATGGAAACGAAATTTATCAAAGCACATTGAAACTTACGCTTGAAGCGGCAGATTCACTGCCTGCATCGATGAAATGTTGAGATTCGTTGAGATTGTGGTTTTGTTGCTGCTGATGTTGTTCGAATAATGAACGAGCGCTGCTAGATTTTTTTATATCCTGTTGATATTTATGCAAGGAAGCCGGCAGTACAGGAGCTGGCGGCTTGGGTGGGGGGGAATCCAGTTCATTTTCTTTGTTTTCGAAATTCTAAAAGAGTGCGTTTCAAATTATTATTCTCAAAATGGCTAAATGGTACTCACGATTTCTCTTTCCTCTGGTTCGGCCAACTCGTGTTGCCTCGATACCACCAGCCTCACCGTAGATCCTGGTTGTGTTGCTCTCAGTACGGAGACCACATCCGTTTGAGTTTTACCCGTCATGGCCACACCATCCACTTCCAAAAGACGATCGCCTGGCTTTAGGCGACCATCCTCAATGGCAGCCCCTCTGGGTAAAATATTTTTTATGTAAATGGGACAGTGACCGCCAGCTGGATTATCACGTGTTGTAACCGAAAACCCTAAACCATTTGGACCTTTTTTAAGTATAATCTCTATTTTGCGACCCAATTTACGGGTATTGGCCACTTGTAAGGAAGCTCCTACAGGTGCGGTATGTGGTTTTCTCGTAGGCGAGACTGTGGCCACTTTGCTCTCCAAGCTAGAGGCCATTTTTTCTTCAGCTTCTATCATTTCAGCCACCTTCGAGTCTCGGCGACGATTTTTCGAGCCCTTGGTATTCGCTCTTATTACACGCACCCTAAGCTCAGAAGATTCCAGGGCTTTGCACAAATACTCTTGAACCTTCAACTCAGTAAGACCCATTAGTTTGGTACCATTGATTTCCAAAATACGATCACCTTTGCGTAAACGTCCACGCTCAGCGCGACTGCCAGGCTCAACATGTTGCACCAATAGGCCGCCCCCATGCTCGTTGTCTGGTATGGCTGTTAGGCCCAAAGGACTGCCGTACTCATTAATGAGCAGAAGCATTTCACCATCTTTTTCGCGTATCGATTCGTAGGCTTGGCCCAAGGGTTCTTTGCGTGTGCTTTCTCGCGGCAAAGATTTGCTGGAGAAAAATTGTTGCTGATAATCTCTTGAGACTTGTAGTGGCTGCTGGGGTTGCTGTGGTTGAGGATGTTGCTGGGGCTGTTGCTGCTGTTGTTGCTGCAGCTGCAGCTTTTCAGCAGCATCAATCCATTTATAGCCAGTGCCATCGCCTAAGAACTGCATTGATAGTCTGCCTGACCTGGCAAACGGTTGATGAGGTGGCACTGGTGGTGGCTGGTGATGGCCATCATCTTCCTCTTCCCACTGAGGCGGCAAATATCCCGCCTTTTCTATATGCATTCTCTCAGGCGAATCACCAGCACAGTGGGGCGCTGCCGCCGACCAACGTTTATTGCCATTTTCTGCCGCCTTTAGGGAAGCCAATAAATTGGGATCACTACTGCGTCTAACCTGTAGACCCAAGCCTGTCCCTGGACATGCCTTCGTACTGGTAACCTCAATATGAGGTGTAGAGTTATCGTTGTGAGCACCATTTGTGGGTGCATCTGTATTTGTTGGATCACGAAATATATCAGGCGATCCGGTGCCAACTGATGAACTACCCGAAGCACCATCGCCACCACCCTGTGGCACACCTGGATCCGGTCCAGAGTCCTCAAAACTAGCCTGTATATATTCTCGGTCATCGGCTACATCACGCACACAATCGTCCGGATCTAAAATGCCGCACTGTGTTTGCAGATGATGAACTGACACCCAAGCATCTGGATCCTGAAAATGCAAGTTGAAAGTTGAAAGAGTTAGAATTTATTACAAATGCAAAGAGCTAACAGACAATAATATATTTGCTTCTTTTTTTTTAATTTATATTTTATTATGCTGGAAATACTTTTTCTCAAAGACGTGACTTGAGTTTTAGTACATTTTGGTAAACAAAAAGGAAGTCCAAACACCTTTTTAATTCTTGTGTCTAGCGATGTGCGCGGAATATTAACGTTAAACGTTGATTATAATCGAACTTAAAGTTAATTATAAGAAAATATTGCCAAGATACAACAACACGAATTGTTGTTGAAACAAAAAATAAAATCAATAAGAAACGATCGATAAGATTTGCAAGTGTAATAGAATGGAGCGATTTTGTATTGATACATTTTTTTAAATTTAATTCTTCAAATCAGTTATTTTCTTAGAACAAAAATTTAATAAGTAACGTACGGACCACACGTAACATAATTGCTAGGGGCCTGCGCTCGACTTACAAAAGATGTCGATTTTGCAAAAAAAAAAAAAAAAATCATATGTTCAGATGAAGCTCATTTGGATCTTGGCGGGTATGTAAACAAGCAAAATTGTCGCATTTGGGGCACAGAAAATCCGCACGCATACATTGAAAAGCCGACGCACTCAAAACGAGTCACTGTTTGGTGCGGATTTTGGCCCAGAGGCATAATTGGGCCATTTTTCTTTGAAAATGAGCGAGGAGTGGACGCTGTTAATGGCGATCATTATCGAGTCATGTTGAACGAATTTTTGTTCACAAAAATTGAAGAGAAGGATATTGGCAACATTTGGTTTCAATAAGAGGGCGCTACGTGCCACACAGCCGAAGCTACACTTGCTGCTTTACGGCATTTTCAAAAAAAAAAGTAATTTGGCGGACCCTTTATTATTTTTTATCAATGCACTGTGGAATAGAATTCAGCAAATTACATACATACATACGTATATGACAGAGAAAACTGGGAAAAGTTTTTTAATTGCCCAAAATTTTTCGTAGAACATATTCGTTGCACACTTTCATATATTTTCTATAAGAAGTCGTACTTTACATTAATGACATCACAGCGTACAAACTATATGACAAAGAATTTTATTTTGATTACCAGACGATTACACGGTAAACAGAATTGTATGAAGAACAAATTTGAATTGTATGAAGAAGTTTGTGAATGACACGGAGTTCTTATAGAGCTACGAGTCAAACTGGTTATGGTTAAAGCCACGGAGCGCATAACAAGCCTCTGCTGGCTTAAGTGTATTGCTAGGAACACAACTGGGAGGAACGACGAATTTTTCGCCGCGAATACTCGCCGTCAAAAATAAAACACATTGGTGTATATGAAAATGCACACAGTCACAGCGTCGGTCGAAAGTCGTTGTACACGGCGAACTTGAAATAGATTTATTTCCATTTCTTACGCCGGCGAACGACAAACAAATCAGTACCATGTGGCCATTTTGGTTTTAGTTTTCAAGTGTTTTAGTGGAAACAGTTAATTTTTACTTTAATAATTTTTATTTTAAGTGCTAAGCTTTGACTTTTTGCATTTAAAATAAAAGGCCAACATATTAGATTACTATAAAACATGTTTGTAGTGTTTAATTTTTTGTTTTTGGCAATGCACAATTTTTTAGCAATAAAATTTTTTTCATATGGTCACCCCATCAGCTGTTCAACTATAATAAGATAAAATTAAAAAACTGAGAAAATGGATACAAGTGAAATTGTAATTGAAAATGTTAAACTTCATGAATGTTTATATAATCTGGGATCATGTTCATTATTTTAATTATTTTTACAAAATTTGAAATTCTTTGATTCATTTAATTTTTTTTATCGTTGAACAAACAATAAACAATCAATTATAACAGATGTTTTTGTTTTTCGTCGTTATTGTGCTTCATACGACGAATTTACACAGCGAATTTTAACCGGCGTATTCGTCGTTCGTCCCAGTTGTGTTCCTAGCATATGTCGCAAGACTTGGGCAAACCAAACCCCTCCAATCATAGGATTTATGAACAAATATTTTTCAGTGTACTCATTTCCTTTTTACGTCCACATTATTTGTTTGTGCCAAATAATTTTTAAATTTCGAAAATTGATTTTTTAAATCACTTAAATTAGTAGTTAATTTTTCTCAAGCAATATTTTAATTTCGTTTTTGTGATTTCTTGGAGAACCTGAAAGTCAAATATGTATTTATTAATTGTAAATTTTTTAAGCCAGATATGACTTTCGATTGGTTCCTTCTGCATTATCAACAAAGCAAATGAGTTTTAAAGACAATACCCATAAATTTTAATTGAAAAGAGTGACTCATGTTTGAAACAAAAAAATATGCGTTTTAGATATTGGCGGGTGCTGCACGAAAGCAAAAGGAAACTGATAGCAAAGTTTTGATAATAATAATTAAATAAATAAATAAATAGATTTCGAGCAAACATTTGGCCAAACAAACGTCGAGATAGAAAAAATTGCACGACAAGGTGATCAAATATGTGTGTATTTGAAGCATGAAAAGTAAAAATTAATTGTTAGAATTTTATTTTATAGCAATTTGTTTCATTTAATTGCCAACATGCCCGTGATACTCTGCCCACACCACAATACACTCAGAATATTTTTGGAGTAACTGACCGTAGTTTATACCAAAAGTAATCAGTGCAGTTATTTTTAAATGACAAAACGTTTAAAAATGAATTAAATTTAAATTTTAACTGATTTGTACAGTTGTTTAAAAAATTGAATACAGATAAATGCGGATTTTCGCTGACATTTAATAATGACAGTAGTAACTTACATATGTTACACATACACAAAGGCACTAAACTGTTAATATGTATATATGTATGTACATATTTATAAGTGGTTTCTACATACATTTGTAGCATACATACTCTTTACTTAAATTGATTTTTGTTGAATTTGTTTTAATTGATGCGATGGCTGATTGGGTATAGCAGCTGCTTTCAAGTGGAGATGCTGCATGTTCGAATCCCAGCAGAGGTTTTGCAGTACAAAAATTAAATTAGATAGAGAATTGAAAATGGAGCTAATACAGATAGAGAAAACTATAATTAAATAAAATGACCTGACCACCTAAGAAAAATAAACAAATTTTTACCAGTTGATTACGCATGAATTCTTTGGCAGTTAGAATAAAGGAAAAATCATTATTTTTACCGATTGGGTCCGTAGATTTTTTAACATTTAAATTCAAATTCAAGTAATTAGTAAATTTAAATGAAAAATAAGTAGGACGGGTTTTAAAGGAAGTTTCATTTATTTTAAACAGTGTTTTCAGTTAATTTTACTGACAAAGTTTTCTGAGTGTACTAATTTTATTTTTATTTGTTTTTGTTCGCTAAATAAAATTTTTGAATTCATTTTCGTTTGAAATGTATTTATGAGAACGAACGAACATGTTCGATATCTGTAAATGATAAGTATAAAGCTTGAAATACCGTGTGGCTAAGAGAATGAAATTTGCGGGATTGCTCAAGTGGATGGCGGCATTGTATTGTATTATTACTCGGTTGGTCCAAGATGGCCCTTTGACTGCGACCAAAGATGGTATATTGTGCAACCCTTTTCCCTCACGAGTTTAATACATCAAGAAACAGTATTAGCTTCATCTGTGGAGGGAGCTAATACTGAATCTGAACAGCAAACGGTGGGTGCAAACTGTGCACAGAAATGGTGTAAGAAATGAATTATGAACATTATTTTAGTAAACTTCAAAAAAGTTTATTGAAAATTATATGACAGCCAACCGGAAATATGGCTCATGCTTCACAAAGAAAAACAAAAAAAAAAAAAAAAAAAAAACTAATAGTCTGTCAGTTGGCATTTGTGGCAAAAATTATAAAATAATTAAATGAAACCAAAATAGAAATAAAAAATAATTTTCTATGGATTTATTAGAAACTCAATTCTGAATAGAATGCACAGCAATAATTGTACGTGGTGGTATGTGTGCAAGCATGTGTGTTTGTTTACAAAATACGTACATACATACATTCATATGCATGTGTGTACGTGAGTGTGTGTGTATTATTTACCTTTATGTAACCATATGGCGATGGTGGTCTCTTTGTTGGTAGTGTCAGTGAATAGGATTTCTGTAAGTAGACATGTTGTATGCCTTCGTGTTTGGCTGAGACTTTGTAAGTGTGACGCCAGCCAAATATGCCCGTCAATTTGTTGGCCAATGCTGGACATTTTGGTGGTAAATCAAACATTTTTCTTATTTTGCTCGTTTTGTTAAAAAAAAAAAAATAAAATAATAACTCTTTGGTATTTCGATGTTGATTCTATTTTCGTTTGGTTGTTTTTTTTAATTAAATTTATTTTGTTACTTAAGTTAATTATTACTCTTGGTTAAATACTTCGTTTTTTAATTAGATTTTTTTCCATTTGATTTTACTACGTCATTTTGTTAATACATATGTATGTATTTTTGTTAACATGTTCTTTCTCGAAAAGCACAAAATATAACTTTATAAATTCTTGCAGCGTGTTGTGTGTTGTTAATGTTTGAATGCTCTGAAATTTTTAAAATTTCTTGAAAGCATTTTTCAATTATTTTTTTTTTTAATTATTTTTCTTCCATAACCCTTATCTTTTTGCAAAGTAAAAATTTTTTTGCTGATAGTGACGCAATTTTTAAACTTCGCAGATAAAAGAGGTAATTAAAAAATATTTTCACTCGAATGCAGGTTATCTATCTAATCTTACACATATGTTGATAAAAAAAAGGAAAAAACTAAGGAAAACGTATTCTTATTATAATAGCGCAAAGGCTGTAAATTTAAAACATTTCATATTGACATAAATTTTATTTCATTGATATTTTTGAAGGCGAAGAATACTTTATTAAGGCCCAACAATGGATAAATAAATGAGGGACGTACGTACAGTGGTTTAAATTGGAATTTTATCATTGAATCTTTGAAGATTAATTAATAGCACCCTCAATTGCAATATTCACCGAAAAAAAAAAAATGGAAATCGAGTCTTGTATAAAATTTGATTCTAGAAATCATAGCTCTTCTTAGCACTTGTCCGGTGATTTTGATAAATTATTTTAGTATGCCTTCGGAATGAATTCGATACATCATACTTCACAACAAGTTTTATTATTCTACAGTTTAATGATTTTTAATCTATTGTAGTTTTCATTCCTTCAGAACTAAATTTAAAATTAATTACTATGTATTACAATATCATAGTTCAATAAAATTAAAATTTAAGTAAAATATTAATTACTCTATTTGTTTCCAGTTGATTTAATATGTCAATGGACAAAACGAAAATTATTTTCTAAAACTATTTTATTTTGTAGTTTCTGTAAATTTTGTCTCAGACTGGATTCGAACAGTGAACTTCACGACTGCTGAGCAGACACCATATGCACACATTTTGAGTAGAAAGCAAATTTTATATTAGGTTATTATTTTTGTACAAATTACGCGTATATTTAACAGTTGTTCATTGTGTGTACTTTCCTTTTTCTGCTTGCTCAAGAATATAAGCGGTAATTGGCATAATATCTGGCATAGTCGTGTCAGATGAAGTTACCTTCACGATTCCACATCGCTCGCTTCAATAAAAACACAAAATTCGTTATTGTTTTGTATCTAACTAAGTAACATCGTGTATCTAAATGTCGAGTAACATCGTGGGCCTGGCAATTACTCTTCTTTGTAACGTAAACATGACGTTGTTTTATTAGTCGGGATGATTTTACTGTGATAACACAGAGAAAACAGACAAGCAATTCATGTGACAAGCAATTCGTGGCCAAGCAAATTTCGGCAGTTGCGCCTGCCATCATAGAACATGACCGGTTTAAGGACGGCAGCTGACGAGATGTGTGGCGGCTTCGAAACAGCTAACTGTACCCTAGCTAAAGGTCCTTGATGTTTTCTTAGTCTTGTTTAATTAGAACTAATTAATTTATAATTTTAAGCTGCTGATATAATACATAAGTACATACATACATGCATATATGTATATGTACATAATAATTATTATTTTTCCATTCAAAGGGTTGATTGTTTGCACAACTGCATAACGGATAAAACAAAAACTCACTTCTATTGTCGCAGCTCAAATATTCGCGTAACCGTCACTTGATACCTGCTGTTGATCTCATTTTATTACAGGAAGATATACACACATATGCACATATGTACATACATATGTTTATTTTCGCGTGGCTGTTTGAGCCAACCAAAGTAAATAACACACTTTGCTGAAACAAAAATAACTCAAGATTTCAGACCAGATCAAGCTATTGTTGACTTTTTTTTTTTTTTTTTTGAATTATGCATGTTTGCATGAAAACTGGCATATATGCTGAGTAAAAAAAAAAAAGTTGCAGTTTAACAGGTTGAAGTATGTATGTAAATTGCAGCAACGTGAAAAAAGAAAGAAAATGTTTTTGGTTTGACTTTTAATAATACATACTGAAATAATTACGTGAATGTGTTGAAAAAAAAGTGTAACGTTACAATTACTTAAGAGGAAGAGATGGCTGGTCAAACGGACTTCATTTTAAAATGGTTGCTTAGATACGTTTTTATTAGTAATTTTAGTTATCGCCGATATACATATGTATATATCGAGCTTTTATAGCAATATAGTCATAAACTACCAAAAGCTTAGTGTTGGAAAGCAGACCATAATTTTATACATTTTTTTTAGATTTTATAAATGAGCTTAAGGTCACTCAATTCTCAATAAATATATTTTCTATTTATTGATAAATTTTTTCGATATTTCGATACGCCTTTGTGTATCTTCTTCAGGAAGAAGAAGATACACAAAGGCGTATCGAAATATCGACAAAATTTATCAATAAATAGAAAATATATTTATTGAGAATTGAGTGACCTTAAGCTCATTTATAAAATCTAACAAAGCTAAATAAAAAGGTCGAAGAACGAGTATCCAGAACATTTATAAATTTTTCTAAATATTTTTCATGATATTTTTTCTACGATAGTTTTGTAATAGATTAAAGAGATCCATTTTTAGTCATAGAAACACTTATGCTCTTATGCAAAAAAAAAGAAGATAATGGCGGCTACTCAAAGAGTCGTGCTGGTGAAGTAAATGTTTGCATAGAGAACAAGAACAAAATTTAATGAGTACGACAGAACTTTATTTCTGTCTCCTACAAAATTTTACGGTTAGCCAGTGAGAGCGATGTGTGCGGCAATGGTCACGTTAATTTCATTCTGGTAATGTACAGAAAACACAAACAACTTATCACATTCTGTTATTGTTTGTCATGCAAAATTTCACCTCTTCGGCGCGTTTTTTCGAATAGCTACCAATGCCTTCTAGAGGTTCGCTTTGGAATAATTTGTTTTTATTTATGTATATTTCTTTTATAAGACCACTAATGTTTATGATGGATTTCTGTGTAGAAGAGTTGCGGAATAAGACTCTAAAAAGTTTATACACCTAAAAGGCTTATTTACTTAGCATCATGATGGATAACTATTGAACTCTCACAAGTAATTGCGGATTTATTATCACAAATACTTTGCTTTGCTTTTGATTCAATAAACCTACTATATTGTATACACTATCGAAACAGCATTGGATTATGTTACATATTTCAAGACCTTTATTTCATTTATTTCTAAGACTAAAATGTTCTTTAAAATGAACTAAAAGCAAATATTTTAAAATCTTTATGGCAGCACTTTTAACCAACATAAAGATCATATTCGCTGATTTGCTCTGTATTACTTGTAATTTTTTGCACCTTTCTACAAGGCAAATATATTGTTCTATAAGAATTCAGGGGCCGAATTACGGTGTTCGGGACATAAACCAAATAAGCAACAAACAAACAGCACTCGATCACGATTGCCGTAATTCGGCTGCAGTTTTATTTTCATTTTCAAAGATCGTCGCTGCAGAAACGGGCATCAAAGCACGATCCTGGCTGGTTTCGAGACGTGTGTGTAGCGTTTCTGATTTGGAACTGTCAGCTCTACCTAAGAGTGTCTAAACTTTACACTACTATCTTACATATTTAATAAATATTTATCAGAAACAATAATTTAATACGCCAAAAAGAATATAAGAAGCAATATTTTTAACCTCACTAAGATTTTTATTGATTTTAAAGCGTTTTGTTTTTTTTTGACAGGGTGTATGTGCTAAATATTTCTACATTAATTAAATTGGTACAAAGCCAAAAAAAAAAGCATTAAAAAATTTCAAAAAACAATTGTTTCAGTGTAATAATCGTACAAGGCTTTTACAGATTTCTTTTTTAGTAATTCTTTCAATTCTTAATTCTAGCACGACACTGATTAATTAAAACACAAATTCTTAGGGTTGTTACGCCTCAGGTAGTAAGTCCGTACACACAGTCATGGTATTTGTGGTTTACAAGTGATTAATTGTCCCTGAGTAGTTTATTTCTTTTACGTTAAAACTCAAATATTTACACAAGTAACACATACTGTGTGTTACCTGTTCGTTTGAAATAACAAGAAATCGATAACAAAGACTCTAAGGCTTTGCTTTGCTTGAAGCAAATACTCATTGGCACACAAGCAGCTTAAAATCACTTGTGTGGAATTAACAAAGTAATTTGTTGACTAACAAGAACAGCAAACATTAGGTGATAACAAACATATTTGTTTATTTTTTTATTGCAAATTTTTCGGAAAAAAATTATTCATTGCCTTAACATATTTTCGTCGGTATTGGTTTTGTAGAGTTTATGAAATTCTTTGAGCTTAATGCTAGGAACTCAACTGGGACGAACGATGAATTTTTCGCCGCGAATATTCGCCGTCAAAAATAAAACACATTGATGTATATGAAAATGCACACAGTCACAGCGTCGGTCGAAATTCGTTGTACGCGGCGAACTTGAAATAGATTTATTTCTATTTATTACGCCGGCGAACGACGAACAAACCAGTACCATGTGGCCATTTCCGTTTTAGTTTTCAAGTGTTTTAGTAAAAACAGTTAATTTTTTTTACTTTCATAGTTTTTATTTTAAGTGCTAAGCTTTGACGTGTTGCATTTAAAATAAAAAGCCAACACACTTTAGGGAGGGAGCAAAAGTTTATTGTGATGGAAGCTGAAGCATCAAAATTCCCATGTTATTTTTATTTTATTTTTTTTTTTTTTATAAAAAAATGCTTTTAAATTTGGCTAACTAAAGTGTAGCCAGATTTTTTATTGCGTTAATTTTAACATTTTATACGAGTGTGTGTGTGTGTGAACGGAAACATAATGCTGTCAATAAACAGAATATTGATTCACTTAAAAACGTCTATCTGAAAAGGACCTACGTACCGCTCTTAAGATATAACAAATTCTTTGCTAAACTTAAACTCTGTGTATACCAGAGCGCTGCAAAGGTTTAATCAATTCCTATAAAACAAGCAACATTTGCTCAAGATACCCAAGCTATCTTGGTTGTAATCAGTTCGGACATCTAAAATGAAATGATATCGAATACTCATCGACAATAAAGTGGTTAGTGGCCAAACTGATGAATTCAAAAGAGTTGTTAAAAACATTTGCTTGCAATCAATCCAAACACCCAAAAAAAATAGCCATGTATAACGAACGAATGTCAAACACTTGATTAAGGCACAAATGAATTGATTCAAAAGAGTTGCCATATCCAAATAATTTGGGTATTTACACAAAATTTACACAAAAAAATCTGTAGTCCGGCGCAAATCAAGAAAACTGCGATTTTTGCAGATCTCTGGTATATACGTATGTATGTATGTATGTAGTGATAAAAATTGTTTCCTTAAGCTTCCCCGCAGCTTGTTGTAGGGCTTTCTTCGCTTTCAGTTATTTCTTTTTAATTACATTAAATAAATTGCAAATCATAATATAAGACTCTATTTAATTAAACTTTGATAAATGACTGCTGTTGCTGGCATGTCATGATGTATTGCCAACTTCCATGTTGCCAAATTAACATTTTCTGTCATGACATCAAATCAAAAGTATGGAAAAAAGAATTACAACAGCCAACAAACATTTGAATTAATTTATTTGTGAACAATTTGTGAGATGTATTTTTTTCCAGTTGATTCTTGTTTTCCTTTTCAGTTCAATCATGAGCTGTGTTAAGTGTCAAAATTTTGATCTGAACTCGTTAGTTTCTAACATGATATTTTCTTTTAACTGTAAAGAAATTTATTATGACATAACAAATTGCCACCATTTGTAAGTATCGTTTTTGGACTACAGATTATGATGTGTGTGTATGTGAGAGTGTGTTTTTTTTTTTCTAATTTTGTACACTCAATTGAATTAGAAAAATTTGAACTAAATTAGTAGCACTTTTAAATGCATGTGTGAGTAAAAATATATTGACTTCTCATACTACATATTGTCAGCTGAAATCCAAAGAGAAAAAGCAAATTAGAAAAGCAATTTATATTTGTGTGCAAAAGACAACAAACCCAATCAAATGACACTTAAGTACTGCAAGAGAGCAGAGCGCGGTGGGAAGATGTGGAAAACCTGTTACAGTCGACACACCTGTTTTTCAAAATCAACTGAAGTATGAAAAGAAAAACTAATAATATTCTAATAAACGAAAACAGGCATGCGAATACTTGCATGTGTTTAAATATCTAAATAAATTTGCTTATACACTGAGGGAAAAATGTAGTTTAAAAATAAAACCATGTCATATTAATTCAATGATTTGTAAGTTTGTTTTAAAGCACATTCAACTTCTATTTATTAAAAAAAAAAAAAAAAACCAGCGTTCTAAAAATTATTTCAAGACTTTTGTTTCACAAATTTCTAAATGGCCACGTGTTGAATTAATAAGAAATATTTAAAAATCTATATCTCATCCATTACGGCATTCCATATAGAAGCCATCACACACGACATGTTTATAACAATATGTTTGTCAATTAGTCCACACGTAGTTTTTTATCTCGAAAACATGGCTTACGTAAAAGCATAACAGAAGCAAACTAACGCGTCAGGAGCTGTTCACAAATTACGTAACGCAAGTTTTGCAGATTTTAGGGATTAAAAATTGGCACATTTCAATTATCGGTCCATGGAAAGGTAAAATATTCATCCATTGATAAAACATGCAAAACACGAATCAAAATTCTGCATACAATAAATCGGGTGTGTCATAAAATCCGATATTATTGGAATCGGATTTGAAACCGACAAACAAATTTCTTGAGTGTTTTTAGATCCATTGTCAGCAGCTTTTGTTCGAACCAGACACTAACTCCAGTTCATACAAAAAGCAAACACTAATGAATTTCATATCAATAAAGTAATTTTTCTGTCGGTTTCAGATCTGATTCCGATAAGATCGGATTCTATGACACCCCCCGAATAATATTTTTTTGTTACGTAACATTTTTAACAAAACATTTTAACAAAACTTATACCTCCCCCCTTAAGCGTTACGTAATTTGTGAACAGCCCCTCAAGCGTATTTATGCTGTCTAAATCGCCCTTTTTGTATGGAGATTGGTGATCGCCGCAAGGAGTCAAATTACAGCAAAGACTTTAGATTAGTTTCATATAATAGAATTATTGAGTTTAATTATTATTTGCGTTGAGAGCTAAATGATGGGGGGTGTCATCATCCGAATCCGACATCAGATTTCAAACCGACTAAAACATTAATTCGACGTTGTATAATCTAATGTTGTCCGATTTTTGTAGGAACTAGACACTAATTCTAGTTCGCATAAAAAACCGATATCATTGCACTTCAGAACACAGGAAGTTTTTTCGTCAGTTTCAAATCTGATTCCGATGAGATCGGATTCTATGACACTACCGGATATGTATTATTCTAGTTCGAAATTTACCTTATTAATTATTTTCTGTGCTCTTCGGCCGTCATTGGGCTGCCGAAATCTCGTTAATGTGACTCAAGTCGTCAGTAGAAATAAAAAAAAAACTTAAAAATATGATTCAAACTCTACTACTTATTATTATATTATTCCCACAAACAATAAAATAAGATCGTCATATTAGAATCACATGAGAATAATAAAATAAGTAGTAAAGTTTCTAATATTCTTTTAAGTTTTTCTGGAGTCTGCTGACGAATTGAGTAGCATCAGCGAAATGTCAGCGGTATATACGTAGACGTTTAAAAGACTGAAAATGTCTATTTAGGCCTAAAATAACAAGACTATTTCCTAATAATCAGGGGAGTCATGGAATCCTATTCTATCGAAGGTGGATTTGAAACCGACAAAAAACTACTTGGGTGTCATGGAGTTTTTTGTAAAAACTAGTTCGAACGAAACCCCTATAACACTGAATTTTATGACACCAAAGTGTTTTTTTTTTGCATATTTCCAATCCGATCCCAACAAGATCGAATTCTATGACACCCCCAAACTATTTTGATTCCTTGAAAATTCCCTCAAACTGAAAGAAAAATCGTTGTGATGATAATTAATCGACCTTATAAAATGATTATCCGTTTTTAATAGCAATTATGTCTATTCGGGCTTCCAAGGTCCGTTATTGTAATTAAATAAATAAAAGATTTATTTTATTTCATTTATTATCCGACGTTTCGTTGGTATTTTTCCAACTTCATCAGGGATTTATTTATATTTGAAATAATCTTATCCTTTTTTCATTTTATTTTTGACGAAAAATATGTTTTTGTTCGTCATCAAACACACGATATAAAACATATACTTTAGATGGTCAAATAAAATAAATAAATAAAATATCACAGTTAAAACAAATTGTTATCATTCCCATATCACAGCTGAAGTTACAATCTTTACAGAACTTTTGAGTTGCCATTTCCTCTGCGACATAGACAAAATTTTGCTGATGACGGCAATTAATTTTTGAACTCTTTGACTTCAGTATTTATATTGTTTTATTAGAAGAGACAATTTTTTGTAAAATGTGTACTCGCATGTGTCTAAAATGAAAAGGAATTTATTGAAGGAAAGTTTTTATTTGAATAATTGATTGAAAAAATATTTTCATTTAATTTTTGACGGCGAACAAAGAGACGTAAACATTGACAACATAATTAAGTTTATATCAAGGCGAATTAAAGCAGGTGGGTGCAAGCGAAAATTCCACACTTTTGTAAAATTTGTACTCGTATGTGTCTAAAATGAAAAGGAATTTATTAAGGGAAAGTTTTTATTTGAATAATTGATTGAAAAAATATTTTCATTTAATTTTTGACGGCGAACAAAGAAACGTAAACATTGACAACATAATTAAGTTTATATCAAGGCGAATTAAGCCAGGTGGGTGCAAGCGTAAATTCCATACTTTTTGTTAGTGTAAAATTTTCTTGTTATGACAAATTCTGAAATCGCCTTTATGGAGCAAATTGCTTGCTCACTCGATCTCATAGCAGAGAAGATGACTTCTAAAAAATGTTTGACATAACAGGATGAAAAAAAGCGGGAAGCACAAATAATCACCTGAGCTGTCAAGTTCACCTTGTTTAAACCGCGTTGGGTTATATACAAATAACAGTTTGCAAAAAATACAAGTCATGTATGATAAACCTCAACTATTTCACTATTCATTGCTAAAATTTTTTTCACCTTTTTCAATTTTAAGAATTTGATAATTGTTTTAATTCTTTTCAGATTTCAGTTTTAATATTAGACAAAAAATAATCCAGGTCCAAAAATGAACCTTTTCAAAAAGTTTACTGTCTTTTTCAGCTGTCTATATGCCAACGACATTTCGTTGGTGCTAATCAAGTCATCAGTAGACTTGAAAAATTCTTAAAAGTTTGTTTGAAACTTAACTACTTATTCCATAATTCCCATGAACAAAATGAGAATCAGAAATGTTCAAACAAACTTTTAACACAGTAAACATTTCTTTTCGTTTTGCAACTCTTTTACTTTTCTTTGCAACCTTCTATTTCTCACGAGTTACCTGAATTAATACATTTCAATTGGCTCTTAAAGCAAATAAATAATTTCATACAAAAAATAATCGATATAAGGCCATTGAACAATTGTTCAATACAAAAATATATATTATCAATATTTACGTTAAATAGGTTTTAAATAGTTTTTTCTCTGCGTGCATTTACAGACTCGTGTACTAAAATACATCAAGCGATTGGCACATTTTTCTGAAGTCACCCAGGCCTGAAAAACAATGTCAGCTTTTATTATTCAATTGATATTTTTCTAGTAAATACTTATGTACATACGTACATATACATATTTGTAGGCATGTACCTAACTAAAAATTGTTTAATGAAACTTTTAGCTATTGCGTGCAATTTGCAATAAATTTAAAAAATTTTAACACTGCCACGAAAAATTCTATTCGATTGAAAACCTCCACTACAAAAACCAAACGTCATCTAGAAGTTAGAAACAAATTAGCATTGAATTTATAAACAATATATTAAGCCATTGTTAATCTTACAAGCTGCTAATTCTTTATGCTAATAAAATTACAAAAAAAAAAAAAAATATTATACAAGATATCGGTAAAACATTTCTTAGATTCCCAGCAACAAAAAAAAAAAAAAAAAAACAGCCGGTGTTGTCAATTAAACATGATTAATATTAAACAAAAATATAAGCACAACTTGCATTCAAATACGGAATGGAATTTTAAGACAAGAGTAGACGACACTTACTAAATAGTAAATGAGTTTTAACACAATCTGTTAGATATTTGTTTAAATACTATAGACATTTGTGCTGTACTAAAACTGTGTTCGTTTGCGTTTAAAAAGTGCCTACGCCAGTTTTGCAACAGATCAATGGATAAGTAAACTTGTTGTCTTTAATCTGTTACAAAACTGTCGTAGGAGTTTCTTAAATTCGTCAATTATTTATTAATAGATTTTATATTTTATTAATAACGTCTTAATAATGAAATCTGTGACAATATGGGTTCACATATATATATGTAGCTGTATATACATACATACATACATAAATGAATACATACACACATACATACACTGCTTAGGTTAAACGTTCATGATTAATTCATGGTTTAAATGAAATTCGACACAGGTTTCAAATTATGTAATGAAATATCTCATTAAAACTTATGCAGGAACACAACTGGGACGAACGACGAATTTTTCGCCGCGAATATTCGCCGTCAAAAATAGAACACATTGGTGTATATGAAAATGCAATTCGTTGTATGCGGCGAACTTGAAATAGATTTATTTCTATTTCTTACGCCGGCGAACGACAAACAAATCAGTATCATGTGGCCATTTTGGTTTTAGTTTTCAAGTGTTTTAGTAGAAACAGTTAATTTTTACTTTAATAATTTTTATTTTAAGTGCTAAGCTTTGACTTTTTGCATTTCAAATAAAAGGCCAACATATTAGATTACTATAAAACATGTTTGTAGTGTTTAATTTTTTGTTTTTGGTAATGCAAAATTTTTTAGCAAGCAATTTTTTTCATATGGTCACCCCATCAGCTGTTCAACTATAATAAGAAAAAATTAAAAAACTGAAAAAATGGATACAAGTGAAATAATAATGTTTACGTACAAGCAAAAAGGCTTTTACCATAATGAACATGATGTTCATTATTTTAATTAGTTTTACAAAATTTGAAATTCTTTGATTCATTTAATTTTTTTTTTTACCTTTGAACAAACAATAAACACCTTTATCAATTATAACAGATGTTTTTGTTTTTCGTCGTTATTGTGCTTCATACGACGAATTTACACGACGTATTCGTCGTGTTGGGCGAAATTCGTCGTTCGCCCCAGTTGTGTTCCTAGCATTAATATGAATTTTGTTGAGTTAGTTTTTGCCCATACTGTATGAATTAGCTAAATTTGCTTTGCAAATTTCTGTACCGATTTTCCAATTGATTGAAAATAAAAGGAAATTTTTCTTGGGAAAAACAAGTGAATGATATCTGCACACACAAATAAGGAAAACGATAGCTTTTATTTATATTTTCTCATGAAAATAAGACAAAACCTGATTAGTATAAGACAATTAAAACATTTTTGTGAAGCTACAAAACCAAAAGCTGATTAGCAGACAGCTTGGCAGAAACACACACACATACACACGGAAACACATACATCACTTCCCAAATAAGACCAACCAACTTTTAAACATGAATCATGAAAATAGCTCCCAGAAAGAAGGAAGAAACACAATCAAATCGAATTTTTAATGCAGGCGCACACTAAATACACACACACACACACACACACACACGCACGAAATCTGAAGAGCTGCAGCAATAACAAGACAGGCGAATGAAACAGAAAATTACGTGAGGGTCACTTAAGTTCACTATTACTTTCACTCAAAATAAACAAACACCATAATGAGTTGTTTATAAAAACAAATCAACAAAATAATTGCAGAAAAAATTAAATCTAGTGCACTATTGGCAATAAACAACAACAACAAGAGCAGCAGCAGCAGCAACCTGCTTAATACAGTCTCTTGGGCGGTAAAGGTGACTTAATAAAGATATAAAATATTTAAAAGAAAACTCAGCAAATCCCGTTTGAAATGCAAACCAAACTTATGAGAGAGAGAGAGAGAGAAAGGGAGATAGAGAGAGAGAGAGAAACTAACAACTAATAAAAAAACATGTGACTTATTTTATGGGTTTGTTGTTATTTTCAGTTAATAAGGTGAAAAACCATAAACATGTTGTCAATAAAGTGTACAACAACAACAACAACAGCAACATGTATTGCAAATGATTAAGTTTTGCTATTTGACTCCTAATTGGCAAATTGTTGTTAATTGTTGGCTTCAAAACTGAACTTGAACTTGTTGCCACATCAAAATTCAGCGACAAACAGCGTATTTATGGAATATAATAATGTGTTATACGCTAAAACAGTGGTTTAAAATTTAAATGAATCTGTGCGGCATGGCTGCCAAATAATAAGGGATGAAAATTGTTCGAATTTGGGAAGAAAATCGTCAAACTACAAAGTACATATGTATATTAAAATCACCACAAAAACGTCAAGATAAATAAAGCCTTGCATTTCACTCAGCAAACAAATATTTCTTGAGCAAAACTCAACATTTTTAAGTTCACAAAGTTCAATTACTGGAGAGCTCAGCGGCGTTATTAGCCGGATTAGCTTTAAGGCTAAAGTTTTTTATTTAAAATATGTAAGTCAAAGTAAGTGCGTACAAAATTTCGGTGTCACTTTGGTCGACAGCCAGCAGTCGTTGAATCAATTGTTTTATTTAAAAGGCTTAAGCTGGATTCAGCCATCGGCTCGAAGCAAAGTGTTTGTTCAGAGCCAATTTTAATTCTCAGAGTTTTTTTTAATTGTCAGAGTTTTTACTGAAACGATTCACCCACTTCGAAAAAATGTTCTTGATAAACAGAGCCACCTCATGAAAGAATTGGTTAAACGAAGCGCGTTACTTTTGTAGTTGGTACTGGGGCAGATGATTGTGATTTGCTGTGTTCTAGACGTCACATACACAGACATACATACATATATGTATATAGATGGCGCAATTTTGTCTCATATTTTGGACGACAACAATTCGAACGGGTGTATATATTTTTTATGTACTATGTGCAAAAATACTTTAATCAAACATCAAGACATTTAAATTACCCCTGTTTTGGCAAAATCAAATCTACTTTATAGGAGCACAAATGTCACGTACGATGGCAACTTTAATATTTATTCATGTTATGTAGCTAAATAAAATTGCTTAAAGCATTTTTGGCTGCAAAAAACTGTTATTTTTTTTTTAGATAGATTTCTAACCCATATTCGAATGACACACATTCTAATCCATCCGTAACTCCATTCACCAGCCATTCTCAGCCGTCCGTTCATTCAAGCGGCTGTGTGTTAAAGTCAATAACTCTCATTTCTTTCACTATTGTTTGATGGTTTCTAACACTTTGAAGACTCAGTTAAGCGTGTTGTGAATGGCACTTGTTGAAGAGTTAAAATGAAAATTGTGCATAAAAGACACAAAAACACTTGATGTTGAATGCATGAACGTAAAAGTAAATTCACAAACTAAAGATGAAAATGAAATCTAAGAATGCACCGATATCTGTTTCAGAAACTCAAAGCCTCATTGTTCTCTGACGAAAAGAAAATTCATTGTAGAAGCTGCTAAAAATGAAGAAAATTGAGTAAAATTTCTAGGTCTAACTTTTCACCTGGCAAATACTTCTCAAAAAAAAAAAAAACGATCGTAAAATAGCAGCAACACTTTGTGTTGTATAATTTTCAGCTCAGAATAAACGAACCATTAAAAACGCCTTTCAAAAGCCACATTCTTTGACCATCAATTTCCAGTTTTTACCAGCAATTATTTTCTTTGTTTGTTTTTCCGCAACTCTTCCTGAGCGCAACAAATCATTTACCAATAAACAATAATTTTTTTTGCGTTTACAAATAAGCGAAGTCAAACTGGAGAGTCGCTTAGCAACAATAACCGAAATAAGTTTTCGAGATTTAAGTGAAATGTTCAAAGAACTCATTTCCACTGCAGGTATAATTTTTCAGCTCAGAAAAGACACTGAGAAAATTGAAGCTGTTTTTCGAAACGAATGGACAAATTGGTATATTATTTTTAAAATTTTTTTTTATTAATATATTAATTATTCAAGCTCTGGTTTTTTATAAAAAATAATATTAAACAATTATTCATTTATTTTCAATATTTCGCCAACAATTAGAATAATTTGTTTTTGCTTTTGAATTTCATAATAATTATTTTCCTGAAGATGCCAACAAATTGTTGGCGAAATATTGAAAATAAATAAATAATTGTTTAATATTATTTTTTATAAAAAACCAAAGATCAAGAGCTTGAATAATTAATATAACAATATAAATATCAAATAATATAAAGATAAACCAATAAAATGAGCACGAATCATCAAGAACGAAGGATCAATTACCGTTTTTTTTTAAGTTTACATTTAAAAATGGACTGTAAATAAGGGGTTTGGTGGCTCAAAAAACTTGCAAATATCAATGTGTGATAACGTGAAACTAAGGGTCTGTTGCTAGTCAGAAAACTCGTCCTGCGTGTTTGCTGTTTATATTTTTGTTTCGGTTTTCCATTATTTTTGCTCAACTCATTCGATCATTCGATCACGACTACACCATTCCGCTCCCGTTTTAGCTTCAACACCAGCAGAAGAGTACAGGTGGGCTTTAAATAGATTTGATTAATCATTTTCTGAGGAGCTTTTTTTCCCATAAAAATTTATTAGCATACAGCGGCGGCCTCTCTAAGAATCAGAAATTTAATGAGACAACTATTTACAAATTCTTTAATAATTTTCCCTGCTGCCTTCGCATGGTTATTTAAAAATTCGTTGATGCTCGTGTATTCGAAGCGCATGGATAATTTCTAAACATGAATTGAATGAACCTGTTTTATCTGAGTTCTTCAGATTCTCGCATTTATCGTCACACTTGTTAATGTTACAAGTGGCGATTGACTTGCAAGTTTAACAGAGTAGACAATCATTCATTTGTAACATGAATAAACACATTTTGGTCTTGTGTTTCTGTACAACAAAAACACTTTTTAATGATGTCATGAATATGCAAAACTAAACTATTAGATATGAGTACAAGTTGTTTCTTTCATGGAACTCTTTTAAAAAAATCGTGGTCTTTAATATTAATACGACAAAAGCGTAAAAAAATGGAAGACAGAACTCAGAGTGTTTCTGTATGTCTACGTCAAGTGTTTGTTGGTGTTGTACTTCTTGAACTAGTGCGGATAACTGGTACAGAACAGCCTTGGGACTAACAACAATGGCCTAAAGAAGGAATAAGCAGGTATTCCGTAAGCACATATTTGGCAGTCACAATCACTTACGTGCGATGTTTTAGAACTTCAAATACCGGGCGTGTGCAAGAAGTCAATGTGGAAGGTCCTGATTTTGGAATACCTGCGAAAGTCCGACATGTTTCTTCAAGTTAATTTCACTACACCGTGTTCACACACATCTACTTTTGTTGATCATCTCTTGAGTTGTTGGCGAGGGGTGAAGGAAGAATGGCAATTAGTGCCGGCCTGCTTGTACTGGGCAACTCTTATAACAGCGAGTTCTTTTTAGCTCGTTGGTTCGCCATGTCTGTTTTCGTAATTTTTCTTTTTCGTTTGCATTTGAATTTTAGCCACAGAGTGACTTTTGAAGAACGACTATATCATGGCTATTAAAAAGGGCTATCCCTCTCTATTACACATCATGTAAAAATAAGTGTAAGAAACCGAATATTCTTATATATGTACTCAAAACGTCCGTCTGCTTAATCACTCACATTTATGTTTCAATTCCAAAATTTCGAAAAATGTTTAATAGTTTTTTTTTTTATCAAGCTCCAGTTTACAGCAATCTATCTTGAACTAACCAACTAAAAGAGCACCCAAATTCAATGAGAAGAGCGGAACTAAAAAGAGCTGAAGAGCACAACTCTAAACAGAATGATTAAACATTTCATAAACTATCAATTTTAGCGGGGTAATTCTGGTAAGAGAAAGAAATTTGCCAGTGACGAATTTTTTCCAGCTTACAAAAATGGTATATTTTATGGCAAGACGGACTAAAAATGGCTTTTTCATGAACAATTTAAAGGAATAACAAACACAAAACAAACACAAAACTGCGAAGCTTTTTGCTTGTCTGCAGAAACACCCAGAGCCTTCGGCAGCAATCGAACCTGCGACCTTCATTCATCCATCGAGGCGGTCAAAACTGCCAAAGAATTACACATTCCATTCAAATATGAACTTAATTATTTATTTGCTTTAGGAGCCAATTGAAATGTATGAACTCAGGTCCAAAAATAGACCTTACAATTGTTTTCTGTCTTTTTCAGCCGTCTATATGCCATATACACAGAACATATTTGTGAAGTCTATTTTTGGACCTGAATTAATACATTCCATTGAAATCTTGGCCCGGTAATTAGTAATTGTAAACTGTTCGTAGTTGTAATAGTTCGCTTAAAAAATAAAAATTAATGTTACAAAAAAGTACCTTATTTCAATTGTAGTCAAATTTAGCTAAAAACTTATTTTCAAACATAATCCTAGAGCATTAAAGCACAACCGCAAAAGTATCTGCACTGAATTCACTTTCGCTCTCAACTAATATTTTGGTTTTAAGTGTAATTTAGAATTAATTTGTAAAATGACATTTTCGAATTGTCTGGGGAAAAACTATGATTTCTTTTTCTTCTTCAATACACCAACCAGCGAAGTGATAATAAAACCGTCTTCTGTTGGGCTTTTAGATTTGAACAAAGCAGTGCATCTTATCGATACCCAACGCCGATGATGATCACAAGATAATTATTTATGGTGTCGAGTGAGAAATTGGTGGGAAGCAAAAAATGAAACAAAATGAAATCAAACAAGTGGGCAGCTTGCAACCTTAATGACAGCTCAAAAAGAGAGTGGGCTGTGAAACTTAATCTTCGGAAAAGGGCAGAAGAAATGCAGAAGCTCAAATGGTTAATGGTCACCGTGACAATCAGAAAAATTAACAAATTACTATTTCCGGTGATCAGTTATGCTCAAAAATATTCGCACATACATACACACACAAATAAATCATGACAAATGAAATTGAGCTAAAATAAAATTCAATTTATTTACGCCTGTTATGGCTTTTTTAAGGAAGTTATTAGCTTTTCAAAAAGCTTGCAAAGAAAATAAATCAAATTGCAGGCTGACTGCTTAAGAAAAAAAATTACAAAAAAAAATATGCGTTAAAAACTTTTTAAAGAAAAATATTTATCTTTTCTCACTTTTTTGTTGTTTTTTTTTTTGTTTTCTTTGTAAAGTATAATTTGTGAAAGTTTCGTGACTTTAAGCACTATTATTATCCCGGTCTTCCACTTTTAACTATTCAGCCCGTCAGCCCGCTTTTCAAAACGTTTAAAAGTTCAAAGAAAACAGAAAATAAAACCTGAATTATGCAACATTTAATGGTCGCACAGACAAACCGACAGACCACAATTTAAAATGCACAACAAAACACTCAACGGGAAGAAGTCAACAAAATAAAATTTAATCTTAAAAAAACAATCAATCATATGAAATTAAAAAGAAAAGTGTTTCTGGTAGTTAAAAAAATACAAATTTAAAACACATTTCAAAGTTGCTGAAACAGAAATGAAGCAAAAAGACACAAAAAGAAGTCTTAAGAGCAGAAGACGAAATCAATTACTCAAATTAAGTTTCGCTGGGAAATGACATCTTCTTTATCAAACAAACCATCTGCTACGATTTTAAATTATAGTAATTGCCATATCTATTATGAAGTGCCTGACCGGCCAGTCGGCCTCTTCTACCTTCTTTTTATGTTTTCACAAGTTATCTTAATTATTTTAAATAAATTCAAGCAAAGCAGAAGTTTTCTTTGAAACTCCTCAAAGGGGTTGCATGGCCGTGACAGCTGTTGGTGGTGATGATATTTATTCATTTTGGGGAGGAGTCAATTATGAGTATGTATGACCAGTCCCTTTTCTCCTCATTTTGTAATGGGGGGTCTCTCATACAAAAAAAAAAAAAAAATGTTAATCGGAAGGATTTTCTTGACATGTCGTAGAGGAGCTTTTTTGTTGCTCATGTCCAAGTTTTTGAGTCCAAAAAAAAAACCACACATAACCACAATAAGACAAATGTACATTTTGACGGACTTACTTTAAAAAAAAAATATATATCATGTTTATTAAGATCTCACTGGGCAAATATCTATACAAACGGGTCTGTTCTAGAATCCGATTCGGATTAATTTAGAAAAATTTTTTTAATCCGAATAATTCATAAATTGGGTTCTCAATTCAGAATGTTTTTAGATATTCGAAGTTTCTGTTCGAAAAAAAATTCTAAATGTCAAATACATAAAAAACAGGTTTTTATGTTTTGAAAAGAACTATCAGAGGACTAAGCCGATGATAAAAGATAGCTTAACATACAAATAGTCGCCGGTGGCAAACCAAAAACCGACGCACAGTGGGGGATTTTGCAAAAAAATTGGAAATAATTCTGCCGTTTCTAAACGGATGGCTCGATTGCAATGAAATTTCAGACAGGCATAAAAGAGGTGTATTCAAGCTAAAGTTTTGAGATTGGACTATATAGCGTTTAAGTGGGCGTGTCCACGCGCCCCCAAAGTGGGCCACCTGGGGTATGTGAAAAATTAAAAACGATCTAATTTTTTCATTTCCAATTCTTTTGCAAATATTTTTTATTTTTAAATTCTTCTAGTCAAGGCCTACAAAAAATGTCGCGACACGTATATATTATCTCTTAAAGTTTTCGAGATATTAAAGTTTTAAAAATTAAATTTTCGTGTTTTTACCAACCCTGGTCCAGTATTTTCACATTTTTGAGCTCAAATCCTAACCGATTTTTCAAAAATAAGTTTTATTAGCTTGCCAGTATTTTTTTCAATACTATAAAAAAAAATTGAGCAAAAAATCTTTTATAAAGAAAAAGTTATATTCAACACAATTTAAAAATTCAAAAAAAGTCAGTTTTTAGCATATTTTTAGGGCAAAAAGTAACTTTATTGTTTTTTATTTCTGGAAGAACTTTCCAAAGTAAAGTATATGTTGTTTATATTTTTTTAAAAGCTTATTGTTAAGAAAATATTTTAAAGAAAAAAAAATTTGAAAATTATGTCCTGTTGCGTAAGGGTAGCATCCTAAAATTAACCCATTTGTTTAGACAAAACCGACTTTAGCCCAAAATTTCTAAAATCGCACGCCTCTAACCTAAATATTTTTACTTGTTTTTTATAGTTATAAGTATTTTTTAGTTTTATGCAAATGGAATTTGTCGCCCCAGGATATTTGCTGGAATGACAGCAAAAAAACTAAAAAATCCCATTTTTGGGAATTTTTGAAAGTTTTTTGGGAATTTCGGGATTGGTATTATTTTTTCCCTACATTTTGCCAATAATTTTTATTTCTTTTATAAATTCCTATATTTTTGCAAAATTTTGTAAAAAAATATAAATAAATGAAAATTTTATAGGCATTTCAAAAAATTTTATTTCTCAAAAACTTTTATTGAAGGACGTTTTTTTCTGTATTTTTGCAAAAATTGTTTTAAAAAGTTTTAAATTTCTAAAAAATTTAATAATATATAAACTAGAGGTAATTACCTAACTAATAATATATAATATGAAACCCCCTTTCATTTTAAGGGTATGAAATTAATGGGCTACAACTAACCTATTTGCAATGAAAATTTCCAAAAATTAGTACTGATTCAGCGTTTGGGAATACAAGGGGTGAGGCACTGTTTATTTTACGCAGTATTTTCTATTACGCAGTAGCCTTATTACGTTAGTATAATCTTTGAATATTTGTTTTATTGCTTTACCTGGTTTGCTTTAATAGGTAGTATTACCTGCAACTAATACGAAGGGTACATTTCTTTTTATCCCTATTTATTTATTATTAAAGGCTAGACATTTCAGCTAAACATACCTGAATTTATGGTAATTAAGGGCTGATGTATTCAATTGTTATTGTTTTTCAAAAACGTTTAAGTAATAATAATATCATGTTTGCATTTTCGAAAATTGAAGTACAACTGACACAATAGCCTGAACAGCCACTAAGTAATTAGAGTGTTAATACCACCTTCGCGTGTTTCCTTTATTGATCTACCTGTTTCGCTTTAATACGCAGTACTACCTGAACTTATGCTTATATTTAGTGATCATATGTAAATATTTTGTATACCTGAATACAATTTCGATGGTTATTATACATGTATGTGTAGGCGGGGAAACTAAAAACAAAGTCAACCTTTAGAGATAAATTAATCTTTAAAAATAGTTAGCGAGACAGTTGGCGCATGGTATAAAATATCTCGCAATTAATAGTTGGCATCATTAAAAAGTTGACGATCATGGCCATCACACTAAAACACATCGATTTATATTCAGTTTTATACAAAAGTGCAAACTTACAGCAACAGAAAAAAGTCAAATTTCTACTTGATTATATTGAAGAAACATATACAACTAAAGTAGACAAAAAGGATATTTGCAAAATTGAGAATTTTGTTAAGGCATTCGAAAAAAAATGGAAAGCTGTCAACAGCTCTAATGCAAAATTTAGAACAAAATTTTCTGATTGGTTGGAGGTATCTATACAATTCCCAATTTCCTTATCTACTCCTGGCGCTAAATGTAAGGAATATGAAGACTTAGGCCCGAAGTCAAAGCAAGCACGCTTAACAACAAATCTTACAACCATGTCTACCGAAGAAGTTACAGACACATTTAATGCGATGCTAAAAAAGAAAGATCAACCCATGGATGCTGTGAAAATTGCAAATGTTCTTCCGAATGCATCACCTAAAAGGCTTAATCGTATTGTTAAGAGCATTCCAACACCATCGTTTAATTCAGCTTTCACAGAAGAAGAAGCCATTGCTCTTATGTTGCAGCTTCAACTTAGTCGTGATAAATATATAATATTGAGAAAAGCATTGAAAGAAAAAGGAGTTGAGGTTTTGCCATCATATGATGCTCTGCAAGAAAGGAAGAAGAGCATTATACCCACTGGTATTACAGTTTCTGACCGAAAAGTTACTGTTGGAATCTCATCTCTTCTAGAAAACACAGCATCAAGGATAGTTTCAACACTTACTCCAGAGCAGCTAAATAAAATTAACCACAGCGAAGTGAAACTAATATGTAAATGGGGATGTGATGGATCGTCGTTACTTTCAGAATACAAGCAGCCCACTGAAGGTCACTTATTATCTGATTACAAAGGCGTACTTATGGCATCAATGGTTCCATTACGGCTTCGAAAATATGCTGACAAGGACTCTCCATCAACTAGTTTCGAAGAAGACATTTGGATAAATTCAACTCCTGGATCTAAATCATTTTGTAGACCAATTACTTTCGAGTATACTAAGGAGACAAAGATTGCAACTCAAGAACTTGTACATCATATTGAATCGGAAATTAAATTAATGCAGCCCATTTTGATCGAAATAGAGGACTACTCTTTCAATGTATCGTTTGATATGAGATTAACGATGATTGATGGTAAAGTTAGCAATGCTTTAACAAAAACGTCATCTACTTGGAGTTGTTCTTTATGTGGAAAAACGAAAAGTCAATTCTCAAATATGTCATCAACTACAAAGGTTAATGAAGACGTTCTTAAATATGGAATATCTCCTCTACATGCTCGCATACGTTTTCTGGAACATTTTCTACATATAGCTTATGATTTGAAATACAGAAGTAGCCTTGAAAATGTAAATAAATCAGTAATTAAAAACGACGAGCTAAAGATAATGAGAGCTAACGAAAAGCAAAGAATTCAGGAGGAGTTTAAGCAACATACCGGATTAAATATTGATAAGCCACTAGTGGGATATGGGAGTACAAATGATGGAAACACGGCTAGACGATTTTTTAGCAATTTTGAAATAACCTCACAGATTACCGGAATTAATATGGAATTATTGCAAAAAGTTAATATAATTTTAACAGCAATAAACAGTAAACATAAAATAAATGCAGATAAGTTCGGCGAGTACTGTGCAGGCGTTTCGAGACTGCTTCTTAACTTATACCCCTGGAAAGATTTCTCACCAACAGTACACAAGGTTTTGTGTCATGGAAAAATAATAATGGAACATCATATACTACCACTCGGAGAGCTCACAGAAGAACCTCAAGAGTCTAGAAACCGTGATTTTAAACATATCCATCAATTTAGCTCCAGAAAGTGCTCCAGACAATCTCAAAATCAGGACATATTTCAGAACCTTATTTTGTCCTCAGATCCCGTCTTATCACTTATGAGAAGGAGATGGATCTGCTACAGAAATTTGACATTTGATTGCAGTAATGAATTCAAAGATTTGATGTATCTGCTAGATCTAGAAGAATTTGATACGGATTATTTTGTAAAGTTAACGTAATTGTATATTTGATTGATTGATTGACTTTCGTATTCCCAAACGCTGAATCTGTACTAATTTTTGGAAATTTTCATTGCAAATAGGTTAGTTGTAGCCCATTAATTTCATACCCTTAAAATGAAAGGGGGTTTCATATTATATATCATTAGTTAGGTAATTACCTCTAGTTTATATATTATTAAATTTTTTAGAAATTTAAAACTTTTTAAAACAATTTTTGCAAAAATACAGAAAAAAACGTCCTTCAATAAAAGTTTTTGAGAAATAAAATTTTTTGAAATGCCTATAAAATTTTCATTTATTTATATTTTTTTACAAAATTTTGCAAAAATATAGGAATTTATAAAAGAAATAAAAATTATTGGCAAAATGTAGGGAAAAAATAATACCAATCCCGAAATTCCCAAAAAACTTTCAAAAATTCCCAAAAATGGGATTTTTTAGTTTTTTTGCTGTCATTCCAGCAAATATCCTGGGGCGACAAATTCCATTTGCATAAAACTAAAAAATACTTATAACTATAAAAAACAAGTAAAAATATTTAGGTTAGAGGCGTGCGATTTTAGAAATTTTGGGCTAAAGTCGGTTTTGTCTAAACAAATGGGTTAATTTTAGGATGCTACCCTTACGCAACAGGACATAATTTTCAAATTTTTTTTTCTTTAAAATATTTTCTTAACAATAAGCTTTTAAAAAAATATAAACAACATATACTTTACTTTGGAAAGTTCTTCCAGAAATAAAAAACAATAAAGTTACTTTTTGCCCTAAAAATATGCTAAAAACTGACTTTTTTTGAATTTTTAAATTGTGTTGAATATAACTTTTTCTTTATAAAAGATTTTTTGCTCAATTTTTTTTTATAGTATTGAAAAAAATACTGGCAAGCTAATAAAACTTATTTTTGAAAAATCGGTTAGGATTTGAGCTCAAAAATGTGAAAATACTGGACCAGGGTTGGTAAAAACACGAAAATTTAATTTTTAAAACTTTAATATCTCGAAAACTTTAAGAGATAATATATACGTGTCGCGACATTTTTTGTAGGCCTTGACTAGAAGAATTTAAAAATAAAAAATATTTGCAAAAGAATTGGAAATGAAAAAATTAGATCGTTTTTAATTTTTCACATACCCCAGGTGGCCCACTTTGGGGGCGCGTGGACACGCCCACTTAAACGCTATATAGTCCAATCTCAAAACTTTAGCTTGAATACACCTCTTTTATGCCTGTCTGAAATTTCATTGCAATCGAGCCATCCGTTTAGAAACGGCAGAATTATTTCCAATTTTTTTGCAAAATCCCCCACTGTGCGACGGTTGACGACGTTTTTACAATCACGCAGAAAAATTTAAAAATTAAGTTAAAATATGACAAAAACTAAAACATTAATAGATTATTGTGGCTCTTGACCGCGACGGGTGTAAGTAAGGTTGTGAAATTACCGGCGCGGCAGTTTGCCGGCTATGAGCACATGAACTACGATCAATGACAACCATATGTTGTAAAAAGAACGTATTGCCGGACTATTACAATGGAATTTGACCACTAAATACAATCATATTAATATAAATATTGCTCAAATTACACTAAATATAGGAAATTTACTATAATTTCCTTCAAAATGTCAATTTTTCTTTTTCAATAAATTCTGATTGCATTAAGCATTATCCCCAAAAAAAAAAACATTGACATATCACACTGTAATATGTGGGGCAATTTCGTGTTTTCGAACATAAGCAAAATGTTTGTACATATTTTGGTTTTGCGCAAGTGCCATTTGAAAAAAAACATAAAAAATTTTTGGAAGAAATTAAAGAAAAGGTTTTTTTTTTTGCCAATAATTGTGTGCAAATTAGAATTTTCTTTATTATATTTAATAAAAAACACTTCAAATCAAAAGATAAAGTTTAGTTTTTATTAAAAAAGTTATCACTTGCATGAATAAAAGCCGATTCTATTTACTTTCACTCACCCTATAATACTCTAATTGAAAACGACTAAAAACATGGGGATTCGGATTGCAGAACACCAAAAATTCTAAAGTAATCCACTTTAGAGTGAATTCGGATTCTAGAACAGACCCGATAATTTGCCCAATAAGCGTTTAATAAACATGGAATATTTCTTTTTTACAAAAAACACGTCCGCTCTGATCAAAAGTTCACAAACAACATTGCTTGCTAAATAGACCCACCCCAGTACACACTAGTAAGCATGTACATATATTTTCCCTCAACAAAAAATAAATTCCGCACATAAAATATTTTTGTAGGCCGAACAACATTTTCTGGACGTCTTTTGATTTAATAAATCACAAAGTAATGAAGACAACAAATTATTTGGTTTGTAATGCTGTCAAAATATCCATTAGTGTTTTTAATACATTGGGTTTATCTCTTTACCACCATAAATTTTCCCAAAATATTGCAAACATTTACATAAATACAATTAAGTGCAATGCTTTCAAACGAAAACATTTTGCTAGAGAAAACCCAAAAAAGTACGCTACAATTCCACAATTAACATAAATTGTTGCAAACAAATGTTTTGCTATCTAGTTTTTCTATCAAATATTTTATTCCCTGTATTATTTTCATGGCGATCTCATTCTCATGACGTAAGTAGATGGAAAAAACCTAAACAGTGTGACCAGATCTCCAAGTGAGTTTGGGGCTAAAACGGCTTGGAAAAAGCAATCGAAAAGAATACTAAAATGGCCACCGTGTCTGTTACACACCACCATGTGTGTAACAGACATTTCAAAAGGAAAGAAAAAAAGTCCAAAGTTAAATAGGATTTTTTTTTGCCTGTTTTGCTTAAAAGGAAAACTCAAGCCATTCAAGACATTAAATGAAATTTCTTTTTCCCACACGTGTTTTTCTTCAACAGGTAGTTTTTAGTTTTATCGCTGCGTCTAGTAGAGTTTTTGTTGGTATCATGTGCCTTTTTTCTTATTCTTCTTCTTTTGTTTCCTGTTGCGTTAAATTGTTTGTTGTGCTCGTATGGAATGCGAAGTCAACAGAAAAGAGGGTGGATTGAAAAATAAATTATTTATTTTTTCACAACAAAAAGGAAGTCAGTCAAGTTGCATGTGGTAATTGAGCCATAAATGAAAGAGCACATATTTTTAACTGCAGCGTTTTGTAGTCAAGAACAGTGTAAGCGTCTTATTCAGTTAAAGCTGTAAAACCTGGTCCGTTCGCAAGTGTTTTTTCTTCAATTCCAATCATAGAATGCAAAGAAAATAAATATTAAAAATTCTGGTTTGTTTACCAAAATGATCAAATTATTTTTTTTTTCTAAAATTCAACTGGTATTTCTGCTTTGAAGATATACATACATACATATGTATATGTATGTTGGTGTGCTTGGAAGTTTGTTAAGATCAAAAGTTAATTTCACTTGCGCTTGCGAAGTGTGTTTACGGCATTTTTCAAAACAATTTAATAAATATTTCTAGTTTTTTTTTCTGTAATTTTATGTTCAAATCTGGGTTACTAAGTCCAGATTATTGTTTGCCAATGTACTCAGTTGGAAATTTGCCTCTGCCACTATTTGTTAATAAATACTTAATTAATAATACGGGCAAATTGTAAAATGTTGTTGGGGAAGATAGAGGCGAGAGATGCACAATATCTGTTACAATCACACCTCATACGATATTGTACGAGATTTTCTGAATGGTCTACCCAGAACCCACTTAATGATCATTGTATCTATTGTAGTCATCATTGGTCGGTCACTCTATTGTCTAGGTTTACCTTTTAAGTAACTTCAAGGTGGAGACGACGAGGAGGAGGATACCTCCAATTGCCCTGGAAGACTTTCGTCAAAAAGTTCTCCTCATAAGGAGCTTCTGTACTCCCTTGTTTCGTTTGTTCGGAGCAGCAGTTGGCTGAACACATTATAGTGTGCGTGTTAGTCCTGTTCTCCATCCCGCCCTCATTTATAACCTTTCCACTAGTCGCCAAAAGTGATAATTGTTGCGCAAAGTGAAAAATCTGTTATTTTGCTTTTGACAATCATGGTGTGATATGACTGTCAAAATTAGCCCGTAATTCCTCATTGCAGTCGAATAAAAGCCAACACTAAAGTAGTGGTCACGATTTTTTCGGCAAATATTCTCTTATTGTGAACGTATCTCAAAACGCCGTGTTATATTTTCCTGTTTCCTTAATTGTGCAGCCTAGAGTTTTCAAAGCACTATTTACAGCTGCGGTGAGAAAAATAGCACCACCAAAGGATAAGAGCACTTTTCGGCGAATTAAAAAATTCATATCTTTTAAACGAAACGGAGTATTGTCACAAACTGAGGAGGGATTTACAGGTATTTTATTAAGCTTTTACTTCCCACTAATCAAGACCAGGTTATATATGTAAGTAAAAAATGGGTTATGAGCATATCACTGGAAAATCATGTCATTTTAATATATTTTTTACACTCTGGCTTGTTAATATTTAAACCTCGATTTTTTTCGAGCTCCTGATTTTATATTTTCGATATTAATCTAATTGATCTTTTTTAGTTTTAAGAAAACTTAAAATTGTCATTCATGAAAAATTGAAAAAATGCAAAAAGAGCTTAAGAACGGGTTTTAGAAATCTTGAACAGGTTTTTAAAAACTTTATTTGGTTTAATAAATGAGCTCAAGGTCACTTTATTCTCAATAAATATATTTTCTATTTATCGAAATATCGTATAATTTATCAAAATTATTCGATATTTCGATACTCCTTTGTGTATCTTTGAGTATCGAAATATCGAATAATTTATCAATAAAAAGAAAATATATTTATTGAGAATAAAGTGACCTTGAGCTCATATATTAAACCAAATAAAGTTAAATAAAAAAGGTCGAAGAACGAGAAGTTTTTAAAAAGTATTATTAATTTTTTAGAAATTTTTATTTTGCAAGAGTTTAGCGAATTTTCGCAATTCTACATCAATTTAAGTTGTTGGTGTTGTTTAATATTTTTAAAACCTGTTCTCAGTTAACTTTTGAATTTGGAAAATTTTTCATGCTTCAGTAAAATTATTTGCAAAAACTTTTTATCATATTTAAAAAGGTCTCTTGGGTTAGTTTAGGTTGATTGGAGACGTTTGTTTGCCCATGTCTTGCGACATACACTTAAGCCAGTACAGGCTTGTTGTGCACTCCATCGATATAGCCATAAACAGTTTGACCCATAAGACCTATAGGAACTTCATGTCATTTACAAAGTTTCCTAATTTCCTCCAGCATATGCCCCGTAATTGGTTTACTGGTTCGATAAATTGTTGCTTCCGAGATATCCGGGCGGTATTTGTGAGAAGGCGGGGCACTGTCATAAATAGTCTTCTAATGTCTCGCTCTCCTCCCCACTTGCTCAACATTTATCTCCTCGCGACATTAAGATGTGCCAGTAGTTGAGAGTGACCTGTCATAACTCCCATTATTCTACTTAATTCTACTTAATTATTCAGTTTTTTTTCTCGCCTGGATTCCCCCATAGAATTCGTGCATTGATTGCCACAGTTTTGTTATGCCAGAGAGTTAAATGGGCTCTATGTACGCAATTCTTTATCTCAGATTTAGCTGCCTCGAAAGGTTTCGCGCATACTAAGCTTACGTTAATTAACTTTCTTGCTCTTGAAGCAACTGAGTTTCTCTCTAATTTTTTGATTCTTGCACCCTTTCCTTCTCAGCTTTTTGTTGTTTTTGGTATTTACTATTGTGGAAGCCATACTTCTACATATGTATACTGTGTAAATTTCAGGGGCCAAATTCTGGCACTCGTGATTGAACGATTTCGTGCTGTGTGTTTGTTGCTCATTTTGTTTTTGCTCTACATTGTTTTTATTATCGAGTATATTCGATCACGAATGCCAGAATCCGGCCCAGGTCTTTATCTCTTACGCTTCAAAAGTTCATTTTCATAGTTTCATGAATGGGAACACCATTAAAGAGAAAGGGCGCTACGACGACTAGCAGACAGGCAGCCACTACTCGGTAATAGGACATCATTTTCACTCTATGAGTACGGAGCCCTAAAGAGAGCAATTATTTCAGAGATGGAAAATTCTATGTCTATTACGAGTTTACTTGAAAAAAAATTGTGCAGAAATTCATCATCCTAGAACTTAATAAACATAGAATATTTCTATTAAATAAGACTGGATTTACATATGTACATATACATATATGTACATACATACATATATGTATACTATGGTAATGAAAATAATTATCTCTGTAGTCAAACAAAACGTGCTCTTAGAACATTTTTTTTATGTTAACAACACACAACAAACATTTCACTTACGAATACCTACAAAACAAAAAAAAAAAAAAAATAAACAAAAAAAAAGAGTTGAACATATTTTAAGCCATAATTTTATAAGTTTAACATTTAAGCCATAAATTTTAAAAGTTTTATGAATTTGCTTTGCTTTGTACTTTTACTATTTTTGTTTGCCACATTCACTCGTCTGCCGAAAATGTTGGCTTTGCGAAAATTAAATCACGATTTGGCACAAAATTTTTGCAAGCCACCAAAAAAATGTGAATGATTTGTAAAAGAATTTTTTCACAATAAGGCCATTTGAAACATTTTATCAATGTTAGCACAGTACACACACACACAGACACACACACAATCACTAATGCATGCACTTGCACACACATACAAGCACAGAGATAAAAAACCATTAAATTTTTAACATTTTTTTTTCAAGCTTTTGAAATGAAGTAACACACAAGCACACGGTGAGTAAATTACTTTTTACAATTTCAATTTAGTTCACTTCACTACGTTTTATTTAATCTGTTGCTGCTTTTTAAACCAGAAATTTAATTTACAAACACTTGTTTTGTTTACTTTGTGGCTTCTTAATTTGTGTTTTGTGTTTTATTTTTTAATTTTGCACGAATAGTTATTTGCCCAACTGATTGTTAACAATGGACAAGTTAAAGTTTTCAAAAGCGATTATTTATTTTGATTTGAAATGTTTTCTTTTTTCATTCGACGGCTGCCATCCATCAAGCGATTTCATAAAATAGACATTTAAATATTAATATTTATAATTTTTTTTCCCTAATTTATTATTATACATAAAATGAATTGCTTTTTCTTAAAATTTTATTACATTTCGTTTGATTTTTTTTTTTCATTAAATTCGTTCGTTTTTCATTTTCCCCCGGTTTTGTTTTCTTTTGCTTTTTGGTATTAAACTCAACGTGAAAATAAAACGTTCGTTACAGCAGCGTGTTGGAATTGAAACTGAATTTCAAATTTGTTGGTTGATGTTCAGCCAGCAACTGAAAATATTGGTTTTGCGTTGTTGTTAAAACACTCTTAAAAGAGAGCCAACTGTCGTCTCAGGTAAAGAGAATCAGTTAAAAATGCACGTTAAACATTTTTCCATAAAAATGCAGTGCCACACAACAGCAACAGCAACAACGCAAACAAAAACATTATTTTTTGTATAGACAAATAAAACGATACAATGAAAAAAAAGGTGGTTTTGCTTTAAACAGATACACGGGAATATGAGCCATAAATACCATCTTAAGTGGAAGTGAGAAGCAGGGCAACCGAAACTATGAATTTGAGTAACATGTTTTTTTTTTGTTGTTTTTGTTACTTGCAGAAACTACCAATGAAAAAGCAAACACATCCAAATGTAAATGAATGCTTTACCAGCCAAACTTTGCAAGCCAAAGCAGTGTTGTAATAATAAAGTGTATATGCAAACTTAACAGCTACTCTTAAGCTTGCAAACTGAACTACACTTAGGCCCAAAAGTTCAGTTGGAGTTAAAACTCTGGTTTAACAAAATTTTTCCATAATTTAATTGCAGTTTAAACTTGAGTGCAGTAAATCAGTGAACAATTTATTGTTGATTTTTATTATTTATTAATATAGAAAATAAATTTATATATTAATAACTACACTTGTCAGGAGCTGGCTGCTGTGGCCTTCGTCCTTTTCATAAATATAAATATTTTATTTTTACAATTTGTTTAGAATATAATTTGGAATATGTTTTTTAATTAGATTGAAATCCAGTATTTGAACAGAATTTAGGAGGTTGGTTGTAACTGATTGTTAATTATTTTTCGAAAATTCGCAAACAGCTGATGCTTTGCATTGTTGGATGACTGAAGTTTAAACGCTGAATTTTCTTCGTTTAAATGTTTTAATTAATAGTAAATTAAATCAAACTCCAAGATGAACTTTACAGCTAAAGAGTGATGCTTTCAGAGCATTTAACCAATTTGCTAATCTCGCAAACAAACAGACTGGACGCCAAATAAACAACATTGGTTGTGACAATGGCAAAGAATTGAATTAAATTGAAAATTTGTCAAACATTTTTTTAAAGCAAGACATTGTCCATCTGTTGCGTGAGCTACTTCACTTCAGGCGCATAATAATGAGACAATGTTTATTTAAAAAGACTGCACTCTCTAGTGCGTTTATTATAAAGTTTCGTGTGTTTAGGCGTTTCTTAGTGCGTTTTATTATCTGAGAATAATATATAAACTATATTTCTAAGGTACCTACGAAAATTTCTCAGTAAAAACTTACTTTATTCGACCTTTCTGGCCGAAGCTCTACTTTCCGGTTTAACAGAAATGATAATTGTCGGTGTTGGTGCACCCAAGCGATTATCGTTTGAATTATTGCGCTCCACGGAGCGCAAAACAAGCCTCTACTGGCTTAAGCTGCAAGACATGGCCAAACATATCCCTTCAATAAAACTAAGCTAACAAATTGGGAAGGTTCAAGACAAACGTTCATAAACACTGCTCCCTCTTTGCACGGCCCCATAACCTATTTTACTAGCTCCAGCGCTATGCCCTGCATTTGTAGGGCTAACGCTTTAGTCTAAAAAGAAAAACATTGTCTGCATTTGCCCACCTTTAATACCTTAACATAATAATTATTTGAATTTATGAGAGTGACAGTCACTTGTTTCATTGTCTTGTTAAGAGAAAGTAACAATTTTACAAGTCGTCCGTCAATTGTTTCAATACTTTTTTTTTAGCAATTGGTATCAAGAATTATTTGAGGTTTTAGAAAAATATTTCTTCTTACCCAGTCACGTTTTGCATCTATCAATAACGAACAAAGCAATTGAAAGCACTTTGCTGGCGATAAAATTAATTTTTAAAAACAAACCTGAAAAAAAGAGAGCGAAGAAAAATGATTAGTAAAATTGCTACTGTAATTGGAAAGTACATTAACATAAAAGTTCATATAAACTAAAGAACTGATTCATACCAGATATTGTGTATTTATTAAGTTCTTATTTGATAAATTTCTATAAAATATTTGCGAAAAAAGTGCTGAAAAAACACGTTAAATAATAAAGTAAGAGACAGGAGTTATGGAACTTTGGGACTCAAAGGTATACCGAGCTCATTTTGATCGATAGTGTGACACCGACTTTTCAATAGCTTGTGGCATGGGGAAAGAAAGTTCCACCACGACGTATCAAAAAAAAAAAAAAAAAAAAAAAAATTGCCAGGTGCCCAAATTTAAATTTTTTATATTTTTTTATTTATTTTCATAACATATGTATGTATTTATAACAATAAACAAATTGATACCTCAGCGCCAAATTGGTATTTTAGAGGTTCGCTGGTAAAATTAATATCTTTAGAAATGTTAATTCTAAATATATTATAAATCACCAGTATTCAGTATTTTTTTTTAATGAGAGTAATGCTGGTAAGAAAAATAATTTTAATATTAAGGCAGACTAAAAACGACTTTTTAATAAAAAAAAACTTTAAAGAATTGGCAGAAGAGACAAAAATTGGCGTGTGGCCCAAAGAGGTTGCCCTGCTTGTGGTCAACAGCTATTGTAAAAAAAGCAATTTTTAATTGAATCGAGTTGAATTGAAATCGAACTCGACTTTCAGAATAATTGTTTGATAAATGATAAGTCATTTGCATTCACATCCAAGTTGCTAAAGTTGGTCACTCTTTTTAAGGGCAACGATATCGGCACCGTTTTTTTTGCACCTTAATAACCAACTTTAAACATCAGCAATTTTATTTTATTATTATTATTAAGTAGAGAAAGAAAAAAAAAAACAAATAAATATTAAAAACCCAGAAGTTGTTTAACCACCAGCTGATTTCGCTGACTAACCCCAATTAAGAAGTCGTCAGAAAATGAATGTGTTTCTTTTGCTTTGCAACACCATTGGCCATATCTCCGAGACATCTTGAATGACGGTTAGAAGTAGAAGAGCAAATCGTGGAAGGCTTGTTGATGACAGCTCAAACAAGTCATTGATGAATAGTGCAAATTTAAATACGCTTCTAATTGTTTAATTTTTTGTGATGTTTAGGAATTGACTGCATTAACATTTTGCGGTCGGATTGGAGACATTGTCACCACCACGTGTTGCCCAATTCTAGAAAATCTAAATAAAAAAGAGAAACAATTGTACACTCGTGTGAACATCGTCGCAGGCTGCTACATTATCTACTGCTCAAAAATTCTGTGCTCATCATCTTCGAAACAGTGAACACTTAAACCAAACTTAAAAGAAGAAAATTTACCCCTAAATTCATAAAAATTATTTCAGGCTTATAAGACTCTTATTTTGACATAATTGTATGGAAAATCTGTGAAATAAGAGCTAAACTATTTATTATGAATAAGGCACTTACAGCGGTATTCATAAAAAATAAAACATTGTTGAAAAACATTTTACAATAAATTTTTCATATGAAATTTTTTCTAAAATGTATTTGAGCAACGTTTTATTTTTTATGAATACCGGTGTTACGAGTTTGAGCTTCAGTCAGCAAACATTGCTATTATATTTCTAACAAGTAAGAGTGCTATATTCGGCTGGGCCGAATCTTATATACCCTTCACATTGATATTGTACATACCATTCTAATTGATTTTTGATGCCAAAAGTTATTTTATTTGGCTAATAAAGCCGATTTCTTGAAAAATCGGGAGACGCTATATATCGGGCATGTATGAGCCGATTTCAAAAATTCTTCGATTTTTGGGATCTAATGGGCATTAAAAGTTATATGGCTAACTTTTTAGGAAAACATTTTTTTTTCAAAATTCTGACCAAAAAAAAAAATGGCCAAAAATATCCCTTAAAACCCGTTTTTTTTGGATATATCTCAGCTATCCGTGGATCGATCTTACTGAATTTCAATAGCAGACCCACTACCAGGATTTAATACATTTTAGCGAAAGAATGACGTTTCTATCTCAAACCGTTTTCTCAGAAACGGTATTTCAACGACTTCAGACGGACAGACGGACTTCGCTTAGTCGTAATCTTTATTGATTCTGATCCAGAATATACATATATACTTTATGGGGTTTTAGATGGTTATTTCAAAGCGTTACACACGGAGTCACATTTTAGTGAAGGGTATAAAAACAATCAATAATAAATGGTTTATTGCTTAAACTACAATGAAACTACAGAAACGGTTTGTTAAACTAGAGTTTTAACACTGACTTATTTTTTGGACATAAGAGGATTATTTTTGTCAATTGGGAAACCGTCTGCTGCCTCCTGCCGCCAGTTGGTGTCTTTTTTTTTGTAGATTGCAAACTGTGCAGCAGAAGTGAGTAATCAAGAATCAGAATCGTCACTTGAAGTTTGTTTGTTTCGTTATGAAAGATAAAAACGAAAATAAAACAAATTTAAAATTTGGCATTTGCGAAAAAAAAACCTGATATGTGAAGTGTATTATTTTCTGATTTATTTATTTTTGCTTGTTTGTTTATATTGAAAGTTTTTGTTTGGTTTTATTTTAAGGTTTCCTTTATCAAGTGCTTATTTTTTTTTATTTATTATTTATATTAAATATGCTGAAAAAACAACATTCAGACGTTGGTAGTAAAACTACTGGAGATTTTTTGTTTTTCGACTTAAATCAAATGCCAGATTTATTTGTGTGTGTGTGTGTGTGTGTGTGTGTGTGTGTGTGATTTTGTATGTTTTAACATGCTTTTTAAGGTTTATTTGGGTTTCTTGTCTTCCGATGTCGGAGAGTTCATTCACCGTTTTACCCAATTAAATTGTTTTCTTTGCGTTTTAACAGAAAATAAAAACTTCTTTTTAACTCAATTAAAAATTAAAACGAGTTTAGAAAGAAACATTTTTAAAACTCTGATACCTAATCAATAAAGGTTTCTTTTTCAAACTTCTAAATCGAGTGCAAGTGTATGAAATGACAACAGTTTTAGACTACAATATAAATAAATTAGATTTATTATTAATGAAAAAAAACAGAAACTGCAACTACGATAAAGCGGATTAAAAAAGTTTGATTTACATAAAAGTCTCCCAGGAAATTCTCATGAAAAAGGATTTAAAAATATAATTCACAGATATTTAAGTGACCATCCAGCATTTTCGTTATTTAAGTAGTGATAGTGTGTGACAACTAACCTTTAACAAAAAGCGTTTAGCAACTTGTATATTGGAAATAAACTAATACAGGCGTTCGAGGGTTGCCTCTTATGTTTCAGGATTTGGCAATCCTAGTGTTGCAATCTGGCAACTGAAGTAATAGTCCTGACTTGGCACACCAAATGGCTTCTTTTTATTTCCATACGTAAAAATCACACTGAGAGGTCAACGTTTTTCGACAACTGAAGAAACGGCTGTTGCATTCCGAATGCATGTCTTTGAAATATGTACCTCCATCAGGGTGGCAAACGTTCTTCGACAATTGGTTCAAACGCATGCGAAAGCGTATAGATCTTCATGATTTATATTTACTTTTGTTCTCTGAACCCGAAATATAAAATACAAACCTCGTATTTATGTTTTAGATGTTGATGAGGAGCGGCTGCAGTTGTTGCGAAATTCATAATTTTTTTTTACTTTACTCAGGTAAATGATAAAATGTTTCTTTCTTCAATAAAAACAAATGCTTAAACTTGTTTAAAATATATTATTCTAGGTTTAAACATATACTTTATTAATAATACATTTCAATTGAGGCTTATAGCAATTCGTCTTTAAAATATTTACTTGCGGTGTGGACATGTCGCTATACATACATACATACATATGTACATGCATGCATATAAATTCTTCAAGAATAGTTCCCTCAAAATAGTTATAATACAAACAGCTCATGTTCCTTCAAACAACACTTAACAAATTTTATAACAATGAAACATGTGTGTGTAGGTGAAACTTTTCCAATAATAACTAAATGCAACAAGTCATCATATTTCACTCAAATGAATTGATTTTACTCTGTTACAAAAAAAAAAAAAAATAAATAAATAAAATGGATTTATTACATGCCAACATGTTGGTTGCCTGCCTGATCGCCAGTCTGCCTGCTTGGCTGCAATGGAAGATTCATTAAAAACATGATTGCCAGAACGGACAACTTGGCGGTTGTACTTTAGGTTTGGCGATTTTTGGTTGAATTTTGGCAACGAATTGCGTGTCAAGAAGGCCAAAAGTAAGAATATTTAGAAGATGAAAAAAATAAAACACAATTTTTGTAAGGTTCTAATGCTCCAAAAAAATGTCAGGAAACAGAAATTTATGGAGGTGACTCACACGCATGACGTCTCCAGAGTTAGAATCTAGATCGTCTCATTTAATTTCAGGGATGGGGGAAGTTTTTTTTATCAAGCCCTATTATCTGGTAGTAACGATGCGAATAACTTTTTATCAAAAAGTTATTTTGTGCGGATTCATATTTGAAAAATGTCAGTAGAAAATATTAAAGGAGATCAGCTCAGGGGTCAAAGGTCCCCTGTGTTCAGTTCCGGCTGCATATATAAAAATATTCTCATAAAAATATTTTTGTTCGGGAGCACCTTACTCACAGAAAATAAACTGAAAAAATGTTGGTTATAAATCATGTTGAATTAGTACAAAACCAATGAACTAATTTGAAATTAACTTGCTGGTAGTTCGATTTATTTTAATTTTTGCGATGGTGGAGTGGGTACATTGGCTGCTCAATAGTCGTCAGGTGGACGCTTCAATGTCGTGAGAGATTAGCGAAATACTTTCCAGAAGAAATACAAAAATGAAACAAGAAGGAAATATAATTAAAATAAAATGAACAACAAAAATCTATATATGTGTATTAATCTTCATATTCTTGGCTACATTGTTTGTTGGATCTACAGGAAGCAAAGTTGTTTTAACAGTAACAAATAGCATATAAAAATATGACCAAAAAGTATGACATTAATCTTGTTTTGTACGTTTTCATTTTGTCTGTATGTGTAAGAAAAGAATAACTCTCAAAAAAAGGGTGGTAGATTTGAGTTCCCCAGGGGCACTCCAACGCCGGAGAACAGTAAAGAAAAGTTTATAAAATATTATTTTTATATGGGAGCTTCTTTGAGGACTGCTGATAGGGAGTAGACATGTTTCCAAAAACGTTGGAAGAAAACATTCCAGGGATGTCAATCTTACAATTCATCCATCTAAGACTGACTGCAGCTGTGAGTTATTTTGTGGAATTTCTCAGCTTTTCTTCCAACTTTAATGTCGCACCTTCCTAACTTTTGACCTTAAGCACTTTGCCAATTAAGAGAATATTTCGAAATCGATAGTGGTCCAATCACAAAGTTATTAAAATAAAAACTACTTAATAAAACCAAATTATTGTTTTCAAATTATCACAAATGATAAATTTAATCAATAATCACATTGTTATCAACAACAATCCTCTGCGATAATTATAGATAACACATTTATGTGGGTTCTCAGAACACATTTCAAATAAATATTGCCTTAACGATTATCGGACGAGAGTCTGGCAACTTTGCTTTTCTATTTGCCATTCTTTCACAATTTTTTAACTACATACATATGTATGTACGTATGTATGTATGTTTTGTAACTAACTGCACAGTTGTGCACTTAAAAAGAGTTTTAATTTTAGTTTTTCATTTCTTGTTCTCTCGTTCGGTCCGGCATTACAAATTCAAGAGTTTTTATTCAAACAATTTTCTCCCCTGAGCAATTGGTTCGCTGGTTGTTGTTTCATTGTTTCAACAAGTGGTCGGTCGGGCGGTCAATTTGCATTTTTCTTTGTTTTTGTAACGGCGTTGTTGCTGTTTTTGTTGTTGTTGTTGTCTTGTTTTAGAAAATTATATTGCATTAATGTGCAATTATATTTTATATTTTAACATATTTTTTTGAAACGCTTCAAAGATTTCCTTCTGTGGCTGTGTGTGTGTGTATGTGTGGTGGTGGTGGTGGTGGTGTGGCTGGTGTTTCAGCAGCCTCCAAACAACCGCACACGCACACGTACACGCACACAAGTTGAATTCATGTTTGAGGCTTCCTTCCTTTAAGTTTTGTGTTCAATGGAGAATTCTTTTCAAATAACAGCAACAACAAATGTTTGTTCAAGCTTGAACGTTGTTGTTTATAAGAAAAATAAAACGTTACAATTGAATATTTTGAATTGAAGCTCATGATTTTGTTTATATACATATTTATTTAAAATACATTTATTTCATTTTATTTTGATTTATTTTCCCAAATCAATTGTACTTTATGTTGGAGATACATAAGTCCTTATTTATTTATTTATAAAGTGAATTTATCTTCAAACATTTTAAACAAATTGCATCATTTAATTTGACGGCAAATTGATTTGAAACTGAATAATTTAGAGGTTTCGAAACAATGAAGTATTTTAAGTTTTATAATTAAATGAATTCTGTTGTAGTGCCTGTACAAAGTCTGAGAAAAATCGCATGGACAACAATTAAACTATTTACAATAATTTATATAAAAATGAAATATTATAAAAACAAAATGTTAAGTAAAGCTGGCGAGCATAGAAAAGTTAATTAAAAAAAAAAAATAAATTGATGTTGGTTGTTACACCCAACAACTCAAATATAAAGAAAAATTATTATTATCATTTGTCTTTCTCATTACACATAATTTTATAATTAAAATAATGTACATAATGCTGCATATAATAACATAATGCATACATACATACATGATTACTAAGCAACAATATTTTTATATTTAATCATAACAAAGTCTTGTATTACCCTCGCAGCGGCTGGTACACCGCAATACGCATACATTTGTATTGTCAACCTGCTGTTGAAATCATGTTCAGGTCTGTTCTGTAAAAGCCTTTTCACATTTCCCCATAAGAAATATACACGGCTAAAAACCAACATCTTTATAAAATGTTTCTAACTCATTTTGTTCCCCTCAACATCTTTCGATTATTTTAGTGCCATCACTGAAAAATGACGAAAAATTGTAATGGCATCACTGTAAATTCAACTCGTTCCACGAAAATGTTGACAGGTGTGAAAAGGCTATAAGCCGAACATTTTTCAAAAATGAAAAATTTTTAAAAACGAGTAAATGTATGTTTGGTATTCCAAAAATTTCTCGATTTGGCAACACTGGAAATTTTACCGAATTTGTTTCAATTATTATTAATTAAACTAAAAAAAAACTATGTAACTCTCTGCAATAGCGAAACAGTGGGACTCAATGCAAGAATTCTATGGGGGGATCCAGACAAGGAAAAAGAAATCAATTTTCAACACTGGGTATAAAAGTTTCCCCGGAAAACGGGTCTCGATTCATTTAAATTAATTTTCAAATTAAGATTTCAGGAGAGAAATTATAAAAATCAAGGAGTGTTCTTAGGAGGTAGAAGAGTGTTTGCAGGACTTGCGCGCTTTATGTTCAAAAAATCAATCCAACAGATTTAGATCTCTTTTCTGTTTTAAACATTTCATTGTGTCTACATGCCACCGACAAGTTGAAAACTTAAAAGCAAAAAACAGCTCTAAATTTTTTTTTGGTTCTTTTAAACTTTACTCTGGGCTTTAAAAGCAAATACTAAACTATATATTATTTAAGTATTACTCACAAAATAAACAATTTTGTTGTTGGTTTGAGTGTATTTGTGACAACGAGTGACTCGAAACGATATCGTCAGCCAGGCCGGTGATTTTCTTTTGATTCTTGATTGAGTTGTCATATTCAATGAAAAGGAATCAGTGTGGTGTTAACACGACATCACTTTGAATTGAAATCTCAATTGAAGAATGTGATTCTTGTTGCTTTTAACTTGTTTCTTTTCATTTCTTAAAAATACATTTTATTTGTTTCTTTCATTATTCAGTCAGTACTTTGTTTTATGCTTTTCTGATCAAAAATTGCTATAATTATTTGTTTGATCAACCTAACGAACAAATAGTAATTAATTTGAAGCAACTTTTGATTAAATTTCAACTTTCAAAACAATTACAGACCCAGCTACTGTTTACATTTCCATATTTCTTAACCCCAGTGTTAATGCATGCCTTTTCTATTTATGAAAAGTTATAATTAAAAGAAAGATTTATTTTTCTATCGCATTCGTTTTTCTCGTTTTCATAATTAATTTGATTTTGCATCTACAGTTTTAATTTAATCTAAATAAATTTTCACATTATTTTATGTATATTACAATGAAGCTGTTTTTTGCTGTTGCTCGTCGTTTTTTTTTATTTCATGTCATACATACTTTTTTGGAATACGAGATGAAATTCATCAACTACACACTCGCTCGTTCGCTCGCCCGCTTTAAAGATCACAACAATTCACAATGTGTACGAACACACCTCAACTAAATTCACTTCACCTCAACTCGACTCCGCTGAAATGCATGTTAACATGTAATTTTAACTAAATAGAGTTCAGGCGAATAGCTTGTAAAAGAAAAACAACAACAACAATAGCAACAAAAGTATCTGAAAACTACAAGAAACATTTGATATTTATTTAGTTAAGTCTATAGCAATTTGGAGTTTTTTCTTTTCTCAATAATCATACATGATGCAAAAGACATGTAGACGATACAGGGTATTGCAAAGAAGAGGTGTTTTGAATGACTAAACATGTGACATATGCAATCTTCTCTTGATTTGATGATCTGGCAGAGCTTTAAGGTTGCAAAGTTGCAGACGCGATAAGCACTCGGCTTTGGGCCCTGATCTTACCACGATAAAAGATTTTTAACGCCATACAGGTGGGAATATTATTCATTTCCGATTCAACTAATCCTTCAACTAATGTTGAGGGAGCTTGAGCTATCTATAACCCTTATTCCTTTCCTTGCAAGAGAATTCCATATAAGTTACTAGGCAAATCCAATATTTCCAACAATCTTATTTCATGCGCCATCGGACCTCTGATAACTAAGCCCAAGTCCCATTATGGAAAGCTTATGCAATAAGAGTGCTTGGATTCTTATAACGCTTAGGCCCATCTTATACAGAACCTGGGAAGCCCAAGAATAAGCAATCAATCCAAAGTTATGTTAAAACAACGCATTGTTGAAACCAAGCCACTATATTTCAGCCAAGGAAGGTACCTCAATTGTGATCAGCGGAGTAATGGGCCAGTGATTTCCATAGTTACGATTTACACCTCTCGGAGTGAGGGTTGTTGGGAGCCAGCTCTTTCCTAAAGTTTTAGTAACCATCTCCTGGGTACTCTTCGTCCTCTATTTAGCCCAAAATGAATCGCATCACGCCGTGTGCGCAAAGCGAGCTGCTACTCCAGATTTCCGGAGAGCAGGCCGTGTCAGATGTGGAGTGTTTTGCGTCAGTACCTGGCCAAAGTTCTAATCTGACGGTGGATCAAACCACACTGCTTGAGCAGCAATTCATTTGCTACTGTTCTTGGTCCATAAAAAAGATCCCTTGCTAAGGAGCTCAAGTTATCTAATCTCTGCTGCAGTGCAGTTCCCTGGACGGCATATGGAAATTGTGACTACGGTAGGTAGCTCGAAATTCCTAGGAACATCAGGCCTTCAACCAGCCCTAATGATCCCGTCATTCCAGTTCTTTACAAAGCAGCGTCTGCTGCTTAGCAACATTACCACGGGACAATTTGGACGCGCGAACGTTTCCTTCTATGCGAACTTATGGTCAGATATTTGTGCTTATTAAGGTTTCGAATTTTTCTAAAGTTCGTAAGAGACCAAAGGAAATTCGAATAATTTTTCTTTAGTCTTGCACGAACATTTCGAGAATTATTTTTTGAATCTATAAAACACAAAACTCTACAAACTCTTGCGCATAGCAATAAAAACTAAAGGGCAAGCATTTAAATGTCAACATGCAAAATGGCTGGCTTAAAACGAGGCGATGCCACTATTTTATGTTTTTTGGTACCCAAGAAATTTATGACGAGAGGAATCTTTTCCCGAGAAAAATATTTATTTTCTTGAAAAAGGAATTTCGTTAGAAGATTTATGATTGGGCGGAATATTTTTAATAAATATTTGTTTAGCTAAAAATATACTCCTTCGTTGTTGTGTTCACGTCAGTGGAAGAGGAGACACATACTATGTGAGTCGGCCTCAGATATCCATCCATCCCTTCCCGGTACACCCACTTTCAGCATTCCTTTTAGCAATTTGGCTCAAATAATTTTCATATTTTTATGAAGAAAGTCAATCACAACTGAGTACGAATAAATTATGGTTGGCAAAAACGTGGGAAGCGCAGGCAGGAATAACGACGCTTATTAAACTACATTAAAATAATTAATTTCAACATTTTATGTTTGCAAAATGGAGAAAAAGTGTTAAAAGTAGTTTTCATAAAATCATAAATAACGAAATAATAAAACACAAAACTGTTTTGCTCTGGGTGTGGTTGGAAGACAGAAATAATATGTATGTCTGTAAAGAGCAATGACATACATATTTGCATATAAAACATTTTTGAAATGAATGCAGCTTTATTAAGAAAACTTCAGTGAATATTAAAAGGATTGTCAGTCGCTTATAAATAATCAGATAAAGTCTATTCAATTCTTCATATTTGCCAGCATGTAAACAAATTTTAAGAACAAATCAAACTAAGAACTTGCGTAAAAGGGAAAAAATATGTATGTATATAAAATAAATATATAGTTTGATTGCACATACAACATATTTTTAATAAAAATATGAAATATTTAAAAACGTTTTGAACACATAAATAACAACGAAACTTGGCAACAGTTATGGTTCAGTAATATTGTGTGTTTTCTTTTAGTTTTCAAAGAAAACTGCATTTACCCCTTTAAAAGAGCAGAAAAATATACAGAAAAAAAAAAATTAAACTTGGCCTTGACGGCAAGAAAATTTATGTTAAAAATTTACATGGTTCAAAAAAAATTTAACAAGAAATCACTCAAATGTGGCAAAACATTTAAATAAAAAGTTGAAATGTTTGTATACTGCACATACAAATGTAAGTGTGTAAGTGTGTGTGTTTGAATATGTCTAAGTTGGTATCAGATTGTAAATTGTAGATTTAAAAACAAGAGTTGCAAACAAAACCACGTGTTTAAATAATGACGCAAACAATATACAAATATTTATGATAAATAAAAAAATAATAATAATTACAGGGCAATAATTATTGCCCAGCCGAATCAATCGAAAGGAGGGTGAAATATCAGCGAAATTAAATACAAAAGAATTAAGAAGAGAACTTTAGCTCCATGTAGAATAGTGAAGAGCAGATAGAGAGCCTTGAATAAGAGAGCAAATACATGCAGCAACAAAATTATAAAAATATCTAACACAACACCTGCTTTGTTAAAATCTAGTCAACTGCTGAGACAAATTCGATGTTTTTCTATCTTTGATTGTTTTATTTAGGGCTATCGTTGTTACTATTTATACTAGAAACCAGGAACGCAATATGCTCTCTCTGTGAGCAGTAGCAAATGAGTGAAATTACCATCACACAAACATGTATACGAATGTCTGAGGAAGCATGCAATTCCCAAGGCAAGTTTTTCAAAATATATATGTAATTATTTTTTAATAGAACAAAAATCTGTTAAAATACAATAGTTTCTTAAAATTGCTGGCTTTATTTATTCATTCATGTATGTTTTTGGGACAATAGCATTAGGATTTACAATATAACAGAGCTTAATTGCATGAGGAGTTGTTGCTTGGCAATAATCTATCATTGCAACGGCTCATACGTAATGTTTTTAAAACAAATCTAATAACAGAAGTTTTACTTAATCTTTCCAAGACAACATTGACACAAACTACTTTAAGTATAGAAACGAAAATGTTTATACTTGAACTTTGTCCGGCAACTCTTAAATAAGCATAAACTTATTTGTTTTATTTGTTCATATGTATGTATGTAAATAGTACAAGTAGTAACTAAAACAAATTATGACAATTACATACTCGTATAACGAATAACAATTTGACAAACAATAAATTCAATTGTTGTAGTTTTTGCTTCTTTTAACGCTGCCTGACGGAAACATCATACCGTAATTTTCTTTTTTTTCCCGCCGAAAACCAAACCTTTTCATCACAATTTAAAGACACGTAATTTGTTATGAAAGCTGAGTAAAAAAACTAAATAAATTTTAGGAAATTGAAATGAATTATCTGTTTTCGAAACACATTTGTAATTTTATACGCTGCCAAGTAACAAAAGAGGTTTTTTCTTTATTTATACTTTTGAGTACAAAATTTCATGTTGTCTGGACAGTTGAAAGAAGTTTCATTTCATATTGATTTTAAATATTTATTACACACAAAAAAGAGCACAAATAAACAATTTGTTTATTTCAAGCGAAATTCTTGCAACAAATAAGTATTAATTACGAGTAATTAAAAAAAAAAAACTAAAGCCCGTTTTCACAGTTTACCGATGGTAAAGTAAGAATTTTATTTATGAAATATTTCATAATTTTCAACTTCTAACAGAAATTAGATGCTGTAATTTAAAATTGATAAATCTTATTGCGAAATGCGGCAGATAAAAGTCTATATTTGGCCATCCATAAGCTGCGAAAAGCAGCTTTAGTTCTTGTTGATTATTTATTATTTGTAAGAGAAGAAAACAGACCTAATTTTAGAGGCTGCATATTTTAGTTGGAAAAGTTGCGAAAAAATACATAAATTGAGCCAAGTACGAGACTGAATCGTACAGCATGGATTCCGTACTGCCGTGCAAATGGTAGACGAAGGGTACCCCTGGTATGGGGTACCCTTTGTTTTCAGTATTTGCTGCTGTAGAGGACAGACAATAGCCTACACTGTGTAAACCCCTACGGTTCAAAAGTTATAGCTGATTTTCAAACTAAAGGGTGTCCCCGTTTATGAACACCATTTACAACCATTTCACTTTTTGCTATTTTGGATATTTGTTGTTGTATATGCTGTGCAAATCTATAGCTAATCTCAGTTTCTTGTATGGGAGCACCCTTTAGTTTTTTGTTGTTTTTGCTATTTGCTGCTGTAGAACCTATGCAATCACATGTCTTATGCAAATTTCAAGTCTCACACAATTTCTTCTATGGGGACCCCCTTTACTTTTTAACTTAACTTAAGATTAAATACAAACTGTCATCATTCAAGAGCTCAAGTGGCAGAATGATGCTAGAAAAAAATTAATCATGGCCTGGGCTCGAAGTAAATTTGGGTGCTGATGCGCTACGTGGTGGTGGTGAAACAGCCATAGTATGTATGTACCCGAGCGAGCAAGTTTCCAACTTTACTTTTCTTGTTTTCTTTTGAAAAAAATTTTGATCACTCAACAAAAAAACTTTTTTCAAAATTTTGAGAATGTACAAATCAAACTCAAGTCTGATAAAATTATTAACAATATGTATTTATGCTTGCTTCATAAGCAAACGAAAAATTCTTGTACCGGAAGTGTGTAATATGAATATGTGTAATTTGAATATGAATTCCGTACTTTCTTGTCCCCACAGTTTCCAAACAAATAATGAATTAAGTTTAATACTTATTTAATTATTCCAATAAAATTTTATTTCTAAAAGCTGCTTAATAACTTTATTAAATAATTAATAGTAGTCTCACTCACAGCCTTGGCTATTTTTGATTTCACCTCTGAAGGTGTCACTGCTGTATATAGAGGTGGTTGTATTTGCTAGGTGTGGTGAACTACTCAAAGTGGAGACTTCAGCCAGCAAACCACATTTCGTGGTATTATGTTTAGCAATTTTAGCCAATGATTCTCAAATGGTGGTGCACGGACCCGCGACGAATCGGATATAATATTAGTAAAAGTTTTGATTCACTTGCCTACACAATCAATTAAAAATTTCAAGTGCGCCTTCGTCAATTTGTTAACAAAAGTATAATACTGTTGTGGCCAGTTTGATGCGATTTTTAACAGACAGTTTTATAACTAATGATGATCAATGAGCTTAAGGTCATATTTGATTTTCGTTTAGATATTTATTAAATTTTACGATATTTCCACAGTTTTATATTATTTTTTTTTACATGATTTATACTTGATAGCTCGCTCATTTGATAACAAATACAACGATGAGTCCCCCGAATAAAACTTGTGAAAAAAATCTTCTCTGCTCTATTAACCCTTAATTGAAATGAAAAGCCGATCTCGTTTGGATGGAGCATCTGCAAATATTAGAAAGTGAAAAGTGGGCCACATTAGTATTAAAGTGTTCCTGGAACAAGTGGTCGCGTGGAAGAAGTTTGTGAGAACCTCTGGATTAGAGTGTCTTGGCTGTGTGGTTGTATTTTAATAATCAACTCGACCTACCGAATAATTTGATTATGAAAATGAAGACATAAATCACTATTCTTCAATGATTTTGTTTAGTAACTTCGAGTGTATTTGTTTAAATAATTAACGAAAAAAAAAAAAATTAAATAAAACTTTTAGTATCCAAAATGTATCGTATGCCGTTCTCGTTTCTATACACAATTACGCATTTATTTTGAAATTTTTTTCTTCCAAAAATTCCCACTTTTAAGATTTTAGCGAAACTAAGATCAAAAGAAGATGTCATCATAACCATAAATAATTAACAGAATTTGATAAATCAGTGCTCCGCAAAGGCCATAAAAATTAAAAATGTTGACCTTTGTTGTTGGTTGAAACGGAAACTGCATTCTTTTTAAATTTTTTTATATTAAATAAAATCAAAAACCTCCAACTTTCGGTTAAAAAAAAGACATATGTAATAACACAGTACAACATTTTTCAGGTGATTGATTGGGGACTCAATTCTGATAATTGTTTATGAAAGTAGCCCCAAAAAGAAGAACTCCTGCATCATTCCTTTGGTCTTGGTACCTTAAATAATAATTTAAAAACTAATTTGAAGTTCGTAAGTATCGCGTAAGGGAGGGGCTCTTTTGTTTGTCATAACTCGAGAACCACTAGTCCGAATAAGCTGAAAAAATTTTTAGAAAATTAAGAACTACAATTCATTTAATCTGTTCATACAACGTTTCGCTACATCGGCAAAATTTCCGCAGTTATAAATAAATGTATGCAGAAAAAAAATATTTTTTGCCTAAAAAATTGGATTTTTCAAATTTTTAATTCATAAAAAATTCAAAACGGTAAAAAAGTATCAAGTCCTATTACTTTCACGTAAAGTCGCATAACCTATGAACAAAATGAGACATAAATCATAAAAATAAACGATGGACGCGTTTCGCTTTTATTCACAATTAAGTAAAGGCATGAATTTCTAAAATTTGCTCGAGTTATGCACAAAATTTATTTCAGCTTATTCGGACTAGTGGTTCTCGAGTTATGACAAACAAAGGAGCCTAAAACGTGACAAACTCCCCTACACGATACTTACTAACTTCAAATTAATTTTTAAGTTATTATTTGAAGTAGCAAGAGCAAACGAATGATGCAGAAGTTCTTCTTTTTGGGGCTACTTTCATAAACAATTATCAGAATTGAGTTGCGAAATCATGTGTTGTACAGTGTAATATGTAATAATTTTTCATAAGTGTTTTTTTTTCTCAATTCGCCAGTCGAACATACCATAGACTATTCATTTGCATGTTTTCTCCAATTTTTCACCTGATAACTTAGAGACAAAAAAGTTAAGATCAATCGCCTGCATACAAAACCATTCTTTCTTTGTCTCAAAAACAGTCAAATAACTTCAAATTGTTATTATCACATTTATTCCATTTTTATTGGGAACTGTGAGTAGTTTTCAAAATCTCTTCAAAGAATCCACACCGAGATAAAATTCAAAGGTCAACACAAAACGGCAGCAATGGCAGATAATTGAGTTATTATTTTTTTTTAGTATCTTTGTTTAACAAAAACAACAAAACACCATTATGTATAGTATGTATAGTAATTTCACACGAAATTCAAACCAATTTTACCAGCTTTTTTCTCTTTCTTAACCACAAAAAGATCATCGATACTTCCAAAAAAAAGGGCACACAAAAATAGATTTCACATAAAACTTTAATTAAGAATGGAAATTTATTTCAAGACTACCACCTTGTGTAGAGTAGAAAGAATGCAAGCAACTATTTTGTTTTTCTATGTTCTTCATAAGTTGTCTTACAACATATTTTTTTGTATTCCTTTTCGAAATTATTAACAATTCTCTATAAATCTTGAAGGCAATAGAGTAGATTGGTTACTACAAGTGTATGAGCGTACATATACTTGATTTAATCATCTGACAAAGAAATTAATTTTTAATCAAAATGTAATCTATTTTGTTTTTCTTTTCTTTTAGGATTTTCAGACACATGAAAGATTGTTGCACATGCAGCGATGCATGGAGTGAAGAGATTCATTGAAACTTCTCATACAACCAAACAAACTCGCTTACGAAGACATAAGAACTATAAATTTATGAGATTTAAAAAAAATATCATCATCATCATCGTCATCATCCTCATCACTGCCTCGTCATTATTATCATAAGGATTGCATTGTGGCGACGATGGTTGTTGGCTGTAACGTTCGTCTTAATGAACTGTGGCAAATGTCTCAAAGGGAATTCCATACACAAACTGTCACTATGTATGTATGTATGTATGTATGTATGCACGTTTGCAAGAACAAATAAAATTTATTTAGATGTGGTGTATGTATTTATTTATACAATACATATGACCAGATATTTAATAGAAAGATAAAGAAGCCTCAATATCAACAGCAGCAGGCAGGACAGTGTCACAACCTTTTACGATTTTGCTCACAATCAGTGTTGCGAGTTTTGATGCTTTTCGATGGTTTTTATGGTGATTTTTTCCACTTTATAATAAAATTTTTTTTTTTTTTTTATGAATTAATTGTTTCTAGGAACACAACTGGGACGAACGACGAATTTCGCCCAACACAACGAATACGCCGGTTCAAATTCGTTGTGTAAATTCGTCGTATGAAGCACAATAACGACGAAAATAAAAACATCTGTTATAATTGATAAAGTTGTTTATTGTTTGTTCAAAGATAAAAAAAAATTAAATGAACCAAAGAATTTCAAATTTTGTAAAAATAATTAAAATAATGAACATGATCCCAGATAATTTTACTTGTATCCATTTTCTCAGTTTTTCAATTTTATCTTATTATAGTTGAACAGCTGATATTGAAAAAATTGGTTGCTAAAAAATTTTGCATTACCAAAAACAACAAATTAAACACTACAAACATGTTTTATAGTAATCTAATATGCTGGCTTTTTATTTTAAATGCAAAACGTCAAAGCTTAGCACTTAAAATAAAAACTATTAAAGTAAAAGTTAACTGTTTTTACTAAAGCACTTGAAAACTAAAATCAAAATGGCCACATGGTACTGATTTGTTCGTCGTTCGCCGGCGTAAGAAATAGAAAAAAATCTATTTCGAGTTCGCCGCATACAACGAATTTCGACCGACGCTGTGACTGTGTGCATTTTCATATACACCAATGTGTTTTATTTTCGACGACGAATATTCGCGACGAAAAATTCGTCGTTCGTCCCAATTGTGTTCCTAGCATAAAATCAAACTAAAGCCCAAGGCGAATCAAGTATAGGTGGTCAATTCAATTCAATTCGCTTCAACATTTTCTCTCGAGACGTCATAAGTTTTGTTGTCTTTTGCTATCAGCTTTGACAACTCAGAAGATAAAATCGTGGAAAAACGTAGAGGCGAATTGGGATGCGGGCACCTGCAATGAATTCGCCTTGTACACCAATGTGTTTTATTTTTGACTGCGAATATTCGCGGCAAAAAATTCGTCGTTCGTCCCAGTTGTGTTCTTAGCATGTGTTGCATTTACAGTAAATAAACTAAAAGTATTATTTCTGAAGCGGAGGAAATAGGGCGTATTACTACTTGATGTGCAATTGGGTTAGTCCCTAAACGCTAAAACATGACGTTCTCAACTTGTTTTCGTGATATGTAAATTTTAACGGCCGATGTCGATTTTGAATAAAGCAGGAAATTTTGTCATATCTTTCTATTATGATAATAATAATATAAGTATAATCCAATTATATGAAACCAAATATCGGCCGCAAGTCGCGAAGGTCTAAATTTTCGATGACCCTGAGGCATAATTGAGGTTCTATGCCGTTAATGTGCCGAATAATCTCATCCTTGTTGCTGGCTTATCTGGCTGGATGTACAGCATTTCTTTTAAAGAACCCCAAAGAAAGAAGTCCATTGCAGTCGAATCACATGAAATTGGCGGCCCATGGACATCGCCACCACGTGAGGTAGCACGGCCATTGAATTTGTCGCGCAAAAGTGCCATTGTTTCGTTAGCAGTGTGGCAGGAGGCACTGTCCCATTGAAATATTATTTCGTGCACATTCATATCTTCCAATTCGGCGCATAAAAAGATCATTATTATCTCAGGATAGCGTACAACAGTCACAGTCACTGCCTGAGTGGCCTGATTTTGGAAAAAATACGGGTCAGTGCTGCCATAAAGGCCATAAGCCGCTCTTTGTGGATACATTGGTTTTTCCACAATCACTCGCCCAAATGCGACAATTTCGCTTATTGCCCAATCCAGGGATGAGAAAATGTGCTTCATCACTGAAGACCATTAACGACGCTTGGAATGCAGGTTAAGAGGCTTTAGTTGTGGAGTCAATTGCACTTTGTAAGAGCGTAAATACAAGTCTTTTGTCCATCAACGACGAGCGTGAGGATTGCATTTTGTTGGGCACGACGACGGGTTGAGGTGGACGGCTTTTCAGCCACATTATTGCGACTGAGAGCAATATTTTCTGCAGCACGGCCTCTACGAGCATGAACTACACACCCGGTTTGCTCAAATTTTTATAAGATTTTTTGGATTGTAAGCACATGGTCCAACATTAAATTGTCCTAAAAAATCACGAAGTGCACGACATGCCTTTTGATTTGTACGCCCATTTTCGTACTAAGCCTGAATAACTATAGCGCATTGTTCGATGGTGTAACCTTCCATGGTTCAAATTGATTTAGTCTGCAATTGTGAAATGTCAAATGAAATGCAAAGAAAAAAAACTTCATGTTTAAGAGCGGTTCACATTCAACATCGGCCCTTACAATTTAATCACCCATTAATTGACACTTGATTTGTTATTTGTGCTGGTGAAGGTGATTCTGATCTGATGTCTGTTGCCATTACAAGGAGAAAACTTGATCTTAACATGAACATTTTGGAATCTCTGCTGGGTCCCCTATTCTATTACTATTATTAATTTATTATAAGTGCCAGTGTAATACTACGAGTGTGTTAGTTTAATAAGAATGAAAAGAGCGACCGACCGACCGCCTGCTTAAATTTATATTAGTTGCTATAGGTTAGTTACACTACCGAACGAACTTGCAAAGCAGGGAGGAAGGAGGAACTGGGAGAATTGCAGTTAAAACGACTTGAGTATTGTTGTGGTCAAAGCATGGCTACTTTTTGTAATTTTTCGCATGTGTACGTGTGCATGTGTGTAAGCCAGCATGTATGTATGTATGTCTGTATGTATGTTGGAAAAAAGTTTATAGTCTTTTTATCATTATTATCGCTTTCTTTGTTTGCAACTTTAGACAAAAAAAAAAAAAAAGAGAGAATTTTCTAAGCACATGCTAAGCTGTCTATTTCTTGAGTTTGTTTTCTTTCAGTTCTTGTCTGTTTTTGTTACTTCTGGTTCTTCTAAAATGGCTTTTTGGTTGGATGGATCGATGGCGGTGAAGACGACGACGACGACGACGACGATGATATTGGTGGCTGGTTGGTTCATATTGTGATGCAGTTTAAAAGAATGCAAGTTTTATTTAAACAGGTTCCTGGCATCGTGAAGCAGAAAATATACTTTAACGTCAAAGAGTGAAAAAACCATAAAAAAAAATTATAGAAAACCTTGAAAATGCTACAAAAACAACAGCAATAAAAGCGGCATTATGCAGCAAAATTGGAGAGAGAAAAAAACCGAATACTGAAAAGTAGCGTCAATAAAAAGCAGCAAAAACCAAAAAAGAAATAAAGTCATGAAGTAAATATGTAAATTTAATATAGTACATAGAAAAATAATACTAAAACAGAGCCAGTCCTAAAAGCCGTTGGTAGCTGCTAATAAACCACAAAGAAACGTTAATCCTCATAAATTTTGACATTTATGGATGGATTTAAGAAATGATTAAACATCATTAGTGAAATTTTTGTATTTACAATTGTTGATTAAAGGCCAAAAAATGAGCAACAATTTTTGTTTAATCATTTGGGGTGCACTCAAGGCTGCTTGTTTCACATGCAGCAAAATATTTCACACAGCACACAAACATTTTCCCTTCAACATTTATGGACATTGTAAAAGCAACGAAGGGACGGACTGCTTGTTTTATGATGTTCTTGATAAAACACCAAATCTTTCAAACTCTATATCAAAAAACAAGAATACGGATTTATACAGAATGTATTTCATTTCTAGAAAAAAAGAAATTAATAGAAAATATTTCAAAGCCATGTTTAACATCATTAAATGATTAAAAATCCGCCTCTTCATTGAACGTTGCTAGCGGCTTCATATTGATTAGAGAGCAATAATTAAAAGTGCTGGCGGACACATTTTCAAGGGTCAGGGATCTTCGAAAGCACGTTTCAACTTCCATGGCATTTAATTACCTCAGAAAATTAGAAAATATTTGAAAGCCTGCCGCCAAAACACGAAAGAAAAATGTAATAATAAACATCATTTTAATAATTAAAAGGAAAAGAAAAATGTTCAAGCTTGAAGTAAAAGTTCAGGCTTTTCCTCATCACATTTTAGGGTTTTGAGCAAAAATGTATTATTATTATTATTATATTTAAACGGAGCGTTTCTCTCAGTCACTGAAAATAAGTGGCAATTGTGTTTCGCGTCGTTGTGAGGGAACAAAAACAAAAGGGGTGAGGTATGGAAAACAACAAGAATAAAAAGCAAAAGAAAAAAAAAAAAAATAAAACAACAACGAGAACAGGTGTTCTTTTTCATAACTGAAGGTTTTTTACCCCCTTTATTTAATTTTTTTTTTTTTCTAGTAGATTTGCTGAAATAACGAAAACGATGCAGTAGTGAATCGAGAAAGAAACTACAATTTTTCCCAGTCATGTATGTGCATGTTCGAATGCTTATGAAACCACATGTGTTCTCGAAAACGGCAAATATGTTGCATTGTGCGTATAAAGGAGTTTTAGCCAACCAATTGTACTCAAGTGAATTTAATTCAGTGAGCTTTTCGTAGGAACAAGTCAATTGTAAGGGAGACCATACGGTACATGCATTTCAGCAAAAATTTAAAGTAACTCGAGTTCGTTTCAAGCCAGTTTCATTTTCTATTTCAAGAAGAACGAGTTTAGATGCCCACGTTGCTGCTCGACATTGTAACTGAAACGAAAAATACATTTCTTGAAGTTGCTCTTGGATTCCTTTCACGGTTTCGAAATTTTTAATCACAAGTCAAAAATCGAAGCAGATTTTAAATTGAGCCGAGATCGCATGAATTAAATAAAATTTTGTTCGTAAGCATAATTTTCTTTACCCTGTAAATTTTCAGTTTTTTCGGGTCTGCCTTTAAAATCACTTTGCTTGAAATCATGTGATTTTTAAAAACAAATTGCATTAAACCTCTGATTTTATGCAGATTTTTTTCGGTTTTTCTAAATTTAAGTCGGTTAAAATATTATTCCGGACTTCACTAATAATATAAACTCTTTTTATGTTATTTAAGTAATGCTAATTTTGAGCTTCGAAATCACGTGATTTGAAAGCACATGATTTGTAGAATAAGCACGATTGGGTTGGTTTCTGACTTCGTTTTCAGATATTCTCCAAATATAACTTGCCAAACACATTAGGATGTCTAGTAGGACATCCTATTTTCGGAAATTTCTTGGCAGTTAAGGCATTTTTATAGCTGCGAAATCATTTTCGAGACATCCGATTTGAAATGGTCTTTTATATTTTTGTATTGCAGAGCCATAAAGAGATATTGGGAGATAAAAACGATTGGGGGGTTAGTAATACATTTGACTCCTAAACGGGTGGTCGGGCAACTTAGGACTGATTACGGGTCCTAGGGTCCCGTAGTTGGGAGTCTCGACAATGAGGCTCCCATCGCTCCCATTGCCTCAGGGTACTCATGGAGGAGACAAACGTTTGACCAACCTCCTCAATAGAGGGCTACCATACAAAAATGGAAGAGAAAAACTGCAAACCGGATGCCTCGAAAATAATTTTTTTGATATGTGGACATCTTTTGCTTCATGCCAAAAGCTATCGAAAAATCAAGCGCACAATATCGAGAAATTTTTGTCCATATAAATCGACCCAGCTTAATGTACATGCACACATACATTTATTTATAAGAAACTGCAAAATTCCATAAGAAATATAAACAAACAAGAATTATAACAAATGTTAACTTACAATTTATTGTTGTCTGTATAAAAGTATTCCAAAACAAGCAAAAAAAAAAGTCAAAACGATAGATAAGCTAAACTAAAGATGTCAACAAGAATGCTGAAGCTGCAAAATACATCTGCATACAACAAAGAAAGAAGAAAAAGATCCGTCAATTTGGATGCTGAAACAAGATTCCTTCCTTGCACTGGAATGTTACGAAAGTGCATTGTGTGTATTTTGTTCGCTGTGGCCTGGTCTGATGGCCAGAACATTTTTTTTTCTCGACTCTCTTTTGATATGCTGTTTAATTCAATTAGCAAATACACATTCCAATGTATGCCACACAAACATAAATAAATACAAATAAAATCATATTTCTCTTAAGCGCAAAGTTTGAAAAGTTAAGACAAAAAGAAGAGTGTAAAAACACAATAAAATATTGCAGATTTAATGGGAATTTCTAAGTACGTACTTAACACCTACAGCACGTTTTCATAAATGTAGATATCGTCATCTGAAATTCGAAGAGATGCCATTAAAAATTTAAGCAGATTTAAATTCTCCATTAAGCTCAAATTAAGTGTTTTAAATTAATATTTATGATTCATTTTGGTTAAAGCAGGAAAATTGAAATTTTAGCAGGAGTCTGTACTTCAGCTCATCATCCTCACCTCGGGCTTGCAGTTCGGCGGTGCATTACTAACGCACAAGGCCATCTACATTTTTGGTGTTTTGAATTTTCACTCAAATACATATAGTCAAGTTTTAGAAGCCGTGGGATTCAGTTCAAGAAGTCTTTGGGGAGATCCAGATGAGGAAAAAACAGGGTGACTGCTAAGACTTAGCCAGCCTAAATTAAGTAGAATAATGGGTTCTATAACAGGTCACTCTCATCTACTGGCACATCTCAATCACATGGGAATAGCGGGAGGAGATGAATGAAGAGGATGTGGAGAGAAGAGCGAGATATTCGAGCTCTAGGCAACCACATATCCAGTGAACATTTCAGTTCTCTATCTCTTCTCTATCTTGGAAGGTTATAGTAAATTTTTAAATTAAAGGGTGCCCCGGTGCCCCCTTGCAAAGAGCACTATTTAAGTTTTAACTTTTTGGTTTTTGCTGTTTTAGAGGCCAGGCCACTAGATAAACTATGCAAAATCAGTTCGAAAGTTACAGCTAGTTTTTAGCTGCTTTTATGGCAACACTCTTTAGCTTCTGGTTGGTTTTGGGCTCTACAACACTATTTAATTACATATCCTATGCAAATTTCAGGCCGGTCTCTATCTCTCATCGAAATTCGAACGTTTTTAAACTTTTGTTGTTTTCAGCATTTGTTGTTGTAGTGGCCACATATCCTGTGAAAATTTCAGCTCTCTAGCCTTTAACTTTTCGAAGAATAAGCGCTGTGATGGACGGACGGGCAACGAAGCTTCAGTAAAGGGTTCTGATTTCACTCTTTGGGCATAAAAATAACAAAAGCATTAAACAGAAAAAAAAAATCACAGCTCCACTCTTTTGGCATTTCTGGATGTATCGCTAAAAATTCGGAAAGTTTTGCAGAATCAATAAAAAATATTGGTTTAACATTTTTTCTCACTTACGGTCGTTGAAGTTTTGTGTAACGATATGTAAAAATAAATAGAAACATGTGTACTCATAATTTTACAAATAGTTGCTACTGTTGTTGGCCAAAATTTATAACAATTTCTTTAAAAAACTGCTCTACAGCAAGTGATTTGTGGTGCAGTAAATTTAAGCCAGGGATGGAAAGCTGCATTTTTTTTTATCAGAAAAATATCAAATTATTTGATGGTGAGCATTTTGCTGTTGTCTCCTAAAGCACAACAAAAATTAGTTCAAATGAGTGTAAATGAATAAGATGATAATTTTTTTACATAGCAAATCTGACAATCACGTAAGCTAACAGTTTAGATCAATTTATTGTCAGACAAGTTTTTTGCATGCAATTGTAAGATTTTCTTGCAAATGCACGATTTGATGACTTTTCACCAGCTGACAAATTTTCACTGCCAGTAAAATGCCAGCATTTTGTCAGTTATTACCAGACGTGTAACATCTGACAACCATCTATGCGTAATTTGAGTGGCAAAGATTTCGTATAAAAACATCGTACATACAAAAACAACGTACATACATTTTGTTACGTGTGTATGTGATGCTGAATACAAGAAAAGAATTTTAATTTTTTTGTGTTTGTTTGGAACATAAATTGAAGAATGAAAATTTGTATGCGTTTCGCAAAAATCACCTGTTAAACAATGATGATTACGATGACGTGAGAGCTGTTTGCCACTGCACAACTACTTTACGACAAGCTTTACGTATGTAAGTTATTATAATTGCAGCCATAGCTTGAATTCAATTCAAATTTCATGTTTCCATCTCTGTTTGCTAGAGGCCCAGTTATTTTGTTTAAATACATATATTTTTTTTAATTCTATTTATAACTACTTTTCTCTTCTTTTTATCGTGCGCTAAAGTAGTTTCTTAAGAGCCACAAATGAATTGCAAGAATTGGCATGTTTCTAGCTGCAGTTGCATTTATTAAATTTATTTCTTTTGAGATTTTTTTCTTCGTTTCAAACAATTTCGATGTTCAAGTCAATGTTCGCTCGAGGCTTTTGTTTTGTTTTCTTTTTGTATATTTTCTTTGTTGGGAAAAAACATTTTTGGCGACTTTAGGTTTTACAATTGTAACAAGATCCACACACAGCAGTCAGTTATTTAATTCATGGAATTCTCTTCTTATGAATATTCCACATTTAGACTAAAATATTTAAAATTTGCAAAGTGTGGCGTAAGCAACACAACAAAGAAACAAATAGTTTGAAGTAAAGTAAATAAAATTATAACAGAGAAGTTACACTGCAAAAAAGAATTGATGGCAATAGAAGTAGACCAGAGTTTTAGATTTTTTTTTTTCCTAAAAAAAAAGAATCACATCTCTGGGTGTGAGCGAAACGATGGCAAGTGCGGCAAAGTAAGTAAAATCTTTACAAGTCTGAGGCGGCAAAAAATCCCTTTGGCTCTGTGTTGGTATAAATTTTGACATTAGAGACTTGTGCCAAAGTACTTTGGCAAATAAAAATTTTATTTGGACATTGGTAGAAATATTTAAGAACCAGAAATGGAAACATGACAGGCTTTATATGTGTCCTTTACATAAAAGAAGAATTAAATTATCCAAAAATCAACACCATCGCACTTCCACGAGAATTATGGATTTACTAATTTAATTTATTTTTAGACAATGTTTGGTTTTTAGGTACCTCAGGAGGGAGTCGAACACGCACTAACATTTAAGTTATTACCAACTTAACCCAACCACCGCTGCTCTCTAACGAGACCAAGGCGAATTCATTACCAAGTGGGTGCATTAGTATTCGACGCACCACATACAAACTAAAGCTACGTATAGACGATTGTAAGATCTTACAATATTGTCAGAAAATGTATAGAATATTTATAACCAATCGTGAGAACTTACAATTTCTTTCTGACAATATTGTAAGGAAAAGCATTGACAGACCACCGTCCTAACAATTAATTGTCAGTTATCTGGCAATCGTCTGAACACTTTGGCATCATCACTGCTAGTTAGTTTATTTAGTTTAGGATTCATTTAATTCTCAGTACATTGTCAGGCATTGGCATATTGTAGGATGCATAAATTCTCAACACCTTACAATGGTGTCATTGTCAGAGTATTTGTCATTACTTAATATTAAAGAAAAATGTGTGTGTGTGTACGAAAGGGAGAGAAAAAACAAGAGAATAGTAAAAATGTGAGCACGAGAGGTAAAAAGTTGGAGAAAAGAGAATAAAAAAAATTCAAAACATGGTTATTGAGCGAGAAAAATAAAGAATGAATAATGGCATGTGTGTGTGTGTGTGTGCATTTTGATAATGACAATTGGCTGGCAATCTTACATCCGTGTAAGCTGACAATTTTCGTTGGTAGCTAAATTTATGGTCAAGCAATTTATTGTCTGGCAATGAAATTGTAAGATTTTCTTGCAATTGTCTGAACTGATAATTTTCTTAATGCTGACAATTTTGTGTTTCTGGCATGGCAATCTGCTTACAATGCTGTAAGATCTGACAACCGCCTATACGAAGCTTAAGTGGGGATTAACACTTGGGGACAAGGCGAATCCATTACAGGTGCCCGTGCACCAATTCGCTTCAACATTTCTCCGCGATTTTATCTTCTGAGTTGTCAAAACTGATAGCAAACGACAACAAAATGTATGACATCTCGAGAGAAAATGTTGAAGCGAATTGAATTGCGACCAGGTGTAGTTGATTCGCCTTGCTTGGGGAGAGACAGGCGAGGTATGTTGGCGACGAAGTGGTGCGGTAGAGTGTGTAGTGCACGTGAATAATTTTTTGGTTGTCGAAATCTGAATTCGCTTGGCTGTATTCAGCTGCTTCAGCGCTGTGTTCAGCTCCTTAAAAGAAAGAAAACTAAAATACCCGAATATTTTTGTAAGCAAAGAAAAAAACGTTGACAACGATTGGTGCCAAAACCGAAAAAAGCATCTGGGCTCCCAAGACGAATTTATTATTAAGCTGGGTGCACTACAATTCACCTCACAGCACACACAAACTCATGCATTTTGTTAGTGTCGGAATATTTGTTAAACACTCTACAACTGCATTCAAAGCTATGAAAACAAAAACATATGTATTGCAAAATGTTTCTATCACTAAAAAGTCATTAGAATAAAATGCCGCTACTTGCTCTTTGTAAGCAAAGAGGAAAAAAAACGGAGATCTGAGAGATATTTGATGCAAGAAGCAAACAATAACTACCTGCGCCACCAAGTTCACGTTGTATGAATTCGCCTTGATGGGGTGCTAAGTTCACTTGGGGAACTTGATAGAGACTAGCCTGAAACTTATAGAGCACAAACGTTGGTTCATTGCTTTTGGAAAGAAGTTCCTTAACGCGGCTTGCTGGTAGTGGAAATTAGTAGAAATCGTCACGAAAGCGTGTGAGCTGTTTATATGTATTGGTGTACTGTCGACAAGCAATTGTATACGATGGGCGGTGTCTCCACTGACAGCAGCGGAGACACCTACCAATAAATATTAATTAGTTGGAAAACGTTCCAAAAATTTAAAGAATCATAAAATTTCAAAATTTCAAAAACAACACAAAATAAAACATACAGATTTCAACTTGTATTACATTCAAAGATGAAAAAAAAAACGTAAGGAACTTCGTTCCTAATGGGGCTCCCCGGACCGCATTTCTTTTTTTTTTTTACTTTTGCCTCGTTGCAACTAGTAATGTGACTGCCGCCAAGCGTAAGTAGTTACAAGTTTAGCTGCAGGGTATTGGTAAAAGAAATTTCATGTTTGCAATTGTTTGTTCTTTTGTATATACGATTTCACAAATACACGTGCATATTTTTAGTCACAAGATTTTGTTAAAAACATATATTTTCACCACTAACTAACAAAAGAGCTTTATTGTTGACATAAAACCGCTTTTGTAAAATTTAATTTTGTATGCCATCGTATTGTAGGTTTCGCCAGATGTATACAAATTTAAATAACAACAGAAATTGTATACAATTTGTTTAAATTTATTTGTTTAATTGTCAAATACAGAAATTGTTTAAAACTTCATATAAAAACAATTTCTTAACTATTTTGCGCTGCTACTATTTATTCTCTTTTTGTTTGAAATGTTTAATGATGTTTTTTCGCTTACAAAATTTTGTAATCATTTACAAGTTTCTTTTATTTAGTTTGCTTATTTTTAATTTTGTAAAACTTTAAGGCAACTTCATTTGAATAGCATGTTAACATGCTCATGTGCAGACGATCGCATGTTGCGAAGAGTTTGAGTAAAAAGTATTTGGGTAAAAGTAAACCAGGAATGTACCTTAACATTTTTATGCAAAAACATACAGAAAAAGAAAGACGATTGCAATATTCTACAGCGGTATTGTTGTACGCAAAAAACTGTTTAAATATTCTGTATAGAATATATCAAGACCGATGGAGTTCGCTTTTTCACCTCGTCAAAGTTGAGAACGATTTTTTTTACAATAGAATTGGAGTGATGAACGTGGCGGCCCAGTTTTAATTTTTTCTACTGTTTTAGGGAGGCAGAAAAACTTGTTGGGGTTTGATCATACATTTGACTTCTACTTTACGAATACCCTGTGATGGTGTGAATATTGTATATTTTGTTTGGACTACTCTGTTGGAAGAGATTACCAGATCCCAGTTATGAGTATGTATTTTGCAAGAAGCTTAAAACTGTTATAAGTGTAAGTGTGAAATTGCAAAACATTGAAAAAAAAAAAATAATAACGGTTCTCACTCTTGATAGTAAACAGATTTGATTAAAGTACTAGTGTTTACATCACTGCAGCAACAAAATGTACTGAACTTTTATTTACTACGCTGTGATTAAAAAATCAAACAGAAACATTGTAAACATTGTAAAAAAATGATTGGGAATCACAGATATTCTGTGCTGTGAATCGTTTTGCCGGCAAAACTTAATTTTGTGTTGAGAAAATAAAAAATATGGAAAGAACAAATAAAAATATACTGGTGAAGAGAAAACGTGACAAAATTCACAACAAAAGGTGGACAGATAAAGAAATTCAGCAAGTTTTAGAATATCTGCAAGAACATGCAGACTTTAAGGTAAGAAAGTCACTGGAGCTTTGTGGTAAAAATCGTAGTGAATATAACAGAGTGGTGAAAACCGCTAATACAAAATGTAAATATTCATTATAGTAAATATTGTGCGAGACACATTTAATTCAGAATTGAAAACAAGTGTCATAAAACACAAGAAAGCACACAAAAATAAATGGCTTTAAAACGAACTGATGCCACTTATTTATGTTTTATGTTTCGAAGGAATTTTCAATTGAAGAATCTTCTCGAAGAAAAAGTGTGTATGTTCAAGGAGGAGTTCCGTTGGAATATTCACAACTGTGGTATTAGTTCATTGAAACTAGGATTAGAAGATTTCCACAAATATCTTCTTTCTGTAATTTGAAGTACAGCCAGATAAACACCCCGTCTACAAGGAGTCTAGAAAGTTCAAAGAAGCGTGGATGCTGGTTGCTCGGTTTTGTGCTTTCGGTATTATGGAAAATAATGTGTTTTTTTTTATCAAGGAACACTTTTGGCTCAAAAGTTTTGTACTCTTCCCCCTCAGCCCCAGTGCTTCCATGGGTAAATGGATAGAGTGCTTTACCCAAAAGTGCCGACATTGCCATTGCGATTGCTGCCGAAGACTTTGGATGCAAAAAAAGGACGCAATTTACTTTTTTATCACCAAAAAATCAAAGATATCTCTGATTTGGCAGAATCTATTGCCTGAGAGGTAGACTTGTTGTGTCGAACCAGCGAACGAAGTCATTTAAATAACATGAGTTCGATCGTTTTTTCGCGGCAAAAAGTAACAAAAGAACGACTGTGGTAAAATTCTTCTCACAGGGGTTTTTAATATCTTCAATTTTCCCACTCTAGAATTTTACCCAGCCAATGGAGAAACAAATATTTCAAATTTTTTCAAGTTTGAAAGTGTAAAACATTTTGTTGATTATATTAATAAAACAAACAAAATAACAATATGAATAAATATGTATGTATGTTATGGAAAATAATTTGTTTAATAAACAATGTAGTTATAAAAACATAAAAGTTGAAATATGTTTATTCAAAAAAGCAAACACAATTAAAACACCATTGATAAGAAACCGAAAAACATCAATGACAAAATGTTTGAATAGTAAAATTTTGTATCAATCCTCATAAAAAGGGCAACATATGTTGGCCTCAATAATAATAAAAACTATTAGTAGTTTGTTCAATACGCAGCAGATAAGATATATTGTGTGCATTGTGTTGCAATCGCTATCACTGGCTGGAAATCGAATTATTGGGGAAGGAAATCGTTACAAATGCGATTATTTTGTTCAAGAAACAACAGGTACATGTGATTTAAACACAAACATTTTCAAATGATAAGATCTCAAATTCTGATAATAATGCCTGGCTGATATGCGCACATAAACGGTAATTGAAATTAAAAAGTATGTTGAGGTTATACTTATCTATATTATAAATTTGCTGTAACATAATTGATGACTTCAAAGAAAAGTCCCTTAACGTACCTGCAAAGAAAACAAGAAAAAATTCATAATTTTAATAAAAAGTCAATGGAATTTTCAACGTATACATATGAAATTAATACAACTGAGCAATTCAATCGCCATTGGAAGTCATGGTTTTCGATTTTCAGAATAACGCCCCCAAAATTAAAAGCATTGTAATTCAATCCACATTTGCAATTGATTTAATTCAGTTGAAAAGACATTCACATCTCTGCTTTAACGCTCCGCCGTTGTTCGCATAAACAACAATTCACGTGACGTTTTAAACGACAAATCCACTTAAGCGTTGCAAACTCTATAAATTCACTTAAGAAATGAAAGCAAAACAGAGCTTAAGCTTTTTCTTGTTGCAAACATAAAAATGTGTATTAACAGAAAAAAAAATGTCTTGGAAAAATATAAAATAATCAAGAAAAAATGTCATAATGATGCTAACAATTATGTATAAGAACTACGTTTAATATGTTTACAAACGCACCACAAAATGACACAACCCAACAAACATTAGAATAAGAATTAAAAAAAAAAAAATTCTTTGAATTTTATCACACAGGGTGTCCGGCCGATAGTACAGTAGAGTCGGTAAACTACAGCAGTCGTAAAGTAGAGACGTGGCAAAATTTATTGTGGAAAAATATGCGCTAATCGTTAAAACATTTTATCAGAATCAATCATCGATTACTGTGACGAAAGAAAGTTACGTAAACTTTGTATAGTGTGGCATAGGTGCCGATAGGCCCCAGCATGGACCACAATGTACTGAAAATATTACTGCTCCTCAAGAAAGTATTCAAAACAAACCATCAACCTCAAACAAAATATTGGTGATGAAATTAATGAAATGCCGCCTGAAATGTGAGAGAATGTAATGAAAAATGTGCTCAAAAGGACTCGCATTTGTGAGGCTAGCAGAGGCATATATTTATCTTAAATTGTATTCCATACATAATTGCCGACATTAACTAAAAAATAGTTATTAATATAAAATCTATTTTCTTTGATTTAGTCAAAAATTATAAGCAAAAAGAGTAACATTACCTTCCCAGCGGACACCCAAGCATTATTAAAAATTTTTAAGCGGACAATTGTTCGATTTTATTTGCTCGCAATTGAGAGGTTTTTTTTTTATTGTATGATCAACATTTTTTAAAGAACATTAAAAAGTAATTATTAGCTGGGGCACATACATACATACCATGGCTGTTTCATGTCCACCACAACGCTCATTAGCACCACAATTGCTTCGAACCCAACGATTTTCTGTCTTAAAGGCTTGTTTGAACACTTGCGATTCTCATTGTGTTCACATTGAAATATAATTATTGCAAACTTGTTTGAGAAAACATTTTATAAATTTGTAAAGTTTAATCCCCTAATTCATAAAAATTATTACAGGCTTATAAGACTGTTATTTGACATATTTGTATGGAAAATCTGTCAAATAAGAGCTTTATAAACCTGTTATAATTTTTATGAATTAGAAGGTAAGTATTTTATTGTCAAATTTTGATGTAAAAGAAAATATTTTTTTCTGCCTTTAAATAAATAATATACAGTATATTTCTCAGTTACATTTCCATACAGTTTATGGGAATAATGGAATATATATGTATATATTAAAGTTTAAAACATTCTTTTTAAGTTAAACGACTGTTAACTGGCTCAAGTTCTACCCTTGGTTGGCCGTTTTTTTTTTTATCAATATCAATTTTATCTATTTCAATTAAGCCGCCTCTTTGTAGCTCCCTATGAACATGTTAAATTTCATAATTTTTAACACTGCCGCTGCAGAACACATTTCTCTACAGTTCATGGGAATAATGGACCTTTCTAGCACCCAAGTGAGCCGGCCTGAGGACCGGCGGCCCACGTAACATAATATGGGAATAATGCAATAAATATTAAAGTTTAAAACATGCGTTTTAAGTTCTTTCGTGTCTACTGCGAGCATCAACGAAAGGAGAGAAAACAATTAATAAGTCCACTTTTATGCCTACAATAATGATCAGATAAAACTTAATTTATATATTATTTGATCTTGAATATTGTTGATTTATTTAATTTAGACAGACTCAGATCGTTAGATAACATATTCGTGTCCTTTAGCAACCTGCAAAACTTTGAAAAAGAAAATGATGGATAGCAGTTATGTGACTAGAATTTGTTTGCTGGTTTTACCATTAACTAAAACACCCACTATCAAAATAAATACATATGTACGCAAAAAATCAAAATAAAAACAACATAAAATAAAGTAACCATTTGAAGGTAATTCACCAACACACGCACGCTGCCACAAAAACTCTCTTAATTTATGCCAATTGGCAATTGCACTCCCTCTCTCTCGCTCACACCCACACTCTCTCACAGGGCTCTTGAAAGGAAAAGAGGTGAAAAATAAACACAAATTTACAACAATATCAGTTGTATTTTGAAAATGAAGCCAACAAAGCGCGTCAAATAATGTATAAAAATTATTTCTGAAAATCGTACATTAACCTTCGTTACGAATGAATGTGTCCTTAAAAGGCCGGTTTTACGATACTCGGTTAAATTGAAAAAAAGAAGAAGAAGAAAAAAACCATGATTAGTGAAGTAGCTCTGCATATGGGTGAATTTTATTGAATCTTTGTGATGGCAGTGCAGCAAGCAGAACAAAGAGAAGCAATGAAATGTAAAACCAAACGCTTCAATGGATTGTTAAAATTACTCAATCTAGACTGCTGTGGGTATTGCGGACTTGAAGTTGAAGTCAAAGCTGACCGATCCCTTCTTAAAGGAATTCACAGCAGTTCAGCAATTGATTTGTTTGTCTTCTTAAAGGTTTTTTTTTTTTTTTTTTTTGCTTTCAAGAAACAAAACGAAGAAATGTCACCGATTTGTGGTAAAATGCAAATGAGCTGTGAAAGGCATAAAAACAAAATATGTAATAAGCGTTTGTAATTGTTATATGATATCGGGGTGGGTGAGTTTATTGACTTTTTGTGCATTTCGTTTGGAAATTAAATAACACACAGCTAAAAAATTCGTGTGTGGTGTCATGGATGTCTTTTGAAGGAAGTAAATGTTTTGATACCCCACCAAAATAATTTTGTATCGAATTACTTTTAAGCCAATTTGAAAATAAATCAAATGAAATGACATTAAACTTTAAGGAAGGCGAGCAAGTCAAATAAAAGAATTAAGAAAAAAAATGTAATGCAAGTATTTTGCATAGAGTGTAAGTAAGCAGCCAATAAAATTCTTTATTGATCGGAAAACTGTACCAAATAATAATCAGCTGCTGTGGCGAGGCCACCTCAAATCACTGAAGAACTTATTACAGCTTCTAGAAGCAAAGTAATCCCTTCAACCTTGTCATAACTGAAATTGTTTAGCGAACATTTTAACTGTGTTATGTAAATAAACTAGCAGCAATAATTTATTTATTTCACTTCACTACGGTTGACTAAATTGTCATGTTTCGTGTCTAATGTGTTTAAACACTGATTTGGTAGCAACAGATACGAAATCGAAAACAATTTTTAAGGTTTCACATTCATGAAACTCATTAAAGTAACAAATTAAAGACAGCAACTCAACTGTTTAGGAGGAAACAGTGTGTAAATGTAAACGATTTGAACGTTTTTCAAAATACTAATAAAGTGCAGGCCGGAATATTCTGCTAAACATGACCCTTTGACCAGAGCAAAAAATGGAAACAATAAAAATTATTCGTTAAACAAATTTGCGCAACAAATGGTGAAGAGAAAATAGAAATCAATTGGCATTACACACGCTCCAAATAATATTAAATAGGATTTATTTTGCAATTTAAGAAAAAAAAAAAAAAAATAGTTATACGAATGCAACCTAAAGCAAAAAAAAAACAACAGCAGAAATGGTAACAAGTGGCGAGTTGTGAGTTGCTTGTGTTAAATGAAATTAAATGAAAAATTTTAGCCAATTAGCGGGAAAAGGAAATAATAAAAAAACTACTTGCAGAAAAAAATATTTTAATTATTACAAATTACACAGGGCAACAAAATACATGGAGGGGAGAGTATAGATTTGGTAGTAGAGGCTCTATACACAGTTTGCGGTTTTTGGTGAACAATTTTTATGGGTCACCTAAAATTCTGAAAATTAGGAGGCTGACATTACTCATTACTCTCAGTTCATGTTACAAAAATATGGCTGAATATCCACCGAATAAATTTTGTTAATATTTTTTGTCGAACTCAAGCACGACCTTGACGCGGTTATGGCATAGTCTGTTTTCCCGCTGTACAGTTAAAGTTTTGCAATATTAAACAGATTGGATTAGCTGTTGGTGACTGGATAGCGTCGAGGGTATAGGTATACTCTGGTTATTAAAAGTACAAACCAATAGCACTTGATTCTGACTTCTTCAATTTGACAAATATAATTTTTATTTTTTTTGTTTAATCAAAGATTATTTGTGCTTTCTCCCTTTTATTCCTCCTCCCCCAGTTTTCTGTGAGCTCTGGTACAAAGCAATGTACTTGTCATCGGGGTTATCCTTGAGTATTGGTCCAAGATAGAAATATAGTGGCAAATAAATTGCCACCCGAGCCATCAGATAAGCTGTTTGGGCCAGTGATGCAGTGTTATAATAAGGAAGTAATGCTGTAAATTATTGTACAATATGACCGTGTCGCCCAGTGTTATTAAATGTTATGGAACTTGTTTGAAAATTAAAATATGAAAAACAAATGAAGTTTCACCAAAAAGAAATTAAAAGATTAAACGTAAAAATTTCAACAAACATATTAAATAAAAACAAACATAAAAAACTTGTTACAATTACAATTGCTCAACATTTTTATTTAATTTTTTTTATTTTCATTTGAAAGTTGTATATATGTATAAGTACATATGAGCTTCTAACATTCTCTGATTTCCTTTTCTTGCTTGTAGTGTGTAATTAAAGAAGCTGCTTGTTACCGGAAATCTCAATTCCTTAAGGGTTTTAAATTTTAAATGACACAAATAACAATAATTCTAAACATGCGGGAAATGCGACTGACTGACAACTACTTGAGTTCGTGCGAGAAAAAAAGAAGAAAAAAGATTTGTTTCAGCCTTTACAATTTAATGAAAAAAAAAAAAAACATGACATGTGTGCATGACCTGTTTGTTCCAGAGATTAAATTTATTCTTCTAAATATGAGTAGTAAATTGTTTAGTTTAAGAAACCATCACATTTTTAATTAAAAGAACAAAAGATTTACAATTTCAAAGGAATCCTCCTCATGTGAAGCGCGATTTAAAACAAACATTTAAAGAGATAAATAAAATACAGTGAATTGCTGGAAAAATGATACACTTGCTTAAATAATTTCTTTCTTCAAAATATGATACAGCCTAATTCCATTTCATGTCCACTTTCCCGCCAAGTTTCTTTTGATAATCAATAATTCAATTAATTCTCCCACATATCAAATTTCTTATGACATTTCATCTTTTATATGTCCGAACACATGTTTAAAATATGGATTTCGTTGAAGTCTTCATTGAATTGTCCACCTTCTAGAACCATTTAAAGGGGATTTGATGATTTTTTTCTTCTTTATATTAAAGCACAATGATGTCTCTGGAAATATTTTAAATATTTCTTCAGCTAATTTTTTGGCTAATGAAAATGTATTTAAATATTTTTCCAGCAATACATTTTGAATATTTTATTTATTCGAAAATTTTCAATGCGAGGAGTACGTGATAGAACAGGTTCAGCAACTCACAATAATAAGTCTCATTTCATTGCTCTCAGCGCTACTCAAATTTCACAAGACAAAACCACCCCCTCTTTAGTTAAATGAATTCTAAGAAACAGAACAACAAACAACCAGACACATACAATTCTGAAAATATCTCAAGCAATGCATAAAGATGATCAGTGAAGTATGTTTTGTATTGTTTTGAGAGACAACAACGTTGAAATAACATGACAAGAAACCCGAATGATAAAAAGGATTTAAATAATTAAATATTCTTAAAGGGTATAGATAAAAATCCAAAGAAGATATAATGAAAAAACGAAAAATGCTTTTGTAGACAACCAACAACCAACAACCACTCCAACTCAAACACGTAATAATAAAAGCAAAATAAATATTTCAAACGTTTGTAGCATAATAAATTATGAAGCTATATTTAAAAAAACATAAGAGGATTTTATTAAATTGTTTATACAGCAGAATAAGAGTACAATAAACTTTGCTTGTGTATCGTAAGTAAAGGATTTCGTTCTTAAGATTGATTCTGAGAAAACCCTTGTTTGTAATGTCGAAAACGCAATTACCTGAATAGATAATGAAATAAGTATACATTTATATAGAGCAATTTATAAGAGCTCTTGCAGCAGAATAGAAAGTTTGTGTAGGGAATGGTAATCACCGATATCATGTAAGGAACCTGTTGAAAAAATTTGATTGGAAAAACGTTTCCAATGAAATTCTGGTGAGCCCACAGGTTTCTTTTTATGTGTTGGGCTTAAAAAATTATTTTATTTTACTATTTTTTTTGGTCACTATTTATGTTCAGGGATCATTTTGTTTTGTTTGCAATGAAACCATTGTCTCTCCATGAAAACTGACTGCCAACTTTATTGAAAAAATATCTGTACATATACATACGATTGTGTGCGCATTTTAATAATTATTCACTGTGAATGGCATATTACAAAACAATAATTAACAAGTTTTTAAATAAACAGGAAATTCATTTTCCTTAGCACTATTTACAAAAGTTCCTTAAAAAAATAATGCAATGATTTCATAACTAAAATTAAAAAATAATAAAAATACGTGATAAACAAACAATTGATTCGAGAAATATATAAAAAGTATACTGAAGTGTTTTAGGAATGAAACATACAAAATGCAAAGTATTTTTTTTCTAAATGCAAGAATTAAAATATATATGACATATTTTTTAAATCATTTTTTGTTTCTTTGTTTATGGTTTTTATTAATAAATAAATACACAGTATATTTTTCGTTGGCCCAGTTAACCAATAAGTTTTCAACTTTCCTATTTTTGTCTTCTACAACTTTATCACAAATTTTTTTTCTTAGTTCTGAGCAAATAAAATCGAAATCAAACCCAATAAATTAAAATAACAATTAAAAACCACAAAATATTTTGTTCAATCATTATTACATCTATTGTGTAGATCACATTTCTAACTACAAAGCATATTTCTTCAAAAAAGTTTTGAAATATTGAAAGTAAGTGTAATTTTCTCAAGCTATTATTGCAGCACAGCTCAGGTTTATTATTTTTTTTTTCATACCAAATTTATGTCATTTTGTAAAGTATACAGACTCTGTGTTAAACTTTTAAAATAAAATATTTGTAAATTGTCGCTTAGTAACAAATAAATCCTAAAAAGGTTTAATGAAAACACAAAAACACATAAAAAAATTAATTAAAAACTCAAGCTTTTTGAAAAATTCGTAGGCTTGGTGTATATGAGTGTTAAGAAGAGAGAAAAAAAACTTACAAGAAAGATAATAATAATAGATACAAGAGGCAAGGCCTAAATTTTTAGTTGAGTAGAGAAATTGCAAAAGACAAATCTTGCACGTTGAAGAAAAAACAATTAAAATAGAAGAAGCTAGAAGCTTAGAGTTTTTGAAAACATAAACTTAAATCGCTGAGTAACACTACTAGCATTTATTACAATAAGCAGATAACGAAGATTTGTATATATCTACTCTGTCTTGCAGCTCCAGCACACTTGAATGAATCTATTTTTAAGCCGCCAATGTATTTTTTTTTTAACAAATTCATATCACATCTATACACACATATCGTGACCATTGACGGTAAGAAATACCTCTTCTAAAATCTTCAAATTATCAGCCGCCAACATTTCATTGAAGCCACTCAGTACGTTAGAAAAAAAAAGTAAGTAAAATATTTGATATTGAATTTTGTTGGATTTTAGCAAAACGAAAAATAAATGAGAACTTTTGAATGCAACAAACACCATCCCTGCAATTAAACAACATCCAAGCAATTTTGACAAACAAATTATTTTTTTGACTACTTTTCCATTTCTTAAAGTCCACTTAAAGTTAACAAAAACATTTCATTCTATTGTCAATTAAAAAATTCACGCCTGCTTTTTTGTTTTTTTTTTGAACTCAAGTTTCTTGCTTAAGTCTTTTGATTTCTCAAACATTAAAATTTTTTACGGTTTTCATTTTTCTACATTTTTAATGCAAAGAAAGTAACCTATTGAACTATAAATAAAGCAAACAAAATTAAAAGTATTACATGATAAAAAGTAACATGTTAACTTCTAATTAAAAACTGAAAAAAAAACGAAATAAAACTATTTTAATTAATTTTGAAAAACTCTTTAACTCTCATGCATACAAAACTATATACATATGTATGAATAATACTGGAGGCAAACCTAATAACCTTTTGAAATAAATAACAATAAAAAGAAACTGACATGCCATTGTCTAATTGAAGGCATAACAGCAGTCTTTAAACACACAATTACAGGAAAAATACAAAAAAAATGCATTTTTTCTAAACTTTTCATAATAATTAAAATGCAACAACATACAGCGCTCTAACGCTCTAACCCTGCGTGCCTGAAATGGTGGCGGCTCAACCAATAGACAGACACAAACACGGCGCAATGAATAAGCTGCTATAAATGCAAACAAAATAGTTTTACAATGACTTTTTGTTGTTGGTCGTGGTGGTGGTGGTGGTGGAGGTGGAGGTAGTAATATGTTTTAACTGTTAAGAATGTTTAGCTTGACTGGACTATTGAAATTTGTTTTATTTTCCAAAATCTAACGTAATAGAAATGTAGTAATGACAACAAAACACAAAACAAATTAGTCAGCTCCAAGCATTTGCATTTTAATGCTTCGGTTTATGCAATCGGTATGTCAAACACGTAATTGAACTTGAAGGCATGATTACACGCATTTGATGTTACCAACATGAGCCCGAAATACCAAAAATACAGGCAGGCCCAGATAAAAAGATAAATAAAACAGGAGAAAAAACTAATTAAAAAGATTAACTTAAAATAAGAAACAGGATGTCTGTCGTAGCCACAAATTTGAGAAACCGCAAGTTTTATCCAGGAAAAAAGGCCATCAACTGCAGGGAATCGAAGCCAGAAAACGAAAAAATCATTTAAATCATCAATAACAACAAAACTGCCACAACAAAATAAGCCCAGCAAAATTTCGAAACATGATCACACACATACGAAAACTGTAAAATTTATACAGCCCAACCCAATTTTTAAAAGAAAAAAAAAAAAGAACGCAGCATTTAACCCATATTTTTAAGTTGGTAAAAAATAAACAAACCTGTAAATAATAAAAAAAAAAAATAACTGCCAATCGCCAAAAGTTTTGCAAAAAATGGCCAAAAGCAATTTTGTTTTAAAACAGAACATAAAATTGGCAAATATGAAACTCTAAAAAAATAAGAACAAAATTTCAAAATATGTAAACATTAGAATTCTTCGAAAGCCCCCATTTTCGATGCTCAAACAGGAACTGATTAGAATATACTTAAGAAAAAAATATTCCCAGCTTATGTTATAAAGGAAACGGTGTAGCAAAACCAAGTAGTAGAATGAGTATAAAACCGAGCAGCACTTTTAGAAAAAGTATCTTTAAAAAGAAACAGCCATATACCGCAGCCAATAAGTCTTCAACTTTGCTTTTCATATCTTCTTTAAAATTTTATCACGAAAAAAAAATCGTTGTTAATTCCGAGGAAGTAAAAATCGAACTCAAGCCCGATGAAATAAGTAACAATTGTAAACGATAGAGTTCGACTATAAAGTTAAAACCGCTGGACAATGCAAAAAATTTGAGGCCGTTGTTATCATTGACACAATGGCAACAAACATAAACTTCAATTGAAAACACAGCCCGACAAAATTAAAAATGATTTTTGCTTCTTTGAATTCATCAACAGTTTCTAGTTAATTTCGGAGCGCGGATTTCAAATCTGTAATCAGTTTGTCTCTATCAGCTCTAGTTTTCATGATATAGCTTTTTTATACACTCCACTAGTGACCTCCAATTCTGACCGTCTGCCCGTCTGGTAAAAATTTTTTTTTCTGAAAAAAAATTTTGGGTAAAATTTTTTTTTAATTAATGAAAAAAAATTTTGGGTAAACATTTTTTTTCCGGAAAAAATGTTTTTTGGACACTACCATAACTGTAAATAAGAAATTTTGATGAAAAAAAATTTTTGAAAAAACTGACAGAGGTCACTCGTGGAGTGTATAAAAAAGCTATATCGTGAAAACTAGAGCTGATAGAGACAAACTGATTACAGATTTGAATTCAGTGCACCCAACTTAACTAGAATCAGTTGATCAATTCAAAGCAGCAAATTGAGTGTTGGCCTGTGTAATCAATCAGATGTTGGTGAAAGAATATAAAATATATTCCAATCAACAGAAAAACACAATGATAAAAGTGAAAGTTGAATAATAGATTAAATATAGGCAGTCAGTACAGAAAGGCTCAGGCGGTAGGATCGCCAAGAGCTGCTGCTTAAAAACAGTATACAATTAGACATGACCTGGATTCAAAGCAATTTGGGACGTGTAACAGCCATCACGTGCAACCCAACCAATAAGTTGTCAACTTTACTTTTCTTGTTATCCTATAAAAAAAACACCTTTCGAGAGACAAAACCCTTTGCAAAAAGTCTGTTTAATAAAAAACGTTTTCTAATCGTAGTTACACACTATGCAATCCATTAACGCAATCTAATAAATTTCTTTATAGATTGCATCGTTTATATTCGTGCTTCCGATTGCATTCTAGATTTCCATCAGATTCTGATATTTTGAGATGGCTTTGATGTCGATTACACTGTCTGTGTACTGATTTTATATTTTCATCTGTTTTGTCATTTGAAAACAAGCCATATTTATGATTTCACTGTCGATTGCAGTGTGTGCGGCAAAACAAGTAATTTGAACGAGACATAAGTTACATAAATGGATTGCATAGTGTGTGGCCTTCATAAGGCTAAAAAAATAGATTTAAATTCATTTTAAGCATTTTTTGAAATAAAATATATTTGCTCAATTCAAAAGCTTCCTTTGTATGGTGTATGCTCGATAGTATCAAGGTGGATTTGTGCTTAAAAGGTGGCAGTAATCGTTTCAGATGTTCTCTGCAGCTTAATGTTAAACATTTTTACATCGTTTATTGGGTTTTGTAAAAAAAGACTATATTTGGGAAAACATTAGAACCGAAAAGGTTTGCGATAATTCTAAAGCAATTGTTTGGCAGCATTAAAATGTGTATTTGTGTATGATATTGGAAAATATATTAGCAGGCATGGGAATATTTCTTCATTCCAAAAACCCAGCAAAACAGTAGGCAAAGGACATTGATTTTAACGAAAGTAGCAGTACGAGCGTTGGTGCTGGTGCCCATTTTTGTGAAATACACTCAGATACTTACGTACGTACATATTTTAGTATGTATATCAACGCTTCTGGTAAATTATATACAATGTCCAAGGTTGCAGATCCCTAAATTCTGTTTGTCTTTTTTGCTTTCTAAATTCATATTTTAATTAATTTTTATTTTCATCACACGCCATGAATATTCTTTCGCATTCGAATTGTCGTCATCGTCGTCACATCATGTCAACATGGAAAAATTCGCGCTTGCAGACTCCTCTTCGATAACAATTTTCTGCTTCTTTGTAGACATTTGGCATCTTCTAGACCTCACGGTTAGATAATCTCCTTCAATTATTGTTGGTAGCAAGAAAAAAAGTGAAAAAATTTTTACGTCAACTCAATGTGACGACGATGACGGCAGCTGGAATATGAGGGACTAATTTTTCATAAACGCATTTTCTTCTACAGCATCAACTATTTTCAGATATGAATTCACCACAATTTTGAGAAAACATGGAAGTTCAGTGTGCGTAAAGAGTTTTCCAAACGAATTACTGACAACAAATGTCACGATCATCGATACAACGGGCTTGTGCATTGGGTAATTTTAAATCAATTAATAGTAAAATATCATATATTAATTTGGGTCCAAAAATGAACCTTTTTAAAAAAATATTTGCTGTCCTTTTCAGCTGTCTATATGCCGACGACATTTCGTTTCGCTAATCAACTCATCAGTAGACTTGAAAAATTCTTAAAAGTTTGTTTTAATAATTTTTCTAGTCTACTGATAAGTTGATTAGCACCAACGAAATGTCGTCGGCATATAGACAGCTGAAAAAGACAGCAAATATTTGTTTAAAATTAATACATTTCAATTAGCTCTCAAAGCAAATAAATAATTAAGTTCATAGTAAAATATCAAATACATATATGTATGTATGTATGTATATATTTTCTCTTGTTGTTGAACATTTCACAACATTTATGTATGTACATTAAAAATTTACTGTCCAGAATGGCGAACTTTTGGTTGCCATAAATTTATCTTCTCTGCCACCAACCACTCCAAACAATAGTTATTGGGGTTGCCTTATCTTTATTTCCCCCTATTATTAAATGTATATAAATATATTAAAAATAGTTTCCAGAATTTGCTGAAGACCAACTTCGTGCAAAAAGCAGCAAATCAAGGTACAACCAGTAACCAGCAAAAGCAACACTGAACAATTCAGTCTGGATTTGATGAACAATTTGAAGAAGGCAATTCAAGTTGTAAACTTTTGCAAAGTTTGATCTCAATTAAATACCGAACTACTACTACAACAACAACAACAACAACAACAACAACAACAAAGCAATAACTTGTTTTATCAAAGTTTGCTTTTATATAAAAATGTGGTTCAAGTTCTGTAAACAAAAAACGAAAAACAAAAACAACAATTTGTTCCCCGTAAAACAGAACAATAAATAAAATTCGTAAAACAAGCACGATTACTTACTATGAATCATAATCCAAACAGAAATGAGAATGAATAACAGATTAAATGCGTATAAAAAAAAAGTTTGTGAAAAATTTTTAATGTCAGGGATGGCAGTATTGAATTGGCAAAATTATTGTTGAATGCAATAAATCATGCTCAGGCTTGAATTACGGTTTTTCTGGTTTTAGAAACCAAAGAAGAAAATTATTGCTAAAATAATTCCTTTCGATGTAGTTCAGGAAAACTTTTCTACAACTGAGAACAAAATTACTTTTTGAAAAAAAAAAATTACAAGCGAAATAAATATGTTTCTAGTATTATTTTAATTTGGTTTAAACAAATTTGTGATTTCTTGATTCTAAGCTGCATTTTTTTTATATTAAAGGGTTTACTTTGTTAGCTTAAGAGAAAAAAAGGTCTTTCTTTGGTTTAATACACTGAGCTATCCAGAACATTTAGAGAAAAAATTTTTTTTTGTAGAAACATCAGCCATAGAATAGGTACATATTTGTTCAAGAAACTTCTTCTTTTCAAAAAAAATTTTTTTTGGCTGATTCAATAACGGACGTATTCACATGCCTTCAGGAATATTGTAGTTGGGCAACAACTCAAACGACAAAATAAAGTTTCCAATAAAGTTTTTATATTTCATGCACTTTTAAGAACTTAAAGGGTTAAAAAAGGGTTGAAAAGTTAGAAATCAAAAAGATCTTGACAAAAAAAAATTAACCCAGCAAGTGTGTACGCCCACTTGTTATTTGAAACCAAAAATGCTGCGGGTCGCATTCCGTATTCAAAACATTTATTTGCTGGTTGAACGAGTGCCGTAGTATAACTTTTTTTTTTAATATGCCGACCCATAGTGCAGCTCTGTTTGTCATGAAGAACAACGTGTTAAACGCAATTTTATATATTAATAATTTTTTTGCAAATTCAAAATCAGAAAAATGGTGATGAATGATTTCGATAATGAATAAAAACTACACGCGACCCAATCCTGCATTTCCACAGCATAAAAAAGTAAATAAAAAAAAAAGAACACCTGGTTTGTGTAGAAAATTGTACAGAGAGATGAATAATGAAAACGAAATATTTTTAATCATAAAATATGCAGTAAGAGTTTCAAAAGAGTTAATTTATAATTGGCTGGAAATACATCGATGAGATAAACAGATCAAAAAGGAATAACTGCCACTGGAAAAAAAAAAAACAAACTGAATTTTAAACGTACAGCCAGAGAAAACACAATAATGTTCCATAATGCTGAAAAGGATTGAACAATATTCGGGTTTGTCATAGAATCCGATCGGATTTGAAATGAACCAAAGAATTACTTCCTTTTCGAGAAAAGGACCAAAGTACTTTTTGAAATTTCAGCGGTCGATTTTTTAAAAAATGCTTATATTTTAAACAAACACGCACTTTCAAACATTTTGACTATTGGACATTGTATTAGATGGGCTCTACAACGCTGTCCAATAATTTTTTTCGCCCATCTCCTATCGTTTTCGAGAAAAAAGGACCAAAGTCCTTTTTTTTAATTTCCTCATTTGCGACTTCGTTTGACACTTTTGTGACTCCGTTTCATTAAAATTCAATATGAAAATATCAGTGTTAATGAACAATAATTTTTTTCTAAATTTTTGTTTTTAAATGTATTTTTTTATAAAAATTTTAATTTTTGAGCTTAACAAAGCCATGTTATCACATTAACAGAGGTCTGTTAACATTGAAGGTTTGTGTCCGTGGTTAAACATTTTTAAATTTATCTTCACTCACATTTTTTTTTGCTAAAATTATTTCCACTAAAACGCATCAAAAAAGCGTTGCATGAAACGTGAAGATAAAAAAGTGTAGACGGGTACAAAGCGTGTTATTTAACTCCAGCTTCTTTGTTCTGCTATGGTTGTTGTCCTGGCTAAACTTCAAATAAAGGCCGAAATTTGAATGCCATGCCTCTGTAGATCATTAGAAAATACTAGAACAAAGAATGAAAGCATCTACGATGCCATCTGCTAGACTAGTGCCACTTAAAATTTTGTGGCATGGACAGCGGCTTAGAAGGAATTCGTAATTGTTGAACAAAAACCACTTACAAAGTTTGTAAGATGACTGTGATAAATTATTTCTGTGAAAATAAATAAATCTGAAATTTAAATTTTCGAAGAAAATACATCAGAATTAATTGCTTTATTTGCAATCAACAAACTCGCCAAACACTGCTATGAAAATTGCCTAACAAAGATATATGAATTATGTCCATTGTCAAAAGTATTTCAAACATTTAGAAAAAAAAAAAACCAGCAAAGCAACGTGACTCAACAGAAAATGCGTAGTACCTATAAAAAGTTTGTCTTTCACAACCAAGTTTTTTTTTTTTGTTAGCAATTTATTTTCTTTTGATTAATGTCATATTTAACTGTTTTCAAATTTATTGCATTTCAAAGATTTCCGGTTCGTACAACAATACAACATTTGAAAAGCAACAGAAACACAAACCTACACTCAAGTTTGTGTACAGTCCCACCATAAAAGGCACTTTTCATTCAATTAATCAATTGGAAAGCAATTTTAATAATTGCTCGTATTTAATTAATTCCAAATGTTACCAAACAATAACACTTAGTTATGTAATTTATTTATTTAATTGATACTTCAATAAAAGGGTGACAAATTGAGAGTAGGCTGTGGTGTTATTGAAGTTCTTAGGAAATCAATTGCATTGAAAGTTTCAAAGTTTATTGTGACAATAAATAGGCCACTCTTCTTAAGAGTTGGAATACGAAAGATATGTTTTTTATGCTGTGTATACTTTTTTCTTTCAGATAAAAATAAGTCCAATTGTTTATTTGCTATGAGGGCCAATTAAAATGTATTATTTTTAAGTCTAAAAATATAACTTATTCAAATATGAACTTAATTATTTATTTGCTTTAAGAGCCAATTGAAATGTATTAATTTAGGTCCAAAAATGAATCGTTTTTTTTTCAATATTTGCTGTCTTTTTCAGCTGTCTATATGCCGACGACATTTCGTTGGTGCTAATCAATTCATCAGTAGACTTGAAAAATTCTTGAAAAAAAAAAGTTTGTTTGAAACTTAACTACTTATTCCATAATTCCCATGAACAAAATGAGAATCAGAAATGTTCAAACAAAATGTTCGTCGCCATATAGACAGCTGAAAAAGACAGCAAATACAAGGTGGCGCAAAAGTAATCCTCCTCCTATCAGAAAATGCTCTAAATTTTGCGATTGGCCCCTAATGTCAGTTCTGTTTTGACATTTGTGTAGTAAACACATGCGAAATACACGTTAATAAACAATGTTACGCTAAATTGCTCCAGAATATTGCGGAATATTGGTGACTATTTATTTGACCAATAATCGGTCGGTGACTTTGGCATAATGTGAATTTCGTCGCAGATTTCCTGGCCGTCCAACACCTACTGGTGAAACACTGTGACGTTTAGCCGCTCGCCTCGAAGAGACTGGCACAACGCGAGATGCTAACAGGCGTGTCAGACCCCAGAGTAGCCGTTCTGCAGAGAATATTGCTGCTGTAGCCGAGGATGTCATGGAAGCGCCGTCGACATCGACCAGACGACGTGCCACGCAAATGGGTATCAGTCGAAGGTCTTTACAGTGAATTTTGGTACAAGATTTGAAGATGTTTCCTGTTAGCTGCTGACCGCCAATCGCGTCTAACATACGCTCAAGCCATCCTAGATCACCACCAAGAGGAAGATGATTTTTCATCAAAAATAATCATGAATCATCGCCGGAAGTTTTGGCCAATGTGATGGAAAATGCTATAAAAAGGGCTCAAATTACAATAAACTGTGGCGGCGGCCATTTATATGACATCATATTCTCGACTTGATGTAAACAAATCAAAAGACCAAATAAAAATAATCCACAAGAAGAATCAAAGTTTTAAACTTTTTTTTTATTACAGCCAAAAAACATCGGAAGGTTATTTTTGCGCCACCCTGTATGTAAAAAAAATATATATATATATATATATATATATATATATATATATATATATATATATATATATATATATATATATATATATATATATATATATATATATATATATATAACTTATTAATTGTTTTCTTCGTCTATACGCCGCCGACATTTCCTTGATCCTACTCAACTCGTCAGTAGACTCGAAAAAACTTAAAAGAGTGTTTGGAACTTGTCTACATATCATCATCGAATTTGGTTATTGAATTTTAGAACAACAAAATATTCAAGTAGAAAAGACCCTGCTTTCTTTTCTTCAAAAAGTTCTTTCTTAAACGTTGCTTATTTTTAAAGCTGTGCTTTTTCTGCGACATCTTTGTTTTTTTTTTATTTCAGCATTTTTATGGCACAAACGTGTTCAATTAAAGAAATAAAACAATAATAACATCCTTAGGAGTTCGAAAATATAAAAATTTTATTGTAATTTTTTTTTCAAAAAAAAAAAAAAAAAAAAAAATTATAATAAAAAAAAGAAGAGAAAAAACACGTTTAAATTAATGGCATGACTGCGACAACAGCTACACATGTAATAATTAAAAAAAAAAACGTGCCACTTGCAACCGACCACATTCGGAAAAAATTTGCCCTCTTTTTCAAAAATTGAATTCACGTCGCCTGTTACGGTTAACTTAACTTTTGCGTTAATAATATTACAAACAACAACTAATTTAAACAGCAAGCTTAAGCAATTTGTCGCACTACAACAAAAACCCACCTAAACGGCCAGCCGTCGTACGTCCATTCGTTCGTACGTCCATCCGTCCAGGCAACAACATTAGGAAAATTATTTCTTTTATGACATGTTGCCGTGTTGTTCTGTTCAAGCGAATTGTATTACAACTCTTTGTATTTTATTTATTAATTTTTTTTTTCAACACTCAGACTAGATCCGACCACTCAACGTACCGGGAGCGCGCAGATGTTCAGCACCAACAACAACAACAATGTTAAAGGCAATAAAGCTTTTTTTCCAAATCAATAACAGAATGAAAATGGCTAAAAAGGTAAGAACCATGAATTAAAACACGTTTATGTGGAATAAATATTTTTATGAAGAACACAACAAAAAAAAAATAAATAATAAATAAATAAAAAAGGAACAAGACCGGCCAACGAAATTAGTGCAGTTGTGTAAATTTCAACGAAAACATCGCTGAAAACGCAGAACACAGAGGATTTATGGTTTGACAGACATGGTAATTATGTTGTAAATGTGTACATGTGTCTGTCTGCTCGTGTGTATGTAGTGCTCTTTCGCTACCCTGCCGGCAAGTCAGTTAACTAGTAATGAATTATAAGCTAACTTTTTTACAACTGGTGGTGGTTGACACTTAAATTATTTTCAATGGAGATGACTGACTATTTTAACATTACGATGTCCTAGGAGGTAGTCAATTGTCCGACGCTGCATTACTTTTCAACTAACTTAAAGTTAGCTACTTTAAAGTCAGTAGCCACAGAAAAAAATGTACAAATCAAGACTGATTTTACATTTCTCGGTGGTAATATTATATTTTATTAAATTAAATTTCATCCTATTTTTTTTTTTTTTTTTTTTTTGTTAGCCTCTGGTGGGATTCGAACCACTAAGTCTCAAGACTGGTGAGCAGCCAACTTAACCCATTCAGCCATCGCAACATTTAAAACGAATGCGACAATAGGCAATTTAATTCAATAGTTATTTACCGTGTATGTGTGTATGTTAGTATTTGAATTTTGGGTGAACTCTGCACTACGTTTCGATTATATTGTAGCTAATTTGAAGCTAGTCCATAAAAGTTAACGTAAAGTTAATTATTTTAGTAGTCGACTACCAATTTGCTGGCAGGGTACTTCTTCGCTGCAGAGAAATATTGTTTACGGCCAACAATTAAAATATACATGAATTGCGAAAAGTGAATTTGAAAATGAGCACTTTTTGGAAAAAAAAAACAAATTTATGAATATTTCTATTTCATTATTTGGTCGTATGTATGCGCTGAAATGCAGTGCAAAGAAAACGCTCAACTAAAAATGTTCGTACTTAAGAAAATGCAGGTTTTTCAAAAGGCGCAAAATTAGATAAACAAAATGTGGTTTTTGAAAAGTACTTTTTTAAAGTTAATTTTTCCCAAACATTGTTTTTTGAAGAGGGGTGTTTTTATAAGAAATTAACAGGTTACTATTGACAATAGTAACCTGGGATCAAGATTATTATTCTGTTGCATGTTAAGTGTTGAAAAAAGATTTATGTGAAACAACATTGATTTATTTTAAATGTCCCATATGTTAAATTACTGCTACTACTACTTCTACAAAAGGTCTTTAAGTGGCATCAACCCAAAGGATTAAGTCTATTAACTTCTTTTGTCTCTTATTCTCTCTCTCTCTCTCTCTCTTTCTCTCTTCTCCTTTTCTTTTCAGGTTAACATTAACGGTTTCACGTTTCCTGTACTGTATATTTCTTTCTTTCTTTCTTTCTTTTCGCCTAAAATGTTGTTTTCGATACTTTTCACGAAAGAAACATTTTTAACAGGTACTTTCTTAAGTCTCATTATTACAACTTACCGAGAGGCAAAGGTAGAATTTTGCTGGCCATATTTCGCGAAAATATTTTATAGCTGGGAGCTTTAAACATGAGAGGGACTCTTGGATAAACAAAACCTTTTGTTGTATGAAAACTTATTGCCCATAAATTTCTACATTTAGCTATCGGCATTTTTTAATAGGCCTTTCTTCATATACTCCAAATCACTTTTAAAAAACCATATCTTTTTTTATATTTTTAGTTGTCTTATAAATTTTGAGTATATAAGTTGTTATTTTCTTCTTGTATTTTGTTTGGCACATTAACAAAATTGCTAAGCAACTAAAAATAATTCTACAAATACATATGTACATACATGTTAAGGAATATATTGAAACTAAGTAAAATTTTCGCTCAAATCTTTAAAGGTTTGTTGCAAGAAAACTTATTGATTTAAAGGGAACTTTTAGAAGGTGTGTTGTTGTTGTTTTGAAAACGTTTTCCTTTTCAATTTAATGCTTTACTTTAATGTTGGGTACCCAGTTGCATTTCGAAATGTTGCATGTCATTAAGCACTATAGACCCTTTTTAGGGGTAACGTTGTTACCTTAGAAGTCGCAATGAACTTCTCATGTGTGAGTAGACACAAAAATCGATTCACATAAATTTTCATTGCTATGACAACTTTATTAATAGTTTGTTTCTGTGTAAATAGTAACGCAGGCATTTAATTCATTTATGCTTGAGTGCAAACTTTGTTTGACTGTTTACCGCTGCTGTTTGATTTATTTAAAGCAATAAAAACAGTGGTCAAACTCATTTTAGATTTGAGGCCAGTAAAACTGTATGAGGGGGTGCGGGCTGAAGCGAAACACGCGTATGTCAATATTTGTATTATTGAGAAAATAAACAACCGAACCTTCATTTGCTTGAATGCAGTTCACGTCGCCCAATTGCAACGTTTGTATGGAAGAAAAGGGTGACGAACGACAGGCATTCTTTGTAAGAAAAAAGTTTTTCTTCTTAACTTTAGTTTTTCGAGAAAAATTCCCCATAACTAGAAAAATTCAAATATATTTATTTGGTTGAAAGAAGCGAACAGTTCACTTTTTATTTACATTTGTATATTCAATACATACAAACAAATAGAAAAAGTGTTTCGTGTTAAATCGATAGATTTTATACATTAACCATATTCTTCGTCATTTTGACTACAACCCATATTTGGAGAAAAATCGGACCAAAATGAAAAGAATATCGAAGGATGATTCTTAACACTGTACGGCATAGAAGATCTTGTATGAATTCATATGCTTTTTTAGTCTGAGTTCATTTTCAATAAGAACTTATTTCTCTACATAAAGACGGAATTGTTTCGCTTTTTTTCTTTCTTTAAGAATCAGAGTTGTCATGCCAACAAACGTTTTTCCAAACAAACAAACAAAAAAACGTTTCGAACTTATTGTGCTAAACTTTAATATTGGCAGTTTTCACTGCAAATTTTTAAATAAAACAATTTGTTATTTTGTGGTCTATTGTTATTCTTTATATGGGAAACAAATTGAAACAATAAAGTAACATGCGTCATGTTTTATTGGTTTATAAAAAAATGTGCAGCAGCACACAATATCATGCACTCACAGAAAAATAAAATATGCCTTTTGAATTGGTTTTTGGATTTTTGAACCGTGTATATGCCGCCCCGGCATTTCACTGATGCTACTCAACTCTTCAGTAGATGATTAAATTATTTTTTGAGTTCAAGTTTAGTTTAAGTATTTGAAATTGTTATAATATTCATAAAAATGACAGAATAAGGAGTGAAGTTTACAACAAACAGCCTTTCAAGTTTTTCGAGTTCACTGAGGTGTAGGCGACATACTGACACAAACATTAAAAAATTTACAGTATTTTAATTGTTGGAGCCTTTTACTCCCAATTTTTGACTTGGATTTTAAATGCCATTTCAATACAAAATTGAGTCAAACAGTTGCTATTTAAATCAAACTTAAACGGCCTGCCGTGCCATTTAAAATCGATTTAAGTTTTTCGTACTGCCATATGATTTTGACAGTTTGGGTTTTTTTTTGTTCTGCAAATTAAGAAAATTGCACATGTTTAGTTGTTTGTTTCATAATTTGATTTTTTATTATTTTTTATTATTTCTGTGGCAGTGAAATTGGGAGTCCTTTTATCACTTTTGCTACTCATTTTAATAATTTTTACAAAACAATTTATTATTTTCTAAACTTTTCACCATTTCACTTGCTTCCAAATTTGTTCAAATAGCTGTTTTTTATTGAGTTAACGATAATTTTTTGACACTTACATTGTGCTGCCGTACTTTTATTACAATTAATTACCAAAATTAGTTTTTTAGGCTGTAAAACAGAAAGCTATTTTAAATCCAACTTAAATTTTAAACAAAATTTACTAATTTTGTATATAAATCCCAAAACAAAAATCGGGGGTTAAGGTCACTTTTTTTTTGTGTTTATTGAATTCAATATTTCGATATCACAATGGATATCTTCCTCAGGAATGTTTTGATGCCATTTAAAATCGATTTAAGTTTTTCGTACTGCCATATGATTTTGACAGTTTGGTTTTTTTTTGTTCTGCAAATTAAGAAAATTGCACATGTTTAGTTGTTTGTTTCATAATTTGATTTTTTATTATTTTTTATTATTTCTGTGGCAGTGAAATTGGGAGTCCTTTTATCACTTTTGCTACTCATTTTAATAATTTTTAAGTTTTTTCAAAAATTTTTTGAAAAAACATCAAAAAAACAAGTGACCTTAAGGCTCGAACAAATAAAATACCAAACAACAAAGATCGAAAAATTAGCCTCAAAAATATATTAAAAAATTTATTTTTAGAAATAAAATAACAAAAACAAATCTTGTACTACGAATTTAATCGTTTCTAAATTTTCTCTGAGTGTAACAAAGTTTCTGTGAGTGATAAATTGAAAAAAAATAACAAAAAAATACATAAAATATGAGTAGAGCAGGCTGAAACAAAGCTTGTATATCGCGCTTAAGAATGAGTAATTCCTGGGGTTTTATTGTCATTTGCATCGTGTTTCAGCTACTGATTCATCAGCACAGATGTGAGAAAGAAAGAAATCAAGCAAAACAGTTTAGTTTGTAAAAACAAATTGAAATTTTATTTCTTAAAAAATTATCAAAAACATCGATTAAATAGAAAACCAATGCATGAGAAGATCATTATAACGTCAGCTGTCACTTGAATTAGTTTCGCTTGTATGTATTTCCATTATTACTGGTGAAATTGTAACATTTTTCTATCTGACAACCACATTCTAATATGATATCCACATCACACAATTAAATGACAGCCAAACGGACAAACAGATATTCACTTCAGACATTGATGACAGCAGGTCTGGAAAAAGAGTGTAGTTGAATGGTGGCAGATTAAATTAATCACATATTTCCTATTGTTCTGGTTTGGAAAGCATTTTTCATTGACAATCATGTCTGTCTGTCTGTCTGTTTGATTTTTTTTTCTGATTGGTTTTGAGCCAGAGTTAATGCTTTTGTTTCCTGCCAATGTTCTGGTAAACAAAATATTGTTTTCTTTCTTTCTTTCAACATTTAGCACATGTCCAACAATAAACAAATTTCAAGTGTAAATTTAAAGCTGAGGTCAAAGCAATAGCAAAGTAATAAAACACAAGCAAATACTTGCGTCAAATGTGTGACAGACAAGTTTTATCATAGAGAACACAATGTCTATTTTTGCCTCCACTACTGTTCACTTTGAAACGCATGAGCGATGAGTTTTTGTTACTGGTTTTCTACACATTAAATTTGTTAAATACATAAATTGATTCGTTTAAAGATCTTCGTCACGTTTTGGGGACATCATTTTCATAAAGATTTCCTCAAATATGAACCATCATTCATTGTGTACAGCAGATACGAATGTGTATTCTGTGGTCATTAACAATAGCAAATAAAAGTCAATATTTAAATATTAATTAGCATGAAAATGTCAAGGAATGTGTGGGTATGTTTTATAAATGAAGAAAACATGTACAAAAGTAAATTCTTCTAACAAATTCTGGCGTCGAACCTGATATTATTCTGATCGTTTTATTTTTCTCTATTTTCCCATTCTTCTCCCTATTTTCCGACTTCCTGCACAATGCAATGCATGTGTAGATGTCAGCCCCCGAACTAACTACTGATCCAAGATAAAAAAGAAGGCTAAGGATAAATTTGTTGGCTCTTTTTGGTGTATTATATTTTTATCAGGATATAAACAAAAATTAAACAACTTTAGATTATAATGTAATGTCTTAAAAAACTATAATGAGAAATGAAACCGTAGAAAACTTGGCAATATATGATTTTAACCCAGTTATTTAAATAAAAAATAAGTGAAGTTTGTTTTCGTTTACACGTCATGTACGAATTTTGCAGTGGGAAATTTGACAGGTACACTGCAAAATACAGGAAGTCTAAAAGGGGCTTAAGAGTTTCTTATTTTCTTAGTTTAGGTCCAAAAATGAGCCTTTTTAAAAAATACTTGCTATCTTTTTCGGCTGTCTATATGCCGACGACATTTCGTTGGTGCTAATCAATTCATCAGTAGACTTGAAAAATTCTTAAAAGTCTGTTTGAAACTTAACTACTTATTCCATAATTCCCATGAACAAAATGAGAATCAGAAATGTTCAAACAAACCTTTAACACAGCAAACATTTCTTTTCGTTTTGCAACTCTTTTACTTTTCTTTGCAACCTTCTATGCATTTCAATTGGCTCTTAAAGCAAATAAATAATTAAGTTCATATTTGAGTGTTTCTTATTTTCTTTACTTTATTGATTTACGCATATGGCAAGGCGAATTAAGCCAGGTGGTTACAAGCGAAACCCCTATATAGGGTTTGTAAACAATTTTTGACACCACAAGAAGAAATAAGCGGGAAGCAAAAAATAATCACAAGTCACCTTGTTTAGTCTACCTTGTGCATATGGTTACCTTAATATAGAAAGGTGCGAGGCATTTTTTTTATATTTTTTGTGGAAATCACGATTTTAGATCATTTAGAAGTATTAAACAAATTAGTATGGAAATCTTCAGAAAACTAGACTTATAGAAGACTGAAAAGTAGACAAAACAATAATAACAATAATAATAAAGACAGCTAGCTATTCTCTCTGTTGATTGAATGTAAAACACAAATATTTCTTTTTTGGTTTTTAATAAAAAAAATACCACAATTTACGTGGGAAATGAGTGGAAAATGAAAACAGTACTATATCTATGATAAACTTTAAAGCAAAAGGTCAAGGTAAACTGTGCGACTTTACAAGAAAAACTTGTGTGTGCAAAGAGCACATAATAACAAACACATACACATGCAATCATGCGCACATACTCACATACATGTACACATACATAATCAAAGTGTATGCATGCAGTTTTGTGCTTTAAGTTTGTTTTGAAAAATTAAAGTTAAACTAAACAAACTAAGCTGATATTATTATTAATTGCTCTAGACTTTGTCGTGTCTCTCGATGCAGTTCTGTTTGGGGAAAATTAAAACAGAAAAAAAACTTAAACTTGGTTAGCGGCTGGCTACACACACACACACACACACACACATGTTAATGTTCAGATGAACGCACGTGACTCAGTTTGCTTTAAATGTTGCAAAGGATAATAAAACCAACTGACATTATGGAGTTAGATGGTAAAATTAATAACAGCGGTTGAAATTTCAAATTTGTACACTCAGAGAAAAACCGATAGAAATTGATTCAATAGGAAAGTAGAAACGAAAATTGGATTTGATCAAGAAGTTGAATACAGAAGGAAAGTAAATCAAAGACTTAAGTCTAAGTATCTCTGCAGCAGTACAGTACATGCTGCACATTAAATAAAAAAAAATCATGGCCAAGGAAATATAAAAAGTTTTGCTGATTGACTTTACACGTTAATTATGTGACAGTCAGAATAATGAAAAAAAACATCATAATTTCACCAAATGGATTTCGTCAATTTTTTAACAATGAAAATCAAATGAAGTGTTCAGTAAATTTATATGGAATATAAGAATATAGCGGCCGGTTAATTTTTAAGGGCCGATGTTGAATGTGAATTGCACCTACACGGCAAGTTATTTTCCGCATTTCATTTCATATTTCTCAATTTCACACTAAGTCAGTTTGAAGCATGAAAAGATACATTATCGAACAACGCATGCAAGTTAATCAGTCTTAATTAATTTTTATTATTCGAACTTTTTCTTATATAATTATTTTTGTATTAAGTTTATCAGACTCAAATTCTTTCTATATTATTTTTGTAATTGATATTGATTAAATAAGACAAAGAAGACATCAATGACATTTAGCAGGGTGGACAACTAGTTGTTTCGAAGCCGCCACACTTTCTCGTCAGCACCCATCTTTGAACGCAGGGGCTCATGTTTCTAAAGCTGACGAGAAAGTGTGGCGGCTTCGAAACAACTAGTTGTCAACCCTGCTAAGTGTCTTTGATGTCTTCTTTGTCTTATTTAATTAATATTAATCACAAAAATAATATAGAAAGAACTTAAGCCTGAAATCGAGCCTCATTTATTTTGAAGAGCTTTTTCAGTTAATTTAACACACAAAATTTTTTGAATTTAGTTGTTCACCAGCGAGATATATAATTTATTATTTCCCATTAATCTTTATTTATTATTAAAATTAGTCATAGCGGGCATTGGAATATGGACATAATATTTTTCGGCTCTCAATTGAATCACTTTCAGGAAAAGTGATTTTCGGAACATACCTGTCTTAACATAAAGCATAATCTTTTGTTGTGTAAAAACAGGTTCTTAATGTTTTGAGAAACCTCAACAGAAATTTTGTCTCGTTCACAGCTTCACTTTGACAAAGTGCTCACACAAAATATTCCCAAACCTGCATCCTAAAAGATCTTTCAACAACTTCCTCATGTTTGCCGCTTCAAATAAACAAACATTAACCACAGCAGGGTTTCCCTCAACCCAAATTTCAAGAATTTCCGTTGGCACCCTCATGTGTACACGTATGTATGTATGTATGTATATGTTTTTATGGTTTTAATTCTTCTCTCTAAACATGTACTCGTATTTGTTTTAACCTGTCTCTCATTGCCTGTTTATCCCACACACACAGTGTTACCGCTCCAGGTTGCTTAAAAGCAGCAGAAAAAAGGTATCACCAGTAAAAAATATATATTTTTTAAAACTGGACCCTGTATTTATTTTACTGCATACTCGTATGTCTAAGAATTTGGCTAAAAAATTACGCACAAGAATGAATATCAAAAAGTGTCACAGTTGAATACATTTTGAGAAATTGGTTGAAATAATATTCAGGCACTCGAATAATTTGCTTCATTAGAAACATTAACGGTAACACTGGTTACTTGGTCCTAGAGTATTATTTAGTCAAAAAACAACATCTGTTTGTATTAATGTTTGTTTGATAATAAAATTTCTTTGTTTACTTTTTGTCGGTCGTTCATAATCAGAATGCGCAACTTGAACACAACAGCCAACTCAATTACAAAAATTTGAACCTTATCTCTGCGGTACTTATGTATATGTAAGTATGCATGGATGCGTAGTGGACTCAAAACGTTCGCGTAGAAAACCTTTGCTTTTCAAAAATGTTCCTCTACCATTTTAAATAAATGCTTAAAAATTTATCTGAAAAGTAACTATAGTGTATATATATGAAAGATTTATATTATTTATAGCAGGCTAGCGCAGATGTATATTTTTGAACCAGGGCCAGAATTCCAAATTTATTCATGATTGAACAAATTAATTTTTTTGTTTTTACTTTACATTATTTTCACTATCAAGTTTATTCGATCACGAATGACGGAATGTCGGCCCCAGTACTCAGGAGATGGTCCGTATATAGTAGGGCATCGTAATATGGAGGGGGCGGTTCAAGTAGTACCTTTGAACATTTGATTTGAAATTTTTTATGTGGCCGGAAAACCATCTGCAGGTAATATTTTAGCTTTAAAAATTAAATATTATCAATTGTTTTCTGTGTCTTTGAAACGTCTATAGGCCGCTGACATTTCGTAAATGCTACTCGGCTCGTCAGTAGACTTGAAAAAATGTAAAAGAATGTTCGCAACTTGACTACATACTCTCTTATTCCCATGAACAACACTTTTACTTTTTTCCCCCAATATAGTATTGTTTTCTGTATTAAAAGTTTGTTTTGAATGTTTGTGATTCTCAGTTTGATCATGGGCATAATAGAATATGTAGTCAAGTTCCAAACATTCGTTTGAGTTTTTTCAGGTCTACTGGCGAAGAGAGATTTGCAGGTGTGGTTTATTTCACAGGCGAGTCGAACGTCTGAAAAACGGTTGGCTGCACCGTAATATGCGTGTATTACGTACAAATATTTAGATGTCGTGAACAAGATCCCTAATCTCGTCAGAGCAGAGTCGTCCATTATAATATAAATAAAGCAGTGCAAGTCATTCCACGCTGCGACAATGCTCCAGTGAATCAATAGAGTTCGCTCTGCTATGGATGACGGGTGTACATTTCCACTTGTTTCTTTGGATATGGATGACAAAATTAGCTGCTTGAGGCTTCGTCAAAGCAAGTGTATTTTTCCCCTCCCTCTTCTATGGCAACCAGTCTTCTGAAGGGTAACAAAATGTTGTTGAGCGGCAGGCAGATCAGTTGTAATAGGCTGCCCGTATAAATGAATTTGTGTGAAAATTAAAAAAAAAGTCACAATTACGATCAGGAAGTGCTCATGTTATTTGGAGTATTTCCAACAAAACCTCTTATTAAACAAAAAAAGAAGCAGTATGAAATAAATAACAATAAGGTATAATAATAATAAAAAATATGAACAAACAAGTATTTTTGTCATGTCGTCTGTCTGTCTGTCTGTGTGTTTGTTTGTATGGGAGGCAGATTTAGTTTTTTCGTGCATTAAAAAGTATGTCAAAATAATTTTATTTATAAAAATTTTTCTCTTTTTGTTTTAATTTTTTTGTTTTGTTTTGTTTGTTTAATTTATGTTCGAAATAATTATGTTGCAAGTACGAGCGAGCACTCACTACTCGTACATAAAGGAAGATAATCAGTTTATTTGTGTAATAAACATGTTTTAGTCGTTGAATTACAGTCCAACAAGAAAAACAATTCCAGAAACAAGTTTAATAAAATAAGGAATTTTTTGTTCAACGTTTCTTCTTCTCGTTTGCAAAATCGTTCGCTGTTGACTGTTCGTTCAGACACGTGTAGTTTTTGAAATGAACTTTTTTTTCGTAAATGCTCTGCTCTTTCGCAATTTTTCGCCACAAATTGTTTATTTTGTAATTTATTTTTCAACACACACAAAAAAGAAAGCAAATGGTTATTCTTAGAAGTTTGTATGTATTAAAATAATTAACAGACTTTACAGTTTTAGCGTTAGATATTTTTGTGGCAAAGGAAAAAAAAACGGGTTGAAATCATGTTCTATTAAAAGAACAATCTGTCAGAGGTTGTGTACTTTTTTTTTTGAAGAATGAGTGTTTTTAATAAATACGGAACAGGAGGGATGGATTTTTAGCTCACGACTCAGCAAAACGCTTTTCTTTTTATTGAATTTAAAAAGCAGCACAGAGCACTCAGTGTCTAATAAACACCCAATAAATTAAAAGTTAATAAAATATCTTTATGGTTTTTGTTTTCAAGAAGGAAGTTTTATTATTTTTATAAGGAAACTTTAATTGAAATAAAGTGAAGCAGGAAGCTTAAATTAGGTATTGGTAACGATTAAAAAAAAAAACTTTTCTTGATGAATCCCAAGCCACCTCCTCGGCCACCCAACCAACCAATTCATCCAGACACCCAACGGACTTCAAGCAAATACACAACACAATGTGCTGCGCATGATCATTAGCAACCTAACGAAACCAATTAGGAACACCTTTTTGAAAAAATCAATAGGAAATCCTTGTTGTCTTCAATTTCCCAAAAACCCTAATGGAATCACTAAGTTTTTCTTTACGGATTATTTTTTTATGCGATCAAAACTAGCGAAACCTGGGTAAAAAATATGTGAATAACAAGTTTTCTGCTTGATTTTATGTGATTTTCTTATTGATACAATGGCAAAGATTTACCACATTTTTTCTATTTGTTGGGGTGTCAACGACAAGTCCTGTGTAAATTTCAGGTCTCTATCTCACTTACAGGGCAAAAGGAAATTTTCAACCTTTAGTTTTCAAACTTTTGCTGTTTCTACTATTTGCTGTTGTAGCGGCCAGGTAACTACATGTCCTGTAAATATTCTTGCAGTTGCAAGACTACAGATCATTTTAGTAGTTTGTTGTATGAGGACACCCTCTGGGGATTAAAATCCTTTGTTGTTTTTAGTATATGCGGCTAGGCAACTACATATCCTGTGAAAGTTATAGTCCTCTAACATTTACCATAATCTTGGAATTTGTTTTCGTTTTGAAATGTATTTATGCGAACGCTCGAACAGGGGCCGAAGTCCAGCATTCGTGATTGAATAAACTCGATAGTGAAAATAATGTAAAGCAAAAACAAAACAAGCAACAAACACACAGCATTCGATCATGAATTCTTTCGCTCACGAATGCCGGAATCCGGCCTCAGATTCGAAGTTATGAAACTGACAGTTAATATGATTTCTATTTAAGATAAACTGAAAGCTCAATGAATTCCCTCTCCAGCAAGCATGATTTACCTACTTCTGACTTATTCAAATTTTTACGAGGGCAGTTTTATAAGTTCTCGTTGTAATTTTAACATTAATACGCGGCTATGTATGTCTACAGGTATGTAAATTAAGAGATAAAAAAACGTAATTTATTAATTTATATAATAAAAATAATAGAACACAATTATTATTCAATAAATGTAGTTTTACTTGACACTCCTCCGTGCAGTAACAATGAGACACCACCTGAATGAAATATTGAACTAAAATTCTGACTACAATTCAGAATCAAAATTTACATTTAACAAAACAACGCAAAAGCCCACCACAATTACTTAATGCCAAGAAGTATTTAATGGAATTTAACCGGTTTTTTATTTAATGGTTTGAACAAAAACTACCACTACACATAACAAATGAATATTGAGAAAACAATTAAATCGAGGTATGTATGTGGCAGATTAATAGCTATTCAAATTCAAAATATCTATAAACGCCTCATGCACATACATACGTACAAACCTATTCTATTTGGATTTATTTTCATTTAAATGAGTGCACAGAAAAATTGCTTGAGTGTAGGGAGAGGCCGGAGGAGCTGGAAGATTTCGTAAATGATACTCGTATTTGATATGACAGTTTCCCAGTAGAGGGGATGTTAGGATAAAATTGTGGTTCATACGGTAGTTTTTACACCCACAGCCAGAGAAGACAAAATTTGCTGGGAGCAAATCTCTTTTGAATTCATTACAACAATGGCAAAGATGAGAGCTCGGGAATGATCAGGGGCCAAATCGTCGCATTCGATATCGAACGAATTCCATCACTTATGCTGTGTGTTTGTTGTTTATTTTGGTTTTGTTTTACATTATTTTTGCTAGATAGTTCATTCGATAGCGAATGCGACGATTTGGCCCCAGAATGAGAGTTGTACTTTTGGACGAGATATGGCAAAATGAATCGGCTTTTAGTGGGCAACCAATGGGAATGTTTCGATAACATTTTTGAAAAGTTGGTAAATTTTCTTTAACGCACTTTGAATATATTGTTCTTTGGCAAAATGTGCGTCGAAAAATGCACAAAGTAAAAATAGGTATCAACACAAATATGCATATGATAAAATGATATATTCATCATTCCCAGCCCTGGTTGGTAGCCACTACAAAACCAACTGATTATAGTTATTTTTATTTAGTTTAAAGTTTATTTAAAGTAATGAAAAATGTTGCCTGCTGGAGTTCTTAAAAATCGTCAACTGGTCATTTTTAGCATCTGAAATCGTCAAAATGACAACAAATAGTCAAATCTGGCAGCTGCGATCACATACGCCCAAAAATTAGAGCGTAAGACGCTTTTTATCTCTCAAAAATTCTCATGCCCATACAAAATGTATGAATCAAACGTTATGTAATTGGAAAATTTGATTTTGACAGAGCGTAAAAAGTAAAGTTGGCTGCAAAAAAGTTTTCCAACTTGTGTTTGTATTTCTTTTTCAAGTAATACCAATACAGCTGCTTTCCAGTCAGTTTAGCGATTTTATCTTTATTTATTATTTATATTAAATTACTTTTTCAGGCTTAAGTTCAACCCTTGGGTTTTCACTACTTTTTAATCAATATCAATTAAGTAAAGAAAAGTAAAATTTATTTGCTAGGTGGACAACCGGCTGTTTCTGGGTAGCAAACACCCTTCATCAGCACCCTATGAACTTTTGGACGTGTCAAATTTCACAATTTTGGCACAGCCGCTTTAACCACTCGGCAACCAAAGCTCACGCAATTTTACTTTCTGTTTGTATACTTAATTAACATTAATCAAAGCAATGATATTTTTTGCAGTCCTGGACGATATTTTATCATCTCAGAAGACTGTTATTTGTGCTTTCTGTTTATATGAAAGCTTTTTTCACATGTTCTGTTATTTGCATCATTGAGATCTAGATGCTCTTATTTATTATTGCTATTCAGTGGTTTTATTTAAAAAGGTAAGTAAACACTACTGTTTCTGGCACAACGTTGACGTCGTTGTTTAGGTTACTCAACAAAGCGTATAAGCAAGGCGCTAAATTACGTTACGTCTTACGCTCTAATTTAGGGTGCACTGTTACACTTAAAATTCGAGTTTAACCATATATTTCTGGCATTTAATTGCCACTGGACTGCAGTAAATCAGAACCATTTATTATTGATTGTTGTCAGTAATAGAAATCTGGCAACGTTGCGTAAAATTTCAAACAGCTGATGTTTTGCACTAGCGCAGTTCATTATTTGGTGCAAATGTCTTGCGTAAGTGCGAATGCAAGAAATCGTTGCTTTTTCTTTGCAACCCAACAACAAAATATACAAGGTTGCACTCGCAATATTTTTGCATTTACGCACCGCTAATTACGTGTTGCTTTTTTCGCATGAGTATTGCGTTTGCAACACTGACTCTCGAACAGCTGACATTTTAAAACAAAACAAACAAAAAATAGTAGAGATGAAGCCAGCAGCAATTACCAAAAAAATAAAAGGTGAAAAATTAAAAATTGTGTATTAATTTATCAGCTGTTATTTGGAGTGCAATAAAATTTACAAAGTTTTTAAAAAGGGTGCTCAATATCAGTTGCAATATAATCGCAAACGCAAATAGTCGCAACCAAAAACGCAACAAACGCTGAGTACAAAGTTTGCAAAGTTTTTAAAAAGGGTGCTCAATATCAGTTGCAATATAATCGCAAACGCAAATAGTCGCAACCAAAAACGCAACAAACGCCGAGTACCGCTACTGCTTAATGACTGAAGATTAAACGCGAAATTTTCTTTGCTTAAATGTCATTTGATGTCAGTAATAGAAATTTGGCAACGTTGCGAAAAATGTCAAACAGCTGATGTCTTGCACTGTTTAATGACTGAAGATTAAACGCAAAACTTTGCTTAAATGTGGTTTAAGTATTCACTGGATGGATTCAGCTTGGAGATGAACTTTCACTGATTTTTGTGGACGTAAGTGAAACAAATTGGTAAAGTGCAGTCTTTGATAAGTGAACTGTGCGAAAACGAAAAGTGGTGCAAATAAGTGAACTTACAGAGAATTTGGATCTTGACGCCATTCAATGTATGTATAAATGAAAACATTTTGACTTTTTTTTCTTTAAATTAACTCCCAATGTGTTTAACAAAAATGTGTAATTAATGAGAATGAACACTTTTATCAACAACTTTAAAACGCCTACAAAATAAAATTTAATTACAAAACAAAAAAGTAAATAGTTGGCATTATGATTAAAACATGGCCAGCGTTATATGACGCAAAAAAAAAACATAAACTGAGCAATTGTTTGCTTTGAGCAACTTTGTCAAGTAGATATGTACTTGCTGAGCTTTATCAACGTGGGCATAATAAATGTATGTAACAGAAGAGATAAAAATACTAACATGGTGTTACGTTGTCACGTAATTCTTATTCCACTATTTAAACATTTCAAAGTGGTGACGTACTAGCGCTCGCATGGAATAAACGGTACAATTTTTAAAAGAAATTAAGTGTTTGCTTTGAAAGCTTTAACAAAAAAAAAAATCCATTTCTACAATTTTTTGTTTGCTTTGTTTTAAAATGTCAGCTGTTCGAGTGTCAGTGTTGCAAACGCAATACTCATACGAAAAAAAAGCAACACGTAATTAGCGGTGCGTAAATGCAAAAATATTGCAGGTGCAACCTTGTATATTTTGTTGTTGGGTTGCAAAGAAAAAACAACGATTTCTTGCATTCGCACTTACGCAAGACATTTGCACCAAATGATGAACTGCTCTAATGAATATTTCCATATACATATCTCTTTCCAGCTGTCTTACCTGGCTTTTACCCAGAATATTTTGCAAGTATTTGACTGCAAATTTTGACTTAATTTCATTCAACTTACAGGAGAGAAACTGATTGCAAGTGGGTATAACAGCAACAATTGCATAATTTTGCAATGACTTGATTTGCGCGGTCACAGCAAGTGGTTGACCAAACACATATTTATACACACATGTACATTTGTATGTATGTATGTAGGTAAATATAAATAAATTAAAAATATTTCCATGCGGTAAGTAGAAATGGCAATTAAATATTTCATTTTGTGCCCTGAGCTCTTTTCTTCAAATTAGCGATTGATTTCTCGTCTGCATTCATTTTGAATCCGGTTAAAAGCCTTATCTCGTATCATGCAAATATTTATTTATATTTAAGTCTCCATAAAAATTATGCTTGCTGATAAATTTGAATATAAACAAAAAATAACTGCATGAGTACTTGTACATATGTATGTATGTGTGTTGTGCTGAGCAGTCTATTCATTCAGTTTTAATTTTACTTATTTATTTGTAGCATTTTAAACGTGGGAAATAAAACTGTCAGCATTTTCTTTAAGCAAATTGTTGCAATTTAAGCTTTTTCTGTTCCCATTTTCCAGTTAAATTAAAAATCTAATTTCATTCATTCAGACTGGTATTTCAACATGCAGTCAATTCAAGGTATTAATTCACAAAAACCCCAAAAAAAATTGTCTAGAAATTTATCAAGTAGGCGGTTAATAAACATAAAATACATATTTCTTTTCGTACATCTAACCAGGAAATTCTGGCGTTTCTCATAGATAACTGGGTGTAAAGTCAAAAAGACTGCATAACAATTTGCTTTTTTTATCATTAAAGAAATATATATAAAAAATAAAAAAAAATCATTCATACCAAACAGCATCATTTATTGTAATCAGTAACCCAAATAATTCTCTTTGACACATAATAATACATTTTCCATGTTCGGAGAAAAATTAATGGCAGCACCTAATAATTTTGATTGATCATTCCCATTTTCGAAAGCCAATCGGCCAGAGCTCTTAAGCAGAAACAAACAGCAGCACAAGAAGAAGATGGCATCACGAGTATACTTTTTTCTGTATGTATGTATGTATGTACACAGGTGAGGGTGTGTCGCACCAGAAACCAGCAAGCACAGCTTTTAAAGGAGTTGTGCTACAAAATAAAGGTTTAAAGAAAGAAAAACAAAAACCTTCAGATTCTCTGCCATAGAAGAATTGATAAATTCTATTAATAAAATAATTTGAAAATACGAGTACGTGCCCGCAGCCATTGTTAGAAGCAGCAGGGAGACAAATATCAAATATGCGTGCTTGTGAGCATCCTGCAGATAAAATGAGTGGTTGGCAACATACTAGTTGCTTTTGACTACAGCATATTTGCATATTTTTATGATAGAATTTGTATTAACTCAAAACTATTGAATTATCAGCCAAAAAATTAATCAAAAATGATTACAACTTAAAACCATTCTGATAAAAATGATAGATTTTGGCATTGCGTGAGCCCAGGACGAGTCAGTACATAGTAAACTCTGGAACAAATTTGAGGTGATCATGAGTTAGATACATTTTTAGCTAGAAGACGAGAAATTCTACTATTTTTACTACTACGTGGTTTTTAGTTTCTGCATCAGCTTTAAACAAGGTGACTTGACAGCTGAGTTGATAATTTTTTTGCTTCCTACTTTTTTCTTCTTGTCACGTCAAACATTTCTTAGCAGCAAGCCGAATGTAATGGTACAGGTGCCCGCATACCAATTCGCTTCAACATTTTTCCACGATTTTATCTTCTGAGTTGTCAAAGCTGATAGCAAACGACAACAAAATGTATGACGTCTCGAGAGAAAATGTTGAAGCGAATTGAATTGCGACCACCTGTTCACCTGAGTAAACAATGTAACGCCTTTTCCATCCCTGTGTTATTTCATTAATGCCCCAACTGCTTTGACATTTTTCAGTAATCCTGCTTGAGTATAAAACAATATAGAAAGTGAATTCAACCGATCAAGAGGTTTAGCAGTTCAACAGTGAAATTCATTATTAATTTCGATTTATAATCTTTTGCTAGTTTCTGTGTATGATTATATAGTTATAAAATAACTTGAATGAATTCCTTATAAATATTGAATTATTGGCCGCTTACCAAAACATTTTTTATAATAAAATTATTACCTTTATAACGTGTTCAGCAATCCAGGATTTTTTATTTATTGGAAGAAATCCTGCTACTTTTACCCATTCCCTTAAACTCGAAAGAACACCACCTGTACTTGATTCGCCTTGCTTACAAGCCGTCTTCTATGCTGTGCGAGCGAGTGAGCCAGAGCTATCAGGGCGAATTCAGGTTTTGATATAACAAGAAGAATATCGCTCGAATGTGATTTTTTTTTTCACCTATCCCAACCACCCCATTCACCAGCTTTGGCTTTTTCCTATTAAAAATAATAACTAAAGAAAACAATGAAAGGAAAGCATTTCACCACAATTTGTGAGATAAAGTCAGAATCGAATGGCCATATCGAAAAGTGCATTTCACAAGTGTTACGAGGATGAGAAGAAGCCCTAACATGAGGTCATTATATTTGAGGGCGATTACTTTGAAGGGCACGAAATGGATGTTGATGGATAAATTATTAATATTCAAAAAAAAAGGTTTAAAGTTCATTTGGACAAACCTCGTACTTGCAATCAAACACGCAAACACTCGCGAACACTCAGCCTTCGCCGCACTTAAAAAGATAGAGACTCACTCACCAGCAATTCAGCGATCGCCTCTTATTAATCTGCTCGCTGGGCCTTTAGTCATTTGCCTTATTTTTATCTCCTTACCGCGAGTAATGTGACTGTTCCACAATGTAACAATTTGCAAGTTTTAGCTGCAGGGCATGTTTACGTGTATGAGTGTTTTCTAGCGAGCATGCACGTACATATATATATATATTTAAAAGCTTTGTGAGAATCAAATACATAAATTGAGTGGATGTCAGCTAATTTTCCTTGGCAGTTTTGTTTAGCTAGAATTACAAAGGCTTAATAGGGAGCGGAAGAAGATCGCATAAATTCAGTGTCAAGATTAATTGAACGGTTTGTTGTTGAAATTAAAGCTGACTTATCGCATTGTTATCGGGTTATTTATTATGGCTTTCGATAAATTTATTGTAAATAACTTATATACATATAAAATCTCTGTAAAGCTTGTAAGAACGAACACAAGATGGATTTAACTCATCTATGATGTTTTTAAGGTAAACTGTCATTCCGTGAGGTTTTTGTTTTCGTTTTTTTTCTTTTTTTTTTCTTTGTGGCGCGTCAATCAAACTGAAAACTGCCTGAAAAAAGACAGACAGGTAAAAAATAACAACTCTACTGTAGATATTTGGGATTTATTTACACAAGTTGTATCGTTTTTATGTTTAAACTTTTAATGAGTGATTAATTACTCTGAGACAGTGTTGCCAGTTTAGGGAGTAACCCCCTAGATTTAGGGTTTTTTCTTTTAGGGGTGAATTTGGAGTGTTAAATTCTTTCGAAACAATTTATTTTTTTGGGGTATTTTTAGGGGATTTCTGTGTTTGGTTAACGGCCAAATGATAAACTTGAAGATTTTAACGATTTTTAAATTTTAAAATTATATGAGATATTTTATGTTAATCTCGTAGCTTCAAGTACAGAATTTCGCAACTATTAATTTAAGTACTTTTTTTGTAGAGTTGAATGAATTTTTTCCTTATGGGTCATTTCTTTGAATTCTTTCCGTTTCTGAAGAATTGGGAAAATTAAAATATCTAAGAACCTTTGATAAAATTGAAACTCTTTTTATGAAAATGTCAAAAGAACGTAAAGTGATAAGAAGGCTTAGAAACTCTTAATATTTTTGGAGAAACTTAATTTTTTCTAGATACGCAGATAACAATTTCTAGCTGCCTATAAATATGTACTTAGATCTCAAAATATGTGAATACAAATAAATCGAAAATTTATAATAAATATACATACGCCTGTAATTATAACATATGCACTAAAAATTTGTATATATAATCAGTTAACTTTTACTTCTTTTTAATTGGGGAAAGTTTAACAATTTTATGCATTTTCCGCATTGTCAATACATTAATATTGGTGATTCGCAAACTAAAGCAGAATGTTCAACAAAATTTTTTTGGGGGATTTTGTAGAAAAACATTGAGTTTTAGGGAGTTTTAAAATTTTGCTGTGGGGAAGAAATACATTGACCTGGGAACACTGCTATGAGATCGTTGTTGTTTTTTCTCTCTCTCTCTCTTTTGGAAAAAGTTACCAAATAATACTTTTAACTTCTTGTGGTCATAAATCGCTGGTAATTATCATCATGCAACAAGTGTTAAAAAGGGGCGTCTTTAAGAAATTTAAAGAGTTTTTGATTTTAAAAATTTTGTTTTTCTTCTTCTTATGTTTTTGGACAGAGGGGTCAAGCAAGTTCATTTTGATAGCGTTAATTCATTCGAACTTCAACTTCCCTCTGAATTTACTAAAAGATTAATGGAAAATGTTGCGTTTGCTATCAAACAAATTTTCTCTTAATTTCAAAAATTTCAACCACCTTCATTATAAAAGATAACATCATTTTTCTGTTCTTATCATTAAATACAGAAATTAAATTTAAAAAAAAAATGTTTTCCTGTTTAATGAGAAAAGATAATTTGCCTTGAGAAATAAATGAAAGCACAAATGAGTATGAGTATAAAGAATTTAATACCAGCAAGAATTTCATTAGAAGTGCGCAGGTATTATACAATAACACTTCAGCAGTTATTCAACAAAACGGAAATTGCTGACTGGCAGCTTTTAAAGAGTAAATCTTTGTAGCAATAATTTTTAACAAATTAATTTCAGAAATTACTATTTTGAGCCATAAGGAAATGCCGCAATCTATTTCTATTGAAAAATCATCATTTGCAAAATAATAGGATTTACAATACTACAACCTACATGCTGATTCTAAATAAGTTTTCTCTACAATATTTATCGATAAGAAAAATTTCCTATAAAATTAGGCAAAAAAAAACTGTAAAAAAATTTTTAATGAAACTTTTTAGTAGAAAACTTTTTGGTATCGAACTTTTTTCATGTAAAATTTTAAAATAATAAACTTGTGGAGAAAATTTAACGATATTAAGATTTGCGATAACGAACATATTGCGCAAAAAAAATTTATAGTGAAAAGAAATTTTCAATGAAAATTTATCGGTAAGAAATGTTTTAAAAAAATTAGCGTGGAAAGCTATTTTCTATGATATACTTATCGACAGAAAACTTTTATAGACTATTTTAGGCTAGCAAGTATATTTTTGATGGTAATCAAAATTTTACTGTATAAAAATTCATCAGCATGAATATTTGTTTATGGAAAATTATGGTTTTGAAAAAATTATTCGCATCGCTAAAAAAAATACTTATTTTCTTCTTGACTTTAAAAAAAATTATTTATAGGAATTAATAATCATTTGTTGGGCTTGAGGTCACTTTATTAGCTTTATTTTCAATATTTCGGTACCTTCAGGAAAATTGTTTTCGTTTTTGTTTTATAAATTTGAAAAATAACACAAATCAATTTTAAAAAAACTTTATATAAAAATTTGTAGAAATTATTTAAAATGTTTATTACTTTATTAATTAAGTTAATTTTTGAATATTTTGAATATGGAAATTTCCATACAAAATTTTTAATATGCTGTTATTAAATTTTTTAGCATACAAGCAAAGATGTTTTATAGAAAATGTATCGATAATAGTTATAAAAATCTTATTAGTAATTTTTGCCGAAAATTTATCAACAATTTTTTATGGAAAATTTATCGATAATATCTACAGAAAATATATAAGCAACTTTTATAGGAAATATATCAACAGTTTATTTCTTTGAAAGTATAAAGGCCATATTCATAATAATTATTGTAAGTTTATTAAGCTCTTATTTGAGGTATTTCTACGGAATATTTGTCAAATAAACGTGTAATAAACCTTCAATAGTTTTTATGAATATGGGTGTTATAGTTTTTTTTTTTTTTGAAGAAACTTTTATAATGTTTCACAGAAAATGTATCGATAATTTTTGTAGAAAATTTTTCTATAATTTTTATTGAATATTTTCCGATAATTTCTTTATAGAACATTTTTTAGTATGTTTCCATTACAAGTTGAACCGCTTCGCTCTCTCAATTATGTATATTTATGAATCACACTGTTTCCACGACTTGTTGTTTTTATGTGCTTCGATTGTCAAATCGAAAAAAAGAAAAAAAAAAAAAAGTATTGTCGCAAAAAAACGATCGAAATGTCTGCGGAGCTGGCATTGCTGGACATTAAATACAACCCCGAACTTAACTTTTATTTTTATGTGACGATTACGTTCTCTTTGTTTTTTGTTTACAATATACGATTTTAACATATAGTGTAGATAAACTTGCGATATAAATTAGAGAAGAGAGGATTGTTTTTTTGGTGCTTCGCATGTGGTTTCAACATGAAGCAACTTCATTCGCTCTCAAAAGTTTGCATGGCGCAGCACGTTGCTTCGCTCCTGATTAGGTTGTTAAGCAAAAATAGAGAGCGAAGCGCATATCGTGGAAACGTGCTATTACTGATAATTTTTTATATAGAGAATTTATAGATAGTTTTTTACACAAAATTTATAAATACTTTTTTAAGAACATGAACTGATAAATTTCTACAAAAATTTATTAGCAATTTATTGTGGAAAATTTATTGGTAAATATTTTTAGAAAATTTACCGATAATTTTTACACAAAATTTATCGACATAAATTTATGACATATCTAAAAGACATTTCTAAAGAGAATTTACGAATAACTTAACTTTAGGGTTAAACAATATTTTCTTTTTGTATGGAAAAATTGTCGTTAAAAAATTTCTACAAGAAATTTATCAAGATTAAAAATGTCACAAAACTTTTTGGTTGCAAAATATAGAATACCACCCATAAATAAAAAATTTTGTTTACTGCTTCCAGTAAATAATTGAAAAAGAACTGGGTACTGTTGAAATTTGACCTCAACGCATAACAAAGCTTAGATGGAGTTAATTCAATTTGGGCTTAAATCAGCCGACACAAACCCCAAAAAAACTTATAGGTACATGAGTAACTTTTATATTAATTGATTGACTAGCACAAATATATACCTACTTATATATGTACATGTGAATTGACACTGGTATTTTTTTTTTAACTAGTCAAAACTTTTTTCATTATTATTGTCCTGAAGAAACTATCCGAAGGAGAGCGAAATATCGACAAAAATAATTAAATAATTTTAATAAGAGACCTTTTTTGCTCAAGAAAATAAATACATATATAAAACATAAATATCAATATTTTTATGAATGCCGGTGTAAATTTTTCAATTTATGTATGTATATTGAAAACATTCAACTGCATGTACATATGTACATACATACATATGTATGGTACTTTTATTACTTTCTTTTAAAAATTAATTTGACTTACCTTTCCTGCTGCTTTTTTATAACGTCTGGTTGCCTCGTTAATTAAATCCTTCACCAAAAGATTGCCATCACCGCAAGGCACCAAAATGCGTGTGTCGCCAAAACAAACGGTGACTTTCATGTTGGCAAAACTCACGTTTTTCTAACTTTCTTTTCAAAATAACACAAACAAAATAGGTATGTATGTGTACCTAGTAATTTCTAAAGACAACAAACTTATAAACAAATGCACACTTCCACTACAAATCGACATTCAAACACACGCAAAACTAGTTAAATGAAAATCGGTACCACACTTGTTTTGTTATTGCTATGTTATGTTGTTGTATGTTATACATATGTACATATGTAGGTAGGTATGTATGTATTTAAACTTTTCTTCTATTTCCCCACAAAATAGGAAAATCTCTTGATTTAGTTAATTTTAATTATTTATTTTCACTAGATTCTTTTTCTTTTCTCTGTTGGTTTCTTTTTCACTATTATCAATTTTCTTTCGAAAATGCATTCACATTTCAATTTATGGCATATACTAGGTTAGTGTTGCGTTGATGTTGTTGTTGTTGTTGTTGTTGGCTGTTGTTATTGTTGTTGCAGCAGTCATTATTATTAGAAATAGTATAATGAACGTAGAAAAGCAGCTGCATTGTTAAGAATTTTAGTGGTTCGCTCTTCTTGGTGTTGTTGTTTTTGTTGTTAGTTGTGTTATGTGCATGACAGGGTTGTTATTACGTTTTAATGACACACTAGTAAAAGGAGTTTGCGTCAAGGTGTTGTATACGAATTTTTGTGTTTGAGAAAGAGCAAGAAATTCTTTCATTTAAGGACACTTGACTAAATTGGGAATTTTGTACAAATTTTTTTAATGAGCAGCACACTTGTTAGAAAGAGACCGTAGGATATGCATACATATGTATGTATATAATTCAAAAGGTAAAGAGCACAAAAAATAAACAATGAAATTTAGCGATCCTCTTGCAAAGATAAACTTTTTTTTAAAAGTTTTTTGTTGTTTAATACCTAGCAACAATTAACAAACTTTGTGTTATTGGTTGTTTGATTTTATTTAATGATTCACATACTGTTCACAGAATTATTAAGGGTAACGAATGTCTGATTAAAAAACAAACAATCATTTAAAGCACGCTTAAAAATAATAGTTATGTAGGTATGTACCTACGTATGTGTGCAGTTCCAATGTATGTGTTTTATATTAATAATTCAATTTACAATATTGCTAACAAACACATTTTTATGTGCTTTATAGGTACCTATGTGTGCACCAACTAAATTTTTGTTTTTTATAGGTAGGTACCCAACTCAAACACAAAACTTGTTTTTTCACTGTTGTTTTTGCATTTTTTAGCATTGTATTAGGTTGTGGTAAATTCTTTTAGTTTTCGTTGTTGTTTACTAGGCTTGATCAACAATAGTTATACAATTTTATTTCATTATTCTTTTTTTTTTTGATAATTTCCTCGTTATTTCGTTCAAATAGATAATTTGAAAATTATTTTTAATCTTCTTCATCGATGATTTATAAACAATGAAAACAAAAATCTATGCGCGCTAAGTATCTTCAACGACCTTACACGTTCATGTCGACAACTCGTTTGTCGTGTAACGTATTTTTTTCGAGTTTGTTTTGTTAGTTTTTTACTTATTTTGCTTACCTGTACTATTTGTTTCCATATGTAGCTTTGTCGCCTTTAGGGTCGTATCACTGCAAACATAATGATCAGGCAACTCTAAAAGTTTTTTTAAGCATTTAGTACACCCTGTAGTGTCGTTTAGTCTGGCAGCTCAACACACCTGCACGTGAAAATAAACGTCAATTTTGTTTGTTTTTAAGTTCTTGGCAAATATTTTATAAACTTTTTTAATAAACTTATTTAATAAAATGTCTGTAAAAGTAAAAAAGCAAAAGAAAAGGGAAAATGTAAATAAAACACAAAACAGGTCAGAATCAGAATCTGACCTCAATGATGGGGATGTGGAGTCAAAAGATAATGTTTTAGAAAACGTTGAGAATTTGTGCCCAGAAATGGAAGAGGATGGCACGGGTTTGGCTCACGACAGCTCTTTAGAAGAAAATGATGATGACGATGAAATGGATTTGGGCAGCTTACAAAAAACTGGCACAGAAAAGCTTAAAAAGAAACGTAAGAAAGGCATCATCTACGTCTCCAATATACCTAAACACATGAATGTCACTCGCATCAGGGAGATTTTAGGAGAGTTTGGCGAAATTGGACGAGTTTATTTGCAACTGGAAAAACTACCAGGAGGTAAAAATAATCACCTTAAAAATAATGTTGTGGAACCAAAAAAAAAAGCATTATAGAATACTTTTGTTTTCAATAATTAGTTTTTCATTATTTCAGGTCTAGACTTTGCTTGGTTTTAATTAAGTCTGTTTAGACCTCAATTTCAGATTTAAGTTTTAATTTTTTAGCCAGCTTTTGCAATTAATATTTTATTCATATGTAAATGGTAATACGGAAAACGTAACTTGAAAATAATAAGAGTAAACTGCAACAACTGCATATATTTCTTGCTTAAGTTGTTGCAAATTTATTAAAATGAGATTCCCAATAAACACTTTATTTCTGTAATATGCTGTAGTATAGAGCAGTAAAATAGTGTTATAAGTATGGAGGTTCTAAGAGGAACTAAAATAATATGGAAAGTAAGTTTGCCTGAAGATAACCAGATATCAAATAAACATTTTAAACTTTTAGACTCTTATATAGAAAAGCTTTCTAAGGTTAATCTAACAAAAAGGTAACTGGAAAAAAAATCGAGAAAAATCATGCCGCTATCTTTCCTTCAATAAGTGCAACTACGAAACTTTCTTTAACGTGTCACTCTAGTCCTAACAAATTTTTGTCACACACGTTACCTTGACGCGAAATCCACGGAACATTTGATATTTTGTAGCGATACATTGTACTCCATATCCACGAAACTAAAATCCCTACGGTGATAAAAGATTCACATTATTTGAAGAGCTCATTACATTGAATAATAAATCGCTGAAGGCGATGGTGAAATGCATCGATACGCACTCACTACAAAATGTCAACTTTTCCAGGGATTTCGTGTTATGTGTAATAAATTCAGAACGTAATTAATGTAAGCATTATTTTTTAGGTGATGATAAGAAGAAGAAACGCAAACCGTTTGCCCGCCACTTCACCGAAGGCTGGATTGAGTTCGAATCAAAGCGTGTAGCCAAACAGATTGTACCTTTGTTAAATAACAAACAAATATCCACACGCAAAAAATCACAATTCTATGACTATATTTGGAGCATGAAATATTTGCCGCGCTTTAAGTGGTGTCACCTCACGGAACGCATGAACTACGAGCAGGCAGTGCATAAACAGCGTCTCATGACGGAGGTCTCACAGGCACGCAAGGAAACAACATTCTTCCAGAATAATTTAGACAAAAGTGAATTTATTAAGAAAAAAGAAAAGAATAAACAGAAAATGGAAGCAAAAAAAATGAAAAGACAACAAGAAAAAGTGTAAAAACTAAAATAAAAATATATAGTAGATATATTTATGTACATATGTATATTGTCTGGCTTATTTATGAAAAATATTTCAGATTTATACTAATTCAGGTCCAAAAATTAACCTTTTCAAAAAATCTTTGTTGTATTTTTTTGAAAAGGTTCATTTTTTTGACCTGAATTAATACATTTCAATTGGCTCTTAAAGCAAATAAATAATTAAGTTCATATTTGAATATTTCAGATTTATTAAACGCTTATTTTACAAATATTGTATTTGTAAACTTGCACAGCGCTGAAACTCGAATAATTTTTATAAATAAGACCCTAAATGAGTATAATTTAAAGCGTTGAGAAAGGTAATGTATCAAAATACCAGGTTTTATTAAATAACAAGTAAGAGTGCTATATTCGGCTGGGCCGAATCTTAAATACCCTTCACAATGGTACATACATTCTGATTGATTTTTGGTGCGAAAAGTTGTTTTATTTGTCTTTTAAAGCCGATTTCTCGAGATATCGGGAGACGCTATATCTCGGGTATATATGGGCCGATTTTTTAAAAAATCTGACCAAAAAAATTGCCAAAAATACTCCTTAAAACCCGGTTTTTGGATATATCTCGTTTATACGTGCACCGATCTTACTGAGGTTTCTACCTCAAAGCGTTTTCTTAGAAACGGTATTTCAACGACTACAGACAGACGGACATCGCTCAATCGTAATCTCTATAGATGCTGATCCAGAATATATATACTTTATGGGGTCTTAGATGGATATTTCAATGCGTTACAAACGGAATCACAAACTTATATATACCCTTACACATTTACATATGTGAAGGGTATAAAAACATGCAAACAATTTTTTTTCTCAATAAATTGGATTTTTCTTTTTTCTGTTAATTAAAAACCAGTTGTTCATGAACTTACACACCATAAATGATTTGCGGCGGACTAAAACAAGATCTCGGTCATTAAAAATCTATAAATGCTAACGGTATTTGCTGAGACAAAATCTGCAAAAAAGTGTTCGATTAAACACTTGAGCAGAATGGCCGCAGAGTGCAACAAATTACGCTTGTCGTTTGTGCAAGTCGTGGCAACTTATAAATTTATTTACAAATTCGAGTGATTTATTTTTTTATCTTTATAAATAATACTTTTTATATCGGAATCGCAGTTTTCAAACTTAAACACATAGAAAATCTTATATAAATTAAATTATTTAAATGATAATAGAGGTAAAAATTGTAATTTTAGCCAATGCAATAAAATAAAAACAAACTATGTACATATTAAAATAAAACGATTTCACCTTAATTATCTCTCTCTCTCTCTCTCTCTCTCTCTCTCTCTCTCTCTCTATCTGAATTCTTTAATAATTTCATTGAGACTTTCAAAAGTACCCGTGCATGTTCCTAAAATTGCTATTACCAAAATCAACATATTTTTCAAATACGCCCAAGTACTCAAGCCCTTCGGTGTTTGTGCTTTTACAACAAAGTCCACAAAAACGGGGAAGACCAATGCCAGGGCTGTGGAGCAAAATGCACCAATTAGCGATATGAAGAGCTGCAATTTCGGCACTAATAAAGCGACGCCAACTGGAAGAGAATTATGTATTTGATTTTGATGATGAGCACTTGAGTCGAGTAAATATTTTATGTATAGTACATACATATGTATGTATGTATGTAGATTACTTACAGGTAAGTATGGCCATTATGAATCTTAGAGATACTTGTGTGGTGATGGGATATTTCTGAGCTGTGGCTGAGCTTTGTTTCATGGGCACCCAGATAATTCTTATCATAATGAAAAATTGTATGGGGTAACCAAAGAAAACACCCAGGGCCGCTGCTATTTTAACTACCTGGGATAATCTGAAAAAAATATATAGATGAGGGAGGGTGAGTTCTAAAGGGGAGAAAACTTCAAACACAAGCAGTGAACTCATAATAAATAATTTGAAATTGTTTTCATTTTCAAAACGTGTTTGAGTTCGTTAAACGATACGACTCGGCTTGTGAATTCAGCCAATTAATCAAGATGTTGTGTAATTGAAACCAAAATTTTATCAAGCCCAAGCAGTTACATACACCGTGTCAATTTCAATTCCCTGTCTCTTGCGGTTCAGAAGCTGATTTTCAAACTAAAGGGCGTCCCCGCCGTGTATGGGCACCAATTAAATTTTAACTTTTTTCTAATGTTGGTCATGATACAACTACATAACAAGGCAACCTTTTCGCTACAATAAGAACAACTTCAATAAGAATAGCATGCATTTTGTTTTTGTACAACTTATGCAAACTGTCAAAAAGACGCCACTTCTACATTTACAGAAGAGACCTTGTTAATTGTATCATGATGTTGGTATTTGTTGTTGGCTGAGGCATGCAAACATTCATAAAAATTATTTGACAGATTTTCCATACAAATATGTATGTCAAATAACAGTCTTATAAGCCTGTTATAATTTTTATGAATTAGGGGGTAAGTCTCTATCTTTTACGGTTCAAAAATTAAAGTAAATTTTCAAATTAAAGCGTGTCCCCGTGCAGGGGGCAACACTTCAATTTTCAATTCTTGATCTTTTTTTTGGTGTTTGTTGTTGTGTAGGCTTGGTAAAAGCATAAACTGGTTATGGTTCAAAAGTTACAATTAATTTCCGTTTCTTGTATGGGAGCACCCTTTATTAGTTTTTAAGTTTTTGTTATTTTGGATATTTGCAGAGCCCGAATATGTAATCACATATTCTATGCAAGTTTCAACTTTCTAACTCTTATGGTTCAAAAGCTCCAGCTAATTTGATCAAATTTTTCCAGTTTCTTGTGTGGGGACCCCCTTTAGTTTTTATCTTTTTGTGGTTCTTATTGTTTATTGTTGTAGCAGCCGGGCAACCACATGTCATGTGAAAATTGCGGCTCTCTAGCTCCTACCGTTTGTGAAAATGGGGCCCGTGATGGACGAACGGACGGACTGAGGGACGTAGAAGTCTCATTAATAGGGTTCCGTTTTCACTCTTTGAGTACGGAACCCTAAAACTGAGTTTAATTATTTATAAGAGGCAATTTAAATGCATTATTTTGGGTCTAAATAGACATGATTAAATGTTTTCTGTCTTTTGCGGCCGCCGACATTTCATTTTGATGCTACTCAACTCGCCAGTAGACTTGAAAATTTGAAACTTTACTATATACTCTATTATTTTCATCAACACAGTGAGAATCACAAACAAACCGTTAATACAGAAAACAATTTAATCGTTTTGCAGCACTTTTTTCACTTTTCCTAACAAAACGTTTATATTAAGTTTGTTCCCGTACTTTTTGGGCAAAGTTCGGTAAATGGGGAGCAATCAAGAATTTCTCTCAATAATACACAAAAAAGCACAAAAGTACGAGGGAACACCAAAAACCAAATTAAAAAAAAAAAAAATAACATGATATATTTTAATGCTGTAATGAATACTGAAACATAGATTTCGGAAAGATTAAATTTCTTTTAGATTTTAAAGTCCTTTTCAGGTGTTTGTATGTATGTATGTATGTATGTATGTATGTATGTATGTATGTATGTATGTATGTATGTATGTATATAAAATACTCATTGAATAACATCAAAATTGTTAGCAAGTTGGTTGATTCGGTTGAATTTTGTTTGTTTGTTAAAGCTTAATTTTTGCAACAGCTGATTGTTTAACTAATTGCACAAACTACATACATATGTAAGTAGCTCGATGAAAAAGTGCGTGCTGTTTCGTGCAAAAAGAACAAGAATATTTCTCTCTCAAAAACTCTCTCACTTAATTTGTTAAAGTATGCCATTAACTCGACTTTAAAAAATCATTATGAATGAATGGATCAGTGCCGGAGGTTGAGAAGGGGGGTGTAAGAAATATTTTCACAAAGAATTCGAAGAGTTCTTAAATGGATTGCGAGCCATCGCAAATTCAAAATACATATTAACATACGTATGTATGTATGTATATGTTAATATGTATTTTATATATTTTAAGGTTTTATTTACTATTCGCTGCACCCTGTACTCACTTATTGTCCGGATCCAGGTTCAAGGTAATACTGCCTTGAACATCTTCGCCCCATTTAATATAGCTTATTAAACCAGTTACCATAAAAGTAATGGTTATGGCCACCATTGTAATATTGAGAACACCAAAACGACTGTTGAACTTTTCCGGCTGCCTCATGGAATTGCGTAAAGGTAAAATCAGAGCAATGCCCTCAAAGGAGAACAGAGCAGTGCCGAAAAACAAAGACATTTGAGGGACGTTGGTGAACAAATGCCTGTCTGAAGCCGAAGGCATTGGACCGTCGGCAAAAGCAATGCTCAGAGTTGCAACCAGGCCAAAAATAAGTACAAAATTCGCCAAAGCGGACACCGGTGAAATATATTTAAGGCTGGTCATCAGGGAGGGCAACAGGGCAGGCAGTAAGCATATTGTCATGGTCAGGCTGAAACTTATATTTAGATCATAGGATTCTAAAATCTAAGGAAAGCAGAACAAATTACTACGATTTTCATAAAAAAGGCCATCACTCACTTGATACAAGTTATCCGTAATAAATACAAAATAAATGGCGCAAAATCCAAACTGGGTGACACACAGAAACGTTTCTACCATGACTCGGAAAATTTTGCCCAGACGCCTAAACGGCCTCGGGCCGTATTCGAAACATTTTTCCACTGTATCGGGGTAATCATAAAATTCTGCATCTTTTGTATGCTCCACTGCCAAAATGGAGCCGGCAATCAGCATCTGTTCACAGTGGACACATATTACAGCTATAAGGGGTAATAGTATTAGGGAGCCAATCAGGCCACCATTTTTGAAAGCATCACCCATGGCAAACAGGCCGGCACCCACGCTGCCTTTAAATAAATGCACAGTGGTTTCGAAATTGCTAAGAAAATGGAATAAATTAAAATAAAATACATATGCACATATATTCAATTAAGTAGGTATGTATGTAGTTTTTTAATTCACTCACCTGGTTCTGTGTTTCGTTGCTTTTGTTGAGGCTTCGGCATCCTGGCTTACAGCAACCGCCTGTTCGGCGGCTTTTGTATTTGGTGTTTTTGTACTTTGCAGCTCCATTGGCAGACCCATTTAGATTTTCTTATGTATGTATATCTTTTTTAATTTTTGTAATATATTAAAATGCAAATAAATGTATTAATTAGTTTAAAAAAAAATTTTTTTTATCAGCAGCCTTATGATGACTAGAATGACTGAAAGAACACGATGAAATAAGTTTTGCATATGAAAGAATAAGCCAGACAGGTAAACGACCAATTTAATAACAGTAAATCGTTTGCGATTTCAATTTGTTTCAGTTTTAAAACAAATTGTATTTATTGCGGTTGCCCAGAGGGAAAAAGTAGAAGAAAACTGCCGAAATTGATGGCCTTTGGCATTCAAATTGTATGGTATAAAATAAAGTCTTATTATTGGTAAATAAAGCGAAATAAATATTTTTAAAATTTTGGGGGGGGGGGGATATCCCTTCTAAACTATGCATACTATGAATTTGCACACTTTGAATTATTAATATTATTTATGTAGTTAAGAATATATTTTAAGAAGCAAATATTCAACTGATTTATGTCATTAAAATTGTCTAAAATATCCTTAGCGGTATCGATTTTGTCGACATTAGCAGCAAAAGCAAAATAATTTTTTTTAATTTTTAGAGGTTCATATAATTGTAGAACTCGAACAAGGACTGCTTCCAATCTGCCATCTGGATTGAGCTGGGTAAATAATTTTTGTTTGCTTTTTGGTTTGATTTCTAACAACGTTTGTATCTCGAAAAATTGTTTTCAAATTTTATATAGAGTTTGACAGTTACATTGGGTACATATGTAGTTCATAGTGATACTACTTACTTCTTATTAACATACATACAAGCATATGTTTGTTTTAAATGATCGTAAGAATACTAACTATTAGTCTCTTTCTTTCTAACGTGTGTCACTTTTCAATTATTGCTTGTGTAACAAACATGCAGAAAAATCCCAAGACATAACTTTTAATAGAGCGTGTTCTATTTTATTATGTACAAAACATATGCCATCAAATTTATACGGCATGCTAAAACCAAGGCTACTTGATACCAGGTAGCCTGCCTTACAAGCCCAGCTGACTACTGATTGCCACAATTAAAATGTCTGTCTGAACAGGGTATAAGCAATTTGCAATGAAACCGCCTGTTAAGCTGTGTAACAGTTATAACGAGTTTGCTTTTGTTTTTCAATTAATTACTTTATACATATTTAATTAAATTTAATTATTGTATAATTGCAATACAAGCTTTAATTCCTGTGTCGCTTTTATTCAATTCAAGACAAAATAAACTCAAATAATCATTGTTTTTGTTATCTTTGTTATAGTTTATTGGCTTTATTTTATTTTTTATTTATTTATTTTTGTTAAAAACAAAAAACTTGTATCTAATTTTAGATAAAAAAACAAAATTATTTTAAATGGGCTAAACGTCAGCGAACAATGTTCGCCAATATGTACATTTGTATGTAGATATGTATGTATGCAAGTAGCAAGTAAAAAATGCCTTAGATTTTTGTAATTTTCTTCTTTCAACACAAGGGAAAACATGTTTATTATTTTGTTAAAACAATCAGTCGTTTTTGTTATGACGACTACTAAATGGCGTCTCTTTTTAAGTTCAAAGGACACATACAGACTGTTATAAAATTAAATATTTGCTACAAAGACTAAAGAAGGAAAATTATTTTTGTTACGAATATTAACTGCCTGTTCCCCAATGTCGAAGTCATGCGATTTTCCGCGAAAGAAACTTGTTTTGTCTTCTTCCTCTATGACGTTCTTTTAGTCAAACGATGACTCGATGGACAAGTCGAAACGACGTAACTGTCCGGTTCCTCTATATCGATCGTGTCGTCAGCACTGCGAACACCTATCGAGAGGGTGTTTTTATAGAAAAAATTTTATATTTATTTGTTAAAAAACGCTGGAAAATAAAACTAGAAAACCCACATCTGTCTCATTTTTATTTTATTTAAAATATCAAATATCTATGCAAAAAAAAATACGTTTAAATTTTAAAACACCACAAAAACTGTTGCCGCACTTTCAAAATAATTTTTTATTTTGTACTTATTTATGTATGTATTCGCTTTGGCTTGTCAGATACAGCTGACCAGTTTGAAGAAGGGTTGTATTTGCACCAGAAGAATTTAGTAGTTTTTTTCAAAACATGGGGGGCAAATCACCGCATTCGAAATCGAGTGCTTTGTCATCGAAATGCTGTTAACGTGGATCACAGGACTCGTTATCGAAACGCATCTAATCGAAGTTGTACTCGATTGTTACTACACTATCGAAAACAAATAAACTCTAGCTTCTAGCAGCAAAACAAATAAAATAGCAAAGAAGCGACAAAAAATTAAAGAAATAATTTAAAAAATATAAATTTTATTGTTTTTAGGGAAAGCGAATACCAAGAAAAAGATTTTCCACTAAGTAGTGTATTATTTATGTATATTTTGTTTTCCTTTTTCGTTTTGTTTCTTTATTGTCATATGCGTGCTGCGATGTAAAAAATAGTAGTAGACAATATTAATGCGATCGAATACTGTGATCCAAAAATTTGCAGCCGTCGAAATATTTGTACACACGAAAGAAGACTCGATTTCGAATGCGGTGATTTGCCCCCTGCAATAAAAAATCAACCAAAACTTTAATTTACCGAGCCGACATCTCTGTGAAATAAATAGCAAATATTTCATGACGTAAGCCCATGCGAACGCAAGCTGTCGTAATAGAGGAATCTAAACTATCGATTCGAAATCGATCGCTTACATTTTCATTGAGGAGCAGTCAGTAAAAGTGGCCGTTTTTCTAAACGTTGATGTCGAATAGACTAGTTCAGTTTTAACTAAAATACATACACACAGAAAAAACTGCCAAAAAATCTGATTAAAAACCATATTAAATTTGTACAAAAACAATCATCTAATTTAAAATCAAATCTCGACTTAAATTGCATTCGTAGTAATTGCTGCGCCGTCTGAGTGGATATGATGGTTGCCCACCTGTCGTGAGGTTCGCTGTTCGATCTCCTCCAAGGTAAACGAAAGACATTGCAGTACAAACAGAAAAACAAATTTAAAAGGGAAATGAAATAAGATTAATAAGTACAATGAAGTTAAAAAAAAAACAAATATAAATTTTCATTTTCAGGTTGAATTTAAATCAAAATCCTACACTATAAAATCACCACCGAAAAACATAAAATCAACCTTGTTTTCTACGTTTTTTTTTCGTGTATATATAGTAGGTTTTTATTCTCTCCTATTTTATTAAAAGAAGAAATTGAACAAGCTGCCCCATATAGAGAGAAATACCTACCGGCGCAAAAATATACGAAGCATGGAAATACTAAGATTAAGATACATTTTTCTTATTTCATTTAGTTTTTATGGAAAGTGCTAAAAGTGCAGCGGTGGCTAATTTTCGGTTTATTTATATTTACAAATAAGTCACGCTTTAAATTAGGCGCTTCTTAATTCGATTTCTTTCATTACGTGTTGCTGGTTGTTTTTTCAACAAATTATTGAAACCTCACGTATCGTAAATTTGTAAGAAAATTAAAAATAAAAAATTCCAATGCCTAAAATTTTTTTATGTAGACCACATAAAGTAGCTGAAAACCAATGTCACTGTGTATCGAAAAGAAAATATTAATAATAAAAGCTCTCAGTGGAGCAATATGTTATAGAAAAATATTAAAAAAACATTTTAAATAAAAATCTATAAATTTTTTCAGAAGCGACATATGTAAATAACTTTGCTAATTTGAAGCTCCTTGGGAGCCACATCTTTTCAAAGAATAGATAGTGAATGCAGCTCAAATTTTAGTAAGGCTGAATTTTTCATGGCGAGCTGTGGAAGGGTAGTGGTTGTTACCCAGAAACAGCCGTTGCAAAATTTTACTCTTCTTTGCTTAATTGAAGTAAATAAAAAAAGTAATCAGCCAAGGGTTGAATTTGAGTCATAAAAATAAATTTATTATAGCATAGTTTAATGTAATTAACAATTTCGGCGCCATAAATTTACAACTATGAAAACTAATGGTTGCCAAAATGGCGGCAAAATAAAGTAGTATACCTTTTCGCCGGACATTTTGTACTAAGAAAGCTTGAGAAGTTGACCAATTCTGAAAAAGAGGTCTTGGTTATTGTTTTCTGTTTAGAGTAGCAGCCGCGTCGTCTGCCTGTTGCCGACATTTCGTTGATGCCACTCAACTCGTCTGTAGACTCAAAAAACCTTGAAAGATTTACTTCTCTTTGTTTCATTTTTTTTTTAGGGAAATGATGAGAATTAAAAAATAGTTTTACTTTTCTTGAATTCGCAAATAAAAAATATTTTCTTTTCAAAATTTATCACGAAAAGTATTTCTCAATTCTGAGGAAGTAATGCTAGGAACGCAGCTAGGACGAACGACGAATTTCGCCGGTTAAAATTCGCTGTGTAAATTCGTCGTATGAAATACAATAACGACGAAAAGCAAAAATATCTGTTATAATTGATAAAGTTGTTTATTGTTTGTTCAAAGATAAACAAAATTAAATGAATCAAAGAATTTCAAATTTTGTAAAAATAATTAAAATAATGAACATCATGTTCATTATGGCTTTTGTGCTTGTATTCAAAAAATTAAATTCTTTATTATAAATATATAATATTTATTTGATCTTCTTAATTATTTGAAAAAACTATTTATTACAGCTTCAGATCGTTTTTTATATAAACAAATTTTTATTTACAATATTATTCAATATTTCGGTAACAATTTGTTATCATCTTCAGGATCATCATATTGAATAATATTGTAAATAAAAATTTGTTTATATAAAAAACGATCTGAAGCTGTAATAAATAGTTTTTTCAAATTCTTTATTATACATATGTATGTATGTGTTTTATTTTAAAGTTTCCATACAAAATTTTTTTAATTTGGATATGAAATAGATATTAATTTTTTTGAATATAAGCGTTGAAGTTTAACATTTTCAATTATAATTTCACTTGTACCCATTTTCTCAGTTTTTTAATTTTATCTTATTATAGTTGAACAGCTGATGGGGTGACCATATTCAAAAAATTGCTATTACCAAAAAACAAAAAATTAAACACTACAAACATGTTTTATAGTATATTAGATTACTATTTTAAATGCAATTAGATTAGATTAGATTTTTATTTTAAATGCAAAAAGTCAAAGCTTATCACTTATAATAAAAACTATTAAAGCAAAAATTAACTGTTTTTACTAGAGCACTTGAAAATTAAAACCAAAATGGCCACATGGTACTGATTTGTTCGTTGTTCGCCGGCCTAAGAAATAGAAATAAATCTAATCAAGTTCGCCGCGTACAACGAATTTCCGCCGACCCTGTGACTGTGTGCATTTTCATATACATCAATGTGTTTTATTTTTGACGGCGAATATTCGCGACGAAAAATTTGTCATTCGTCCCAGTTGTGTTCCTAGCATAAAATCAAACTAAAGCCTAAGGCGAATCAAGTACAGGTGGTCGCAATTCAATTCGCTTCAACATTTTCTCTCGAGACGTCATAAGTTTTGTTGTCGTTTGCTCAGAAGATAAAATCGTGGAAAAGCGAATTGGTATGCGGGCACCTGTAGTAGATTCGCCTTGGCTATCAGCTTTAACAACTCAGAAGATAAAATCGTGGGAACATGTAGAAGCGAATTGGGATGCGTTCACCTGTAATGGATTCGCCTTGGAAAACTTAGAAGATAAAATCGTGGAAAAATGTAGAAGCGAATTGGGAAACGGGCACCTTGCTAAAGCCCCACAAAATAATTAACAATTATATAGTTTGATTATAAACCTAAATTAATGGCAAATAAAATGGTAAAAAATGCACCAGTAATACGGAAAACAATTTAATTATTTGCCAATACAATTGACTTTTCTTTAATAATACAATTTTTATATTTATTATATTTATTTATTAATACAACTTTTATTTTCAAAAGTATAAAAAAAGTAAAAGTTTTTTGAAAATTCAATAATGAAATTAAATTCATTTGCCATGAGAGCCAATTTAAATTTATTAATTTACATCTTAAGAACTTTTTTTTTTACGCTGAAAACACTAAAAGAGGTGCTTTTAAATAAATTTCTGAAGATCAAAGCCTTGTCCTTTAGCTATAAGCAAGGCGAATCAAGTATAGGTGGTCGCAATTCAATACGCTTCAACATTTTCTCTCGAGACGTCACAAGTTCTGTTGCGGTTTTCTATCGGCTTTGACAACTCAGAAGATAAAATCGTGGAAAAATGCTGAAGCGAATTGGTATGCGGGCACCTGTAATGGATTCGCCTTGGCTATAAGCTTAAATCCAGCAAAGAAATGTAGCCGGTTATGCTCGTTTTAAGAACAAATTACTGTGGTCACCCTGCAACCGGTCTATAGAAATAGTTACTTGCTATAAAAACTGTCAGCACTTAAGCGCCCAAAAATCTGTTAACAACCTCAGGAATCTGTCACAGTTCAGTTAAAATTATTTATTTATGAAAATATCACGTACCCACAATTTGTTATTTTTCTTTTTTGAATTCTTTAAATACTTTGTTGTTTGTTAAGTTTTATAAAAATCCAGATAAATTTTTTTTTTTTTTGGTATTTAAAATAATTAAATAAATCGTTCGAATATCTTGAAATCAGAATGTCAATTTAAAACGCGAACTATGAATACGTATGTATTTATTAAATAGATTATTTTGTTTTGTTCACAAATCCAATTTCGTGAAATAAAAATAATATTTGCAGCAGACAGATGTTTTTTCAATTAATTGTTCCCTGCACTTTATGTGTTACTTTGCTAAATAATTAAAACAAGTTGATTGTATTTATTATTATTATTATTATTATTATTTTGGTTTTGTTCTGATTATTCCAGCGTACTGAACACATCGAGAACTCAAGACAGACTCAGAGTTTTAAAATGTTGGCTTAAATCAGTCAGAGCAGAAACAACGTTGAAAAATCTACAAAACAAAAAATAAATACATATGTATGCATGTATATGAAACAAAACAGTTGGTGCACTGCTTTTAACCGTTTGTTTCTTTTCAACCAATATTTGTTTAATTATACACAAAAATTTAAATACCACAACAGCCAGCAATAAACAAAAAAAAAAAAAACACGCCGTTTAAATTTAACAAGTGACACACACATGCAACCCTGTAATGAGCTGGAAAATAAAAAGTCTGGAAGCTATAAATAATTAAATCGGCATCATTGTATGCAAATTAATTTGTTATTTCTTCTTCTTGTAAACAAAAACATTAGAAAAATTAATTTTATTGCACTGATTTTGCAGCATATTCCTGTCCAGCACTGTAAACAATTCAATTTGTTATTACTTTTAAATGAACATTTTTTGACGTCACTTTTGCGGAAGTTTACAACCAACATTAATCGAGCAATCGGACCTTCAACTCGCTCAAACACAGACATACATACCTGCATTTGTATAGTATTTATGTAAACGTACTGCGATGCTCGTCTCTCTATTGTCCATTGCAACCTGGTGATTGAGGTGTTTGACTGTGATCGACTTCAGTTTCAAGTTCGGGGTCGATTGCCTCTTTTTTCTAAATAGGCGTTATAAAACGATTTTAAGGTAATTGTAATGCATAATTAATAAATGATCGTAACTTGCATACTAATTAGTATGCAAGTATGGTTAATTAAGTTTGGGAAAAGCTTAAAAGCTTTTTATTTTGATCAGCATTTTTCAAGTTAATGCTGCCATATTTAAATTTCAGTAGTTTTATTTTAAAACGTTAAAAGATTTCGTTTCAAAAGCGAAAATTGCGGCAAATTACAGCATTACTCATCAGAGTGAAATGGAATGAAGAAAAAATAAAATAAGCCAGTGATTTTGCTGTTTTTATTCAATAAAAAAGTAAAGTAATAATTTTTGATTGGTTTAAATAAATTTATTTTATGAAATTTGTGTAATTTCTGTTTTTGCATACACTCACAAACCAGTTTAACAACAAAACAAATGAGAGAAAAATTTGACAGTCGACAGATATTTTTCTACCAACAACTCTCGTTGGTATTTTTTTTATGTTCTGCTAGTGCTTGTACCTATTAAATCTGCCTTGGTTCAGGGCTTCAATCTTTTCCAAATGCATTCATTTTGCATTTTTTATTACAGACAAAAGAATTGGACATGTTTAAAGTGCAGTAAGAATAAAACGCCTTGACAATATCTTCACCAATCGTCTGCCTGTTGTCGCAGGTCAGTTGTGTGTTATGGGAAACATTTATGTATCAATAAACTTCGCAAGTGCACAATGGCCTAATTTTTTTTCCTCTTTTCATTTTTAATCAATTAAACAAGTTCAGCGCCAAAGATTGTAGTGAGAAAGAAAATAAAAATATATACAAATAAATAAAGTAAACCAAATAATTTATTCATTTTAATTAAAATTAACAAAGTGATGGCAAAATTCATTGTATAATTTAAATTCGCTATTGCATTGATTTTTGTTTTTGTAACATTTTTTTGTTCGTAATTTTTAATTGCAATCAATTTTAATTGATATTAATTTAAATTACATAAACTTGATGGGAGAGTAAAATTGTTTTTAATTGACTTCTTGTTTTGTTACATTAGAATAATTTGATGGTTTTGGACCGTTTAACATAAATATTATTTTGTATTCCATTTTTTAATGCATTTGTTGTGTAAAGCTATCAACTAAATATTTGAGGTAATTTCAAATTTACAATTTAAATTTTGTTAAGATAACTTATGGCTACGAGCATACATTAACGTTATTCTCTAACTAACCTAATTATGTAAGTCAATACTAAATCTTATGAATTTCTATACATGAGTTCATCCTCCTCGCCGAAATGTTTAATAATTTCCGATAAACTTTCATATGTCCCAGTTGAGAAACCCATCAAGGCCAAAATTAAGATCAATATATTCTTGGAATATATGAAACATTTCAATGGGGTGCTGGCAATGTCACGTCTCACAATGATATCAATGATGGGCGGAAATACCAAAGCCAAAGCGGTTGAGCATAAGGAACCGATCAGAGAGATAAACAAGCCAAGAGCGGGCACAAGCTCGGAAACACTCACTGCAAAATAAAATTAATTTATAAAAATATCGCTCAAGAAAATGGAAAGAAAAAGATTTTGTTGCAAACAATTTGAATAAAAGAGATTCCAATTTAACGCTGTTGTGGATCTTGAGAACTCTTTGTTAAATAACCTTTGCTATACCCTTGAAAATGGGGTTGATTGATATTGGGGTTTATTGTAACTCTCTCGTAGAGGAGCAGAATTATAATAAGGGGTTTGGGGGGGAGAGAAAATAACTTTTAGAAATTTCTTTCAATTAAAGGTTATTTATTTAATTAAATTCTTATGGAAGAGGAATTGATTTACCTTGGGGCAAGTTTGCACTGTTTGTTGGTAAGTCTAAATTCAACGGCCTCCATAAAAGGAAGGTTCGGTCTTCTGACAAAGACCTTGACAATTGGCAATTATCTTCCAAACAAGGCGAATCAAGTATAGGTGGTGGCAATTCAATTCGCTTCAATATTTTCTCTCGAGACGTCACAAGTTTTGTTGTCGTTTTCTATCGGCTTTGACAACTCAGAAGATAAAATCGTGGAAAAATGTTGAAGCGGATTGCTATGCGAGCACCTGTAATGTATTCGCCTTGCTTCCAAATATCCCATCAGTGTTGCCAGCTTTATATTTTTATTAGAAATAATAATAATAAATAATAAAATAATAAATTGTTTGGACACAATTAAGAAACGATTTTTTCGATTCAGAAAGGTATATTTACTGCTTGTAAGATATACATATGAACACAGCTGATCTTATCAAAAAAAAAAAAGTATGTCTACTTGAAGTATTCGTTGGCGCAAATTTTTCATATAAAATTGCCTTTAACGCACATTTTATGTACTTAGTATTTTTTTTATTTGTCTGAAATCGAATGAGTGTACGATCAAGTTTTGCCTTTCAAGTTTTAATACATTCACACTTTTTTTTACTAAAACACTCACAATTTCGAAAATTGATGCAAACTTGATGACAATTTTTGCTTTTCCATAGACAGCATCAAGTCACAATCAACAAAACAGCTGACAACAATTTTTTTTTCGTTCTGTCTTCAAATATATTTTTGTTTTGTTTGAAAGTTGCAATTAAAAGTGATACAAATTAAACAGATTCAAGCTTAAAAATAGAAATAAAAATGTTTACGTGCAAAACCAACAAATTTTTTACTTTTATTTTTACATTGATTTCCATTAAATTTATTAATTTTAAAAAGAGATATTTGTATATTATGTGTATATGTAAATAGTTTTAAAAAAAATATTGATTTCGAATCTGAATTAGTTGCTGGGTTTAATGTGAAATATAGAAGTGAAGGTTTTGCTTTAATTTTTTTTTAGCAGAATTTACAAGAAGCTATTTTTAATTTTCTTCTTGACGGCATTTTGGAAACGAATTGTTATGAAATTGCGTGCAGCCTACGTCACAGCTATTAATTTTATTGAATTTTGACAAGCAGTATGTGAAAAAAAAACTTGAAAGGCAAAACTTGGTCGTGTAACTGCAGTGTAATCGTAAGTTTTTCTGTAGTGGTTTTTGCCCCTAATTACAAAGTGATAATAAAATGTATTTGATATCTTTGGTTTCTTTGAGTTCCCGTAATTTTGGCAAATTCCATCTCAGCGCTCAATTGCACGAACTTTATCCCCCCCCCCACCCAAAAAAAAAAAGAGAAACAGAACTAACTATGTATGTCTGATAAATACTTACATGTCACAAGCACAAAGAAAGTGCGGAATGCCAAGTTCCCGGCGAAAGGGCGATTATAGCACTTGAATATCTTTATGACTGTGGGCAACATAATTTGAATGGCAATGTGAAATTGTAGTGGATAACCAAAGAGCACACCCATGGAAACCATGCATTTAACAATTTGTGCGCCGCTGATAAAAAGTAATAATAACAACAACACCAACAAATTAAATTATAAAAACCCATTTCAGAATATTTTTATACTCACATGGTATCGCCCAGATTTAAAGTTAAACTGCCGGCCACTTTTTCGCCCCATTTCATGTAACCCACTAAGCCCGCGCACATAAACATGGCCGATACCTGCGAATGCAAGAAAATAAGTTATCAATTTTTAAAACCTAAACAACTGGCTTCTTCGAGCCACTTACAAAAAACATGCCCACATTTAAAACTCCCAAGGGACGATCGAAATTGCTGGGATTTTTCATGGCATTCTTGAGTGGCAGCACCAAAGCGATGCCCTCAAAAGCAAAAATTGCCGTACCAAAATAAATGGCCAGCTGCATGGGGTCCGTGGTGAGTTTACGCTCTGCTACTTCTGGGAAGCCATCCTTCACACCGTAATACATGGTTATGCCCAGACCACAAATCATACAAACGTTGGCCACAAAGGAGACAGGTGTCAGCCATTTCAGATTCGTTATCAGCGAGCTGAGCCAAATGGGTATGAGGGCTATCAACATTATCAGACGCACATCCAGATCAATACTGTAAGCCAATAGAATCTAAAACAAAAGAAAATTAACTTGAGCTTTAAAATTCCGCTTTCTAAACGAGACCCACCTGCCTCATGTTTGTGCTGATGAACACAAAATATATGCAACAGAAGCCCAACTGAGTGACAACAATGAACAAGTTCACCAATATCTTCATGACCTTTGACCACTTCTGTATGCCAGCCGGCCCCATTTCGAAACAGTGCTCCACAGTTTCGGCGAAATCCGGATACTTTTCGGCATTTTTAAGGTTTTTCATTTTAATCGAACAATTGATCAACATGTGCTGACAGTGAATGCACGTCAGGGCAATGACAATTGTCAGGATGGGGGCCACAACGAGGCCGCCATGCTTGAAAGCGAAACCCATGGCAAATAGGCCAGGTCCAATGTTGCCCTTAAAGAGATGTATAATAGACTGAAAATAACTGTGGATGGCGTGTTTGGATGTAAAGTTTTACATTTTTGTTATCGTTTCAGGGTGTTTGAGAAAATAAATTTACCTGGTGGGTATTTCCTTCTTGATGTGGTCATCGATATTGGGGATTTCCGTGTCATTGGTGGGAGGTTTCTTTTTCTGTGGAAAATACAAGGAAATAGAATGATGAGATTTTCTATTTTCTTACTCAGAGAATTTAGTTTTTTTCAGTCAGGGTTGGGCGATCCGGGGAAATGCCCATAATGACATGTAAATGTACTACTATCTTAATGCCAGGTAGACGTCTGACTACAACAAACACTTCATGTATTTTGTTGGTGGAATTATCCTCGTAATCTAATTTTGTAAAAGCAAACCTTTGACAGTTCAAAGTCTAGATGCAGTTAGTCATTTAATCATGAACAGTTTGAACCATAGGTGGAACTCATAGGAACTCCGTGGCATTCATTAATTCCCTCCAGCATATGCCCCCACAGAGCGAAAACTTCCTAATAGATTCAATAAGATTTTCTCTTTGAAACGTTTTTAGGCTGAGGAGTATCCCAGCAGAGAGAAAAGAAGATTTTTCTATGCGTATTTCTTATTATTTCCATGTTGCAAATCTTATTAATTGTCCCAACAAGAAAAACACATAAAACCAAGAACAAAACTTGTTACTCACGTTGGGTTTACTCAGTTTCCGATTTGCATGGTACCAAAAAAAAAATTTCTATAGAGAAGAACTTATTGATTCTATTAGGTTTTCTTGTAAATTGTATACAGTAAGGATTTCTTATTGATTTTATTAGGTTATCCTATTAATTTTTCCCTATTGGTTTTATTAGTTTCCTATATAAACACACGTAAATCATCTTTTAAATTTCATTAATTGTTGTTTTTTCAATAAGGTTTTCCCATTTAAAAAATAAGGAATCCTTCGTGAAAAAAAACCATAGAGATATCTTATTGATTTTGTTCTACTTTATTAGGTGCTTTTTTCTCTGTGCCGTAATTGGACTGTGTCTGGTAAGGTATTTGTGAGAAGGCGGGGCACTGGCATAAATACTGCTCTAAAGTCTCGCTCTCCTAACCACATGCTATACATTGACCTCCTCCCGCTATTTCTATGCGCCTTAAGATGTGCCAGTAGTTGAGAGGGACCTATCATAACTCTTAATTATTCTACTTAATTCGGGCTTGCCAACTTTTAGCGTTCCCCCCTTTTTCTCCTCGTCTGAATCCCCCTCCCTTAGAATTCTTGCATTGATTCCCACGCTTTCCTTATTCCACAGAGTGAAATGGGCTCTATTTGCCTCAGATTTATCTGCATCGAAAGGTTTCGCGCCTACCAAGCTTACGTTATTTAACTCTCTTGCTCTTGCAGCAAGTGAGTTTGCTCTCTCATTTTCAGTTATTCCGGCCATATGTCAAGTAACTGTTAATAGCATTTTTGCAATTACAAACTGTTTGTGACTGAATGCGTTCCGTTGAGATTGCTCCAATGGCCATTTGATTTTCTGTGAATATTTTCACCACACTTCGTAATTGCCCGAACTTCCGCCTGAAAAACTGTACAATAGTCCGACAGTCGTGTGTTTTCTATATAAACACCAAGTCCTGTTTTTACCCTCGCTAGATGCAGTAGTCAGCTGCTCTTGTAGGGCTACCGGGTATAAAGAGATCTTACTACTGCATATTAATAATATTTAATTATTATTCAAGAACATTGAAATTTTTATACATAGAAATCCTGTTGAACTGACAAAAAAAACTGCCCTTGAAAGAAATAACGCTGCCTCTATAATAACTACGCTTCATCGGATGTCATGTGGAAAGCATCACTGTGTTCACGGTTTCGAAAACACGTTTGCAGATAATAAATCAAATTTACTTTGCTTTGTAAGAGAAAAAAATCTATCTAACAAAAGACTTTTTACACTAACATTTTAAATAGAATGTACAAACAAATTAAACACTTGACAAATGGAGAGACTTTGAGAAGATATGTATTGTCTGAAATGATATGTATTGTCTGAAATTTAATTGATTTAAACAAATGACAAGTTAAAATACAATGAATAGTCACGCGTTTTGCAAAAAAAAAAGTGGAATTTATTTTAAACATTTATGCCGACAAATAGAAATTTATTTCTGAATTATGAATGTATGTAATTAAAAAAAGAAAAAAAAAAACGTTTATAGAACTTTTTAAATATGAAACAATTAGAGTCTAATGAATTGCCTTTTAAATTTATTAAAAGAAAATTATTTATAAATTAATTCAAGCACGAAAATTCAATTTGTATGAAAAACAAAGAGAAGAAATGTTTCTTCTTTTTTTTTTCTTTTTTCTATGCAAAATGTCAACGATCTCTTATGGCGGTTTTTTTCTCCTTCTTGTTATTAATAACGGGACTTTTTTTTCTATACAAATTAACGTTTTCTCACGCCGACACACTTTGCAACTCAGATGCTAAAAATAAACAACGACATGAGAGAGAAATAAGTATATTTTCTAAGGCATTAATTTCGATAAGAGATCAAGGCCTTTAGAATAACGTTTCCAAGAGCCTTTTAATATCAATTGATAAATAAATAATTTTGGTTTTTTTCCTCTTCTTCTTTTGTGTACCTACATTCGCCAATTGAAGGGCTATTATGCTGTTAATGGGAGGTTAAGTGGTGGTTTGGTTGACTTTAACAACCATAAACGTCATAAATACAGCACGACCACGAGCAGAGAGTGACAATGAATGACGTTTTTTTTTGTTCTTCTTATTGAAGCGATAAAAGGAAACCTGTTACGGACAATTAATCTTTTGAAGCACAATATATGTATGTATGTACATATAAGAAAATACACATATTATGGCATACAGTGGTGTAAATGAGTTTGAAGCCAGTGCCCAGTTTAGACGGTTTGGTGATGTAAAGTCACTATTCTACATAATTGTACGATCCGTCTAAAAATCACTACGCAATTAGGCATGGCCTGAAATCGAAGCAAATTTAGGTGCTGATTAGCCATGGTATGTCCCCCAGCCAGCAAGCGTTCAACTTTACTTTTCTTGTCTTCTTTGAAAATCACTCCAGTTTTATCACAAAACAAATCTTCCTTATTTCTGAAGAAGTTAAAATCGAACTCAAGCGTGATAAAATTATTAACAATTGTAAATCATTTAGTTCGACCATATACATACATATATACATAAGTATGTAGTTAAGATTAATTTTTATTTTCATTTTTAAAATACGCTTGAAATTTTATAATATTTATTTTTTGATTCTCTGAACGAAAAATATTAACGCTATCTAATTACTAATTCAGGCCCAAAAGTAGATCTTTCAAAAGTTTTCTGTTTTTTTCAGCTGTCTATATGCCGCCGACATTTCGTTGATGCTAAACAACTCTTCAGTAGACTCGAAAAATTATTAAAAGAATGTTTGAAACTTAACTAATTATTCCATAATTCCCCTGAAAACAGAAAACATTTGAAAGGTCTATTTTTGGACCTGAATTAATACATTCCCTGCAAGAAATGGCTGATGGAAACTAACACAGTAACAGCTTATTTACTAACACATGCAAAGCAATTTTATAGCTTTCAGCGTTGCCATTACAGTGATTTTTTTAATATTTTGATTTTCCCGTACTAGTTTGGTAATTTCATTTGGAACTACGTTTATGCATTAATGTTTTTATAGGTTCATTTGTCCATTTTTTTTAAATATAGTTTATTATTGTTTGAGTTGTTTTTTGAAAATTTTCGCTGAGGCGGTAACGCTGGTTCAAAAAAGAAATCACACGTACACGAATGTTTGCATCAGTTTTTTCATTTTGCCCTTAAGCAAATGATAGAAACGCTGATGTATGAACCCATTAGCAGTGTCGGTCATATGATGGATCATATGACCGACACTGTTCTTGCAGGGTTTCAATTGGCTCTTAAAGCAAATAAATAATTCATTTCATATTTCAGTTATCTAATTACGATCCATGTGAAAGTGAATCATACAAATTTAATAATATCTTTCATAATTAGCATTCAATTCCTACACAATATCAAGATAAATATATCATGCTGCGATTTGATTGCATTATATGTACATATGTATATTATTTTTAATTGATAACGAAAGCGGTATTTTATATTTTATAAATTCATTGTAGTGACAAAAATCGGTACATGGCACAAATGGGACGAACGACGAATTTTTCGCCATCAAAAATAAAACACATTGGTGTATATGAAAATGCACACAGTTACAGCGTCGATCGAAATTCGTTGTACGCGGCAAACTTGAAATAGATTTATTTCTTTTTCTTACGCGTTTAATTTTTTGTTTTTGGTAATGCTAAATTTTTTAGCAACCAATTTTTTTAATATCATGGGTCACCCCATCAGCTGTTCAACTATAATAAGATTAAATTAAAAAACTGAGAAAATGGCTACAAGTGAAATTATAATTGAAACTGTTAAACTTCAAGGCTTTTACCATAATGAACATGATGTTTATTATTTTAATTATTTTTACGAAATTTGAAATTCTTTGATTCATTTAATTTTTTTTTTTTTTATCTTTGAACAAACAATAAACAGCTTTATCAATTATAACAGATGTTTTTGTTTTTCGTCGCTATTGTGCTTCATACGACGAATTTACACAGCGAATTTTCACCGGCGTATTCGTTGTGTTGGGCGAAATTCGTCGTTCGTCCCAGTTGTGTGCCTAGCACAAGTCGTGTTTTAGTATTTCTGTGCTAAAAGGTAAATTAAAATCATCCCCTTTTCTTTTTATTGAATGTAATAGTTTGACGTCAATAGAAACTGTTTGTTCCGTTGAGTTTCATGTTACCCACTGTTGTAGAGTTGTAGCAATAAAATAACATAGAAGCAATTTTAGTTATAAACTTGGAAAATGATAACGAATTTGTAGATTCTTAAGCTTAGTACTCTGTTCGAAACTACGAAATTTAATTTGTTCATACAGAAAGTGTGACGTGCAGTCAATGTTGTCTATCAAGCGCATTTATGCAGTTTGGCGGTGCTTTTCTTTTCATGTAGCAAATTGTAGTTTGGCAAAAAATTTATAAAATTCAGCCGTAAATACAAAAGAGATAGATTATGGGCCGCCAGCGAAAGCTTACGTATTACCAACATATTTGAATGACTCTCTTACATCACCAGCTTTACTCTTTAGCACAAAAAGTTCTCTTAGTTCGCTCACAAAGCCAACTTCTTCGAAAATCGCTTTGCTCTATATCTTGGCTATACACACATGTATGCATACAGGGTGTGCCATAACTTAACGTCCAAACGAAACCAAACTGGTGGTGGGTCAAATGGTGACAGCTTCCAGAAAAATGATAGGGACAATTAGTATTGGGCAAGATGTTTCATTTGAGTGAATCGTTCGTTCTCTTTTAGAAAGTTAATGTGAATTAATTCATCATTCATTCATTCAGAACGCATGTTACACATAATTCAGAATGAAGGAGAGTAAAAATGTCTCATTGATACCAGGGTTTAGTTGTTTAAAACCAACAAGTGCTGTATTATAAGCAAAATACGCACTTATAAATTCTAACATCGGTATTCATAAAAAATAAAATGTTGCTCAAATACATTTTAGAACGAATTTGATATGAAAAATTTCTTCTAAAATGTATTTCAACAATGTTTTAGATTTTATGAATACCGGTGTAATTATTTTGTATTTTTAATTAGGAAAATAATAATAAAAAAACAATATTTTGAGAAACAGGTTCCAGGTGGATTTTGGCATTAATTATTTGTATAAATTGCGCAGTGTCATAACTAAAATATTGAAAATAAAATGAATATGTTTAAAAGTAAAAATTAATAAACATAAAATTATTTTTATTAAATAAAATTTAATGAAATTGATATCTATCATCAAAACTAAATTCAAAATATTGTTGTATGATGTAAGAAAAGTTAAAGGTATAGAAAACCAAAACAGACGTAATTCAGTCATTCAGTTGAAGGAATCGTACGGTTCAATTAATTCATTCATGAATGACACAAGCTTAAAAAAATTCTATTTTGCGTAGTTTAGAAGGTATTTCTGTATAAAAAAAAAAAAACCCCCTGTGGTGATCACAAATACTGAATTTTAAAATTTGTTGTCCAATAACATTATCAGTTTTCTTTTTTTTTTTATCTAAATTTGAAAACTCAGACTATAATGGCCGAATTCGCAAAGAAAATCTCACATTTTGCGACTTTTTGTACACAAAACTAAAACAACAACCAACTTTATCTTGCCGTATTAAAAAAAAAGAAAAATTGTACTGGGTTCTTCGGGCAAGTTCCTCCAAAAGTTGGCGTTATTTGTTCTGAATTCAAAAATGTATAACATTTGACGGATTTTGTTCATCAAACTGCGTAAATTAAAAATTTTTTTTTTGCACAAAAACAACATTTTTTTTTCTTATTTTTTGTTTGAAAACTGCAATTGAATGAGTTACAAATTTATTTATTTTTAGCTTTTTTTTCCAAACTGACAATAACTTCTTTGTCTAATTTAATTAATATCAATCACAAAGATAATATAGAAAGAACTTGAGCCTGATAAACTTAATACAGAAATAATTATATAAGAAAAAGTTCAAATAGTAGAAATTAATTAACTTCTGAACTACGCGACATCGATGTTTTTATACTTTTTCTGGGAGCAGCCACCACTTGACCTATCATCAGTTTTCATTTGGATGTTAAGTTACGGGACACCCTGTATATGGGTCATGGGATCGGAAATTAATGCTCCGATTATGGTTTACAACCATAGATGGGCATTTTTCAGTACCAGTACTTTTTCAGTATTTTATTTTTTTACTGATTACTGGAAAAAAATCAGTATTCAGTAAATTTTACTGATTATTGAAAAAAGTCAGTATTCTGTAAAAAGTACTGATTGCTGAAAATAAGATCAGAATTCAGTAAATTTTACTGATTTGTGTAAAAAAATGCAGCAATCTGTAAATGACTGATAGTAGATATTGCTCACTTACATGAATAGTGGCATAACTGAAAAAACGAAATTCCGAGAAAAATGGCTTTAAAAGTTTAACGTGTTTTAATTTTTTTGTAAATTATCTAAAAAGGAAATGTGTTATTGCACAGAGAAAAAAGCACCTAATAAAGTAGAACAAAATCAATAAGATATCTCTATGGTTTTTTTTCAAGAAGGATTCCTTATTATTTTAAATGGGAAAACCTTATTGAAAAAACAACAATTAATGAAATTAAAAAGATGATTTACGTGTGTTTATATAGGTGTTGTAAATTACAACACCTCAGAATTAAATTGTTTCGTCTGCCACTCAACATACAGTTCTCTTTGCGATTATGATTTACAACATACACTTAGATGTTGTTGTTGTTGTTGTTGTATGTCACAGAGTTGTTTTTTTTTATTCATAGAGCATATTTTCGCAAAAATAAACGATTGCATACAAAAATACAAGCGAAAAATAAGAAAAATTTTGACATTTCTTTGTCAAGTTCGACCACCAAAAGACAGGGAGCTTTTATTAGGTGTTGTATTTCTTGTAATAGCGCAGCTACCGCATAGAATTGCATTGATAAAAATAAAAAAAATAAAAAAAGGTGTTTGATAGAAAAATACAAAAAAAAAGGAACGTCGATGTTTAATTTGGTTATTACAATGAAAGGACCAAAAAAAAATTCATTGCAATACAAAATAAAACTGTTTTGAAATCAAGAAATGGATAAAAATTATATACAGATGCGCTTTTATTCATTTTTTGTTAATAAGTTTTAAAAATTAACTTTTTTTTTTTGTATTTTTGCAATCATATTTACAAATTTTACCATTTTTCCGTAATTTAACTTGTAACAGCAACAAGACAACACTTAATTAAGGGTCCTAATTTTCGACAGCACTTTCTACAGCAGTTGTAAACCATAATCGCATTTTAAAAAATACAACATTAAATGAACAACTGTTGTAAATCATAAATGGGGGCCAAAACATTAAGGAAGTTACAAACGGAATGACAAACTTAAGCTAGGTATAGACGATTGTAAGATCTTACAATAGTGTCGGAATATCTTTAACCAATCGTGAGCACTTACAATTTCTTCCTGACAATATTGTAAGCAAAAGCACTGACAGACCAACGTCCTAACAATTAATTGTCAGTTATCTGGCAATCGTCTGAACACTTTGGCATCATCATTGATAGCAGATTGTTAGGCATTGGCATATTGTAAGATGCATAAATTCTCAACACCTTACAATGGCATCATTGTCAGAGTAATGACAAAGAATATTAAAGAAAAATGTGTGTGTACACAAGGGAGAGAAAAATCAAGAGAATAGTAAAAATGGTAAAAAACAAAATTTAAAACATGGTTATTGAGCGAGAAAAATAAAGAATGAATAATGGCATGAGTGTGTGTGTGTGTGTGTGTATTTTGATAATGACAATTGGCTGACAATTTTTGATACGTAGAAAATCTTAAGCTGACAATTTTCGTTGGTAGCTAAATTTATTGTCAGGCAATTGTCTGGCAATGAAATTGTAAGATTTTCTTGCAATTGTCTGAATTGATAATTTTCTTAATGCTGACAATTTTGTCAATTGATCTTACAATATTGTAAGATCTGACAACCGTCTATACGAAGCTTTATGCGCATTTGCTGGCAAGGGTATAGAAAAAGTTGAGCTAGTGGATGATTCGCAATTGGGAAAAATTCTGCCAGAAAAGTTTTCTTATCCACACTATAAACAGAATACCACTAGAGCAATGTTATTTTATATAATTTTTTTTTTAAGTGGACAGGGAGCAGAGTACTCAGCTTTATGCCACATATTTGACAGGCGGTAAATTTTTATTTTATAGACTTTTTGTTATCACAACCTTATTTTAATTTATGCCGGCTCAAGTTAAACTTATTAAATTATTGTTTATGATTAATATCCATTAAACAAAAATACAAACGATATGAATTTTATGTCGTAAATTGTTTTTGATAATTTCTGCATAAACCACATTATTTTTTAAATTCTTTTGAATACTGTAAAGAAAATGTTGGTTGGGCTGGTGGTTAATGGATTTAAAATGCATTCAAATTTATTATACTTATCTTTGCATTCATTTTTAATTAACGTGCTAAATTCAACAGAAACCAGTTTCAGGTAACATGTACATACATTTGTATCAGTGTTTGTTGTAAACTGAAGTTTACAAAAGTTGTTAAATGAAATTCATGTGATTGTAATTAAATCATACAAATCACACTTGTTGTTGTTCAAAAAAAAAAAACAAATAAATAAATAAACGGAAAAAATTTGCCTTTTTATTTAAGGCTTTAGAAATTGCGCAGCTTCATTTAAAAGAAGAAAGAAAAAATGCATTTTAACAATTTTAACGTGTTACCTCTTCTGAAAAAAATTACAGTCGAACTTCCTTATAGTGAACTTCTATACAGTGAAATTCTCTTTGTTACGAACTAAAATCAAGTACACAGCTTTTTCGTTCCACTTTCAATGTATTTTGATCTCCGTATAATGAATTTCCATACAAGGAACAAAATTTTGGAAATAAAAATACATTTTAAGTGTGTTTTTGTCTCCATATAGTGAACTATTTTACACTTGTTAGCAACACTATTTATAAAGAAAATATGTTATATTTTTGGCATTCCCAAAGTAATGAAAATGAAAAAGTTTATGATTTGACTTTTAACATCAGCTGAACGAGTTCAGTGAACGAAAATGATGCACTGGAGTAGTATTTCCCTTAAAAAAAGTTATTAGTAATTAAGAGAGTTGAAGAAGGGACATCAAAGAAAAAAGATGCCAAACATTTTAAAAAACAAGTCAGTTATTGAAAAAGAATGGTGGAAGACGAGCATTTAAATATTAAGCGTAAGAGACTTCGAACTTGTCCTTACGACGACGCAATGTACTACGAACTTTCTTGGAGATGGAGAGCAACATTCCAACAAAAATGTATTTAAATGTCTTGATGAAGCTTGTATTGATAAAGAAAATGGATAAAATGAATGTAGTTCAAACAAAAATACCTGATTATTTTAAATAAATAAATATTTCTGGATAATGAAGTTTCTATATAGTGAAATAATTTTCTGTCCCCCTGGACATTCACTATAGGGAAGTTCGACTGTATTTACATTTCAGTAAAAAAGTTTCGAGCTGAGTAATAAAAAACGGTTTTTATTTTTAGGTGTGTTAATATTGTTTTTGGAAAAGAAATGTTATAAAACAAAAACAAAAAAAAAATAAAAAAAACTTGTACCACTTTTCTCCAGTACAAATGAGGAAAAAGAAACCAGCCACTAGAAAATCCGACAAAATTCGAAAGTTTCGCCAAATTTTTTATAATTTTTTCTAGTTGTGGTTTAAAAAATAGTTTTGTTTAAATATTTAAGTATTTTTTATACTTACATACATATGTACATGTACATACATATATACAAATAAAAGAATTTTTTATTGCCTTTTTGAAGCGAATACAAATTTGGGCAACCTTTCCTTGTAAAAAACGGATAAGTACTCATGTACATACATATGTACATATGTATCTATGTTATTCTTTATGAATGGATGTGTTTAAATGATATACACACGTACATACTTTTAAAATACAAAAATATTTTCTTTTAAGAAACACACAATGTATGTACATATGTATGTTGTGCGTATATAAGCCAAATTATTTTATTCAAGGTTAAAAAATTATATTAAAAAACAGTGGAATATATCGTACTGAGAATGTAAATGTATATCCCAGCAAACACATCGTTACACTCAAAGTGTTGATTGGAAGCCCATGTATGTATGTATGTAGGTGACAAAAACCAGGTGCTACTTGCAATCCAAGGAGCTGCTGCATTTTCTGATATTTATTAGATTTGAAAACGGAAATATTTAGAGAAGAAGACCACAAAACGACCTGCATTTGCAGATTTGGCGGCACTTTCCCGTATAAGTTGTAATTTGACAAATATTCAAAACCAAAAAACTGTATAGAAAACCCCTCCCCCCGGGGGCACAACTTGTTTCTACTGTATTTTCTAAAATACTTCTTCCTCACAAAATTTGAAAACGGAAATATTTAGAGCAGAAGACCACAAAACGACCTGCATTTGCAGATTTGGCGGCACTTTCCCGTATAAATTGTAATTTGACAATTATTCAAAACCAAAAAACTGTATAGAAAACCCCTCCCCCAGGAGGCACAACTTGTTTCTACTGTATTTTCTAAAATACTTCTTCCTTACAAAATTTGAAAACGGAAATATTTAGAGCAGAAGACCACAAAACGACCTGCATTTGCAGATTTGGCGGCACTTTCCCGTATAAGTTGTAATTTGACAAATATTCATAACCAAAAAACTGTATAGAAAACCCCTCCCCAAGGAGGCACAACTTGTTTCTACTGTATTTTCTAAAATACTTCTTCCTCACAAAATTTGAAAACGGAAATATTTAGAGCAGAAGACCACAAAACGACCTGCATTTGCAGATTTGGCGGCACTTTCCCGTATAAATTGTAATTTGACAAATATTCAAAACCAAAAAACTGTATAGAAAACCCCTCCCCACGGAGGCACAACTTGTTTCTACTGTATTTTCTAAAATACTTCTTCCTCACAAAATTTGAAAACGGAAATATTTAGAGCAGAAGACCACAAAACGACCTGCATTTGCAGATTTGGCGGCACTTTCCCGTATAAGTTGTAATTTGACAAATATTCAAAACCAAAAAACTGTATAGAAAACCCCTCCCCCAGGAGGCACAACTTGTTTCTACTGTATTTTCTAAAATACTTCTTCCTCACAAAATTTGAAAACGGAAATATTTAGAGCAGAAGACCACAAAACGACCTGCATTTGCAGATTTGGCGGCACTTTCCCGTATAAATTGTAATTTGACAAATATTCAAAACCAAAAAACTGTATAGAAAACCCCTCCCCGCGGAGGCACAACTTGTTTCTACTGTATTTTCTAAAATACTTCTTCCTCACAAAATTTGAAAACGGAAATATTTAGAGCAGAAGACCACAAAACGACCCGCATTTGCAGATTTGGCGGCACTTTCCCGTATAAATTGTAATTTGACAAATATTCAAAACCAAAAAACTGTATAGAAAACCCCTCCCCCAGGAGGCACAACTTGTTTCTACTGTATTTTCTAAAATACTTCTTCCTCACAAAATTTGAAAACGGAAATATTTAGAGCAGAAGACCACAAAACGACCCGCATTTGCAGATTTGGCGGCACTTTCCCGTATAAATTGTAATTTGACAAATATTCAAAACCAAAAAACTGTATAGAAAACCCCTCCCCGCGGAGGCACAACTTGTTTCTACTGTATTTTCTAAAATACTTCTTCCTCACAAAATTTGAAAACGGAAATATTTAGAGCAGAAGACCACAAAACGACCCGCATTTGCAGATTTGGCGGCACTTTCCCGTATAAATTGTAATTTGACAAATATTCAAAACCAAAAAACTGTATAGAAAACCCCTCCCCGCGGAGGCACAACTTGTTTCTACTGTATTTTCTAAAATACTTCTTCCTCACAAAATTTGAAAACGGAAATATTTAGAGCAGAAGACCACAAAACGACCTGCATTTGCAGATTTGGCGGCACTTTCCCGTATAAATTGTAATTTGACAAATATTCAAAACCAAAAAACTGTATAGAAAACCCCTCCCCCAGGAGGCACAACTTGTTTCTACTGTATTTTCTAAAATACTTCTTCCTCACAAAATTTGAAAACGGAAATATTTAGAGCAGAAGACCACAAAACGACCCGCATTTGCAGATTTGGCGGCACTTTCCCGTATAAATTGTAATTTGACAAATATTCAAAACCAAAAAACTGTATAGAAAACCCCTCCCCGCGGAGGCACAACTTGTTTCTACTGTATTTTCTAAAATACTTCTTCCTCACAAAATTTGAAAACGGAAATATTTAGAGCAGAAGACCACAAAACGACCTGCATTTGCAGATTTGGCGGCACTTTCCCGTATAAATTGTAATTTGACAAATATTCAAAACCAAAAAACTGTATAGAAAACCCCTCCCCGCGGAGGCACAACTTGTTTCTACTGTATTTTCTAAAATACTTCTTCCTCACAAAATTTGAAAACGGAAATATTTAGAGCAGAAGACCACAAAACGACCTGCATTTGCAGATTTGGCGGCACTTTCCCGTATAAATTGTAATTTGACAAATATTCAAAACCAAAAAACTGTATAGAAAACCCCTCCCCCAGGAGGCACAACTTGTTTCTACTGTATTTTCTAAAATACTTCTTCCTCACAAAATTTGAAAACGGAAATATTTAGAGCAGAAGACCACAAAACGACCTGCATTTGCAGATTTGGCGGCACTTTCCCGTATAAGTTGTAATTTGACAAATATTCAAAACCAAAAAACTGTATAGAAAACCCCTCCCCCCGGGGGCACAACTTGTTTCTACTGTATTTTCTAAAATACTTCTTCCTCACAAAATTTGAAAACGGAAATATTTAGAGCAGAAGACCACAAAACGACCTGCATTTGCAGATTTGGCGGCACTTTCCCGTATAAATTGTAATTTGACAAATATTCAAAACCAAAAAACTGTATAGAAAACCCCTCCCCCCGGGGGCACAACTTGTTTCTACTGTATTTTCTAAAATACTTCTTCCTCACAAAATTTGAAAACGGAAATATTTAGAGCAGAAGACCACAAAACGACCTGCATTTGGCGGCACTTTCCCGTATAAGTTGTAATTTGACAAATATTCAAAACCAAAAAACTGTATAGAAAACCCCTCCCCCAGGGAAGCACAACTTGTTTCTACTGTATTTTCTAAAATACTTCTTCCTCACAAAATTTGAAAACGGAAATATTTAGAGCAGAAGACCACAAAACGACCTGCATTTGCAGATTTGTCGGCACTTTCCCGTATAAGTTGTAATTTGACAAATATTCAAAACCAAAAAACTGTATAGAAACCCCTACCCAAGGAGGCACAACTTGTTTCTACTGTATTTTCTAAAATACTTCTTCCTCACAAAATTTGAAAACGAAAGTATTTAGAGAAGAAGACCACAAAACGATCTGCATTTGCAGATCTATAAAACTCTCTCAATTTACAAAAGGTTTTTAATTTTTGGTCACAAACGCACCTGTGCAATTACATGTGACATTGGCCATGTTTATTTGCAACAGCTGATATATTCGAAAATTAAAATATTATTGCTTGATAAAAATGTTTTCGAAAGGAAATTAATTAATAATAATTTTAATACTAACTATAAAACATATTCTTATAATACAGAAAAATCAAAATTTTCTTTTGCAAAGTGGCTTGTGGCCGTCGCTGTTATTTTTGATTACATCACTGAAGTACAGGGGATGTAACTGTTTTTTTTTTTTTTTTTGTTTGCTTTCCTAAACTAAAATATGTTTTAGTTGCATCAAAAAATTATATATTGTAAAACGACAATGCTATTAAAAAAAACACTTTTTTTTTAATCTTGCAAAATATTTCATGATAGTGCACATAATCAACCGCCGACGAATGTTTCCACATGGCATAGACATTTAATGGCATATATTTCTACACAACCAAATAGAACACGCTCTATATGAAGGTATGTCTTATGACTTTTCCTCATGTTTGTTACACAAGCAATGTTTTAAAGGTAACACACAATATTGCACGCATAAAATTTGACAGATACAATGTGAAAAACACATCGTCTGTGGGGTACTTAAAACACACAAACGAACAAAAGTCATATAAAAAAATGAGGTGCTCACGACAACCTGATCCTGAGGTTGTGTGTTACACGATCAAGTTTTGCCTTTCAAGTTTTTTTTTCACATACTGCTTGTCAAAATTCAATAAAATTAATAGCTGTGACGTAGGCTGCACGCAATTTCATAACAATTCGTTTCCAAGATGCCGTCAAGAAGAAAATTAAAAATAGCTTCTTGTAAATTCTGCTAAAAAAAAAAAAATTAAAGCAAAACCTTCACTTCTATATTTCACATTAAACCCAGCAACTAATTCAGATTCGAAATCAATATTTTTTTTAAAACTATTTACATATACACATAATATACAAATATCTCTTTTTAAAATTAATAAATTTAATGGAAATCAATGTAAAAATAAAAGTAAAAAATTTGTTGGTTTTGCACGTAAACATTTTTATTTCTATTTTTAAGCATGAATCTGTTTAATTTGTATCACTTTTAATTGCAACTTTCAAACAAAACAAAAAATATATTTTAAGACAGAACGAAAAAAAAATTGTTGTCAGCTGTTTTGTTGATTGTGACTTGATGCTCTCTCTGGAAAGCAAAAATTGTCATCAAGTCTGCATCAATTTTCAAAATTGTGAATGTATTAGGAAAAAAAGTGTGAATGTATTACAACTTGAAAGGCAAAACTTGATCGTGTAACCCCCAAGTAAAGTAAATATAAAATCCGACAACCTGCAGCAATAAGCAACTTTGCCAAACTGAGGCTTACAGTTAATTTGCAAATATACAGCTATAAGCACACTAACTATTTTTATAATAATTTTCCTGGTTTTATATGTACATATGTATGTACCTTTTCATATGTATAACCTGACCGAACCAACAGTTGTTGTGAACAGGCTCAATAATATTGCTGCTCTTCGCGGCAATGAGTGACACGCTTTTGAGGAAACCATTAATTTTGACTAAATCGTTTGCTATTCTTCAACAGCATTTACATAAGTATTTAAAAATTATAATTTATTTTAAACAATCTTTTATTTAAACAAATCTTTTATTTGCATAAATCATAAGATTCTTAATTGACTTTAATTGAATTGGCCGCTTTGAGGAATTTAATTGCTATTTGTTTAAATTACTGCATGCATGTACATACATATTGTACTGCATTTCAAAATTCAAATATATTTGCATATAGAATAAAACGCTTTTAGATAAAATATATAAAAAATTAATCAAGAGTGCAGAGTGGCTACAGAGACAAAACCATTTAAGTAATAAACAATGGCAAATAGACTCTTGTTCTATTTCATTAAGCCACATCAAGAGAGACCATCATTTACAAACAAATGCAACCAAAGTGCATCATAAAATAATACAACATAATGTAAATCGAACACAATTAAACAAAAATTTTAACTTGACAATGAAAATGAAAACAAACAAAAAAATAAAAAATTAAAAATAAACAAAATCTTTTTCCCATAAGCCAAAATTTAATAGAGAGGAAAAACGACAGAAAAATCAAGTAGTATAAATAATGAACGAAAAAAAATTATGAAATCAAAACCTACAAATAAATAATTAACTGACCGAGGTCATTCATTACATACGTATGTACGCATGTATGTATATACATATGTACAAACACACACACACAAACTTAGGTTTGTTTTATTATTAAATAGATTTTAATAAATACCAGCTGTTTGTTTTTTTTATGTTTAAATTAAGAACAACATTTGTTGTTAAAATAAAGTGCTAACAAATTAAAATGTTTTGCTTTTTTTTACATAATTCAAGCCAAAATTATATCTGTGCGGACACAGATTTGTGTTTGTATTAATTTATAGATATTTTTTGTGTTCAATGGCTCAATGGCCACTTAAATCTTAATTGAATTAACAAGGAAAACAATTAAATCCAACGTAATAATTTTTGTAATACATTTACATATATTAAATTACCTTTTCAGGCTCAAGTTCAACCCTTGGTCAATATCAATCGATTCCTCTATTTCGACAGCTTGCGTTCGCATGGGCTTACATCATGAAATTTTTTGCATTTGCTTCACAGAGATGCCAGTTGGGTAAATTGTTCTTGTGTAAATACAACCCTCCTTAAAATTGATCAGCTGTATCTGACAGCAGCAGCGCTTAGCCATGCTACTACCTGAGCTCTTCGTTATAGACTGTCTATATTTAATCTTATTGATCGACTTCCAATTTTATCAAAATGTTGCTGGGGTAAGATTAGTGGGGATCGGTCACACATTTTATACTTCCAGAAATGAGTCAAGGTCATACATTTGTAAAGCTATTCATGTATTTTAAACAATTTATTGCCAACTTTGAACGTTATCAGGCGCCACTTGCTCCCAACTGATTACACAATTTTTTGGCTCATTCATGTTTTCCCTAACCTCACAAATCGTGTACTATGTCTCATATACTCAACGTGTGTTTGGATGTATTTAGGTGTGTATGTTATCTAATTTTTTTTTTTGCTTAATTTTTTGTTTGTTTGCTTTTGGCTTAAAAGCCAATTACCTTTTAATTGAATTAAAAAAAAAAGGAAATCTCAAGTAATAAATGCAAACAAATACTGATATCTTGGGATCAAATATTTTGAAGTGGTTAATAACCGATCAATATATGTATGTATATTATACATGATAAAGCAAAAATTCCTGAAAGTACTCTGCACAGAAAAAAACGTTAAAATCAGAAAAATATTTTTTTAACTAAACCTTTTGAAATATTATTGTACATTATTACATGAATAAAAAAATAATGATAAATTATTATTTTAATATTATTTTATTTTTCGAGCTTGAGCTAAATTTTTTTTAATTTTTTTATTTGCAAATAAAAATAAAAAATAAAGCTCGAAAAAATAAAATAATATAAAAAAAAACAAAACCAAAAAAAAAAGAGTCGAATAAACTTAATGACTAATAGATAAACTATTATTTTACATTGTTGATGTTACTCAACTCGTCGCTAGACTCGAAAATAATTATTAACAAATCTTATTTTTAGAACTAGAATAACCAAATAAATAATTAAATTCATTAATTATAAACTACTACGTTTATAATTAATGAATTATTTATGAAATATATTATCTCCAAATTCTAAATAATTCTCTCTGAATTTTTTCTCTACTCTCAACTCTCATATTTTGAATAAAATCTCTTCGGGATATTTCCAGCTTTTCTCTTTTCATTTATTCCAAACAAACTTCATAAATGGGAAACTCTTCCCCGGCAAAAAAAAAGTGGGCATTCTGAATGTAAATAAAAGAGAGAATGTGATGGCATTTTTTTTGGCAATAATTCCGCCGTAAAATTGCAAAAGAATTGTTAATGCAATTTTCTGCTATGAATATTTTCATTTAAAAAAATATTTTTATTCGGTTTGAGGGTGAAATTAATAACAATTCTTGTTCTATTCCAGTACATATTAAGAATCTTGCCTCGCCAGAGGTGATAGATATTCCTGTGCTTAATTCATTACTGTATCTGCTTTTTCAAAGAAACATCAAGCAGCATCGTTGTTATTGAAAGACGAGAATACTACAGTATAAATTAACGCTTTTATACCACAATTTTTTTTATTAGGTACTATTTTTCTTAAAACTGTTCGGTTACTATCCGGATCGAAATACAGACAAGTATATGTTGACTTAAACAGTGTGCCAATTCAATTCAACATAAGTGATTGCTGCCTTTCAGAAATCGCTTGTTCAACTTCCAATAGAATGGCTACGCTAAGTATTCTTGGCAAGATGTTCACTTTCAATTTTGTTTTACTTAAAATTGTTTGCTATTCACATTGTGACTTTTAATTTTGCAGCCAAAAAAAAATAGCTGGCTTCGAATACCTAAAATTCCTCTCTCTCTTCTCTCAAATTAAGCATTAATTTTAACTCTCAAATTGTTTTAAATGCAGGAGGATTGTATTTTTGGGGTAAACTGAAACTGAATTCCCAGAGAACTCATTGCCCCGGGAATATTTGATATCGGGCTGTTTATGTTTGTTAAACGTTTAATTGACAAATATTGTATGGAAATGTGTCAAATAAAAACCTAATAGGTAAATACAAAATATTTTTTATAAGTAAGAACGTTAGAAAAATTTACATTCAGCAGGACACTCAAAAATCTCAGTCTCTTAAAACAATTCTTAAAAAACATTTGAGTCATGTTTCTGGCAGCAAAGACATTTTTTTATGTTCAGCTATCGACAAAAAGAAAATGTCGAAAAAATATTTTTACAAACAAAAACCTGAAAGGACTTACTCCAAAAAAAAAAAGGAAAAACATTTTTTGTTTAAAAACAACCCTTTACAAAACGCACTATTAATAGAAAAATCTTTCCAATAACTACTACTTGAAAGAATAATTAAATAAAGAACTTAAAAAATAAAATTTTTGAAGGCACCTTTAAAAACATAGAATTTTTTTCTTAAACAGGTGCCATTTATAAAATGATTCTTTTACAACAGGTACATTGAAAAAAAAAATACTTTCTTCGTATTAATTTCTTCTTCGTCATGTAAAACATAACGAAAACAATACTAAAATTTTGAAATCTTCATTAAAGTAAATTTAAATCAGAGCATATAATATTTCCAATAATTCTAATAGTTCTAAACCGCAAACTTTTAAATAACTTAGATCCAATTCTATAATTATAATTTTAAAACGCTCGAATATCAGAGTCAGATTAGTCAACAGAGTTTTGTTGCAGATTTATCGTTGGTCTAGGATGTACACTATATTTTGTAAATTTGTTAAACGCTAGAAACCAATCAATAGCACTGTGCTACAATTTCGAGATTTTTCCAAAATAAAATGGCTCTTACAAGGCATTCCCATAGAGGAGCCCAAGAAATTTTAGACGTGTGTCGTATCTTCTGACACTTATAATTTATGAAAATTTTCCCCCTTCCAATAACCTATTTTTCTAACTCTACGACAATGCAAAGCAGGGATTGTCCTTCATTTCCACTAAAAACACATAAATATCTTTAAAACGTAGTTTGTGCTCAATAAACTGGGTAACATTTATACCATAATTTTTTTTTTTAGTAGGTTAGGTTAGGTTGAATGAAGGGATTTGTTTGCCCATGTCTTGCGACATATAGGCTTGTTGTGCGCTCCGTGGGTTTAACCGTGTACCAGTTTGACTCATAGGTCTATAGGAACTCCGTCTCGTTCACAAAGTTCCTTAGTTTCCTCCAGTATATGCCCCGTAATTGGGTTATGTCTGGTAAGGTGTCTCTCCCAAGATGTCGGGATGGTATTTGTGAGAAGGCGGGGCACTGGCATAAATAGTGTTCCAATGTTTCGCTTTCCTCCCTACAAGCTCTTTATTCCTCTCCTCCCGCTATTCCTATGCGGTTAAAATGTGCCAGTAGTTGAGAGTGGCCTGGCAGAACTCCCATTAATCTACTTAATTCGGGCTTGCTAAGTCTTAGCAATACCCCCGTTTTTTCCTCATCTGGATCCTCCCATAGGATTCTTGTATTTTTTTTTTATTGACATTTCAAACAAATCAGTTAAGTCCAACCGTAATTTCAAAAATAATTATTTATTTTAATTAAAATATCATAATTATTTATAATTAAAGACAACAGAAAAATGCACGAAAAAGTGCTGTTGAAATCGTGCTAAATGCTAAACAAATATTGTAAAAGTAAAAACATTTATAAAACAATTCCTTGATATTTTTAAGAGAAGATAATAAATTCTTAAATACATACTAGATAAAAATGTATAATCCAAAGAAAATATTAATTTATTAAAAGCAGAAAACGTCTTCAGGCAGACCTTTTGGAAGAGATGTTTAATTAAATTATCGTTAATAAAAAAACTTTGAAAGTGAATCCACAACAAATACTATTATAAAAGCCGGAAGCAATCGCACGCTACAACATACATACATACATACAGGTATGTACCTGTGCGATAAACCAGAAAAGCAAAACAACAAACACCCATCAAAAGGGGGAAGGAACTAGGAGATGATTGCCCTCCACACAATAACTGCAATAAAATGCATCAGTTTCAACCAAATTTAGAGCGATCGAAATGTTAACTGCTTTCAGTGTGTGCGGGCTTTAAACGAGCTGAAGTCTAATACTGCATTTACACCTACGCAAAATCTAGTATATACGGGATTCCAAAGCTGGTAATTAATTTAACTTTTATAGACGAACTTTGTGATTTACATTTGGTAATTATTTCTTTGCTTCAGTGTTTGATAAATTCAACCATGGATATGTACACAATTGAAAACTGCGTTCAAATCAAAATGAATTCCGTGCGCTTCGTGTTTGCTTTGGCCAGCACCTTCACCTTAGTGGATTCGTTAACAAACAGAATTGCAGCATTTGGGCAAATGAGAAACCACGAGTGATTAGTGCGAAGCCTAATGCATCCATAAAGAGTGACTGTTTGGTGCGATTTATCGGGCCAAACTTCTTCGAAAGTGATTTAGATCAAGCAGTTAGTGTAATAGTTTTTAGATACTGTTTTTTTACGTTTTTACAATATTTTACTGAATTGTGTTCGCATACACAAAAACCTTTAAATAAGAATGGATATTGAGAGACCGAGGCCGCAATTTTCTGACTGAGTATTACAAAATCTTACTGGATAAACTTTGCCAATAAAATCCATATGTTTTTAAATGTAAACAAACAAATGAGTAAATAATAGTTGCGATCCCGTATTCAACATTGGGAGGCCACGAGACCTCAACTTGCCCCAAAACGGTTCCCGTACTCAAAGATTGTGCAAGTGAGAGAGCTTTTGATAGATACATATTCTTGTTCTTCTTGCACGAAACAGTCCAAGGCAGATCGATACCAGGTAGTTTCATAACTACAACAAACACAACAACAACAAACACTCCATGTATTTTGTTGGTAGAAAAACTGTATTACCGTCATCCGTTTGTTCGCCGCTGTGTGTTTGTGTTGTGTATTTTGACAGTTGTACAAGCTAAAAGTAGTAGTCAGCTGGGCTAGTAAGGCTACCTGGTATCGAGCTGTCTTGAAACAGCCCGTTTGTCTTTTTCTTCGTGCTAATTTGAGAAAGTAGTTAAACAATCAACTGTTGCAAAAATTAAACAATGACAAACAAGAAAGTGCAGCTGAAACAACCCACTTAACAATAATTTTGATGTTTTTCACAGAGAAGTGCTTGAAAAGCACTTCAAATCTAAATGCGTTCAGAAACACATTTGTTTTTTTTTTGCAAAATTTATGTTCGAATTTTCATTACGTCACCAAAATATACCAGATGTTATTTTTTTTTTTCGGATAGCATGAGACAACTAACAAGGTGGACTCATCAGCTGAACCGTTAATCACCTGACTTCGTAAAACTGTCATGAGTATACATACATGACAGGCAGTTAAAAGGAGGTAGCAAATAAGCGTAACCGCTGTTCATCTCCCTTCTGCACATGCTGTAAAGTTTATTGCAGCGCTTTCGTGGTGACAGTTTTCGGAAGTTGTGCCAAAACAAAATACCTACGTATTATTTTTCTGGAAGTTGTTCTGACAGTAGGGAAAATATTACCTTATTAGTTGTATCATGGTTTTTAGTGCTCGTGTACTTTTGTGCGTTTTTTTTTGTATATTATTGAGAGGAAATCCTGATGGCTCTCACTTTAGCGCACTTTCCCTAAGCAGTATCGGATCAAACTTAAAGTTGAAAATTTAAAAAAAAATTTAAATTTGTGTAAATTTAGTGCAAGAATATAAAAATGTGTGTTTAATATACACTGTTATACATATATGTATGTATGTATGTACATAAAAGATATTTGACTTCAAAAATTTTATTACATTTATTACATTTTTGTGTATAAATTAAAAATTTTATGAGCCCCACAATTGTTTGCTGTCAGCTGTTGTATAAACTGTATTGGACTTCCATTCGCTTGCATTTTAAGAGAAAAGTTTTTATAGAGAGTAGGTTAGATTAGGTTGATGGCAGGCAGGCGCGGATGCCCCAAAATTATAAATATATTTATTTCGCTAATAAGCGAGTTACCAACAATAAGACTTTATTTTATGCCATACAAAATTCCCCACCCAAAAGCTTTAGCTGGATCCGCTCCTGATGGCAGGGTTATGTTTGCCCATGTCGTGTGACTTGACCTTAACTTTTATTGAGAGTAATACCTTTAAATTACTCTGTTACTGGATTTTACTGGAAATGTACTCGAACGGACCTATTATTTTTCAAACCAGAACTAAACTGACAAAAAAAAAAACATTTGCCACCTCTGTCATTAATAATTACATAATTTAATCAAATTGCATTTAAAATTTCTACCGGGAAAAAACAAGAAATTGATTTTTTAAACGCCTGATGAATGCAGCCACTTGTAACTTTATATCAACACTTCAAATGAGCAACCAAAAAGCAAAGAACAACGTCAGTCAGCACGATCTAATGAATTTCTTATGGGCTTCCCACTGTGTGTGTAAGTTTTTTTCTCCTTCCTTTTTTACTAGTTTTGTTTTGTGTACTCAACAAGTGTTTTTCTCGTTGTTGTTGTTGTTGCTGCTGCTGCAGCAGCAGCTTTTTATGTTTGTTTAGTGTTGTTGTATATTATGCGTATGCAATGCATTTGCTGGCAGTATTTTTAGATTTGGGAATTTTCCACTCAACGCTGTAAATTTTTCAAACAATTTGGTAACACAAAATTCGAAATAAATGTGTTTGGGATTTGTTTCGAGAACTGAATAATATGCTAAATTATTAATACTACTTGAAAGAAATATGTACGCAAAATTTGTGGGTCAGTAGACATTAAAAAAAAAATATAAATAAATATATAAATTAAAAAAAAACCCGTTAAATATTTCCAATATTTTTACTTTTCTTAACAGCTGCAGAAATGAATAGGAAATAAAATGAAAAACTGACGCACCTCTGCTATCTGAGCCATACTGCTGCAACTTGTCTTTTTTCCAATAATGTTGAAATAATTTAAAAAAGTTTATAAATTATTTTCTTTAAAAATAATTCATGTGTATTTAGTAAATTGCTTAACTATAAAACAACGCACGTTGTAGGTAGGTATTATAATAATTTCCGTTTATTATTTGTGCTAAAAACAAAAACTCTTTTGTTTTAGTTTATATAATTTATTTAGTAAATTTTTTATCTTAATTATAATGATTATAAACTTTTTTATATCGCGATTTGTGTTTTATTTTTGCTGTCAATGTTTTGTGTTAATCGTTTAACGAAATCTTTAAGACTGATTGTCTCATGAAAAGTAGACGCTAAAGTAAGTAAATAAATATACAACAACAGTATGATTGCTTTTATGGTCAGCTGCCCCACCAACCAGCCAATCAGGCAATCAGCCAGCCAGCCAGCCAGCCAGCCAGCCAGCCATACAATCAGCGTTGACCATAAAACCAACTGAAAACCAAACAACCGGCCAGAATTTTCGCTATAAGTAGAGTGTGCACACAGTTGATGTTTATTACGGTCGCTCGTGTGTATGTATGTGCGCTCATACAGCCGCACATATAGACGGCGCGCCAAGTCAATGTCTCAAACAAAACAATTCTAGTTCTATTTTCACATAATTTTTTATTCTTTCGTTTTTTATTTTATTTTTTTATTTTGCATTTTTCACTAAGAAATAAAAAAGTTGTTTTCGCCATTTTTTGTTTTTCTTGCAATTGTTAAAAAAAAGAATTTGCATCTGATTTTTGTTGTTGTCTTCCACATTTATTTACCTCAATTTTTAATTAAAACAAATGATTTTGAACTAAATATTTTGCATGCACACATGTTAATATTTTAATTGTTATTATTATTGTTTCCTTGATCACTTTAATTGACAAGAGTTCGATCTTGTTCTTGTCAACTCTGCTTGTTTGCTGCAATTGCATCACAACTCAAAATACTTGAGATTTCGTTATTAATGTAAAAAAATATTGGAGCTAAGAGACTTCATTTTGTTAAAAAAAAAAAATTGTTCAAGTATCTCTGGTAAAATGAGGGAAATCTTGGGCGTATTTCTGAGATGTGTATTTTTTTTAGTTATAACAATATTTCAGCAAATGAACGACATGTCCTACATATCGTTGGTCTCATGTAGAAAAGTGTTTTCGCATATTTCAATATAACGTTGATCTGCGATTTTTTTTCCAATCTAGAGTTGTTTGCATATTTAAATTTAGATAGATTGAAAAAAAGAGAGTTGAGGTCTTCCTACATGAGACCAACGAAAAGATCCTTTAATTAATTGATCAGAATATGCAAAAAGCCCGATGTGGAAAAAATTTAATTAGGGCCTGTTCGCATGACACCAACGATATGTCTTATTAAACGTAACCCAAGTGGCCAAGTTAAAAATCGTTAAAAGCTTCATCATATAGGCAAAACAGTACCCAATCATGATGCAACCAATAAGGTAGCCTTTTCGCTACAATAAGAACAACTTCAATAAAAATAACAGAAGAGAGATGCACTGAGCTTACGCGGATTTGCTATCTCGTTTATCTCTGCATTCTCTTGACAACCTAAAGTAGTCAGATGATTAACGGTTTAGCTGACGAGGCTACCTTGTTAGTTGCATCATGTGCCCAATAAAGATTTAATAAATAAAAACAGGAAAGTCCTATTATTGGAAAAATTAAAAAGGAAACATATGATTTTTAGACGTATTTTTTGAAAAGGTTTTTTTCTTGGTGTGCTCGAACCCTCAATCTCTCATTTTTTCATTGTTATTGGCTTTTAAAATAATGTTATAAAAAGAAACAAATTGTGGGCGAAATATTGAAACAAATAAATATTTGTGTTTTGTTGCAAAAATTTCTTATAAAAAAGATCTTAAGCTTAAATTTTAATTTATTATTAATAAAATATTGTTACATTTTTCTTGTTTTCGTACAGGTGTGCGTACGCGATTTAACAATGAGTAAAATGATGTGAGAGTTCGCTTTGTAGAACACTAATAACACAAATTTATTTTCTTTAGGGCAGTTAACCATTCTGCACGACCAGCCATGGTTAGTTGGGATGTTAAGACATGTATGTTCGAACATGTATTAAGGGGGCTCTTAATATGCTGCAACATATAAGCAACCAAAAGTTAACTAACGGTTCACATTGATCAACTTCTGTTGAGGAAACTTTAGTCAATTTTCTTTTGAAGTTGCTTGAATGTCCACACAAAGCAACCGGTTTCAACTAATTTCTTATTCTTAGTATGAACTGCAAATTCGTTTATTTCAATTCTTCACCCACACACGCACACACACATGAATATTTAAGCGAGTTGCCCAGTACAAGCAGTTCCGTACCGATTATTTTTCGTTTTCCACCTCTCGCCATCAAATTCAAGTGTTGATCAACAAAAGTTGATCAATGTGAACATGGTGTTAATAACCACCGTTTTAAAAAATGTCCTACAAATATTGCAATTGTACTAAATTCCCATATCGCCAAAACGTCCATTCATTTGGGGCTTAAAATTACATTTTTATAGAAAATATATGCGCATATTTTTGGGCATGTGAAAGTTTCACAAAATTGTTTTAAGTATTCGACTTGCTGTTTTTCATTCTGCTGTAGTGTTTATGTATGTCGTGTACAGTAATTTGTCCAAAATCTGTCGAAATCTCTCCCAGCTCCTCGAAAAATATAAAACAAATAAAAAATCTCATAAAAAGGCAGTTTCTGAATAAATTTCTTATGGAAAAAATTGACTGTTATACAAGAAACTAATCACACATACATATAATAAATGTAACACTTTTAAATAATTAATTTTTGTTTACATTTTTTCTGAGGGCATTACACAATAATCGTTTAAATTCTAGTTACCCCAGTTACTTCAAAATGTTATCAAAAACATGTTTTATCTCTTAAATTTATTACAAAGTTTGTAACAAGTACCCGCCACTCCCTTTAAACAAAACAAAAAAAAAGAGCATAAAATACATAATTAAAATTTAGTATGTTGTATAAAAAAACAAATAATAACTGTGTTCACTTGCAAGACGAAAAGTTTAACGATCTTTTTTAACTCGTCATGATCCAAAACAATTATGAACACCAGCAAACCGTTAAAACCATAACGTATGTACATATGTACACATGTAAATTTGTAGAACAACATTAAAACCAGTTTCACATACAAACAGCCACTTTTATTTTCATTGGTACCAACCACTTGTTTGGGGCACATCTGTAATAAATTAATTTGTTAAAGCGCCACTGAAACAAGTGCAGCAAGAATGAATGGCAGGCCTAAATACCACACATGACTTGGCCATTGTGAACAACTTCTTTTAAAAGTCAAAAAATGCTGCCACTCATGATGCACATGCATACATGCGTATTTAGTCACAGTGACAGTTTAAGATTATTTTGACAGTTTTGACTCAAGTCGGCCCACAATCCCCACTAGTCATTTCAAGAGTATTTTTTCCGTGACACCCTGTTTAATTTTGCACAAAATTATAAATACTTGACAAGTTAGGTGCTACATATGTATGTAGTATGTATATACAATTACACATTCAATATTATAGATATTCATTCAATATTATAGATATTCCGAAAACAGTCTCACTGCTGTACTACAGTCTCTCCTGCCGTTCTTTTCTCAAATGTTTTTAGTGACATCAAATTTGCCAGCCAAACGCTGCAATTGTTGTGCCAATAATACAAATTCCAATATTTTGATTACAATTCAATATCGTTATGAATTCAACAATTTCTGTATAATTTATAAAAATATATTTATTTAGTAGTGGTGAAAGTTTTGCGGATTTTTCCCATCGAAACTTCAAACTTTGTCACTTCTAACAGAGAGTGCAAATTGGCATAAATTATTGCTTTGTGTGTTCAAAGTTTAGAATGTTTCTACTTTGCTGGTGAGCGTGACCTGATGGGGCCAGTCATCAGAAGTTTAAACAAGTAAAGAGTTTTTCTCTTTTAATTACGGCTCAAGGCAATAAAACAAATATTACAATGTGGGAAAATTTGTTAAAGGCGACAGAATATTTCATGGGGAAGTAAAGTAAATGGTTTTCAATTACATATGTACATAATTTTATTTTAACTCAAAATACATAAATATTAAATACACTAAAGCCCCGACTTGCGTCGTTCCGATTTGCGTCGTTTCGATTTGCGTCGCTTTTTAAAACTGGAAAAATTCGATTTGCGTCGTTGCGATTTCAAGTTGCGTCACTTTGACCCCCATTTGCGTCGATTCGATTTGCATCGTTTTGATTTCAATTTGCGTCGCTAAACACGGTTATTTTTTTACATTTTTTACTGCATTGTGGATTACCATTTTTAGCATTTGTAGTGTAGTATATATTCAGCATCTTGAATTCATTAGTTTTTACAACTTCTGGCAACAACAATCGTCACTTGTACGTTAAGAAATTTTCAGATTGCGTGAAAAAAGGGGAATCCCCTTTTCTTTTTTATATAAGTGGTGCTAAGAGCAGCTGTCTGGTTATGGTAACAATTTAGTGTGTGATTCACCAGAATATGCCTTAAGGACGTAAAACATGAGTCAAAGTATATAGTATACATTTGTATGTATGTAAATGAATTTAATTTTTATGTTTTTTACTTAATTTATGGGGAGAAATTTAATTTTCGAGTCGCGAAAATACGTGCCCCTGCAAATGATCAGGGGTATTATTTAACTCATTGCATTTGGTTAAACAATCTAAAAGGGAAGTAAGACAGAGTAATAAAGTAATAAAATAAAAGAACAAAAAATAGTTTTAGACAATAGTTCTCAGGAAATCAAAAACAGTAGTAGTATGTTTATGGGGGTTCTGGATCATGATCGCCATACAAAATAGCGATCATGCCTACGCTACAGTCGGCACTTAAATTAGTTGATTGCTTTGCGGTCGAAATTCGTTGTACTCGACGTACTTAAAATAGATTTATTTCTATTTCTTATGCCGGCGAACGCCGAACAAATCAGTACCATGTGGCCATTTTGGTTTTAGTTTTCAAGTGTTTTAGTAAAAACAGTTAATTTTTACTTTAGTAGTTTTTATTTTAAGTGCTAAGCTTTGACTTTTTGCATTTAAAATAAAAAGCCAACATATTAGATTACTATTAAACATGTTTGTAGTGTTTAATTTTTTGTTTTTGGTAATGCCAAATTTTATAGCAACCAATTTTTTTAACATGGTCACCCCATCAGCTGTTCAACTATAATTAGATAACATTAAAAATCTTAGAAAATGGATGCAAGTGAAATTATAATTGAAAATGTTAAACTTGCAGGCTTTTGCCATAATGAACATGATGTTCATTATTTTAATTATTCAAATACATATGAACTTAATTACTTATTTGCTTTAAGAGCCAATTGAAATGTATTAATTTAGGTCCAAGAATGATCCTTTTTAAAGAAATATTTGCTGTTTTCTTCAGCTGTCTATATGCCAAGTCTACTGATGAGTTGATTAGCACCAACGAAATGTCGTCGGCATATAGACAGCTGAAGAAGACAGCAAATATATGTTTTTAAAAAGGTTCATTTTTGGACCTAAATTAATATACATATTTTAATTATTTTTACAAAATTTTAAATTCTTTGATTGATTTAATTTTTTTTCATCATTTTATTGTGCTTCATGCGACGAATTTACACAGCGAATTTTAACCGGTGTATTCGTAGTGTTGGCGAAATTCGTCGCTCGTCCCGATTGTGTTCCCAGCATAAGGTCGATTATATTTCAATTTGAAAGCTGACATTGACGTTCAAAATTTTGACATGTCGCCGAATCGCAAATCATAATTGTACAAGAAATTAGTTTTATGATTTCTTTGATTGGGAGCCTGAGATCCTTGTGTACTATTTTTATTTTTCAATATTTCCTTTTTTCGGTGGAAAATTACGTCGACGCAAATAGCATAAAGAAAAGGACTTAGTAAAAAGTTCTTGTTTCTGCGCATACTGTTTTTTATGCAGAGTTTTTATACAGTCTTGGCGGCCTTTAGTCGAAGCGCCAGCACTGCAGGCCAGCACCAAACGAGTACTACAAATGTACACTCTTTGAATGTGCAAAGGAAGCTGTTAAGACTTTGCTGGAAACTCGCATCAAAACTTCCAAACGGTTATAAAGTCTGTCAGTCCAGCATTAGAAGTATTCAAGTGAACACATAAAAAGAAAATTAACAATTAAATTCAAATCATAATAGCAACAAATTAATAACAACAACAACAACAACTGAACAAGATGAAAAGATTAAAAGAAATGTTTTAAATACGACTACATATCGACTACTTTTACAAAAACAAAAAAAAAAAAAATAATTAAAACGCTTTTCATATTTGGAAAATTTTGAATATCATAAAACTGAAAAATGGGTTGAGAAGTAAAAGTAAAAGTTGCATGTTCAAATGATTAAAACAAAATAATAATAAAAAAAAAATATATTTAGCATATGATTTTTAAATATGAAACAAATGTGTGTTTCTCCATTGTAGTTACAAGACATGTACATGTGTATGTATGTATGTATGTATGTGATTAGATTATTAACAATTTGTAATGCTTCGATAACTAAAGAAATTTCTTACAAAGTCGGCTTCAGCGAGAGTTACATATGTATTTATGTGGAAGAAAGCAAATATGTGACATTTTATCACTGAACCATTAAAATTGTTTCAGTTTGTGACCCAAAGAATCAAGGCGGTGTTTAAGATTTTAAAACAGAAAATTGATGAATTGAAAAGTGGAGTTTCGAAGAAAGTTTCACCTGAACGTTTTTAAATCACTTGACGAGAACAAGTGGTGGCAAAAGGTTGTGTGCGAAACAAGACAAATAAATACGGTTTTTTATATGAATAGAAAAAAAAAACAAATATTATAAAATACAAAAAATACGCAGAAGGCAGAAAGGAGGAAGCCTTGCCAGGAAGAAAATAATACAATATTAGTTATAATTCTCATTCATTAGCATAAATAAATGTGTGAAAATGTGTTACTTTTGTATAGTGATAAAATTATTAGTATTAAAAATATTACTAAGCGATTTAATAGCAGTTGCAACGGCTGCTCGTTACGATTACGGTTATCATCCCAGCGCCGAGGAATACGATAATCTGTTAAGTGAAACACGCCGCTATTGGACGCATGCGCATCTGAAAAACGAAAGGGATAAACTTATGGCAAAATCAAACGAGAACAATTTCAATTCGCCGGAAAATCGTGCAACTTATGAAAGCAGATATTTTACACCAAAATTTCAATATGAAACTAATGAAGCCAAAAAGTATAATAATAATAAGCAGCATAACCCGAAAACCCCCGCTACAAGACCGCTGCAAACTATCGGTTCAACTTTGGAGTTCAATTACAACAGCAATGAGCTGCCCCAGCCTCTGTTTAACACAACTTTCAAGATCCAGCCTGCCACAGCTTACGACAGCAAGGAATCCTCAAGGCTTACAAAGCCATTGCAACTAGATGCAACCGATATTGTGGTAAAGCCTTTAGTTAAACCCCTTATTTACGGAGGCGAAGAAAGCTCGACGAAACGCAATTACACCCAGGAGGAAGGCCTGCCCATTTATTTCACCAATCCCGCTACAGGCATAGTCTATGCCATAACAGAATTGGGCCAATCTCATAAAAATTTAACCACAACAACCAACGGCTCAATACCGATTTTCATAACCAAAGAACAGTACGAAAGGGATATTTTCCAGCTGAAAAATATTTACGAACAAAAATGCAAAAACCGGAGAACGCTCACCACAACCGCTAAGCCCATTACGAGGCTAAAAAAACCTTTGGCCAACATTATACCCATCACCTCTGCCCAGTTCTCACCAAACACCCTCAAGAAGCCAAAACCAGTTATGGTGCAAACTGAACTAGTTGTCCAGGATGAGAATCCTGCCCCGGCCAGACCCACGAGGAAACGAAAAACTAAGCCCAAGCCTGTGTCCAAGCCAAAACGTAAAATTAAGAAACAAAAACCACCGGGTCACAAAATTCTAGGCACCACCATCAGACCTTTGCTGGCCAACAGACCCGAAGGACCAGCTATAATATTGGGCACCAGGACTTTAGCAGCAAAACCCTATAAAAGCCTGGATAATGTGGCCACTCAACTGGAGAAACCAAATTTTGAAAGTATCTTTTCCAGCACTACACACCAATCAGCAGCGGAAGTGGAGACAACAAGCCAGCACCGTCTGCACAAACGTTCCGCAGATGACAAACCAAAATATTTGGCCCAAAATTCCCCCACTACTTCCAACACTTTGCGCGAAAATGTTTCAAAACGGCTTGCAGTGAATTATTTGAGAACGCGAGAATTAAAAAATATAATTTTAAAAAATGTGAAAAAAATTTCTAATTTTGAAACGCCATCAAAATTTCGTTTCAAACAATTTTCAAATGCGCTTGCGAAAATTATACAAAATAATAAATATTATAACAGAGATTTGAAATTGTTTCGTAATACTTTTGAAAAAGAAAAATTTCCAAATACCCAGTTACCCATAAAATTAGAGACAAAAAACCTGTTTGTACCAGCAACGAAGGAAAATTTTAAGAAAGTGCATAATAAAAATGTTATTGGAGAAAATTATCTGAAAACTGTAGAAGAGCGAAATTTATTAAAATCTCCTCGAAACCAAGATTTTAAAACTTCAAATCTGCTCCATAAAAAGTTATCAGCTATAACACACAGCTTTAAGAAAAATAAAATCCTAGATAATTTAAAAGATTTAGAAATCAATATTTCCAATAAACAAGTTTTGCCATCAGCTGTTTTTGAAGAGCACAAAAAAGTATCAGCTTTAGCAGATACTTCTTTTAACAGGACTAAGGAAATACAAGTTAAATTAAATGCATTAAAATCAAGATTGCTCGCTAGTAAAAATTTCGCTAATTTCATAAAAGCAAATATAAATGAACTGCTCAAAAATTTATATGAAAACATAACCTCAACTACAAATAATTCGACTCATAATTTATTTCAAACAAGCACTGAAATTAATTTAAAATCATCTACTTTAAATATAAAAAAAGGAGATGAAAATCCAACATTCCCACAGCCGAATTTCAAACACCACATAAACAAACGTTCTACGGCACCGTTAGCCAAAGTCAACGCAACCCTGCCAAAACTCAAGAAACCTGCTAACAAAACTCTTGATGCTACACCTGACCCTAAGAATTCGAAAAACCAAACCTTAGATCAAATCCGACCGGCCTCCAAAGCATCTTCCATAATTTCTACAAAAACTACAAACTCTAGTGCCACCAGACTACAACGTCCTGCAAAGAAAATCACAAAACGTTTGAAAAAGCGCAAAAGATTAGCAAAAATTAAACGAAACCGCACTAGTTCCTCACAAACGTCGTTACAGCCGAGATCCCATAAAAGAGTTCTTAAAAAGAATAATAAAAAGGGGCAGAAGAAACCGCAAGGAAAACAGGATACGGAATATTATATATTTGATATAGAAGAAAGTTATGAGGAGGACGATGAAGACGAAGAAGATGATGATTCAGAGGAGGTGTATGTAGACGAGGAAGGGCATGAAGAGGTGCAGCCTGAAGCAGACATACTCGCTTACGATAGTGCCGCCTCTCCCACGCACACAAGTGAGGCAGCTTTATCCAATGAGGAAATAAATAATGACCCCAGCCCCACCAGTTTTAATAAACAGAACAAGAAGCAAGCGACCTACCACTCTGACATGGCTGAAGCGGTTTTAGAGCCCTCTCTTTTAGATTATGAGAATGATGAGAACGGCATTGATTTTAAAACTCAAGCTCCTTACGTTAAAAAACGTTTTCGTCGCCGACCACCGCGTCCGAATGATTATGATTACGAAGACGATGATGATGATGATGAGCATGACAATTCTATAGCTGCTAATTTGGGTGGCTTTTTTCGCATGATATTTTACCCCATACAAATGGTCATGGGCAGTGTTATGGATTCGTTTGGCTCCAAGGATAACAGCATGGAAGAGGATAGTCCCTATACACAGTATACCTCGTACCACAAAACCCTCAAGCAGCAACAGCAACATTCCAGTGAAGACTATGATGATGGGGATGATGATGATGGTGCCGATGATGATTACGATGCCAATGAGTCTAGTAGTTCTTCCCTTAGCAATTGGTTTAGTTCATGGTTCGCTTTCAATCGCCGCAACAAGAAAATTGGCAGCACAACCGTTGCCCCCAGCAAGCGGCCAAGACCCACAAAAGCAGCCAGCAGTTGGTTGCCTTCGTGGCTGAGTTTCGGCGCAAACGATAGAATTTCCACGGATACGGCCTCCCACGAAGATTATGATGAATACGATAGTAAGTACGAATATGATTTAAAATTAAGAGCATATCGCTGGTCTTTTTGTATTCGGGGGAGGGGGACAAGCCCAAAAAAACATTTATGAAATGATTTTCCATTGAGAGATTGTACTAAAATTGTGTATTGAAGTCAGCTCCCCAAATATAGTTACAACGATAAGCAATACCACTGATCTTGCGAATGCAGTCATTGGTCTATCGCACTTAATTATTAGAGGCAGCGGCGAAAGGAAGTGCCATTAAGCAAAGCACTCTTCAACGCAAAAGCATTTATGATATTTTGCAACAAAGTCGGAGCGAAAACAGTAGAGTTTGTCATTGTGTTTAGCAGAAAATCAAGTTGATAAAGAGTCACAAAACACACATAAACGGATGCATATTTATTTGTCTATACACCTAATTCTCTTTTTACACGGCATGTACTTTGCCAAGAAATTCCTGTAAAGGAAAGCTGCAAGAGGGTAATATAAACTGTAATCCAAATGCGGCCCGCTGCCAGTTCTCTACTGTTATACGTTACAACGCCACGCCAGAATATTCCCTGCAAGAACAGTGTCCGTCATTGGATGCACATATCCAAGGTACCTCGATACCAGGTAGTCGCATAACTACAACAAACCCAACACCAACAAACACTTCATTTACTTTATTGGCAGAGAAAAAAAAACCTTTAATATCTGGCACCCATTTATTCGCGTTTGTGTGTTACTGTTAAATATTTTGACAGTTCGAAAAACTAATTTATACAGCTTCAGATCGTTTTAATATTAACATTTTATTAACAATATTATTCAATATTTCGATAACAGTTTGTTATCATCTTCAGGATATTACAAATATTATCCAAATATTATACAAACGGTTATCGAAATATTGAATAATATTGTTAATAAAATTTTTATATTAAAACGATCTGAAGCTGTATAAATTAGTTTTTCAAATAATTGAAAATATCAAATAAATATTATATATTTTGACAGTTCTTTAGGCTGAGAGCAGCACTCAGCTGGGCTTGTAAGGTTATCTGGTTGGTATCAAGGTACTTTGTACATATAAAAGTACCTTCAAAGGACTAAATGCGTCCATAAAAAGATTTCATTTTTCCAAAATCTATGTTTCAATTTTCATTGCAGCAGCAAAAAATACCATATGTTATTTTTTGGGATAAAAATGTGGTTTTTCCTACTACTGTAACTTTGTGTAGTTTTGTGTCTCATTGTGAGAAATTCTTGATTGCCCTTATCTTACACTACAGTTACACGACCAAGTTTTGCCATCAAGTTTTTTTCACATACTGCTTGTCAAAATTCAATAAAATTGATAGCTGTGACGTAGGCTGCACGCAATTTCAAGAACAATTCGTTTTCAAGATGCTGTCAAGAAGAAAATTAAAAATAGCTTCTGGCAAATTCTGCTAAAAAAAATTAAAGCAAAACCTCCTCTTCTATATTCTACATTAAACCCAGAAACTAATTCAGATTCTAAATCAATATTTTTTTTAACTATTTAAATATAATCATAATCAGCCCAATCATGAATATTCTGAAGGAATTTTATTTCTAATGAAAATACCTTTCTCGAGAAAAAATTCCTCCAATCATAAATTACCTGAGAAACAAAAAAATAGAAGTTGGTAATATCGAAATTTTTTATAGGAAAAAACAAAACATGTTTTTAAAATACCTATTTTTGCCTCCGCCGACTATTTTTCCCCTTCGATGTGGCTAAAACAAAAAAAAAAAAAAATTCCTAAGGAATTTATCAACATAATAAGAGGAATTTGAAAAGAGAAAAAACTCTCACGGAATTATCATTCATGATTGGGCTGAATATACAAATATCTCTTTTTAAAATGAATAAATTTAATGGAAATCAATGTAAAAATAAAAGTAAAAAATTTGTTGGTTTTGCACGTAAATATTTTTATTTCTATTTTTAAGCTTGAATCTGTTTAATTTTTATCACTTTTAATTGCAACTTTCAAACAAAACAAAAAATATATTTTAAGACAGAACGAAAAAAAAAATTGTTGTCAGCTGTTTTGTTGATTGTGACTTGAAGCAAAAATTGTCATCAAGTTTGCATCAATTTTCGAAATTGTGAGTGTATGAATAAAAAAGTATGAATATTAAAACTTGAAAGGCAAAACTTGTTCGTGTAACCCCCAAGTTACCGAACTTTGCACAAAGTGTACGTGATCAAACTTAATGTCAAGCGCTGTTTTTTCAGGATTGGCTAAAATTATGCGTTCGTTTCAAAATTTGTTTTCTGAAATTTGAACATAAAATCACGAAAAGAATTTTATTTTGTATTCTTCACATTTTACGTTCTTTTCGGGGGAAAAAAATTAACTTTTTGTTATTGTTTTCCTTTGCTTGAGAACGAAAACAATTTATGCATTCTTCCTACTCTGGTCTTTCCTTGTATTCGTATTTTTATTAAAGCAAACAAATTGTATAGATTTACTTATGTGGAGAAGTTTGTTATAAACGGAAATCAATCTCTCCACCTTTTGTAAATATTCTTCAAAAACCTGTTCAAATATACCCAAGAGTTTCGCACTTGAGCCTTAACAGGATTGATTGAGTCTCTTTAAGTACACTTGTGTTTTTCCGTACCTAAACTTTCAAGTACGTTTCGTACTAAAACAAAAACTTAAATTTAGCACAAAGTTTTTCTTTCTGTGTATGTCGGAATGAAGCAGATCGATATAACTAAAAATCGTAATCAAATAATTTCTGTGATAGACCTGAATATCAAGTGAAAAATTATATGACTTCTCTTCTTTATGAGAATTCAAAAAAATGGTTTTACGTATTTACACCCTACTTTAGGCCCATTTGCAATTTAAAAACGTTGGATTTCTAAACTTCCCTCTTTCCCTGGTTGGTCTCTTGAACACGTACACGTGTTTGTGGCAAATTGGGTCAATATTTATGCACAATCTCACCATCACAATTTAAAACATCCACTCTTTTATTAAATATGTCACGTTTGATGTCGCTTATGTTTCCTACTTGTCATTTCTTTTTAACAATTTGTCCATTAGTACATTTATGTATATATGTACATATGTATGTGCATTTACTTGTGTGTTAATGATCACACATTTTGGTGCGCGCATTCAGTCGGACCGGACCGACTTTGCACTACTGCACTGCACGCAACTTTATTAATTAATAAAGCAATTGTTGTTTGCTGGAAAAATATTTGCACCACAATGCATTATAAAAATCGAACAATAAAGCGAAACTGGTCTTCTGATGCGATTGGCTATTGAATAATTATTTCATATGTATTTTTAATTTACAGCAGTGACTTGAGGAATTGCAAAACTACAGGGATTTTTCTACATGAGAGGGGAAAAAGAAACGGTTTTGACATGATTAAATTTAGGTGAACAGAAAGTAAAAATAAGTTTACGATGAAAATGGGTGTTGATGAGAAGCGTGGCGGCTTCGAAACAGCTGGTTGTAGCCCCGTTCAAGTTATAATTTTGCTTTATTTGGTTGTCGTGCATCGTCACATTTTTGAGAAACTGTTAGGAAGCAATATTGACATATTTCCAAATACATACCTACACGCATACACATTTACAAAACAGACAAAGTTTCTTACAAACACCTTTTTTTTTGATGCATTGTTTTCAGGCAATGAATAGTTTTCTTTCAGGACTGTGATGGACATTTTAAACGAATTCATTTTATGAGTCATTTTCTTAATGATATAATATCTGTATTATACGAAATCTACAGAAAAGCGGACATTTTGTAGCACATGCGTTACGTCACATTTTGCTTTAAGTCAGTGATAAAGCAACATATTACATTTGCGGTTTTCACGCTTCGTATTAAAGTGCTATTGTAGATCTTGGAGATGTTTTATATTTAATAAATTTTGATAAATTTAAAACTCGGCAACAATAAATCTCATAAATTTTTAATTTACAAAAGTGCCAAAAACTGTAGTAGATTTACTAAATGTAGTAAGTGGATATATTTACAAGTATAAAACAGCTGACAGATGTGGCGCCACATTGTTTTTTTGCTTACATATAATAAAGTGAATTGTAAACATTTCTTAAATGTGCTTCATACGACGAATTTACACAGCGAATTTTAACCGGCGTATTCGTAGTGTTGGGCGAAATTCGTCGTTCGTTCCAGTTGTGTGCCTAGCAATAAGGTCTATTAATTATATACGATTATTGCGGGTAGCGAGAAAATTTTTGGTCTTGTTGGCGATGACGACAATTGGAATACAGGTGATTGTATAAATATTTCTCTATTCAAAAATGCTTTTGTATTATTAATTAATGTGTGTACGATATACGACTGTAAAATTGTTTTTCGTTTACTATCACTCACAGCCAATCTCATACCTCTCGAACTCAGACTTGTGGTTGGAATACACATTTCTGCAGAGGCGATCAAAGCACTCAGCGTGTGACATCACAGCCACTGCAGCAATGTGTATTGAAAGCACGAGACTGAATTCGAGACGCATGACTGCCAATGAAATGCTTTTCAAAATAGTTAGCTGTTCCCCAGCTTCTACTAATTTTACTTTTCTATCTTATTTAAAAAGTATTACTCTTAAACTGGAGACAGAGAAAGGTAAAATAATACAGTTGCGATGATTACGTTCATAAAATAAAATGTTTACAATTTACTTACCAGAAGAGAGAAAGAGACAGAGAGGGAGAGATAAGAACCAAACATTTTAACTTCATACTCTGTATATTAACTTTGTAGTCTTTTTTTTTTTTGGGGCGGGGGTCTCTAGCGATTTTCTCAATGTTATTACTTCAGTTTCATTTCAGCCACTTCTTGAAAAATTGTGTTTATCACCTCAGTTTTCTGAATTTTGAAATCGGAACATAATGCGAATGTGAAAATGGTACTGTAAAAAAGCACAAAAAATACATAATTTCGATTAGTTAAGTATAACATTATTTTCAAAAACAAATGTAACCAGTTTGTAATTCTCTGTTGTAGGCCGTTGCCGCTGAGTAATTTATTGCGATTATAAACGATCTTAAAATAATCGGGAGAACACTTTTTAAAAAAACCAAAAACAAATAAAATATATTAATTCAGATCGGCGGCACATAGACAGCTGAAAAAGACAGAAAACATTTGAAAAGTCTATTTTTGGACCTGAATTAATACATTTCAATTGGCTCTTAAAGCAAATAAATAATTAAGTTCATATTCAAATAAAATATAATTATTTAGCAATACGTTTGAGCTGTATTCGGTTTGTTTGTGAAATTGTTTTTTTGTTTTTTTTGGAATTCTCTTATTTGTTTACAAATATTGGAATATGAAGTAGAATGTTAGAAACAAGGTACCCCGATACCAGGTAGCCCTATAAGCTTAGCTGACTAATGCTTACAGCCCGAAGAACACAACACAAACGCGAACAAACGGCTGACAGATATTAAAGATTTCTGTTTCACAAAATACATGAACTGTTTATTAGTGTTGTATTTTTTGTAGTTATGCGACTACCTGATATCGAGGTACCTTGTTTAGAACATATTTGCGTAGTAGTTGAAGTTTTTCCTCGCCTACTGACGAGTTGGTTGGCACCAACGCAATGTCGGCGGCCTATAGACATGTTTAAAACATTAAACACAGAAAATAGCTCTCAACTTTTGTTTGGTTGAAAATTTACCCCGGCTTTAATGGCAAATAATAAACTATTATTTGAATAATCGCGAATACTTTTGATTATTGTAAAAGAATAAAGAAAGTAATTAAATTACTTTGAATTGCTATTCTTAATTATTTTCGATTATTTTTTATATAATTTCATTTAATACATAAATTATTCAAGCTTGAATAATTTATTTAATAATCTCAAGATCAAATAATATAAAAATAAAATTATTTCATTTAGTTAAAATTTATTTCGCTTTACCATTAAAATGAAATTACATGAATAATAGTCAAATCTAGCCGTCGAAAGCAGTCTGAATACTTTTCTATTTGACTGTTTTTAAATAATTTAAAATAATCCTGCTGATCTTTAACTTTTTGGTAATCGTAATCAATTACTTAATCAAATTTAAAGCAAAAATAGTTTGATTCGTAACGATTATGATTATTAAACATACATATATTTATTTAACAGCTGAGATTTCAAATGATGTGGATTGTGGAACTTGCTTCTATTTTATGATTTAGGCCCAGCAGCACACTTATAGTGAATGTTTCTCATTCACTTTTTAATATATTTTTCTCAATCTGTTTCTTTTCTGTTGGCATACAAATGCCATCTAATATAAAATAACTAGTTCCAAGAATGTTTTTATTTCGCACGTTATAAAATAATCCAAGTAGACAGATAGACAGAATTGTTAATAAACTTACAAACCCATAACGGATGAATGCTGCACATTTCATGAAACAAGGTTATGAAAAAGGTTACGCTTTCTTTGTCGCCAACGATCATTTACAATTTTATTTGAAATCTACTTTAAAATCTTTGACGTACCTGGATTAAACGAAGCTTGTAAATGATTCAGTTTTTAATTTGTATTTAATTAGAATGGTTTGCCAGTTGGTTCGGTGAAATGAGACCCAAGGCTAGAAAGAGAACAACAACAACGACAACTTCAACTACTACGCAAATACCGCATGTTCCCATATTGACGATTGTGGATCCCCTGAAAAATCCACAAAATTGGATTGGCATACTGGCCCATCATATCATCAATCATACCTCAACCTCTACAGCAAACCCTCTAACGGACATTTGGAATAGAGTAACCACAACAACAACAGAAAATCCTGAAATACCTAAAAAGATATCATATGATAAATATCAAATATGGCGTCTGAAGCCACAAGATGAAAGTCAGGTCAAAGCCTTGGAAGAGTACAAGAAAAGTGAGGATGGCATCAAGTTGCAGTGGCTCAAGGGACCAAGCTTGAGGTGAGACAAATAAAAGTAGAAGGGAATGTATGTCCTGTGAAATGCCACATTTGTGTATTAATTTTTTTAGATCAGCGTTAAACTCTAATTGATGGATTTCTTTTAGGTCTAAAAATATACATTACAAATATTTTCTGTCTTTTTCAGCCGTCTATATGGCGCCGACATTTCGTTGATGCTAATCAACTCATCAGTAGATTCGAAACATTTTTAAATTTTTTTGAAACTCAACTACTTATTCCAAAATTATCATGAACAAAATGAGTATTAGGAATGTTCACACAAACCTTTAACTCTGAAAACATTTATTCGTCTTGCAACACTTTCACCTTTCCTCACAATTTCTATACAACGAGTTTTAATCGGTTGTAGTAACCGATTTTTAATGTATTTTTGAAAATATCACAAAAGTAAAAGATTTTTGAATATTCAAAAATTAACTTTTTTTATTTTAATAATTTTTCGAGTCTACCAATGAGTTGATTAGCATCAACGAAATGTTGGCGGCATATAGACGGCTGAAAAAGACAGAAAACATTTGTAATGTATATTTTTAGACCTAAAATAATACATTTCAATTGGCTCTTACAGAACATAAATAAGTTCATTATCGATAGAATTCGTTATATGCATGTATTATGCCCGAACCGATTTGTATGAACCAAAAATTTTCGTTTTGTGCAGTCGAAAAGTTCCACTACGGCATATCAAAAAAAAAAAAAAATCATTTTTGAGGCTGGCGAATTTTAGTTTTTTGTACGCTGTCCCACCTTTGGGCCAAGTTAGCATGATAGAGAGAAAATTTCATGTTCGGGAGGAGTCAAATCCCCAATATTTTTTTTTCGAACACATCGACCCTGTACCATAATTCCTTGGGAGGGCTGCCATACATGAAAAAAATTTATTTAATCGAACGCCTCGAAAATGACAATTTTTTTCTTCATGCCAAAAGTCGTCGAAAAATCGATGACACCCTATCGACCAATCCTAAGTGTATTTATGTATATCTTTTTAGAGGCTTAACTGATGTCTTAGTGCCGCCCAAAATGTTGGTGGATTTCCAGGCCTCTTTGACTTTTGAACTTATCGATCATGAGGTATTGATATTTGATGTGGGCAAAGCCATATCCTATGAAAAGACTAAAGAGGACTTTTTCTTTACCACCACCCAAAAACCTAAAAAACACCACGGCAACAAAAATCTCGCCTCCATTTCCAGCATGACTTGGCACAAATACTATGGATATGATGATATTATCAAATATTTGGAAACTATGCGCATGCGTTTTCCACATTTGGTTGAGCTAATTCACATTGGCCGTTCGTATGAAGGTCGACCTTTGATTGTAACGAAAATCGAAAGTCGCGAAGCAGCTGCAATAAATTCTGCTCATTATACAGCTCATCAATTGAATAAGTTGCGCCACAAGAAACGTATTGGATTGGCGAATGCCGTCTTCATTGAAGCCGGAACTCATGGCATGGAGTGGATTGGACCGTCAACAGCCACTTGGATTATCAATGAGTTGTTGAGGATAATGAAAAGTGAGTAGTCTATAATTTTCAAACGTCCTCAAATTGCTAATTAAGAAAAAAGCTTTCATTGATTTAGGTCTAAATATAGAACTTGTTAATGTTTTTCTATTTTTTTTTTTTTTTCAGCCATCTATATGCCGTCGATACTTCGTAGATACTCATCAACTCATCAGTAGATTCGAAAAAAAACTAAAAGAAAAATTTCGAACAAATTTTTTCGAAAAAAAAAATAAAATTTTTCGAGTCTACTGATGAGTTGATTAGCATCAACGAATTGTCGGCGACACATAGACGGCTGAAAAAAAAAAATAGAAAACATTTATATGATTTTATAAATGATTTATGTATATGACATTTATATCCCATTTTTTTTTTTATTTTTTCTTTTTCATTTATTTTTTCTTGCCTAATGTACAACATAACTATTTCTTTTTGATAGCGAAAAAGAAAAAGTAGTATATTTAAATTTGGTAGAAAAGAATTAAGGCGAAAAGAAAAGAGCTCGTATGAGTAGTTCGATCGAACTACACATCTCTAAGAAATAGTCAAAAAATTCTACAAATTTATTACATGTTTAAAAAGCACGTGTTTCAAATAACGGCACATGAAAATAGGGGAAGATTTTCGCTGTTCGTTATGCCCTCAAAAAGTCCTGATAAAATTTCAAAAACCAGGCCAATAGATGGCGGGAATTTCATGTCGCTTGCAACGCTATACAGTTTATATCTTTTGTACATTTCACGAGCTTCGTCATCACTCAAATAATGTTGCGAATTTTTCGCAGCCGGAAATTTTTCAGCCATTAAATCGCACAATGAAGGCGTTTTCCTCTCTAATGATTTGCCGTTAGATGGCGCAATTTCACATGTTTTCGCTTGTTCGTTAATCAAACGTTGAACGTTTGGGGCGGAGTGCTGCTGCAGCATCTGTTCTGTTGAAGGTTGTCTGGAATCATGGTTTAAAGCATGAAAAGTGATGATGGCACAAAGTACAAGAAATGAAGCCATTGCTATGAGTTTAACATTCCTGGAAAGCAACAGTTTTGTTTGTAAATTAACAGGCAAATTTCACGAACTCGAAGGTTTTCTTTCGCTCGTATAATTTTTATAATCTTTAAACCAAAGTTGTGATTACTGTTTTCGTTTTGAATCTAATTATGCGAACGACGAAAGTGACCATACAACTTTAAGAATACCTGTCTGCCTGAAGTAATTTTTTAGCAAAACTCCACAGGTACTGGCTGACTGCTATCCAAAACATAATAGAGATCATGATAAAAAAGCTTTTGATGAAAGAAAAAAAAAATCATTTGCTTTTTTTTTGGAAGAGTATCAATACACATTGCTTACGAAACAATTCCCACAAAGTCGCATAAAACCGATGAAAAAACGTGGGGGGTAAATTTGAACGTGGTGGGTGCGGTTGGAGTGGGATATACTATGAAATTTTTTAATTTTGCAATTGTTTGCTGCATTTTTTTCGATGTTTGCGCGTAAACGCCACTGTCTTCATTACGCACAGCTTCTTCCTCAGATTTATTTTCCAAGTCCAATCCAAAGTTTGCCTCATGCTTGGCTTCTGATCTTAACGCTGTGCATTTCTCACAGCAGCAAACGGGCCACGGACATTGCAGAGTTTTGGCTTTTGTATAGACACGGCAATTTTGCATATTTAAGAAATAGAAGTGAAATTTAATTTAAATCAATTGAAAATTTTGCTGGTTTTCAAAAAATAAAAAAAAACAGAAATAAAATTTTGATTTATTTATGCATGACTGATTTAATTTTTTTTTTTTTTTCTTTTTGGGGGGTTTCAGAAAACATTAGTGACGACCAGAGTTTCATACGTAACACGACCTGGTATATAATGCCGGTTTTAAATCCAGACGGTTACGTTTACAGTCACGAATTTGATCGCTTTTGGAAAAAGTCCCGCTCACGTCATGTCTCACGACCTTCGGGCATAATCAACTCGGCCATGACTTGGCTGCAAAAGAAGCGCGCCAGAGAAAAGGTTTGCTTTGGCGTTGACTTGGATCGTAATTGGCATTATCAGTGGAGTAGACGGGGCAGCTCTAAATCGGTTTGCAATGAATTTTATGCCGGACCAACACCATTTTCCGAACCGGAAACAAAAGCTTTATCCGAATTTCTAATGGATTACAGGACCCAAATAAAAGTGAGAGCACGAACTCTATCGGGTGTGAGACATATTATAATAAATTATATATTCTTTTGCTCTTACAGCTGTTTGTTTCCATGCAGTCGTATGGCCAAATTATAAGTTATCCCTATAAAGCGAACACAACTTATGATGCCGAACGTTTAGATGAGTTGTTGGATGTTGCCATGGTGGGTACGGACAATTTGCGCAAGCGGGGCAGTAAATCTAGATATAAAATTGATTCCTCTAATGATCTTGTGGAGAATAGATCTGGTAAGTTATTTTTTTTTTTTTTGTATTTATTGAAGGGGAATGGGTTGTCATTGATCTGACCGATCATGATTGAAGCGATTTTCTTAGCTGAAGCATAAGGGCTGTCTATCATATACAGTGCTTCGACGCCACACCGTGACAATTGCCACGCTCAAAAGCAACGTGAGTTTTGTCTGTTCGTGTGCCAGTTATCAACTTTTGCGATTAATACAATTCATTCATCATGTTGCCAGAGTCCGTACAAATTATTTACGACAATTGCCAATTTAAACAAGTAGCAGAACGCAGTGTTTCGACCATCACCATGACAAACAAGTGACTGGAATATGAAAATGAGACCTCTAAGCTGCTGTTACTACTCGTTATTACTTCCTGGGGCCGAATTCCGGCTGTCATGATCGAATATACCCGATAGATACAAAAACAGAAAAGACCCAGCATGCAAACACGGATGCCGTAATTTGACACCAGATTATGGCGCTGCTAGTCGGTCACCCATTTCTCGGTGGGCTAAAGGCTTTATTATGGCAACTTTGCAAAGCTGCCATACAATGGCTAATTACCTTATCGGGTTTTATTTCGATTGTACTTACTCAGGATTGAGAAATATTTTTCTTTTGTGGTAACATTGTAATAAGCAACAGTTTTAAGAAAAAGTTATAGCTGGGGCACGCACATTCATGGCGTTTCACGTCGTTCATCAGCACCCAAATTGCCACCTGAGCTGTTCATTACTGACTATCAATCAGCCCAAATATCAAATTCTTGCGGCATTTCTCTTTATGGGAAAACATTTTTCTCGAGCAAAAATTCTTCAATTCTAAATTTCGTGAATTTAGAATTCTTCAGTTCTAAATAGTGGCATCATTTTGTTTTGAAACCACCCATTTTGCTTGCTGACATTCAATTGTATGCTTTTCAGTATTACACTGTGCTACTTGAAAAAACCGGCAGACGGGGCAACCAGTGGGTAAACCTAATTCGAGTGCGCTGAATTCAGTGGTGCTAATCGTTTTTTTTTTTTTTAGGTTAGCTCTTATTTTTTGAGATATACTGTTATTTTAAGAGCTGAAGATCTATGATGTCATTGCTCTTTAAATATTAACATACATATAATTTGTAATTATCCTGTTAATAAAATAGAAATAAATAAAAAATACTGTTATTTTAAAAATGGAGGAGGTAGAACAACATATATTCCCTTAACTCAAAAACGGTTTATAATATTGAAAAAAAAAAAAAAAAAAATAAAAAAAAACCGAAATTTGGCAATAAGAAAAAAAATTTTTTTCGATAAAAAAATTCAATTTTTTTGCAAAAGTTTGAACTATTTTGTTCTTCATATTGATTGACCATACGATGGGCTTTCTTTTGCACTGCAATTAAAATGAATTTTTTATGAAAAAAATAAAAAAAAAAAAAAAAAACCGAAATTTGGCAATAAGATTACCTCTCAATCAAGGCATAGAGTAGTATAGAAAAAAAATTTTTTTCGATAAAAAAATTCAATTTTTTTTTGCAAAAGTTTGAACTATTTTGTTCTCCATATTGATTGACCATACGATGGGCTTTCTTTTGCACTGCAATTAAAATGAATTTATTTATATGTATGTAATTAATTAAAAATTGTAAGAAAATACATGTTCCGCTCATTTTTTATGTTAAATTTGTTTTCTGAAATGTCATTTTGCTAGTGATGGTACAAAAGCAATCGATTTTCTGCCATTATTTTAGTGATGTCATTAAAAAAATCGAAAGATGTAAGATGGAACAAAATGTGAAAGGATGATCCTTCTACTGATGTAGAAAGATGTAGAATTTTCGCCCTGTATAATTCTAATGGGAAGATGTAAACATCTTTGCAAATTGATGAAAGATGTAAGATGAGCGTAAAAAGGCTATTATAATATAAAATTTTATCATGTTATTGCTGCTTATTTTGAGTTTCGCAATCACGTGATTTGCAGAACAGGCCTGAAAACTATCAATACCTATTGGTGTGATTATTATTTATTTTTTTTTTTGTTACATTTCCAGGTTGTGCTGATGCTTTTGCGGCGTACGAGGTTGGCATACCTTTCAGTTATACACTCCAGTTGGCAGACAATGGAGTCCATGGTTATTTGTTGCCCAGTGCTTCAATTGAATCGACTGCTAGAGATTCATTTGATATAATAACCGGAATGTTGGATTATATATGATAAGTTAATTTTGCTGTCACTAGTTTTACTACAACAATTGAATACATACGTATTTGCTTACTTTAGAATTAGAAATATTATGCCTTGCATCGTATGTTTATTTACCTTAGTGTAGTGTTATTCATAAAAGTTTATCCAATTAAGATTTGTTGCTTCTCAGTCACTTTACTCTGCATCAGGAGGCGAAAGACTAATATTCTCAACACACGGGTTTCATTTGGTTCTCACAAACGCCCTTTTGAGAACGCTAACCCCAGTTTGGCGCTCAATGTGCTTGCGGTCTGCCATCTTCCTAAGTTTTTATTGCGGACTTAAACCCTCCTGTATAAAGCAAGCAATTGACAAAAAATTACGAAACGCTTTCAACCAGTCTTCAACACATCTTTATACCGAAAATTCACTGTATTCCAAAGCCTGTTGTTTTTGTTTGGCCATTTGCTCTGTACGAATTGATTTTTGAGTTTGTGCATATTTGAACTACGTATTCATGTGTATGATTTTATAAAACCAAAAAAGCTAAATAGTTTTGCCTCTAAAACGATAGTTTGCTACATTTAAAGTAAACGTTTAGAACAGTTTTTTTTAAACTCAAGCTATTAAATAATAGTTCCGCACATTGAGGCTGCAGTATTGTGAATGAATACCAGTACTTTAACAAGCTGTACAAGGGTAACAGTGAAACCCGCTAATACAAATATTTTTAGCTGTAACGAGAAAAAATATTTTTAGTGTCATTTACTGGAAAAAGATTAAGGAATCGATTAAAGCTGAGTGCACCCATTTGTTCCGAGCAACATTTTTTTGTTACAAGTTGTTTGAAATTTATTCATGGGTGTCCGTGGAATCCGATTTGAAACCGACAAAAAATTACTTCAGTGTCATCAAATCAAATCCGATGTCATGGGTGATACAGAAAACCGATGCCATTAAATTTCACAGCACCAAATTAATGTTTTAGTTGGTTTGAAATCCAAAGACAGGCCCGTTTGTTGCTTCTTTCCAAAGGGCAGACGTCAAACAACATACATTTTATTTGTACGAAAAAACAAATGTATGAATTCAGCTCAAGGCGAATCAAGTATACATAGGTGGTCGCAATTCAATTCGCTTCAACATTTTCTCTCGAGACGTCACAAGTTTAGTTGTCGTTTTCTATCGGCTTTGCAACTCAGAAGATAAAATCGTGGAAAAATGTTGAAGCGAATTGGTATGCGGGCACCTGTAATGGATTCGCCTTGATTCAGCTTTAGTGCATCATAGAGATGTGCGGTTGTCGTGAATATGTTGTCACGCGTACGTGATTGCCATTTTAAGACAGTTCACGGAGGCTCAAAAAATTTCACGAACAAGTTAAAACACTTTTGCTTTGCAAAACAACTTTCACACATTTTTGCATGAATTGTTTTTCAATGTAGATTATTTTAGCTCAATTTTTGCTGCGTGATTGAAAAAATTTCGCTAGTGAGCGCGCGTGACGTTAGCCAAAAAACACTCACGCGCACATCTCTAGTGCATTAAAAACTAAATTATTTATTTATTGAGAATAAAAACTATTGCCTGAGTCTTAAAATTTGGAAATTTTTATGTTTAGAATTTAATCATTTGAAAAACAAAGCAAGGTGTTTTTTTTTGTATCTCAATTGAGTTGTTTTTGTTTAACCAATTAAAAACTTTGCAACTTGTTCATATTTTCTTCAGAAAAAATTAACAGAAAAATAAAACAAGATGTGTAGTAATTGAAAATCCTAGATAAAAAATTAACTGCATTTTTTTGTGTGTGTGTTTTTTTTAAATAAATAAAGAAAACGATACAGAATAACAAAAAACGCAATTGAAAAGTTTCTATTAAATTGGATTGATGTTTAGTTTCTTGTTTTTTTTTCCACGATAGATTTTATAGTTTCTTTTATATATATATAATAATATAATATTAATAACACTCACTTCTTATTATTACTATTATTCTTGTATGGTAATAATAAAATTAGTATATAATGTAATAATGTGCTTACTTACAATGCTATAAAATAATGTTTTACTTTTTTAATGTTGCATGTTTAATTTTTCCGTTTTTGCGCACTTTTTTGTTTTTTTCTTGTTTTTCTGTTTTCTTTCTTTATCTACAAGGTGTAAAAAAACTAATACAATATACTTTTTTTTAAGTTAAATATATATATTAAACTTGTAAGAATAATAATAATAAAAATAAAGACTAACTATAAAAAGAAATAAAATATTATTTATAAATTTTCCTTTAATTTTGTTTTTGCATAAAAAAAAATATCTAAAAAATAAACTGCTTAGAAGGTTACAAAAGGAAAATAATCTACAAGGAAGAAGGGGAACAAATTGAAACAGGTTTTAAAGAAAGTTTTCTTTTAGTATAATCATTTTTATTTGAACTTTTTTCATATAATAGAAATGTTCAAAATTATTAAAGCATTATGATTAAAATTAGATTTTTTTATGAATAAACACAAAAATCTTACGACAATCTTTTCCCAATTTGAAACAGGTGTGTAAATAAAAATTGAATTTAAAATAAAGTTTTTATTAAAAGTAATTCACTTTCTTGGAGAGCAAATTGTATGCCAGGCATATCTATATATATAGAGAAAGATTAAGTTACCACAAAATGTTACAAATTTTGAGTGCAAATGAATTGAATTGAAAAAAAAAAAAACGAATCTAGACAATGATTTGTGTTGGTAGTAAAGAGTAAAGGAAATGATTTGGTTACAGTAGGGCTTCATATAGTATTTATCGAATAATTTGTTTCTCATAGTTTTTGTTCATAATTACGAATTATTATATTACTATAGTTATGCAATCGAATTTTATTTCTTTTCTTAAATCATGTTTTCCTTTCTTCTTTCTTGCAGTTACAATCCGTGTTTTATTGTTACAAAAAACATTTATTTTTTATTTTTTTTTCTAAATGTAATGTTGTAGTTTGTTTTAACTATTTTTTTTATTTTTATTTTTTTTTTTACTTTGCTTTATTACCTCCAAACATTATATGGGACACAGTGCATTTAGCATTACTTTCTTTTCTCAATGAATTAATAATAATAATTAAAAAAAAAAAAAAAAAAGAGAATCTCTTTATAACGCCTTAAACTGTGCTAAAAGTAATTGGCTAAAGATCATCGGACATGAAAGAGTTTTGTGATTTTGATTCCTCTATTCGCCGTATTTGCTGGCGTAAATACATAACCCTTGTGGAAGAAGAACAGAAATGTTAGGATTAGACGTTCAATATTTCATTTCTTGCGAGTCGAAACTTACTTTTGTTCTTGAAGTGTTGCAGTTATTTCAGTTATTCTAACTAAACTTCGCGCACATTTCAGCTCTGCAGATACCTTTGTACATTGCAAATCTCCGTATAAATGGGCTTCCTCTGAACATTTCTGCGTCTGAAAATTGAAAAAAAAAATACTTTAAAAACTTATATCAATATTATAAGGTTCTAATTTTGGAATACAATGCGAAAGGCCACAATTTATATGGAAAACAAGAACAAAATTTGACATACAAATTTGGGCATTCATTAGGTGGTCTGTTATCTGAATATCACTTTACTTGAAATCATCTCATGTCGAAGGGAAAACTGCATCACACATTTGACTTTGTGCCTATTTGTTGTATTTTTTGCTATTGTTAAGTCGTTTAAAATGTTATTTTAGACTTCATTTATGTACATATAACGCAAAATTGTATGTTGTTGAGATTCATTTTGGAATTTTATATTTACATATACATATATTTACATTACAAAGCAATATAACAAATTTGTAAAATATTTTCAAAATTGTGTTCTTCATACAAAGTTCTGGGGCCAAAATGCCTACTAAATACAGTCACTGCCTGTTTTTCTAAAAGCGAACGAAATTTTCTTTCAATTCATTGCCCTGAAAAAGGCTATCCGAAGGAAAGCGAAATATCGACAAATAAAATAAATAAATAGAGGGACAAACAGCTCGAAAAAATTAAATAATATTAGACTAAAAAAAGGGATCGAATAAACTGAATAATTAACAAAATAAAAATTAAATATTCAAATATGAACTTAATTATTTATTTGCTTTAAGCGTCAATTGAAATGTATTAATTCAGGTCCACAAATGAACCTTTTCAAAAATGTTTACTGTATTTTTCAGCTGTCTATATGCCGACGATATTTCGTTGGTGCTCATCAAACAAACTTTTAAGAATTTTTCAAGTCTACTGATGAGTTGATTAGCACCAACGAAATGTCGTCGGCATATAGACAGCTGAAAAATACAGTAAACATTTTTGAAAAGGTTCATTTTTGGACCTGAATTAATAAAAATTAAATATTTATGCCATTATAAAAAAATAAATCATTGAGGGTTTTCATGCTTTTTTCACAACAACAACAAAATGTATGTATTTGCACTTTGGTTCATTTTCCCTCATTTGCACTAAAAAAAAAAACCTTGAACAAATAGAAGTGGACAAAAATGCTCAGATGTAAATAAATAATGTAAACAACAATAGATGGCGCCAGCAGATGGCGAAGCCGACTAACAATTTTCAGCGGAGTAGACACATATGTATATGGTATTGAATAATAATAAATAAATAAAATAAAGCTTTGTACAAAAAAAAAAAAAAAAAAAAAAAACAGCGATGAGGAAAAGTTTCAATACAATAAAAACCACATTCATTTCAATTAAAAATACGATTTTTTTTTTTTTTCAAACAAATGCATGCATAAGCTTTAATTTAATAATAACAAAAGAATATATCGCGTCTTAATTTGTATGGCCGTCTTTGCAAAATTAAAATAAGATCGGCAGCGGCTTGTAACACAATAATAAAGTAGCCGGCGGCTGCGTGCCGTTGGCTGACGCCGATGGACTTTGCCCTCTATGACATTTCGTGCATTATTCTTTGCATATTACAGTAGCGTTAGTTAGAATTTTGAAATATATAAAAGAATTTAATCAAAAAAGCAACAACTGTGTTCTTAAAAATAAAATAAGGAATTTGTTAACTAAAGCAATGCATTTTCAAACCTTCAATGAAGAATATAGCAGATTTGCACAACAAAAAAAAAAAAAACGATCAACCATAACTTGCACTGCAAATTTGCACAGCTATCATCGTGAGTACCCTTCATGATTCAACAGCATTTTTGCCATGAAAGTTACATCTGGCGTTTTTTCGAGTTGTTCTTTCTTTCGGACTGCCAAAGAGCATGTTTTAATTATTGTAACAAATTAAAGAGATACTTGTAACACTGGTGAAAGCTTCTCATATTACAACATGTGCGCCGAAATCATTTCCCTTTTATGCAACTCTCATTTTGCACGATACATTGGACAGCAATATTGTTTTACATATGTAAAATATATATTTCCTTTAAGGACAAAATTTTTTCACTTGCCACGTTTGATGCAATAAAAATGCCCATACCAAATTTTTTTAGAAGTGGTTACATTTTTTATCTAAAGTGAACAACGGGCAACAATGTGTGTTTGGAACATGATAGAAAGCGAAAACCAAATTCGACTTGCATCATATTCTACACACAAGTTTTTCTTTCTTGTTTTATGGCCAACTTTCCTTTTTGTTGCATTCATATCTAAATTAAGAGTCCTCCAGTAGGAGCATTCGAAAATAATCATCAATACAAAACACAATGCCACTGAAAAAAAAGCTTACAGCTTTAAATATACATATAATTTCGAAACTTTAAGCGTATTCTTGGTGTCAAAATAAAACCAGTTGGTGTAATGCAAAAGAAAACTACTTAAAATAGCAAATTATTGGTTTCATTCCTCTTCTATTCAGTAACAGAAAATCGAGATGATTATTCATGCTTCACACATGCACAGCAACTGAAATTATGTAATTTGTTTACTTACCTGTTTTTCTAATTGATCTGCTGCCCAATTGGTAACATGCGCTATTAAGTCGGCTCTAAAATACTTGCTAAGTTTTGTAGAGATTTCAGGGCCTTGCGAACGGCCAGCTTGTATTGAATTGGAAACACAGCTTTGCAATGTACTTAAAGAGGCTGACGATGCACCGTCCACTTGAAAAAAAAAAAAAAGAATTGAATAAAATGTAAAATCAATAATAAAAAAAAGAAAATATTACACAATATTTCTTCTTACATTTTCTTTGTTGCTGCTCTAATGATGAACTACCACTCAAATCTAGTTCCTGCGTAGGAGTCGGTGGGCCCTCACCCGGTATTACTCCCATGCCGTTGCCGCCAACGGCTCCGCCACTGCCACCGCCACTGCCGCTGCCAATTGTGCAGTTTATATTAACATTGGGAGTAACAGATAAATTCGACGAGGAACATAAAGCATTGTTGCCACCAACACTTACAACACCTCCAGCGGCATTGAGAGAATTAATGCCAACATTGCTATTGATGCCACTACCGTCGACAGTCTTAAGTCCATAAGGATTATTGCAGGAATATGAGGCAGCAATGCCTGCCATATTGACACCACCAACGCCACCGCTGACTCCGCTGCCGCCAATGTTATTGGCATGAGTCATAGTCATAGAGACGGAGGCGCCGGTAGAATTGACGCCAACACCAGCACTGCCGGAGGCAGACGATGTGATGGGGCTCTTGCTATAACACATGGGAGACATGCCGTGAGAATGCGTTAAATTGTAGAGAGGAGAATTTAAAGCGTTTTCTCTGTTCATGAAATTTAGGAAATTAATAAAAAGCTTTACGTGCAAATAGTTTGTCTTGAGCAATCATACCTTAAATTCATTACTTGACCAGGTGCAGCGTGGTTGTCTGCGGCGGAGGAGGTCATGAGATGAGCATCCTGCGCGTTTAAATGATGGTGCTGCTGTGACCGCATCATATGGGAGGGGTCCTTCGAACCCATTTTTGGAGGACCTGGTGCATTTGAATTTAGATGATGATCCACTTGATTCGATGACGACGTTGCAGTGGACTAGAAAATTTAAGAAAAAATTATAAACAAATTCTGCTTGCTCGAGCGAGCAATTAAAGTCTCAACTTACATTGGGTGAACCTATCATATGAGATTGATGTTGCAACGAAGCAACAGCATCCATTTTCCTATGGTTACTGCTTACACTATTCGGCAAACCGCCCTGGCTGGACACCGCTGGCATATTTGTCGAAGAAAGACCAGTTGTGGGCAACATTGTTGCACCGCCGGCAACAACTCCTGCACCAACTACGGCACTAGCGGCGGGATTACCACACGTCACACTATAGTGCATGGATGATGACACTACACTTGGTGTTGTGGCATTGACAGAGGAAGAGGTCATATTACTAGAGGCATTGGGATGTGAAGCTAAGCGCGGCAAAGCATTAGGCAAGCCCACAGTTGTTGATGGTAGCGCTTGATCGTTATGTTGATTGCCGCCGCCATGTGTTGTTGGTGTGCCAGTCAAAGAATAACTGGCCTCAGATGTGGGCGTGGAATCGCCTGGACTAATATCCATGTCGGCATTGTCAGCTAAGCGAGCTGAAATTGTTGCAAAAAGGGTAAGCAAATGGCATCATGTTAAAATTGAATATGTTTGCTTACCATCTATACGCCTTCGGTGAGCTGGTGGTCCACTATCATCGTAGTTCCACCTCAGTCGAGAATTGCCACGAGAACTGGAATGTTTGTATGCTAAAAGGAAATATGTAGTTTTATTGAACGAACTAGCAAAGGTGTTTCTGACAAACATACTTGATCTGGAAAACCGTTCTTCGCGATCTCTGTCACGTTCCTTGTCACGATAGTCCTTTTCACGGTGTTGATCACGCGCTAGATTACTAAAATAAAACAAATGAATCGATTTCAGTTAAATTCAAAATCTGCATTTCGAATACAACTGGTTGTATTCGAGACTTTAGTATATTATAAGATTTTTTCCCACAACGAATATTTTGGCCGGTTATTACGATTTCCGTTTCAAAAGATTTATAAAGCAAAAAGAGACCGCTTAGCAAATCCCTCTAACTGATCGCTTCATTACCGACTGTCTATATTTAAAGCCAATTATAGGGAAAACACACAAAAGTGTTCATATAATGCATATCCGTGGGCATTTTTTGACGTTTCTTTTCTCAAGAACCATCAGCGAAAACAGATCTATCGAACGTATGTATGTATTGGTGTTTAAATCACTTCGAGTTATTGCGGGACAAACATGGGAAAACTTATTTTTACACATGTCTTATAGCTTTAAGGCAGTTCAAGTTTCATTTGTTAAGATTAAATAAATTTAATATTGAACACTTACCGCTCACGTTCAACCCATTCCTTTGGTTTTTCCCACTGTGAGACTTCTGTTTTACAGTTATAATAATACATTTTTCCTGAAAAATTCAACAAATCTTTTATAAAGAAGATGTCATAAGAGATGGAAAAGTTTCCCAACTCACCCGAAGAACTAACGTGTTCACTCCAATCCCCACATCTAGCAACACGTTCACCTCTATCATTACGTTCGCCGCTGCCACCGCCTCCCCCACCACGATCTCTGTCACGATCATCACCACCACGATTACTGCGATCTCTATCACGATCCCTGTCGCGGTCACGATCGCGATCTCGTTCTCTCATAGAATCCCTTTCACGTTTACTATCTCTTATATCACGATCTCGGTCACGATCACGATCTCGTTCACGATCGCGATCATCTGAGCCCGACCGTTTGTCACCGCTGCTGGAAGAACAGAGCTTGGCCCCGCTACCACCACCACCACCACCACCGCGTCTATCAATCCTATCATGATTGGTGCGATGTGATTCAGAATCACGATCACCCCCACGACGATCGCGTTTATCTATTGACAGAAATTAGATTATACATGCACATACATATGTTGTGATAAATTGCATTCAAGGCTTTTGCTTACCTGAATATTTATCCTTTTTATAAATATCGCGTTCGCGATCTCTCATTTTTTGCATGTAGCTGAAACGATCACCACCTCCTCGATAATCACCACGATCTCTAATATCGTGCGAACCACCGTGACCTCTAGAGGATGGTGAGTCTATTTCAGGCGACTGTGACCGATACGATGAACTATTACCATTGTTTAGTGGGCCACCACCGCCAACTGGTGAAATGTCGCGATCGCGATAATTTGATGAGCGATCACGTTCATAATCTCGTTTTGAACTGTACTTGGAACTCTGAAATTGAAAAAAAAGGTCCAATAAATTTGAAATGAATCTCACAGGTAAACAGCATTTGCAGTTTTCAAATAAGAAAAACCTTTTTTAATTTTCCATTCGATAAGAAGCATAACTTTTGATTCAAAGCCAATATTTCAAATAAAGAAAAACCGAAAAAAGAAAAAAAGCTTCAAGTAATCCAAAAATGTGTTTTCGTTTGTTAGAACAAATACAAATAATGGAGACAAACATATGAAATTATGATAGTGCCAAAGAGATGCAAATTTTATTTTATGTGTTTGTTGAAACAACATGTTGTTTGTGGCCTTAAAAATTTGGAATAAAAAATTTAATAAAAACGTGTATATAAAATTATCTAAAGGGTTTATTTATTTATTGTTTTTTTAGAGGCAAACAAACTAAAAAGAAAAAAAAAACTTAACAGAACAATTATTAAAAATGAATTTTGTAAGCAGTGTAAAAGGTATCCTCTAATTTGTTATTTATTTTTTTTAAATTATTTTAATCCTCTAATGACCACTACTTACATCTACGATGCGACACAGTCCGACAGCAGCAGCATTTTTATTACATTCAGCTGCCAGTGTTGTTGTGATATCGAGTGCAATACTATTTGTAGCAGACATAAACTGTGTGAAGAGTGGGTATTTAGGGCCCCCTCTCGTTTTAGAACTTGTGTCTTTTCTTATTTATTGGTTTGATGAATCGCTTCGCTATTTCTTAATTTTTCTCTTTTCTTTTTCTTTTTTTTTTTTTTTTTTTCTTACTATTTTATTCTTTTGCTTATTAGTTCGAGTTATGTTTTTTGATTTTGATGAAATGATGACTTTTTACAACATTACAATAAACAAAAGTTCTGATGACTACAAATAACAACAGTAACAAATGAAGTGTTTGCTTTAAAGAGCTCTAGCAGTGGGAGCAGTTGCAGTATGCTTTTGGTTTTATCCTATTTCAGCCTGTTTGTCTTTTTGGTTAGATTCAAAATACAATTTAAACCAGTAATTTTTTTGTTTTCAATAATATACATACAATAGGAATGAAACATATAAATTAGATAATTAAACATATGTATAAAAAAAAAAGAATTGTTTTCATAAATGCAATTAGGAAAGAAAAAAGGAATAAAATTCAAGAAAACATTATCGATATTAGTAATGAAGAGCAAGAACTTTTTGCTGCAACAAAAGTTCAGCAGAAATATTTCTTCACCCATATTCCAAGAGTCGACGTCGTCGTCGTCGTCACCTCAGCTGGACTTAAAAAACTGTGAGTTTGATTCTCTCAATCTCTTTGTTGTAGTGGTGGTAGTCGAAGCATTGCATTCTGCTGGTCATTTCAGTGATAACTGCCATCATTGCCCGGTCATTGCAATCTCACTGTGAGAACCAATCCCATATTTTCAACAATTATCTAAAACTTTTCCGGTTGTAGTTCAGAAACCGTCTGTTGTAAGCTTAGGAAGCCTCATTTTCCGTCTTCTTGACATTTTCTTATTCCCCAAACAGCCAAACAGTACTGTCTAATCTAAATTACAGTGAACGCTTTCTGAATGACAACTGAAAAAATTGCTATGGGTTTGAGATTTTTATGAATTCTCTGGGTCATCAAACATGCAACAAATATATTTCTTGCCAAGGCGGACATTTAAGCGTCATTTTCTTTTTTTTTACATCAACTTTCGATGACGACGACTGCGACTCTTGTAATAAGGGGGGAATGAAAATTCTTTTCTTATTTAAATGTAAGAGATGTGATTATTTGCAAACAGCACTAATTAGCTAATTAATGATTTTGAAATAAAAACATTATATTAATAAAAATATGCTTATCATTCAAAACACCAACTAGAAAACGAGAACAAGTTTTTACAATGAACTCACCTGATACGAATGAGATTGATGCTTCTCAAAGTAGCTGAAAAACAAACAAACAAAAAAATAGTAATAAGAATTCAAAATCATATTAAACAATTTATAATTTAAGCAATAATGATAAATTATGATAAAAGCATCAGAATGTTTTCTTAGCGAAAATTATCTAGAAAAACCATTCCTCCATATCCTCCTAGAGTCGTTTACGTCGTCCACTAAAATCAGTATAAAAAAAAAAAAAAAAAAACAAAAAATGCCGCTTTCACTATTGACATTCGACTAATATAGCATGTTTCCACGACATGTGCTTCGCTCTCTATTTGTGCTTAACACCCCAATCAGGAGCGAAGCAACGTGCTTCGCCATACAAAATTTTGAGAGCGAATGAAGTTGCTTCATGTTGAAGCTACATGCGAAGCACGTAAAATTCCTGTCTTCTCTAATTTATATGGCAAATTTATCTGCACTGTCTGACAAAATTATATATTGTAAAAAAATAAAAATAAATAAAAAGCAAAGAAAACGTAATTCTCCCATAAAAATAAAAGCTAAGTTCTGGCCTATATTTAATGCCCTGCAATGCCAACTCCGAAGACATTTCCATATGAATGTTATTTTTTTTTTTTTTTTGCAACAACACTTACACTTACTTTTTTTGATCATTTAGACAAATTTTCTTAACGAAAATTAATGGAAAATTTATGCTGGCTTATAAAAAACCAAAGTCAAATCGAAGCACATAGACGAGTCGTGTAAACAGTGTGATTCATAAATATGATTGAGAGAGCGAAGCGGGTGATTCAACTCGTAATGGAAGCATCAATATAAGATTATCTTATTAGCTTTCTAGACAATAGAGAGACTGCCAGTAAAATTAAATTGCTGTCGTCGAGTGTCGTGCCAGTAATATTTTACAAACTATAAAGGCTGTGATTCATCACTATCCTGCGCAATCTTGTCATCAAGAAGTATAATAGTGCGCATCATAATTGTATTTGTACATTACACCTAAATCTATCTATAATATAACGTGATGGTAGCAGTGTTATTAGCCAGGTTCAGTTACTGTTGACGATATCATGTATTATTATATTATGTTGCAGTGCTATTCAAGCTTAGCGCGCAGCGTTTGCTTGTTACTCTTTTCTACATTGAGTGCAATATTATTTTGCAGCAACTAAAAAAAAGAGTTGTAAAGAGTCGAAACCTAGAACACACCCGTATAATACAGACTGTGGAGGTTTTTAAATCTACATATATCCGATTTCTAATATTTTATCAGACAGACATATGTATGTATGTACAAACATGCCTACTTCTAGAGCACAGTTAATATTCAAAACTAGCAAGTTGCAATAGGTTACAGTAGCAATCATGAAAACGTATTGCATACCCAATTCGTCCATGTCCACCTGTTGTAAGTGGGCAACAGATTTCGCCAGTTCATCAGCAACTATTTTTCCATGCTCACCATTGTGTTCAGATAATCAGAGAAGCTCTAAGTCTGAATGTCTCGCTATCTCATTTAGAAACATCTAGCATTCACGAACCGATCCAGATATCGTGTAGACACCTGATAGAAAATGCTCCCCGTATATTCTGTAGTACATCATTCAGTTTGCCGCAACTTCGAATTGAATAATACTACATCCAATACGAGTAATATACATTTGTTAATTTTGAGAAACAACACCCTGGTCTATATATGTATGTAACCGAAGTTCAACTTTACAATTCGAAAAAGAGCTATCAATGTTCCTAAATTATCCTTTGCAATGATGTTCTGCTTTTATAAAGCTTCAAGGATTATCAGCATTATTAAGAGACGAAGAATAAAAATAGTTATTCGATATGTATTTAAATGTAAATTTCCAAGAAATTTGGAAAACTGTAAGAGTGCAATTTGTAAATTTATGTATTTAATAGCAACAAGAACTGCCAATAAATTAAAGCAACAGAATAAGATGCCTATTACATATGTAGGTATGCAGTGTTGTGCAAAATACATGCTTTGATGTATTTAAAATACAAAACACATGAAAGATGTGTATTTAAAATACAAATACATTTTTTCCATGTATTTAAAATACACCTAAGTCTGTTTTTACACGGTAGATTGGTTCCAGAAGAAGCCGTGTAAAAAAAGACATTGATCTTATACAAAAATGGGTGATTTGTTCCTAATCTCTAAAACCTATTAAAATTAGTGAAAAACAAGAATTTTTAAGAACAAGAATTCATGTTTATTTTATTAAATCAAATATATAATGCTTATTTTCACAAGCATAGTAATTAATGATAAAAAAGATATGCACTCTAATCTTAAAAGTAATATAAATTAAATGTATGGCAAGTTCAGGAACTAAAAAACTACGTTGTGAACGAAAAGAATAGGTTATTCAATTTTTAAGGTAAAAAATAAATAATTTGCTTTGACCAGTAAAAATTGTTTGTACGCGCTAAAGGGGAATTCACTTAAATCTTTAAGCTAGTGCTCGCAAACTATCGATACTATCGATGGTTTCAGACTTTTTTCTTTCATAAATACTTTTTTGTGATATGAACATACTTCGCAAAAATTAAATTTGACAAAAAAAATTTAAGTACATAAAATTTCAAATCGTGCTAAATGGAATTATATCGTGTAAAAAAATTAAAAATATTTAATTTTCAAACCGTGTTATATCAAAACCGTGTACAAAAAGACCGTGTAAAAACAGACTTAGGTGTACAAAATACTGCATTCCAAAAGTAAGTATTTGAAATACAAAAAAATACAGTGTAACAAAAATATGTATTTAAAATACACAAAATACTATTAATCAAAAAAGTTTTTATTTTCTTTCATAAACACCAGTTTTTCAAAAGTGATATCAGACAAACAATCTCTTGATGGCGAATAAAGCAACCCAGCTAACGACAAAATCTCAATAATTTCTTATTAGAAAGCGACATATTTTTTTGAAAGTCCTACAACGGAATTAAGAAAGAAGTGACAATTAAAAAACGTTTCACCAAATGCTATATATGTAACTATATATAGTCTATCCAAGTCAACATTTGATTGATATTTTTCTCTTGTTTTAGATTAAAATGTCGAACGGTGTTTTTTCTTGTATTTTATTATTTTTATTATTTAACTTTCTGACAGCTTGGCAACTTTCTCAATGTATGTGCATTCAGTTGCGTTTACTTTACACAGGTACTTTGGTAATTAAATTGTGTTATTGCTATTTTTTGGAAATAAAACAGTAGCCAAATTGTCGGATTTTAGTTGATGTATGAATCGAATAATTTTTAGCGAATATTTTTTGAACATAAATTTAAAATGTATTTTGAGAGCACGAGAATTTGAAATACAAAATACTCACCCCCTAATTCATAAAAATTATTACAGGCTTATAAGACTGTTATTTGGCATATTTGTATGGAAAATCTCTCAAATAAGAGCTTTATAAACCTGTTATAATTTTTATGAATTAGACGGTCAATCGCTTACCGTCTAATTCATAAAAATTATAACAGGTTTCTAAAGCTCTTATTTGACAGATTTCCATACAAATATTTCAAATAACAGTCTTATAAGCCTGTTATAATTTTTATGAATTAGGGGATTAGTATTTAAAATACGAAATACATTCATGAGATGTATTTAAAATACAAATACAAAATACGTATTTGTATTTTAAATACGTATTTCAAATACTGCCCAGCCCTGTATGTACATATGTATATAGGTGGACAGGACGAAAATTAACCTTGCTCTTGCGTTTTGAGTGACTCCTGCAGTTTTATGACAAATTAATTGGGCTTTGGAAATATTAATTTCCTGAAAATTATCGTCATTCTCTTGATATGCTTGGCACAGAATGGTCATAAATAAAACGATGGCGGCCCTAATTTTCACATAGTAGTGGAAAACTACTTTGTATATTGCAAATCTTTAATCATTGTGGAAGTGACTTGTGTATCATTTTTAAGAAATTCTTAAACAATTGCTGCCTTTTATGCCACAAACGCAATTCTTTTTTCCTTTTAATAATTTTAGCTGCAACAGAGCTGTGGCAGCAACAGCAACCAAAGTTCGGTTTATATTTTAGAACTCTATACCTATGCAGGCATACGCGAACAAATAGTATCAAATTGGCCAGAACTGCTGAAGATGATTCGAACACTTTGGACAAAGACGGTTCTAGTGTAGTACATGGAATTTCAAGAGATATAGTTCTACACACATATGTATGCAAGTTGGCAGCAGAAACAAACAAAAAAACACACAATTCTAATGTCGTGTACGTTGCAGTAGTGCTGCAGCACAAAATAGAAGTTATCAAATACAAATTTCAATGTACATGCACACATTTATATACACAGACTCCCAAATACACAAGTGGAGGAGACACAGAAAAAAAAAAAAAAAAAATTATAGGTATTTTAAAAAGAAAAAACAAAAATAGAGGGGGAATCCTAACAGCAGCAAACATGAAATAGAAGTCGGCCGCTGAGGAAGTTAATAATGATTATGCATATACAAATTTGGAGAAAAGTGCAAAACTTTCATTAGAAATGCAAACTTTTGCATTTCATTCCCACCGCTACTTGAGTTTTCGTTTAAAATATAAATAAAACTTGGAATTAAATAGATCTACATACATTCATTCCTTTAAGTAATTGAACTACACCATAAAATTTTTACTGTTTCTTATAAATTTTTTTTTATGGTATTTTCCACCTAGTTGACAGCTCTGTAGCAGAGCTGCTTAAGTGTGGTGTGTATAAAGGAAATGACAGCGCCAGTGAGTGGTGAAATTTGAAAAACAAAGCAAAATTGTAAAAAATGCTAGTTAAATAAAAAAAAAAAAGAAGAGAATAATGCCGTATAGATATGTGCTAACTTAAAAATTAAAAAAAATATATGTAATTTTATTTACCCATCGTTCATGCGTTGCGGTTTTCTAGCATGCATTACCATCAATGCAAAATTTACGCGACAATTTCCTTTCCTCTTTTACGTTTATGTCTGCGTGCTAGCTCAGTCAGCAATTGAATATCCAAATTAATGTTTTCAGTTTTTTTTTTAATTTGCCGATATGCAAAAATTCTCAAACGGCCCTGGTGCTTAAAGAAGTATGCGAGTGCGATTATGGTAATTTAGGGTGGCCGAATGCCGCCCTTTTCCCGTTAACGTTTTTACGGGGACCCCGGAGATTTTCTTTTTGCAAATTTTTACCTTTAATACCTCTTCTCGATTCAATTATATATAATATTTCTTGTCAACGAAGGTAGGCGGCTACAATTTTTCTTCACTTGTCATTCCTTAGCCGAAAAAACTATAAATTTTAGACGGCCGAGGAATACTGGAACGTGTTTTCTCCACTACTAGCAAAAACTGTGAACTGATTTTCACGTCAATGAATTTAGGTGTCAGAGCAGAGAAGAAAATCAAAGATTGTAATAATTTGCTTGTATAGAGAAGCTTTAATATTGCCAGCAAAAAATGCGACAGACTTTACACCAAATATGTGTTGGCTTTCGAGAATTAATTACAAATTTTAAATGTTTAAAAATTTGTGTAAAATTACAAAATTAAAATTAGAATATATTTTTGCTGTCGCCTCTACACTTGATGAAAATTTTTTTTCCATCTTTGCTTGTTTTTCTTTTACCTTCTCTTTCGTCTTTCATGTACCGTGGTGAGTTTAGCACCTACTTGACGCCATTTTAAGGCGTTACTACACGATGAAATGCAACCCAGTGTCCAGCAGGGTTGTGCACAAAATCGAGTACCATATGTTATTTTGCTGTGAAACTTTTGGTCAACTGATAAAATCTTAAGGCGCGCAAAGTTTCGACCGCAATGAATAATTTAGCGGAATGTGTAAAAAGTTATCTGGTCGTTGTTGATTCGCCAGACTATAAACAGCAACTTTACAAGGTAAGTAAGTATCCTGAACATATTTCATTAACTTGTCAATAATGCTGGTTATTTTAAAGTTGTGCTTGGAAAAAGTCAAAGATGGCCGTCTCATCGTTCTGATAACATCAGAACTACATGATATTTCAACGATCATAACGGATTTATTCGTAAGCAAAGATCAATTGAAGAATTTCATTATCATGTAAGTTGTAATAATGTGTAAAAGAAATCACTAATGTCTGTTCAACTTTAAGGTACTTCAACACAATCGATGATATTTGTCGCAAGTTATTGCTGCTGCACAGCTGGCAGTTGCTGCCGTACATGATTGTTGTTGATTTGTCTCAGCTGTTGCATTGTGCAACGGAAACTTGCCCCACTTCCGCCATCCTCATGCAGAAAGTTGCACTTTGTGCAGTTTCTTTGTTGGCATATTTACAATCGGCTGCTGTAAAGTCCACTGCAATTGCAAATTCTATTAATTGCGATCAGACGTCAAAGGGTTTGCTAGTTCTTCGCAATGAGAAAGAACATTTTGGCGACACTCAAATACAAATCCTAAAAGATCTGTATTTCTATAAAACTGAAATATTGCAAAATATTGATGGGGTCAGAGAGTTGATAATGAAGACAGAAGGTAATTTTTAGCGGTAGTTTGTATGTAGGTACTTCTCGGTCTTAAGAACTGAGTAGTTGTTAGAGCAACATTTTAGATTGTAAAATGTAATACCGAGGAAGGCAAAATAAATGAATAAAAAATTAAAGCGTAGCCATGTTTCAGGCGCTGCCTGGTTGTGCTACAACCAGGGCTGGGCAGTATTGGAAATACGTATTTTGTATTTGTATTTTAAATACGTCTCATGAATGTATTTGTATTTTAAATACTCGTGCTCTCAAAATACATTTTCCAAAATACATTTTGCATTTATGTTCAAAAAAAAAAAAAAAATTTGCGCTAAATATTATTCGATTTATACATCAACTAAAATCCGAGAATTTGGCTACTGTTTTATTTCCAAAAAAATAGCAATACCTCAATTTATTTACCAAAGTACCTGTGTAAAGTAAACGCAACTGAATGCACATACATTTAGAAAGTTGCCAAGCTGTCAGAAAGTTAAATAATAAAAAAAATAAAATACAAAGAAAAACAGCGTTCGACATTTTAATCTAAAACAAGAGAAAAAATATCAATCAAATGTTGACTTGGATAGACTATATATAGTTACATATATAGCATTTGGTGAAACGTTTTTTTAATGTCACTTATTTCTTAGTTCCGTTGTAGGTCTTTCAATAAAATATCTCGTTTTCTAATAAGAAATCATTGTGATTTTGTCGTTAGCTGGGTTGCTTTATTCGCCATCAAGAGATTGTTTGTCTGATATCACTTTTGAAAAACTGGTGTTTATGAAAGAAAATAAAAAAAATTTTGAATAAAAGTATTTTGCATTTTAAATACATAGTTTTGTTACCCAGTATTTTGTATTTTTTTATTTCAAATACTTGCATTTGGAATGCAGTATTTTGTATTTTAAATACATGGAAAAAAGTATTTGTATTTTGTATTTTAAATACACAACTTTCGTGTATTTTGTATTTTAAATACACCAAAGCATGTATTTTGCCCAACACTGGCTACGTGGATAGCCACGCTTTCTAGCTAACTTACCCCTGATTTTTGGCTTAGGATTTAAATGCAAAATTAATAAATTTTCCTTAAAATTTAAGTTGGATTTAAAATAACTTTATGTTTTACAGTCTAAAATTATTTTTGGTAATTAATTGTAATAAAAGTACGGCAGCACAATGTAAGTGTCAAAAAATTATCGATAACTCAATAAAAAACAGCTGTTTAAACAAATTTGGAAGCAAGTGAAATTGTGAAAAGTTTAGAAAATAATAAATTGTTTTGTAAAAATGATTGAAATGAGTAGCAAAAGTGATAAAAGGACTCCCAATTTCACTGCCTTCTGGAAATAATAAAAAATCAAATTATGAAACAAACAAAAAAAAAAACATGTGCAATTTTCTTCATTTGCAAAACAAAACCAAACTGTCAAAATCACTTGGCAGTACTGTTACCGCCACTACTGCTTTATCAAAAGATTGCTAGCTTCACGTACATAATTTGTTCTGTAAACACAGCTCTACTAAATGTCAAATTATATGTTTGTATTGGTTGAGTGACTTTATATTTTATGACGCGATCATAAAATCCAAAAGAATTCCACGCGGATTTCTGATTGACGTACAGATAAAAGGGTTGGAAATCAGCCATTTTTAGCGGAGTTATCCTGCCAAACTAAAGCGGTGACCACACCAAAAAGAATTTTAAGATTGTTGGCGAGGTATCTGCCTTGGTGGCTTCCACTATAGATTATAAACGCATAAGTATCTAATTTTTAATAAAGTCACAAGGCCATTTAAATTGAATGAAAATTGAAATAAAGAATTGTAACTAAATTAGACTTGCGCGTTTATAATCTATAGTGGAAGCCACCAAGGCAGATACCTCGCCAACAAGTACGAAAAACTTAAATCGATTTTAAATGGGCACAGCAGGCCGTTTAAGTTTGATTTAAATAGCAACTGTTTTACTCAATTTTGTATTTAAATCAAATTTAAATTGAAATGGCATTTAAAATCCAAGTCAAAAATTTGGGGTTAACCCCATTGTGCATTGCACAAATTAATTGCCACTGGGGCGTATACGTTATTTCCACTTTTAAGCATTTTGTATACAAAGGCTTTTCATTTTATGCATGTTAACAATGAAAGCTTTCAAGTTCTATTTGAAATAAATAGCACAAAGCTTTTTAATAATAAAACAAAATCGCTGACTCTTTCAAAGTGTCCTAAAAACAACAACTCTCTTGTGCTCTTCTCTGTAATTGTTGTCTGTGTGCAGGAATTTTTCCTTTTCGTTCTAATTTCTTCCGCCCCAAAGAACTGCTGTCTTGCAGGCAGCATCATACGGCTGTTGTGTTTTTATTTTCAACGAAACGCCAAACGAACATTGAGAGAAAAACAGAACCAAAAAAAAAAAAAAAGGAACTGTAAAAGTAGCGTAACAAAATATTGCCAACAAGTAGCAGTAGTAGTTTCACTTTGACTGCGGCAACGAGCGTGTGCTGTGGAAACAACAAATACAAAATACAAGTTTTAACTAAAGGCGAATAAAAGAGTCCCCACCTATGCAAAGGGATTATCGCAAAAGTAATGAGAGAAATACGCTATTTTTTCTTTTAAAGCAGTGAATATTTATTTGAATATTCATAAAATTAACAAGATAAAGCCAGCAAACAGAAAATTAAGTGCTTAAAGTGATTTCAAAAATTTACTGTTAATCTTAATTAGTGTTAAAATAAAAGGAAACAAATGTGTATATTTTAAGCGAAACAAGTGAAACAGTGTAAAAATATTGAAATTGGGCACAGCTCAAAGAAACATTTATATTGTAAAATGATTGATTTGATTCGAGATGGGTTTTCAATTTTGAAATTCATATAGAGCAGGCATGTGGAGGATATCGTGTGTTCAGAGCGAAAAGAATGCTGCCGACATAAAGAAAATTTCACCAGAACGTTTTTCATGCATTTCCTTGTTCCCCCTAAAAAAAAAAACTCTTTAACTACAGGGCCTAATTGGCAACACAACGCAGTGGTCAGTTTTAGATCGAATTTAAATATTTGCTATAAAAAAAACCAAATGCAAATAAGAAAAACTCGGCTTCTGTAAAATTTGATTTTTGTTGGTTACACTTCTTCCGCGCTCACGACTCGATATGTATGTGTATTAGGTTGGTTCAGCTCGGCAATCGATATTGAGCCAACTACTGTCCCCCAGCCACGTATCAAAAAAAAAAAAATATATATATAATTTTCAAGGCATCCTAATTAATTTGTTTTTGTTTTGTATAGAGATGTGGTTCGAAAAAAATATTGAAGAGATAAAATTATTGGGGGTGTTTCATACAGTTGACTCCTCTACGGGCACCAACTTATGACTGTTTGGTATTAAAGGCCTTATAAGCATGTTTCCATTACGAGTTGAATCACCCGCTTCGCTCTCTCAATCACATTTATGAATCACGCTGTTTACACGACTCGTCTATGTGCTTCGATTTGACTTTTGTTTTTTATAAGCCAGCATAAATATTCCATTAATTTTCGTAAAGAAAATTTATCTAAATGAACAAAAAAAGTAAGTGAAAGTGTTGCGGCAAAAAAAACCACATTCATATGGAATAGTCTTCGGAGAATTACGTTTTCTTTGCTTCTTATTTTTTTTTTTTTTTACAATATATAATTTTGTCAGATAGTGCAGATAAATTTGCGATATAAATTAGAGAAGACAGGAATTTTTCGTGCTTCGGATGTGGCTTCAACATGAAGCAACTTCATTCGCTCTCAAAATTTTGTATGGCGAAGCATGTTGCTTCGCTCCTGATTGGGGTGTTAAGCACAAATAGAGAGCAAAGCACATGTCGTGGAAACATGCTATTAACATATTCCAATCTAAATTAGCGCTTCCGGCATATTATTGCCGTCTAAGCCTACCATTTTGTATGGAAATGCTCGGCTTAGACAGCAAAAATACTTTTGACACACTTATCATCTGGGTTGGCCGGTCGCTCATATTTTTTTCAATCTTGATTTTTTCTCCTAATTTTTCACTTTAATTCGTCCCATGTGCATGTGTGTATGAACCCTGTAGAAGGTCAAGCACACTTCCCACTGGCTTCAAATCGGTGTCTGCTTAACCACATCTGGTGCATTCAAGTTGTGCTGGGCCATCCATCTTTGCATGACTTTTCATCTGACTACTGAGTACTCATTTTTCGACCCGTTTGTAGTCGATTTATGATAAATAATTTTTTTTTTTTTGAATTCAATTTTTCTGCAATTTAGGGCCTATTTCTCACCTGCGAGCGTTGTCGTTCCTTCGCACAATTACATTGAAAGCAAAAACAAAATATTGAATATTTTGCGAACGAACGACACCGTTCGCAGGTGAGAAATAGGCCCTTAATCTACATAATAAGCATATATCCAAGCACTTACAGAACAGGTGGGCCAAAAGAAGTCATCCGATGTTGTTTGGCTTTCAGAGTATCGCTTGTGGCTTGCGCAGCGTGCAACGTTGGAACCACATGCCCTCCACACCCCATTCGCTCAATAGCGGCAGAAAACACCAGGTTAACATGTCCCTATAGCGCGTTGTCGTTTGAACAGCGGCGTCGAGTCGAAAACAAATGGCGCAGTAACTCCTTCAGAGTGAACAGCGCACGATGTAGCCACTTTGAGCGGATGTAAAGGCTCCTCTTGCATCACTCAGGGATTTTGACTGCCCCAGCAGCAATAATTTCACGTATCCACTGAGGTGGAAATGGGCCAATCATCGCTCATTATGATTTTAGTAGAAAAATCGTACAATTCGTCAGAGACACGACTACTACGCGCTCTTGGAGAGTGTATTGCTCCATGGCCTGTAGACTTGTATTCTGCTTGTATTCCACGCTGTCTAGTTCACAAATGGGAAAACGTATTTGATATTGGCCGTCATTTGCAAAACTAAGAGCAACTTCCAATGGAATGATTTCTTTTGGCCCACTTTGTATACTATAATTTTTTAATTGTAAAATATTAATTAATTTTTATCATTCAACCTTTTTCTTCTATAATTATTTTTTGTTCCGTTTATTCCACTCAAGTTCGTTCTATATTAATTTTTCTGATTGATATTAATTAGACAAAACAAATAAAATGTCAAAGAGTAGCTGTTTCGAAGCCGCCACACTTCTCATCAGCAACCGTCCTTGAACTCAATGGTCAAACATTTCTGATTCTCATTTGGTTCATGGGAATTATGGAATAAGTAGTTAAGTTTCAAACAAACTTTTAAGAATTTTTCAAGTCTACTGATGAGTTGATTGGCATCAACGAAATGTCTTCGGCATATAGACAGCAAACATTTTTTAAAAAGGTTCATTTTTGGACTTGGATTAATATATGTACATACATATTTACATATATTTTGAATTCCTGGCAGGCTTCTTTTGTTTTCGTATTTTCTTTATATACATATTTTGTTTTTATTTATTCCTTACTTGGCGGTTACACGATCAAGTTTTACCTTTCAAGCTTTAATGCATTCACACTTTTTTTTACTAATACACTCACAATTTTGAAAATTGATGCAAACTTGATGAGAATTTTTGCTTTCCATAGAGAGCATCAAGTCACAATCAACAAAACAGCTGACAACAATTTTTTTTTTTCGTTTTGTCTGCAAATATTTTTTTGTTTTGTTTGAAAGTTGCAATTAAAAGTGATACAAATTAAACAGATTCAAGCTTAAAAATATAAATAAAAATGTTTACGTGCAAAACTCCAAAAATTTTAAACTTTTATTTTTACATTGATTTCCATTAAATTTATTCATTTTAAAAAGAGATATTTATATATTATGATTATATTTAAATAGTTTACCACCCATATTCATAAAAACTATTGAAGGTTTATTACACGTTTATTTGACAAATATTCCATAGAAATACGTCAAATAAGAGCTTAATGAACTTACAATAATTATTATGAATATGGCCTTAAAAAATATTGATTTAGAATCTGAATTAGTTGCTGGGTTTAATGTAGAATATAGAAGAGGAGGTTTTGCTATAATTTTTTTTAGCAGAATATGCAAGAAGCTATTTTTAATTTTCTTCTTGACGGCATCTTGAAAACGAATTGTAATGCAATTGCGTGCAGCCTACATCACTGCTATCAATTTTATTGAATTTTCACAAGTAGTATGTGAAAAAAACTTGAAAGGCAAAACTTGATCGTGTAACGGCATGTTTCTACGCAGTATGTTTGGTTGTTATATGCATAAGACTTACACCAATTTGTAAACATTTGACAAATATTCAATTTGAAATTAGTGTTTCGATCAGCGAATTATTTTATATCCTACAGGGCAGTATGTAGTTACATGTCTAGGTGCATATATACCCAATAATCTGTAACTAAAACCCTGGCATAGTGCTTACAAAAACGTTATTAAACTGCATATTTTACATTTTAAAGAAAACATTTTTTATATTATTTTATCTATAACTAGTTAACCCGTCAAACGTTGTTCTGCATTCAAATTTAATGATACACACATTAAATTTCTTATGTGCACCCTCCACACAGACCCCAATCAGCCCTGAAAGTTTCATTGAAATCGGGCAAGCCGTCTAGGAGGAGTATGCCACTTAATTTTACATACATACATGTATAGATTTTTTATATAATTAATTCAGGTCCAAAAATGAACCTTTTCAAAAAAAATATTTGCTGTATTTTTCAGCTGTCTATATGCCGACGACATTTTGGACCTGAATTAATACATTTCAATTTGCTCTTAAAGCAAATAAATTTAAGTTCAGATATTTTATATTTTTTGGTATTTATTTATTAAAAAACTTAATTTCAATATAATTTTCAAAGAGTTTTTTTACATTTAATTTTCAGCCAAATAAAACAGCAAAACTCCATTGTTTAAGTAGTTGAAACAAAAAAAAAACAAAAAAAAAAACAACACCTACCTACACATGTACGTACACGCAATACAATACAAGTTATGCAAACAAAACAGCAACATTTACAATAACAACAACAACAATAACAACCATTATAATCAACGTCATCATCATCAACGTCATTATCTGCATCATCACATCGCCTTCATTATTATTGTGTGTAACATGAAACTGCATCCCAACTCTCTTGTTTCCTCTCACACTGACTCCATTTTGTATTTAAAATCGAAAAGCAAATGAGTTGCAACAACAACGACTACAACAGAAAAATACAAGAAAAAACAAAACGAAACATTTTAAGTTAAGGATCTAACGGTATAAATCCTCTCAGTTGTGTGTTTTTGTGTTTGTTTGCAAACGAAGCTGCAAACAAAATTGTGCTGGCATTAGAAAAAAAAAAGTTGATGAAAACGCGTTTCTGTTTGTGTTTAAAGTGCATTGAAGAGATAAATTATGCAAAAAGAAAAAAATATTTTTGGTGAAACATAAAGTATATGTACATATGTATGTATGTACATACATATTTCAATAACCATACAGTGAATAATAATTCGAGAAAAAAACCTAATTAAAATTGAACAATTTTAAATTAGAAAATTTGGTTTTATAATCAAAGCCGCTAAATTATGCATCATTAAACCACAATTGTTTAACACGTCTTTAATAACCAAATAAAATTGAATTGCCGCAGCAGCAGAAGTGAAAAAAAAATCTATGAAAGAAAACCAAAAGCTATTTACGATCATTAAAAAAAAACAACTGAAAAAACTCGTGTACACTCATACTTACACATAAAAATATGTACATATGTATATATGTATGTATTTCAAGGCTTGTGTCAGTATTGGTGCTTAAAAGCCCCTTCATTATGTAGAGGAGTTTAGCTTATTATAGAGTAAAATTCTATAAAAAATTGTGCTGCACAGTGGGAAAAATCCGGAATAAAGTAGGGTGAGTCGTATGGCAAAATATAAAAATTAAACAGTACCCGTACGAGGAATGCATTTAAACAAAGTGAAAGTTTGCTTACATTTTATTTGAATCTTTTGAACGAAATAGAACTGCAACTACGAAATTAATTTTTTTCCATTGCCATAATAGTATTTCCAGCTTCCTCGAAAACAAGTTAAGCACCAATTTTAAATTTATAGTCGAACTATATGATTTACAATTGTTAATAATATTATAGGGTTTCAGTTCGATTTTTACTTCCTCAAAGTTGAGAAAAATCTTTTTGTGATAAAACACTGGAGTGATCAAGTAAAGTTGAAGACTTGCTGGCGCTGGGGTACGTACTCGTACCATCATCAGCACCCAAATTTGATACGAACCCAGGCCATAATTAATACTGTCTTTAAGCAGCTTCGCATAGCCGCCCCACCAATTTTAGCTCAACTTTGAGGAAGTAAGAATCGAACTCCAGACCAACAAAATTATTAACAATTGGAAACCAAGTTAATCTAAGTACAAGCAAACAATTTAGAGATGCCTAAAAGTATGCAGTATTATGAAAACTACGTGTTTAAGTTTCTACAGTTTCAGCTTTAAAGTACTATTTTAAAGATTTATTAGAAACTAGAGTACCAAAACTAAAATTTTTGAAATAGCACCAAAGGAACCAACATAAAAAAAAAATTTGTGATACGGTTGACTAGTTTTTGGAACAGAATGACAGCTCAAATGTAGAATTTATTTGTTTTAGCAATGGCTAAAAGTTCAGTTGGCCAAAATGATCAAACAAGAAACAAAATACCATGGAAAAATAAAAACGCTCAAACTTAAAATGCCTGAAAGTATGCAACGTTAAAATTGATTTTTTTCGAAATCGCAACTGTGGAACTAAAACCAAATCGAATGGAATATGTAACACGGCTGATTGATTCATATCTTTTTCTTTTCTCTATGTTTGCATAAAAAGATCGGTACGGAGGTCTTAAGGATATTAATGTACGTCCTCATAAGAACTACATATAATAAATCTTAGAGATCTTCACGTTGATGAATTCCTTATATGAATTTCCGCATATTGTTACGGAGCTCTAGAGGAAATTTAAATGCAACTTTTACCCATTATAGGTCAACTCAAACGAAAATTAATGTTCATACATTTATTTGGCTGAAGAATTTTTGACATTTAGTTTATTCCTGTTAAAGAAAATCATTAAAATGAATGAAAACATTTTTGAAGATTATTTACAAGATGAAGAGATTAATTTGTCAATTGTAGCAAACCTCTCCACATAAATCTTCACAATTATTTTACCATGTATAGAGAATTTTTATTTTCCAAACCTAAATTTCCTTAAGACCTCCGTACCGGCCCCCAAGCGAGTTGGGTGGCATCAACGAAATGTTGGAGACATATTGAGGGGTGAGAAGGGACTCTAAAGTGTCATTATCAATATCAGCTTTTTTTCTTTGATAGACATTTTCAATTTATTTTATTTATTTATTTTTTTTTTTTGATAAAACTTTTATGCTGCCAACTTTTTCCGACCCACTGTGCAACACAAATGAAAGAAAAAAAAAACTCGTATTTAAAATATGTCTTTTTCATTTTTAGCTGACACAGAACTTTTGAAAGTGTAAATTATAAACTTAACGCATTATCGTTACAAAATATAACGACTTGACTTTAGTCGTGCCATGATTTATAGTAAATATTATGTTTTCTTGCTTGTTTAGGGACTTATACAGCTCAATGTAAGTGCCCTACGTTCCCTACGCCTCAAACTAAAATGGCACAAAGCCAAAAATAATTCCATTTGAATAAAATAAAGTAAAAGAAATATTTAACACACAGAAACCCAAACATTTTTGTTAAGAAAAAAAAACAAAATCTCCAATAAAAGCAGCAAAATAACCATTTAACCAACACCATGAAATGCTTAAATTGGTAAAGGACTTTTTACACGCAGCAGTAAAAGCCGCCAACAAATCCAGCAACAGCGGTGGAGGCAGCAGTGCCAACAACAAAGCACCCATTTGCGTCCTTGAACATTATAAAAAAACGCGAGCGCCAAGTAGACAAAGCAGCAGTGCCTAATAATGAAACAAATTTAATAAATAAAAACTGGCCGAGTTGCACACAATACCAAACAAAGTGAGTATTCAACAATTTTGTTTTCTTTATGAACGATTTTAAGGCTGTTTTATAATTAAATATAAAATCAGCGGGGAGAGAAAATCTTTGAAAAATGTATCTGGCTTGAAAGCATAAATTATTAAATGATTTTGGCCAGGAGAGAGCATGCAAATCTCCAAATACGTTTTGTTGCCGTATCTACTTAATTGTATTAAAAGTTTTCCAACGCACTATGCGGAAAATTTATAATTTATGACGCTTGCCTGGTAGAGTACATCATGTTATTGTCTACTTATCAGGCAGCAAACCTGAATGTTTTTGCAAAAAGGAAAAAAAATGTTGAATATTTTTGCTTAGCGGAAAAGGATTGCCTACTTTGAGGCGTTACAGCATTGATGTAAATTTACAAGTTGTAATTGATATTTTTATTGCGAGTTCTTTTTTCTCAGGAAAAAAATGTTTCTTCCAAAAACATTAATTTAAGGTTTGGATTCAAAAATTACCAACAAAAAAAAAATTTTTTTTTTCTACAATAATTAAAAACGTTTTTTATTGTCATAAAAAGAGCTATGCCAAACAGCTATAGACTACACTTAGTCAGACTATAACCAGAAATCATGTATCAACAACATTAATTTTCACTTACAGTTTGTGCAGTTTAAGGAATTTTTATTTGCATGTGGTTTTCACCAGCCTTAAAATTTCAGAATGAAGCATTTTTGTAGCAAACAAAACATAAATATGAATCGTTTATCATCGTTTATCATAAAAAGCTATTACCCTTTTTTTATGAAAGTTAGAAAAAAAGTCACTCATTTGAAAGAAAATAAATTATTTACTGACCCTCTTTTTCCTGCCACTAATTGAAATTCTGTTTATTTTTACATCTTAAAATTTAACCCTTATCAATTTGCTAAGCTTTTATAGAATTAAAAAAAGAATTTTTATTGATTTTCTTTATGATTTATGGCGCTTTATTTTATTTATTTATTTTTTTTTTTTTGCTTTTTTGTTAAAATTTTCCCAAGAAAAGGAAAAAATACAATAAATATTGAAAACTGTTACAATGAGAACCTTGTGCTTTTATATAGAATTTGCAAAAAAAAAAACCGTAAACAGTAAAAGGATTTTATCATAAATTGCTATCCTGCTGTTTTTGTTTCGCTGTGCTTTTAAATAAAGAAAGGAGTTTAAAAAATGTTAACATTTATGTAATTTCACCGAGCAAAACATTAAGCAAAATAAAATTCACCCAGCAAACACAATAATAATTGATAAGTTTACTGACGCATTTTCAGTAACATGTTCTAAGAAACATATGCGAAGCAATTGGGATGCTGAAGAGCGACGTGGTGGTCGTGAAACAGCCAGGGGTACATACCATGCCGCTCATCGGCATTCCAATTTTTCGAACCCTTAGTCAAGACTAAGTGCATACTGATTTGAATCAGCAGCCTATAGACATTCCACCACCTGAGCTCTTCATTACTGACTGACTGTCTATATAAATATATATATAGGGTCTTATTCATAATAAATATTTTAAGTTTACTTAACTCTTATTTGACAAATTTTCCATACAAATCTGTCAAATAAGAACCCGGAAATAATTTTTATGAATTAGGGGGATAGTATATATATTTATATATATTATTTTTGAGTATACCATTTTTATTACACCTGTCACAATGTGACATAAGTAATTGAATTTACATTATTTGGTGCCAATTATCTTGAATCAATTGTCTTGAAGCAATAAGTAAAGGTGGAATCACACGATTGCCGCAATGCACCAAGTTTTGCTATATTTTGTATGTCAATCGTGTGATAGCACAATTTATTGGCTCATGCGCCAACCGAAACGAGTGTTGGTCCTATTTGTCCCAATCAAATACAATCCTGATGCAACAACCGTCTGAACACTTCATATACAACTATTCACCAAAAAAAAAAATTAAAAAAAAGCACCAATCCTTATTGTGTTCTCACCCGGCAACCAAAGAAGATAATACGCGCCAATAACATACATATGTATACATTTATTTAGTTTCAAATTGCTTAAGCGCGTCCTCAAAACATAATTTTTGTTTTTCAGTAAGTAAAATTCAATTGTTGTTACTATTATAACAACTGAAAATTCTCTCATGAATTTTTTTTAGACTTTTTTTTCCGCCCAACATTATAATAATAGCAGTAGCAATTTTCTTTCTTTTTACGGAAGAAACCATACTTTTAACTTAATTGCTTCTTTTTAATTTTTTCTAACACTGCAGTTACACGACCAAGTTTTGCTATCAAGTTTTTTTTTTCACATACTACTTGTCAAAACTCAATAAAATTGTTAGCTGTGACGTAGGCTGCACGCAATTTCATAACAATTCATGTTCAAGATGCCATCAGGAAGAAAATTAAAAATAGATTCTTGTATATTCTGCTAAAAAAAATTATAGCACAACCTCCTCTTCTATATTCTACATTAAACCCAGAAACTAATTCAGATTCTAAATCAATATTTTTTTTTAAACTATTTAAATATAATCATAATATACAAATATCTCTTTTTAAAATGAATAAATTTAATGGAAATCAATGTAAAAATAAAAGTAAAAAATTTGTTGGTTTTGCACATAAACATTTTTATTTCGATTTTTAAGCTTGAATCTGTTTAATTTGTATCACTTTTAATTGCAACTTTCAAACAAAACAAAAAATATATTTGCAAACAGAACGAAAAAAAAATTGTTGTCTGCTGTTTTGTTGATTGTGACTTGCTGCTCTCTATGGAAAGCAAAAATTGTCATCAAGTTTGCTTCAATTTTCAATACTGTGAGTGTATTAGTAAAAAAGTGTGAATGTATTAAAACTAGAAAGGCAAAACTTGATCGTGTAACCCCCAAGTAAAGAAAGTTTGTGCTCAGCTACAACAGCTGTTTCTCAGAGTTGCCTTGTAGTCTAACAATCGTGTGACTTTAATGCGGCAATTATTGGTACTAAACATGATACAACTAATAAGGTAACCTTTCCACTACAATAAGAACAACTTCAATAAAAATAACATGCATTTTGTTTTTGTACAATTTCTGTAAACTGTCAAAAATACGCCACTTCTGCATTTAGAGGAGATAGATGAACAGAGCTTACGCTGATATGATATCTCGTTCTGGCTGCCTTTCATCTCTGTAGTCTCTTGACTACAGTTTGCAGTAATCAGATGATTAACGGTTCAGCTGACGAGGCTACTTTATTAGTTGTATCATGGTACTAAGTTGTTTTGCGCCAATTTGCGGCAATAGAATTTCCGTAAAATGTAAGAATTTGATTGGGACAATTTTTTTATTGTGCTCCAATTCAGCCCAATTTTCATTTTTTTTGCTTTTTCAGGCCGCACAACATTATAATAATAGCCGAAGCCATTTTCTTTCTTTTTAATAAACAAACCATATTTTTAACATTTAATTCATTTTTTTTTTTTTTTTTTGGGAAAACAAAGTTTGTGATCAGCTACAACAGCTGTTTCTCAGAGTTGCCGTATAATATAACAATCGTGTGACTATAATGCGGCAATTATTGGTACTAAAATCAGTAAAATGTGACAATCATGTGATTACAGAGAATTTGATTGGGACAAATTTTTTATTGTGCTCCAATTCAGCCCAATAAAAATTGTGTAAAATTGGTTTATTGTGGCAATCGTGTGATCCCACCTTAAGATAACTTATATTGCATGAAACATGCATACATAATATACATAAATAAAACTTAGTTTTACGCATCATCATCATCATCATCATGACCCTCTTAGCAACGGTAAACTAGCTCTGCAGATCCATATCGTTTGAGTCTGCCAGGTTGCCAGCATTTCTTTTGCCGGCAACAGACTGTCTGAGTCACGCGGTGGAATGTTGTCTCAAACGAGTTGTATGTTTGAGATTGTTGATACGGATGGCTTTTTTCACTGTTTTGACATTTAGATCTCGATGTATACCATCGAGATATGTAAACTATAGTTCGCAGTATTTTAGATTGGATTCGTAGAATAATTTTTAAGTTAACTATACTTGCAGTTCCCCCAGATTTCTACGCCTTACTTCGTACTATATTTAATGCTACTAATCAACTTTCCATTTTAGCACCGTATTTTTCTGTTGAATGGAATACATTTTATGTTCTCTCATCAGTATCTAATTGATTTCCAAGAGATTTTTGTGTTTGTTTGTTGTTATTTGCAGAGAAAAGCAAAAGTTGTTCGTTCTGTTTTATTTAAAAAAAAATCCCATTTTGTATTTATCAAACGCTTATTGAATAAATTTTTGTATCGAAATTTGTGTAAAACGAGCTTAGTAAACCTAAAATAATTTTTATAAATAAGACCGTTTATAACTAAAAGTTTCTTGTAAAATGCTTGATTTAAAAAGACCTTGAACTTGCACAATTTTGCAAACAAGCTTGTGACCATCACTGCTAAAATTCTCAATATAAAAAAATATTTAATCCTGCTTAACACTTTGCCCTGGATAAAATGCGCATTAAACAATAATTTCATTAATATTGCAAAAACTGCATCATGTACGGACGTGCATCAAATGCAGTATAGCAACTTTTGATATCTTTATTTTTCATTAAGTTTGTAAAGAAAAAACTTTTTTCTTTGCAATAACTTTTGTTTAACATACGAGTTGTTTTAAGTTATTACTGGCGTTGCGTTCAGGCTAAAGTTTTAATGAAATTTTCTTCGGCAACGTTCACTCACATTTTAATGAGTATTATTTTTACAAAATATTTGTTTTCAACTCTGGTTGCTCAGCACAAGCAAATGTTATTGAAAAATTAACTTCGACAACTTTTAACAGTACACAGAGCGAAAACTTCCTAATAGATTCAATAAGATTTTCTCTTTGAAACGTTTTTAGGCTGAGGGAAAAGAAGATTTTTCTATGGGTATTTCTTATTATTTCCATGTTGCAAATCTTATTAATTGTCTCAACAAGAAAAACACATAAAACCAAGAAGAACACTTGTTACTCACGTTTGTTTTTACTCAGTTTCCGATTTGCATGGTACCAAAAAAAATTCTATAGAGAAGAACTTATTGATTCTATTAGGTTTTCTTGTAAATTGTATACAATAAGGATTTCTTATTGATTTTATTAGGTTATCCTATTAACTTCTCCCTATTGGTTTTATTAGTTTCCTATATAAACACACGTAAATCATCTTTTTAATTTCATTAATTGTTGTTTTTTCAATAAGGTTTTCCCATTCAAAATAATAAGGAATCCTTCCTGAAAAAAACCATAGAGATATCTTATTGATTTTGTTCTACTTTATTAGGTGCTTTTTTCTCTGTGTATGCACATGTGCATGCAAATATAATAAATGTGTAGTTTGCACCAGCATGTGAAAGAAAGTGTCAGTCAGTTAATGTTTGACACAACAAAAATTATATTGCAAAAAAATTTACTGAATATCGAGTGCCACGCAGGAGAGAGAAACGGCATAAATCGTAGGCTAAATGTTACATTGAAAGAACTCGTGGAACCGCTTTTCAATTATTTAAATTGTAAATTTTCTTTACAGTAACTTGTCATAGTTTATTTTAGGGTAGAAAAATGATTGATTAAGTCAGCAGCAGTATTCTGCCGATGCCTGTCCATTTCTTCTTGCCAAAAATAACAAATTCCAAAACCAAAAAATTATCATATTACCCCCCATTTAATTTTTCAAAATAATTTGGAATCATTTTTTATGGTTTTAATTCAGACTGAAAAAGAAAAAATAACGACCATTTTTTATATAAATGACTTAAAGCCATTTCAAAAAAAAAAAAAAAATTTAATTTCGTCTATTTGGTGAAATCAGTGTTTGTTTTAGAATCCCCACAAATTTGTCTTTAAAGCAAAAAATCCGCCCCTTTCTTAATTTTTATTTAAAACACAGTCAAAGTAGCTGGCTTATTTCTATACAAATGGATATACTTTCAATGATATGAAAAAGATTCTTCAAGTGCATAAATATGAAATGTCTATAGAAATGTTTGTACACAAACACATCCATTTAAGTAGATTTGCTTTTATGTTTATAATTTGGTGCCACAGTTTCTAACACAAAAATACTTAAACGAGAAAGAAGGAGAAAGGGAACTGCCGTCCTGCTTGGCTGCCTGCCTGGTAGAAGAGAGGACAGCACTTGTGAAATTTGAAGGCGAAAACTTTGTTAAATAGAAGAAAGAACATCATACATAACACAAGTAAATTTCTTTAGCTTAAGAAATGCGAAGAAAGCAAACATTTAATTCATTCCTAAAGAATTCATGCTGTAGGAAATAAAATCAAGAAACCAAAAACTTTGTTTGCATAATTTTAACATGGTTTTCGAGCGCCTCAGAGACGTCAATACGCACACATGGGGTTTTGGAAACAATCATTAGTGTTCGGTTAACCGAATCCGAGTAAATTGCTCGTTTTGTGGAACGAGTCTTTGTGAATCGAACTCGCATAATTTTACTCGTTTCTAAATCGAGTAAAAATACCACCTGATCGAAAGTAAGAAAAAGTGTAGCAATATTGTAATAAACCACTGCAGAAACGTATAAATATATAACAATATTCAACAACAAATACTAAAAACAACAACAATTCGAAAACTACCAGGTGTCCCCATACAACGAAAAGTTACAATTAGCTATAACTCTCGAACCGTAAAAGATAGAGAGCTAAAATTCGCACAGTGTATTATACAGTATTTATAGATGGTCTACAACAAAAAATGCTAAAAACAACAACAAGTCGAAAACTACCAGGTGTCCGCCATACAACGAAAAGTTACAATTAGCTATAACTCTCGAACCGTAAAAGATAGAGAGCTAAAATTCGCACAGTGTATTATACAGTATTTATAGATGGTCTACAACAAAAAATGCTAAAAACAAAAACAAGTCAAAAACTACCAGGTGTCCCCCATACAACGAAAAGTTACAATTAGCTATAACTCTCGAACCGTAAAAGACAGAGAGCTGAAATTTGCAGAATATATGTATTTACATATGCTCTACAACAGCAAATACTAAAAACAACAACAATTGGAAAACTACCAGGTGTCCCCATACAACGAAAAGTTACAATTAGCTATAACTCTCGAACCGTAAAAGATAGAGAGCTAAAATTCGCACAGTGTATTATACAGTATTTATAGATGGTCTACAACAAAAAATGCTAAAAACAACAACAAGTCGAAAACTACCAGGTGTCCGCCATACAACGAAAAGTTACAATTAGCTATAACTCTCGAACCGTAAAAGATAGAGAGCTAAAATTCGCACAGTGTATTATACAGTATTTATAGATGGTCTACAACAAAAAATGCTAAAAACAACAACAAGTCGAAAACTACCAGGTGTCCGCCATACAACGAAAAGTTACAATTAGCTATAACTCTCGAACCGTAAAAGATAGAGAGCTAAAATTCGCACAGTGTATTATACAGTATTTATAGATGGTCTACAACAAAAAATGCTAAAAACAAAAACAAGTCAAAAACTACCAGGTGTCCCCCATACAACGAAAAGTTACAATTAGCTATAACTCTCGAACCGTAAAAGGCAGAGAGCTGAAATTTGCAGAATGTATGTATTTACATATGCCCTACAACAACAACTGCTAAAAACAAAAACAAGTCAAAAACTACCAGGTGTCCCTATACAATGTAAAGTAAAAATTAGTCGTTACTCCCAAGCTGTAAGAGACAGAGAGATGAAATGTGCAAAATAACTCGCATAGGCCCTACAATAACAGATGCTAAAAACAACAACAAGTCGAAAACAAACTACCAGGTGTCTCCACATAACGTAAAGTAACAATTAGCCGTTACTCTCGACCCGCGAGAGATGGGGAAGGGGGGGGGGGGGGGGAGGGATGAAATTTGCATAATATATGTACTCACATATGCTCCACAACAACAAATGCTAAAAACAACAACAACTTCAAAGCTACCAGGATACCCTTTACAACGTAAAATAACAGTTAGCTATAACTCACGAACCGTAAGAGTTAGACAGCCGGAATTCGCACAGTGTATGTATTCCCACATGCTTTACAACAACATATGATAACAACAGGGCGAAAACTACTAGGTGTCCCCATACAACGTACATTTCCTCAAAAGTGAACGGGGAAGTAGTTGCTTTTTTTCCTCACTTTTTTTTCTGAATATCTATTGTGTGCAATAGGTCACAGATATGCCAATGAAGTTCCACTTGTTTTTATTTATGAAAAGTCCAGCTAAAGCTAATTTGAGGTATTGCTTATTTGAAAAAAATATGTAAAATTACTAATAAGCTTTGTCGAGTGCCATGAGCCAACTATTAGTAACTGAAAAAAATTTATATTTTATAGAATCTTACATATTGCACTACGAAGCGGCAATAAATCATTTAGAAATAAAAATAGAAGCAATGAATAATGTTGTTAATAATACGAATAATAACTCACAAATGTACCTTTTGTGATACGGGTTAAGCACGTGTGAATGAAGTTCGTTGATCTTTACTCCAATATATCTTACAAATTTCACTGGAATAAAAACCTTAAAGAAAATAAAAACAGTTCAAATGACGAAATGTCCAAGAAAATATGAAACATTAATATCAGCAAACATTTTCCCTTATGTGCCGAACATGTCTAGATGGCAAAATTGCATGCTTAAAAAATTTCCCCACAGAACTCCTTGTGTGACCACCAAACATACACCAGATTGGAAGCCGTGCATGGAAGTGGGTGATTGAAAAAATGTCGGTTGTGAGAAAAATTATTCTGATCAAGCGCACATCTCTAATTTGAACTTTAATTCCTTAATTCGTTCCTTGCAAAGGACTTCCGCCAATGTCGATTGTCAATAAAATAATTTTGTAATAAAAGCAAATTTTTATTATACAACATATTATTATTTACAAAATTATTATTATATTTTCTTCTTCAATTCATTTGATCTTGGAAACAAAGAAACCAAACAAACCACATGACAACAAATGAATTTAATTTAAATTGTGAGAGCAATAAATTCAGCATAAATTTAAATAAAAGAAACATCTTGACACACAAAAAGGAAAATAATGTCTCCCACAGATTTTTCAAAACATAAAAATAAACCATCTATTCTTTAACAGGTTCTCCGTTTTACAGCAAAATATGTTCGCCACAGACAAAACTGAAGCTGAAATTGAAATTCGAAATTCGAAATTTATTTGACATAAAAGAACATGTTTGTTTTATCTACTCCACGATTCATTTTTTATTCGTTTTTTACTTTGCAAGTAGATTTAAATTTATTTAAATAAGGCACGTTTTCGTTTTTTGTGTTTGTGTTTGTAAAAACTGTAGCCAGCAAACGAATGAAATGAAGGTCAAAGGTTACTGTCATATTCTTTCAAAAGTTTTATGCTTATCAATCTGTTTTATTTTAGGCAAAGACAAATATTGAGGACTTTAGAATGATTGAGTACAGACTTTGGATGCCTTTAAGATAAATCTTTCTAGCAAATTGTTTGCAATGGTTTATTTACTTTGAAAGGAAATAAACCAGATCTAACAAATAAAATAAGTGGAAAACAAAAAAAAAAAAAAACGGTTGAAAGGAAATAGCGACATACACATGTATATTTGTAATTGATTTACAACAATTTCTTACAAATGTAAATACTAAAAGCAATACTTGAATAAGAAAGCAGTATCATAGAAATGGAAATACATGTTTCTTATTTATTTTAGACTAATGCTAATGGACTAGACTTTTACGCAGAGCAAATAGATAGCAATTTTGATAAATACAGGCTTTGCCGTTTAAATTGAACTTTTTGTTTCTTCAAAATGAGATACAAAAAATTTTGCAAAGTAAATTGAAGCCTGACTTCTTTCAAATTTACGAATAGTTTCTCACAAAATTTAAAAAAAAAAAAATAAAATATATTGCAATTTACACCAGGTTGAATTATAATTGTAGAATTATTGCGAATTATCGAAATAGAAATCATCGAATCGAAAAAGTGAAATTTTGCATGGTAAACAAAAACGAAGTATAAATTATTTGTGTTTTCCATACATTGCAGGAATAAAATTAAATTGCGACAGTTGGCCATGCGCATTTCTTTCACTGTTCTATGCTAAATTTTATATGAGACACAATTATAATGGTCCATATTTATAGACAACGAAAAAGTATACTTTAAGCAATTTTAAGTCACTGCTAAATAAAAGTATGCTTTTTGTCTACTATAGAAGAGAAAAAGCCAACTTTACGCGCAAAAGTTTGCTCTAAACTTAAAAGCAGCATAAGTTATTTTTAACTTATTTAGCAACAGCTTTGCTCAAACAAATGTCACTTTTATATGTAAAAGCTTTTTAATGTAAATTTTTCTTTTTAAATTAAATAATTCAATTAAAGATTTTTTAATTAATATTTAATATAATAATTAATATAATAATTAATATAATATTAATATAATATTAATATATATATATATATATATATATATATATATATATATATATATATATATATATATATATATATATATATATATATATATATATATATATATATATATATATATATATATATAATATATTAATCAGAACTTTCTTTAAAATTTTACTTTTATTCAATTCGCTTTAATGTTTTTTGTTTACTTACTAATACAATCTTACATTTATGTAGGTGTGTGTTCACATGTATATATGATTCTTGAGAGTCATCTCATTAGAGATGGGATTTTACTTAAATTTGTAAGAGGTTGGTTGTATGACAAATAACTTGGCAATTTCGATAAATTATGTGGCATGCATTCAAAGCTGATTCAGCTTAAAGTCTACTTTAATTTTGACTATAGTTAGAAAAAAGTTAACAACACGTTTTAAAATTTAAGTTTTTTCGAAAAAGAACCGACTTTAGTACTTGATTATAGTTAAGGCCCATTATTATACCCTTTACAAAAATGTGTAAGAGTATATATAAGTTTGTGATTATATATAAGTTGTGATGTAACGCATTGAAATAACTACTAAGACCCCACAAAGTATATACATATATTCTGGATCAGATTCAATAGAAATTACGATTAAGCGATGTCGGCTTTAAAAGACAAATAAAACAACTTTTCGCACCAAAAATCAATCAGAATGGTACTTATATCATTGTGAAGGGTATTTAAGATTCGGCCCAGCCGAATATAGCACTCTTACTTGTTTTTAGTTGCAATTGCGATTGCAAACATCTGAATTTATATAAAAATCCCGCTTACAACTTTTAACCAATTTATTTCAATCGAATTTCGAAAGTAAAGTAACAAAACACTCCAGCTTGTAGTTCTGTGTGCTTTTCACCTTAAAGCTTTACAAAATATCTGAACTTCTGATTAAAATTCCTTCATCATATTTTCATAGTTGTTGTGACGAAATTGTATGGTTGTTATGCTTGCAGTTATTAATTACAAATTAAATAATTTATAACAGCTGTTGTGGGCTTAATGCAACAAGCAAATAACAATATTGAAACACGCAACGGCTTAAACAAGCGCGCCATAAATGTGGCCATAAACATTTTATTTAACCATTAAAATACTCGCAGCAATAAATTTGTAACAGATTTTCCATCAAGTACATTCAAATTATATGTGTACAAGTAGTGGTGGAAAAGGCATAAACAACAACGTCATAAATGTAAAATGTAACAAATTATAAGCATTAATTATTTGCTTTTCTTTGGTTAAAGCCTAGAAAGGATTTCATGGAATCTCTTGAGGGGAATTGATTGCGTAAAAACACGATAAAAGTGTACAAATCTGACAAATACCCACTAAGAGTTTTAAACTGGTCTACAAGCTCTTTAGGGTCTACTGACATGTTGAGCACCAGTAAAATTGTCGTTTCATCTCCTGCAGAGTATATACTAGGAGTTGTCCATTTAGCAATCAGTATTGTGTCATCGATTTTTCAATAGCTTTTTGGCATGAGAAGAACAAATTATTGCCCCTGGATATGAAGTAATTACCATCAGAACCTGGCTAGAAGCCCTACCGAGAGGGTGAATCAAACCGATCAAGCCGAACAGCCGTTAATACTGCTCGGGTAGCAACGATTTGCTACTGTTCTACCCCGCAAAAATGGGTCCTACTCCCCACCCTTGTGGAGTACTTTTTTCACGCGTCCAAAAGTATTACAAATATATGGAAAAAACATGCTCCATTTTCCATTAATATGTCCTAGGAAAGGATCATGTAATAAAAAAAAAAAAAATCATTACCTCAGAGTAATTCAAGTAACTACTCCGCACATTATTAACACAGGCTTACCTCCGATTTTTGACTGGGCATTTAAATACAAAATTAGTAAATTTTCCTTAAAATTTAAGTTGGATTTAAAATTGCTTTCTGTTTTACAGTCTAAAATTATTTTTGGTAATTAATTGTAATAAAAGTACGGCAGCACAATGTAAGTGTCAAAAAATTATCGATAACTTAATAAAAAAACAGCTGTTTAAACAAATTTGGAAGCAAGTGAAATTGTGAAAAGTTTAGAAAATAATAAATTGTTTTGTAAAAATGATTGAAATGAGCAGCAAAAGTGATAAAAGGACTCCCAATTTCACTGCCACAGAAGTTGATTACCTTCTGGAAATAAAAAAAAAATCAAATTATGAAAGAAACAAAAACAAAACATGTGCAATTTTCTTAATTTGCAGAACAAAACCAAACTGTCAAAATCATATGGCAGTACGAAAAACTTAAATCGATTTTAAATGGGCACGGCAGGCCGTTTAAGTTTGATTTAAATAGCAACTGTTTGACTAAATTTTTATATTTAAATCAAATTTAAATTGAAATGGCATTTAAAATCCAAGTCAAAAATTGGGGGTTAGTCTTGAAATTACCTCATTCACTATTCCATGCATTACCATATGGTAATCATGTGTTGCGAAAATAATTTTTTTTATTCATCATGGTCCATGTTTGCATTACATCGTATCATGCTGTAACTACTCCTTTTTACTTAAAAGGGATCATGTACTCCAGTAATTTCTGTAGGGTAACAAAACCCCTTGCTGGGGAGTTTAAGCTAGTCTCATCTCTGCTGCAGCACAATTCCCTGGACGGCATACGAAAAACACGACCACAACTGATAGACCAAAAATTCCTAGGAAAAGCAGATTTTAACCAGCTCTGATGATCCCGCCGTTCTGGATCCTTATAAAGCAGTATCTGTTGCTTAGCAACAGCGCTATGGGTCTATTTAGATCCTTAAACATAGACCCGAAGGCCATATAATCAGTTTGGTCACCAACATTCTCTTCCATGCACACTTATGGTACCGACTACAGGCAATACGCTTCAGCCTAGGAAGGCTCCTCAAGCTATGAGCGGGCGAGAAGACTCCGTAGAGTCATACCGGGATAACGATCGCCGTACTGCCGAATGCTACTTCGGTGGAGGGTTTCAGCAGGCAGGTCCCTCAGGGCCTGCACAAGATTTCTGGTTACCCAGATAACCGAGATATCCTTCACCCCATTTGCCCTCGTGACACAGCACCAAGGCTGCATTATGTGCCCTCGGAGGGAGATGGGGCAAAAAAAAATTAACTAGCCCCTAGAGCATTCAAATGTGGCGACCAACCTCCAATATTTTTTTTTATAACACAACGATCAGGTACCCCGCCTTCTTGAGGGGGGCTTCAGTATAAAAATAGGAAAAAAATTGGAAATTGGACGACTCATAAATGATGTTTTTGACATGTAGTGGTGGAGCTTTTTTTTCCTCATGCCAAAAGCTATCGCAACATCGATGGCACAATATCGATTGCTAAATCCACCCTGGAGGAAATCTTTTTTTTTTTTTTTATCAAATTGTCAACAGAGTGTCTCCAGTTTTTTGTTTTATGAACAGTGTTGTGATTGTTAAAATTTGTAAGCGCACCAAAATCGTGAAATAAAAATAGATTTTGCTTGGAAAAAAACATTGAGTTGACAACATTGTTAATGAGTAAACAAATTTTATTTCTTGATTTTTCAACTGAGTTTCTCTACTGATATTTCTTTCAGGGTAGCGACAATGTCTATAGAGAAACAATAGTACCATGGTCGTCATATAGTCGCATTAGAACCACCTATTCACTGGTTCCTTCGTCAGTAGTTGATTTGCAATGACAAGCACATGTTGAATGTTAACAGAAAAAATCATTATATGAGGTATAATATGTCACTAGTACTGGTGACCATGTCAATAGTAAATCACTAGAGTTTTTCTACTGACATTTCCTTTAGGGCATCTACTCTAAAATATGCACACATATGTATGTTAACATTTGACGATTAAGGGTAAATATTCATGTACATATACATATACAATATGAGACTATTGTTGAACTTTCTTTGTCACTGCACTTTAACTATTTGCTGCCCACATACACAAGTTGTACGATTCTATAGCAACTTCTTGGTTGAATGCCATTTTTGAAGCAAATATTTTGTTCTAATGAGAAACCAGGGAATTTTCATCATTCATAACGAAGAAGATGACATCAGAATCTTCATTAGTCAGTGGAGTGTTTAGTTTTGTTCCTTCTCTTTTGTATTCCCTTTTCATTCGTTATTAACATTTCAAATTATTCCCTTCATATTTTGGCACAATGGCTTGAAATTTTCTTGAGCAAATATTTTCCAGACGAAGTATGTTTTATCTAAGTATGCGTCATGTTTGCTCATACGCACTAAAGATTTTTGTAAAAAAAAAAAGAAAAAACCAATATGAATTCTTCTAATGAGGGGGAATTTAATTGTTTATTAGCAAAAATATGGATGCAAGTAAATCTTGCCATATATTATATTACATTAGCCATGCCTCCACAGAGTGGGAGTGGGAGTGGCAGTGAGACAAAAAGCTTAAAGATCACGCTGTCTTGAGATTAGTAGGACTTTCTAGGCAATACCAATAAAAGGGATGGATACAACTTCCATCGAATCAATTGGAATTCATATAAAATACAAAAGGCCATAACTATAAACAATGAAAAAGTATACTTTAAGCAATTTTAGATAAAAGTAAACTTTATGTTTACTATAGACAAGAAAAAACCGACTTTATCCGCAAAAGTCTGCTCTAAACTTAAAACCAGCAGAAGTTGTCTTTAACTTAATTAACAACAGCTTTGCTCAAATAAGTGTCACTTTTAAATGTGAAAGCTTTTTAATGTAAATTTTTTTACCTTAAATAATTAAATTAACGATTTTTTAATTTTTATTATTTATTAATCAGAATGTTCACAGAAATTTTACTTTTATTCAATTCGCTTGAAGTTTTTTTCTTTACCTACTAATCCAGTCTCACATTTGTTAATGTGTGTGTTTACACATACACACATTACTCTCAAGAACTATTTGAGAGTCAGTCATTTTATTAGAGATGGGATTTTACTTAAATTTGTTAGTGGTTGTATGATAAATAATTTCCCATTTTCAATGAATAATGTGGCAGCCACTTAAAACTGGTTCATCTTAAAGCCAATTTTAAATTTGACTATGGTTAAAAGAAAGTCAGCTACACTTTTTATACCCTTTACAAAATTGTGTAAGTTTGTGATTCCGTGTGTAACGCATTGAAATAACCATCTGTAACCCGATAAAGTATATATATTCTGGATCAGAATCAATAGAGATTACGATTAAGCGATGTCCGCTTGTAGTCGTTGAAATACCGTTTCTGAGAAAACGGTTTGAGATAGAAACCTCATTCTTTCGCTTAAAATGTGTTAAATCCCGGTAGTGGGTCTGCTATTGAAATTCAGTAAGATCGGATAGCCGAGATATATAAAAAAACCGGGTTTTGAGGGGTATTTTTTTTTTGCCATTTTTTGGTCAGATTTAAAAAATTTTTTTTTCCTATAAAGGTAACCATATTATTTTTAATGCCCCTTAGATCCCAAAAATTGAAGAATTTTTTTAATCGGCCCATATTTACCTGAGATATAGCGTCTCCCGATTTTTCAAGAAATCGGCTTAATAAGCCAAAAAAAAAGAACAACTTTTGGCACCAAAAATCAAAAATCAAAAATTTTTTGACATCGGCCCATACACACTCGATATATAGCGCCTCCCGATATCTCAAGAAGTCGGTCCTGGAAGCCAAACGAAAAAATTTTTTGCACTAAAAGTTTGTCAGAATGGTAGATATAGACTGTGTAGAGGCAAAATTTGAACATTTTTGGACATCAGCCTATATGCACCCCAGATAACGCTTCCCCCGTTTTCTCAAGAAGTTGCCTCTAAAAGATAAATAAAACAACTTTTGGTACCGAAAATCCATGAGAATGGTACATATAGAGTGTTTAAAAGCAAAATTCGAAAATTTTTGAAATCGGTATATATATACCTGAGATATAGCGTCTCCCGATTTTTAAATAAATCGGCTCTATAAGCCAAATAAAACAACTTTTGGCACCAAAAATCAATCAGAATGGTACATATATCATTGTGAAGGGTATTTAAGATTCGGCCCAGCCGATTATAGCACTCTTACTTGTTAAAATTTAATTTGTTTAATATTTTAATAGTTCGAGCTTCAAGCTCACTTGTTTTTTTTTGTAATGTTTATTAAATGCAATATTTCGCTACCTCAATGGGTAACCTTCTTCAGGAAACCTAAAAACATTCCTGAAGAAGATACCCAATGAGGTATTGAAATATTGAATTTAATAAACATTTAAAAAAAAAGCCCAAGCCTTAAAGCTTGAACTACTAAAATATTAAATATCAAAGATCGAAAAATTAGCATCAAGAATTTAATTTGTTTCTACAAAGAACCGATTTTAGTGTTTGACTGTAATTAAGGCCCAAAGTGAGATGGATGAAAGTATCAGTCAGGAACACGAGATACATTTTCGGCGAATGTTAGACGTAAGATGTGACACTAGTTTACATACCACACACTGGACTAGAAATCAATTACAATAAATTGATTCCCAACATTCACTCCCAGCTGACTGCTGCTAACGATGGGGTTCCAGTATGAGAAGCAAAGATGGATTTGATATTTATGATGTTTCATCTGCTGAATTACTGCACCATTGTGCAGCAGGTAGTTTGGGAAACAATATGAGTTTTAATTCAAAAATTCCAGCCATCAGACACCCTGTAGCTGCAAAATTATAATAGATTTCTTCTGTCCACTCTGTGCTATTAACAATATGCAAAAGCAATTGTATCCTATTTATATACATAAAGCAAAACTTTTATTTAAAAGTTTTCAAAAATCTTGTTTATCAGCTTGAGTTTTAAAAGATCGTCGAAATCGGAATAAAAATCTTTAAAGCGTCAACTGTTAATTTTTGTTGACTGAAATCGTCTAAAGGTAAAAACTGTGTTCGAAACTGCGGAAAATGTTGAGCAACATTGATTTTTTCGTACGGAAAATTTGACATGTATCTAATGTTACCTATCGCGCGGTTTTACACAATTTAACGAGTTTTTCATTAAAAGTATGCTACATTGTGTTACGTTTGTAAACAAAACCCATATGTTTTGCAATTTGGATTGTGATGAGAAAAATTTAATTATAGAATAAAAAGATAATTTTTTATACAAATACATCAAAATGAACAAAGAAGTCCAAAATAATTTTCTTTTTCTTCACGGCTGATATCAGTTCCCGCATTTCTGTCGCACTGAATTAAATTTTTTGGTTTTCTTTATTACTTTGCATTTCTTTTTTTTTTATGTCCAAAAAATTTTACTTACATTTATGCAATGAAAATATCAGCAGTCAGCTGTTGCTAAAAATGTCACATGGAAGAATTGCCACTTCAATTATTTCGCAGCAACAAGAAAATGTTGCCAGATACATTTCATATGTTTTTCTCAAAATGAGCAGAGTACTACTTCTGCAACATTTTTTCACGAAAAATTCATGCGAATTTTTTTTACATGCATTTTGACAACTTTCCGTGTGGAATTTTAATCAGAGTACTTACCCTAAATGACGATAACTCGTTAAATCTGGCAGCTTTGTTGTAGAGTTCGCCGCATTTTTCACACTTAGTGATGTAGTAGTCGTTTTCTTCATTTGCAGTAAACAGACGATTGTCGGATACGCGCAGTATTGTACCTGTGAACCAGTGATGAATGAAATTCCAACTACTAATATACGACTACTTACCCATTAGAGAGAAAATCGACTAAATTTATGGAGATAAAAATGCCTTAGTATTGAATTTCCCCAATAAATTGTAGGATTCTTCTTCGCATATTTCTGCTGCCCTAATTTTGCTTGTTTGCGATATTTATTTGATTTTCTTTTTGGTCTGTCTTAAAAAATTACCTCCTACAAGAGTGTATTTTCCCTACATTTTTGCTTATTTCGTCCAATTACGTTTTATTTCCATATTATTCTTAATACAAGATGACATAAGATGGGATAATAAAATCAATTTTAATAGTTATACTCATTCTGGTGACAACAGCATGTTAAATATTTGCTTATATGGGCTTCAGTATTAAAAGCCATACATGTTTATTTATTCGTTAAATGAGTTTTTTTGCCCATTTAATGTACAAGTATGTATGTACATATGTAAAACTGTTTTGCTTTTCTTGTTCTGTGGGGAAAAATTACTGTCAGCTATTTTCCCTTTTGCACCTTCTGTGGCAATGGGAATTGCAAATAAATTTTCCGTTAGTGATTTGCCAGAGAAAAATTAACGAGGTCGTATTTTGGTAAGATATTCAGTAAGAAGAATTTTTGTTTGCTTTATGGTAGGACCATAAGTCTTGCAAAATATCATTAAGATTTAATACTTTGTTGCAGTTTATGATACATATAAAAATCGAATAATTATGATTTTGGTGCAGGAGGTGACGAACAATAAACTTATAAGAATCTTTAATGAACAAAAAAAAAAAAAAAAAAACAAAAATCGTAGCCTGAAAGAAATATTTAAGTGGCAGAGTACATACAGCCAAAAAATTCTACTTGAAGACAAATACGAGGGTTGCTTTTTATGTTTCGGAATAAGAGAACAAAAACAAACATTAATCATTGAAAATCAATGATTATTGTTTTTCAAAATACTTCCCACTTCGACCAGTTGTCGAATCACTTGTGCCACTTTGATTGAGGGAGGCATCTGCAAAATATGCATTCTGAATGCAGCAACTGCTGCTTCAGGTGTCGAAAAACGTTGCTCCCTCAGCTTGTTTTTTTTATTTACGAGAATAAAAAGAAGTTATTCGATGCCAAGCCAAGACTACCAAATCGATGTTGCGGGTGCTCAAAAATGCAAGTGTTTGAACCGGTGTGTGAGAGCTCGCATTGTCGTGGTGAAGAGTGATGCGTCTTCAGCGCTTAGTTTTCCTAATTTCTTGCAAGACAACTGCCAAACAAATCGTTGTGTACCGCTCAGAATTGACTGTTTTGTAATGTTCTAGTGGCATGGTTGCGGCATGTCCAGTTTTTTCGAAAAACAAGCGACTTTTATGGGAGTTTGCCCGGTTTTAAGACATCCATATGGTCGACTGCTTTTTACTTTCTAGTTCAAACGTGTAAATCCACAATTCATCAGCTGTCATGATGTTATAGAGGTGTTTTTTTTTTGTTGAGCATTTTTTTCGACCAATCGACACGAACCTTTTTTTTTTTTGAGCGATTGACAAATTGTGTGGCATCCAACGCGAAAATTTTTTTTGTCTATTGAATGTACGCTGGTGCCACTAACAGGTTGCCTCAATCTCACGATGAGTCACATCACGAGCTTGAAAAATCAGTCCGTGCCCAGCATCAATGGTTTTTCGGAATAAAAACTGTTGTTGTTCGACCTTCGCGAAATTTAACTTGCAGTGAACTACGGCCAGGATTGAATTCAAAATGCAATTGATAAACACTAGTCTCTGATGGAGCTTCGTCGCCAAAATTTTAATTCATCCATAAACTGTTGTTGAGTTAATCCACCACGAAAGTTGCAAAAAATAATCACTCGACAATGTTCAACTATTTAATTCCATTTTTGGAACGAGATGAATTTTTTAAGTGGTGCTTTAAACAACACAAATAGCGCTCGTATGTCAAAACGTTCCGAATGCGTATGACCGCAAAAATGTTCAACTTTACGATACAGCCCGTGTCAGTTGCCCGACTGCTATACAACTTTTCTCAATTTTAAGGAAGTAAAGATCGAACTCAAGCCCTTTAAAATTATAAATCACTGTAAATAATATATATAATCATAATAAATAAGGATAAAATTAATGCTTAAATATCGCTCCGGCCCCGGTGAAAAGTTTGAAACTGCCTACTGACGAGTTGGGCAGCATCAACGTAATACCGGCGGCATATGGACGTCTGCGAAAGACAGAACATAACTAATAAGTTCTATTTAGAACTAGAATAATACATTTCAATGGAATCTTATAGCAAATAATAATTAAATTAATTTATGGATAATTTTTTCACTTTCAACATGTTGCAAAAATCATTTGAAAGAATTTTTTTTGTCATGAATGATTCTAATGAATTTTTAAAGAACATACTAAACGTAAATGTCAAAGAATTATAAACTGGGGAAGAACCAGCTGTTTTATAGTCTCAGCACCCAAAGTTGGCTGCGAACTTCGCTCAGGGTGAACATGCACTGTTTTATGGCAGCGAGGCTTAGACCGCTCAATCAACTGAGTTTTTGTATTACTTTCAGTCTATATATATAATTTCTCCATTAATCACTTTCAATTTTTACTACCTCGAAAGCGATTTTTCTTGAATAAAGAATATAATTCAACTGTTAATGTTTTCAATCCCCATAAAAAGCAAAACTTTGCGCTTTAGGAATAAATTTGCTTTTCATTTCTTCTCTGTTTTTCTGCTGTGGTAGAGGAAGTGCAGCAAATAAATTCTTGCTATTGATCATTACTTTAATATACAAATAATGCACAAATACTCGTACATGGCATTGGATTGTTTGAAATACAAGTGAAATGAACAATTGCAGATAAATTCCCAATTTAACTACATTTTGGCTCCAATCTGTTTGTCCAGTGAAAAGCACAATGGTGTTTTCTTCTTATTCACATGCATGCTTAAACATTTTTTTTTGAAATAAAACTACAAGGAAAGAAGCATAAGCTGCTTGAATTTTTTATATTTTAATTTTCTTTTTAGTGGTGAGCTTGCATAGAAATATATACTGCTTTATTTTCTTAGTTTATTTGAGGAGAAAACTAGAAAAATACCGGATTAAGTATTTTTATTTAAGAACTCCTTCTCTGCATGAAATGCATTTTCTGTTTCCAGTAAATTATTTCTTTGTTTGAATTGATAAATAAAGGTTAATGCTTAAACATGGGGCTTTCGAAATCAATTTAAATTATATCTGTCAAAAGCAGACAAGGGGAAATTGAAGCTATTTAGTTATTTATTTAAAAATATTTTTTGTAAAAAGCACAAAACTAATTTACCAAAGTAAAAATACTACACCACGTATGCATGAGCCTGGTTGAGCCAAAGAGTTGGTCACATAGAGACCATTTAATTCTCTGAAATAACGAAACCATGGGAATCAATACAAGAAATGTGTGTGGGATTCAGACAAAGAACAACACGGGTGAACTTCTAAGACTCCGCAAGGCGGAATGATTTAGAATAATGGCAGTTGTGACAGGTCACTCTCAAACTACTGGCACATCTTAACCGCATGGGAATAGCGGCAGCAGATAAATGTAGAGCATAGATGCCCAAGGTAGTGAGTGACGAAATAACACTGGAAGAAAACAATTTGCTATTCATTTTATTCATGTCTTTGTGAACATCTTCAAAACGTTTTTTTAAAATTACATTTCTTAGTTTTTTTAAATGTCTTATGACAAATAAGACATTGCATGCCATTTTCACTGACAGCAGTCTCGATGACTATTAAAATGTAAAATAAGACACAGAATTTCTGCAAGTGTAGCTTGTCTCTCCCACTCAACATGGTGATTTCCTATTGGTTCATTGACGATCAAACAAAAGAGCATAATAATACATGTGAGCTTAATTTGCTGATATCAGCCACTACTGGGCATCGGTGATGTAGAGCATGAGAGGAGAAGAGCGAGACATTAGAGCACTATTTGAGCTACTGCTACGCCTTCTCACAAATACGGTCCTGATATTTTGGGAACGACATCTTCCCGAACCCAATTATGGGACACATGCTGCAAGATATTAAAGAACTTTGTGAATTACAGGGAGTCAAAATGTTCTGAGTGAAATCCACAGAGCGCACAACTGGCTTAAGTGTAGGTCAAATAACATGGGCTACTCCACTCAATTCAAATTTGCAGGAAAAACTTCTCTAGTTTCTGTTCATAATGATTTATTATCAAATGTGAAATATTAACTTACATGTTATTTTCAAGTCATATGATTTAAATGCGGTTTCCAATTCACTCATATATATTTTTTTAAACCTGTGTGATTTTATAATAAAATGTGTGTTTCAAATCACCTGCGATTTGCAATTCAAATGGGATAATTATGTCATTTGAGACCAAACCTGATTTTTGAAATCACTTGTGATTTACAATCCACACGGGATTTTCAAATCACATATCAAGTGTGATTTTAAATTTTTATGTGTGTTTTTCCATTTACAAATGGTTGTCAATCTGCAAAATTTCAAGATACAGAACATGTACTTTTTAAATGAAATATGAAGTTCACAACACACGTGTTTTTTTTGTTAATTTTCATGGGATTTTCAAATGCCTCAATGCGTACTTCTAGAACCCAAGTGCGGTGGTTTCACGATTGGCAGCCCTTGAATGATGCGATTTTCAAATCACATGATTGCAAATGACAAATCAAATTTAATTTTTAAATCATAGAACTCGAAAAAATGCTGTCTTTAAGTCACATAAAATTGAGGTTTTCGAAGTATGTAATAGTATTTTAATTTTTCGAGCCTTAAGATCACTTGTTTTTTTATAAGTGTTTATTTAATTCGATGTTTCGATATCACAATGGATATCTTCTTCGACAAAGGTCGAAAAATTAGCATCAGAAGTATGTAATGTAATAGCTATGTAATTTTAGCCATTTAGATTAGATAAGATTTTAGATTAGATAAGAATTAAAATAAATTAAATAATAAAGAAATTAATAAATAAATGTCCAAATAAGTAATTAAATAAACAAGTTAAAATATACAAGTGAGGAAATAAATAAATACATACATAAATAAAATTATAAATATAAAATTATACATACATTTTATAATTAAGTCCCATGTGATTTTCAATTCACATGGAGTCTTGCAATCATCTGGCTGCAAAGAACACATGGTTTTCAAGTTAAATGTGATTTTCGAGAATACATGTGTTCTTTTGTTGCTCTGTAAACTACAAGATTTTCCAATTTTTTCTTGTGACTATTGAACCTATTCAAGTGAAATGCATTATATTATTTTAGTTCTTGCTTTAAAGATAGAAAATCGAAATTAATTGTCCTGCAGCATGTTACATTAAAATCACTAAACAGCTTTCACTTATTGAATTTTGCCACGAACAGCTGTTTCGCCGCAAACATTTTTTCTTTGGTTATACGCAATTGTATGCCTTTGGCGTTAAAAGTAATTTTGTGACTTAGACTGCGATACTTGTTTCTTCTTTGGAATTTGTAACTTCTGCTTTTATGTAAATAGCAGAAAATTTCATTACACATGCATATTCCTACGTATGTATGTATGTATGAAAACTTAAAGCTCTTCATGTTTTTTGATGTTATTATTGTTTTGAGTTCATACAATACAGCTGTTGCAATTGTACTCTCGATATAAGTTTTAAATTTTCCTTAATTTATGAGCAACTGCCTGTTAAATACATGCATGCATACAAATCCCATGAATATTTAATAGCCATGCTAAAATATTTCCCACACTGTATTAAGGTTTCGAGCATGAACAATCATGTTTGTTTGTTGTGCCAGAACTATTTACAAGTATTAGTGGTGTAATTGGTGCAAATACCATTGAATGAGAACATTTAAAATTGTTGCTTCCTTTTGTTTAGTTTTATGCTCTAAAAGGCGCCATACTTTAACAAGCATTCTCTACCATCCTTGCAATTGTCACATAAATATACTCATGAACTAACACGACTGGGCAACCGGAAATATGATTTACAAAAACTTCTTTATTCGCATTTGATATGCTAACAGAAGGAAAATTCCCTAAAGGAAATGGGGAAAAAAGAAAAACAAAATAAAGCAATGAAAAAAATCTGGCATAAGAAGGAAGGAAAACAAGTTTTGAGTGATAAAAAAAAACTTTTTAGTTTTTTTAGTTCATAAAGAGGGAAAAGGGGTGGTAAAACCATAGTTAAGCGGGATTAAGATCAAAATAAAAGGTTGTCAAAACTACGAAGAAATAAAACGAAATAAAAACCATGCTCATCTACAAAAGTTTTTGCAAAACAATATTGAAGGTGTTGCACTTTTTGTAGAAAAGAATCTAATCTTTTTTCCACAGACTTTTGTTTTCGTAGGTGTTTGCTTTTTGTATATATATATATATATATATATATATATATATATATATATATATATATATATATATGCATTTCTAGTTGTTTCCATCCATGTGCTTGGCCAAAACAAGAAAACAGTGGTCCTGTTATATGACGGCTGATATTTGATAGTCTGGCAGTACCTTTACACTATTATTTATTATTACACTATTATTTATTATTTGTTTAAAGTGCTGTTGAAAACAAAACGATGAAACTTTGATTAAAAAACTAAATTAATACTTTATTCCATCAAATAATTTAATATTCTTCCTGTCAACTTGTTCGAACTCAGCATAATGAGACGTTGCACTTCTCTGGTACATAACTACATGTGGTTATATGTATTTGTAATCATTATTGTAATGCCGATCAAGTTTTAAAATAAAATCCGTTTATAAACTGTATTTCCTGGTTTTGTTGTGAGGTTGGTTTATGTGTGTGTTTTGTTTTTATTAGTCTGTTTGCAAATGAATATAAATGTGTGCATGTATTTGTTTGGTTTGAATCTGTGGCTCTGGTTTCAGTGGGTAAAGTTTTGTTGTAGATGACGCTTGTTAAACTTGTATGTGAACAATGGCACTGGCAGGAGATGTATATAGTGTTATCCAATGCCAGCACCTCCATACGGCGAAGCTCTGAGGCAACCAACCAACCAACCAATCATCCAGTCAGTCAGCCAGCCAGCCGTCCAGCCAATCTCTAACAAATTGTTTTAATACTCTTTGTATCAGACACCTCTGCATGAACTGTATACATTTTTAGCATTCATTGATTCATTATCGGTTGTGCCAACAACGAACGGCTCACATGCATAATACATTAATTGAATTTTCTTTTTTGCTTCAACAATTTATTATCCCGCTTGCAGGACGAAAAATACACAAACACCAATTTTAAGCATTTAAATTGTGCAAATTTGGTTTAGTGAATTTTGTTTCAGGATCTCATTTAATTTTATTTCACAGCAAAGAAAATAAATACTATTAACAGTAATTTTCATTTATTTCATTAAAAGGAATAATGAATTTTTCTTGTTTGCAAAATATACCAAATTAATTAATGCAAAATATACCATGAACCATGAATAGCGGAAAAAGAAATATTAAATCCTAAAAGCCTCATTCTTCAAATAAACACTAATCAAATATTGCATTTATTTAACTATGTAGTCGAACTTTTTATGATCTACAATTAAGTTAATTAATTATTATTTTTAGCTTAATTTTTTCCTATATAATTCTTTTGTAGTAAGTTTATTGGGTTAAAGTTTATTCTATATATTAATTCAGGTCCAAAAATGAACCTTTTTAAAGGTTCATTTTTCGACGACATTTCGTTGGTGCTAATCAACTCATCAGTAGATTTGAAAAATTCTTAAATGTCTTCTGAGGAGTTGAAATGTCGTCGGCATATAGACAGCTGAAAAAGACAGCAAACATTTTTTAAAAAGGTTCATTTTTGGACCTGAATTAATACATTTCAATTGGCTCTTAAAGCAAATAAATAATTAAGTTCATATTTGTTTATTCTATATTATTTTTGTGATTGAAATTAATTGAACAAGACAAAGAAAACATTAAAGACCTATAGCTGGGGGACAACTAACCGCCTTTCTTCTCGTCAGCAGCCGTATTTTCTCGCAAGGGCTCATGTTTCTAAAGCGACACTCAGCCAACTCAGGCATCTTTTAGCTGGGGGACAACTAGCCGTTGCGAAGCCGCCTTACTTCTCGTCAGCAGAACATTTGAAAAGGCTAAGAAATTAAAAATTAGAATTAACAACATGAGAAAAAGATCTTGGTTGTTTCCTTTGTCTTGTTTAATTAATAACAATCACAAAAATAATATAGAAGACCTAAAGCCCGATAAATATAATACAAAATAATATTGTAGGAAAAAAATCGAATAATAAAAATTTGTTAATTTAGTTCTTAATTATTTTATCGAGCCTTAATTCGATTTTATCTTCTCAGACTTGAAAAAGATTTATTTGTGATAAAATTCTAGCGATCAAAATTTTTAAAGAAGACTTCGAAATTAAAGTTGTAAAGTGATTAGCGGAGGGACATATTATGGCTGCTTGATGTCCATCATAATGATTATCAGGCTTCGAACTCAGGTTATAACAAATTGCATACGTTTTTAAACAGCAGTGCTTAGACATCCTGCCTCTTGAGGTTTTCACTACAGACTGTCTATATTTAATCTATTAATTAACTTTCAAATTTAACATTAACAAAACTATTTTTTAAAGCTTAAGGTCTTTTATTTTTCTTTAGATTTAGATTTTTCGATATTTCGCTAACAATTTGTTAGCATCGTCAGGAATCTTTAATTGTTTTTATTTTCTATTATTTTGTATAAAAAACAATTAAAGATTCCTGACGATGCTAACAAATTGTTAGCGAAATATCGAAAAATTAATAATGAAAAATAAAAGACCTTAAGCTTTAAAAAATAGTTTTATTAATTTTAACAATAAAGGTCAAAAATTATAGATAAAATAATATTTCAAATTTAACACGATAGAGTAATTAACGAAAGATTTTTTGTAGTTCTTGGAAGTTCATCATTAAATTTGCTTCTTAAATTAGAGCGTCTAGCGTACTTTTGTTTTTTAAAGCTTAGACGGCAAAATTACGCTTCACTTTTATTTTCTTCTCTATAAAAGCTCTGATCTTTTTTATGGAGATCTTTCTCACATAAAATCTTTCTCAATTTTGAGGAAGCAAAAGCCGTTAAATATTTCATTAACTCTTGTAAATTATAAAGCTCGGCTAAAATGTGAAAATTAATATTTTCATTTTAGTTCTAAAAATAGACCTTATTAATGTTTTCAGCCCTGTTAACTGCCGCTGACATTTCGTTGGCGGCAACTCATCGTCTACCGATGAGTTGAGTAGCATCAATAAATTGTCGGCGGCATATAAATGGCTGACAAGGGCGGAAAACAATAATAAGGTTTATCTTTAGATCTAAAATAATACATTTCAATTGGCTCTTATAGCAATAAAATGTTTTCTTTGAAAGATATTATGCCCCGCAATTAAGTGCCCAGCACATCTTTTTTAATTTCAACTCAAATCCCATTGATGACAATTAGTAGTAAATATAAAAACTGAATTACAATAAAAGCAAAAAGGACGAGTGGTTATAACTTTAGATCGTGTAGCACTCAACATCAAACTGAAGCAAATAACAAGTGTTGACTTGAAAGCCAGCTGATAAGTTTGTTGGAGTATAGTATAGACTTGGCTAATTAAAATTTTAAACTGAAATATTATATTCAGATAAAAGAAAACAGTGTGTGTTATAATTTTTGTGCCCTTCAAACAGTCCCAAAAGCTTCTTAAAGCCAACACGTTACAACATAAACAGCAAAATATTCGCCTTTGAGTTTTTTTTTTTCAAGCGTTTTTAATTCGTTAGTAACATTTGTTAAGAGGAACATATTGCCAACCCCCTTTCGGGGTTGTTTTATTCATACTGTGCTTTTACTTAGCTTGTGATTTCAAATGCAGGCAGGTGAAAAAGAAGGTTCTCTACTTTTTTTTTTATTATTTTTAATTAGCATACAAAAAACAAGCGCACATCAGAAATAATGAAATAAAAACAGTACATTTTCACATAAACACATTCACATCAAACGAATTTCTGAATTGAAGCTTTAAGTATTTTTAAGCTTTAAGTATTTTTTACTTTAACTTTACTAGGAGGTTTGTTTTCAGAAGAAAAGTTGAACTTTGAATTTTGTGGACTGTGTATATTCGATTATCGAAATGTTTGTTTTGTTTTGCTGTATTAAAGTCGTGCGATTGTTCGCTTTCTAAGCGAAAGAAAACTGTTTTGTGTGACGTTTTTATGACGTTCTTTTATGCGAACGATGTCTCGATCGACAAATCGAAAAGACGTATGTAAGTGTTTTCTTACAAAATCCGATTCCTCGATATCGATCATGTTGTCAGCAGTGCGATCACGAATGAGATCTTTTATAGAAAATTTTTTTTAACTGACTTGTTAGAAAACTGGGAAATAAACCCCACATATTTTTCATTTTTTACTTTATTAAGTAAATATATTAAACTATTATCATCTGTATGTATTTATTATGTAGTTTTCCTAAACAGTTCACTTGTTCGCTGGATGGAAGAAAATCCTGAGTTTGTCAGAGGAACACCTGTGTTCAATAAGTCAAAGTATTTTTTAAATGTCTACGAAAAGAAATTCTTTTTAAATTATAAACACCACAAAAACTGTTGCCGCACTTTCAAAATGTTTGATTTTTTTTTGTTTTGTACTTATTTATGTATGTACAGTAGACTCGCGAAAACGTGAACATCCAGTTACGTGAACATCCAAAAACGTGAACATTTTTATTTTAGCATTGACTACTCTAGAACGTGAACAAGTGATGATGGCTCTAAAACGTGAACTTTTTTTCTAATGATTTTTTATTTTCTTAAGTCAGCTCTGTAGTTTTTATAAATTTTGGGAAAAGCGGTATTTAAATTAATTTACAGCTTAGTTACAAAAACATCTTTTAGAAATGTATACACACCTACATATATACATACATATGCACACATATAATACTTAATCTCTACGCGTTCGAGTATAAATGAAGTGTACATAGAAACAAGTGAATTTAAACACAGTTTCAAAGAAAAATGTCTGCCAAGAAATCAAAAGTTTTAACTCTTCAAGAAAATGTGATATTATTGAACATTTAAGGAAAGGTTTGTCAGTAGTATTGGGGTTGTTAAAAAAGTACAATATAGATATAGTACAGTGTAGATTTAATTGATTGCTAAGTCGGAACAAATTTTTCACATTTTCATAGCTTTACATCAACTAAAATGAAGTATTGCAGTAAATTTATTAAATAAAATTTGTTATATATGATTTAGCCTATTACATGGTTCTGTATACTGATTTTCAACGTATTTTCATGTGATAAAAATTCAATCTAAAACGTGAAAAAAATCCAAAACGTGAACATCCTCGTTAAAAACTAGTTCACGTTTTCGCGAATCTACTGTATTCGCTTTGGCTGGTCAGATACAGCTGACCAGTTTTAAAAAGGATTGTATTTACACAAAAACAATTTAATAGTTTTTTTCAATACTGCAATAAAAAATCAACCAAAACTTTAATTTACCGATCTGGCATCTCTGTGAAGCAAATGCCCATGTGAATGCAAGCTGTCGATGTAGAGGAACCCAAATTGATTCGAAATCGTGCAACTACATTTCGATCGCTTACATTTTTTTGCGAGATCGGGGAACAGGCAGTAACAACGGCTCTTTTTACTCCTAAAATAATGCATTTCAATTGGCTCTTACTGCAAATAAATAATTAAGCTCAGTTTTGTTAATCATTAATTATTTTTTATTAGTCTATTTCGACTTTTATTTGTTTAGTAATTTGTTTACTATTTTCCTTTTTGTTTTAATTCGAATTAATGGTGTATTTAATAATATATATACATACATATATACTTTGTATGCAGATTAAAGCTGTGGTTTTTGTTCCTTTTTTGTAACACAAATTGTGAGAAATTTTATTTTATATATTTATTTGAGCTTAAGGTCTTTTTTATTAGAGAATTTGAGTATTTGAGTATTTGTGTCAATATTTCGCTCTCCTTCGGATAGCTTCTTCAGGAGAGCGAAATATTGACAAAAATACTCAAATACTCAAATTCTCTAATAAAAAGACCTTAAGCTTAAATAAATATATGTATAAAATAAAAGAAAAAAAGGATCAAAATAACTAAATATTAAATTTTAGAAATTTTTTACTATTTAAAATACTAAAATCTATTGTTATATAAATTAATCTTATGCTGGAATACAGTTATAGGTGTCAGTATAAAATATTAACTCTGTTATCAATTTGACTTTTTAAGGATTTACAGATTATGAAGAAAATGGAATTGAAGTGAATTATATCTGAGGGAGATTATTTTGTCGCTTGTTGAATGTATATTGTTGAATAAATCAATACTTTTCAAATAGAAGTTCATCTTCTATTCGCAGCAACTTTGTTCCAACACTAAAACGACAAACAAAGTTATAAGCAAAATAGCCCAAATTTTATTGAACGCAAATATTTCTAAAAGAAAAGAAAATTTGATCAAAAAACTAAAAATATAGTTTGAAAAAAATCGACTATTTAAAAAAAAAAGATTGTGCGGTTGGGGGACCCCCTTAGGAACGAAGTTCCTTACGTTTTTTCTTCATCTTCGAATGTAATACAAGGTGAAATCTGTATGTTTTACTTTGTGTTGTTTTTGAAATTTTATATGCTTCTTAAAATTTTTGGAACGTTTTATTTTTTGTCCGTTTTCACAACTAATTGATATTTATTGGTAGGTGTCTCCGCTGACAGCAGCGGAGACACCTACACAATTGTTTGTCGACAGATACACTAATACATATAAACAGCTCACACGCTTTCGTGATGATTTCTACTAATTTACACTACCAGCAAGCCGCGTTAAGGAACTTCGTTCCAAAAAAAGATTGTGCGTTCGGGGGACCCCCGTTGAGAACAAAGTTCCTTACGTTTTTTCTTCATCTTCGAATGTAATACAAGGTGAAATCTGTATGTTTTATTTTGTGTAGTTTTTGGAAGCAAATAATATAGAAGAACGAATTACATCAGAAAAATTCAAATATATCGTTTTATTTTTTTACTTTTGACACAATGAAGTATTTTTTTTTGGTCAATTTGTTGGTAAATTTTTTAATATTGCTGTTTTGTGTTGTGACATACTTTACTTTAGCGACATCTAGCAGCTGATAGTGTGCCTTTTCACAACTAATTGATATATTTTTGGTTGGTGTCTCCGCTGACAGATAAACCAATACTTATAAACAGCTCACACGCTTTCGTGACGATTTCCACTAATTTGCACTACCAGCAAGCCTCGTTAAGGAACTTCGTTGCAAAAAGAAATCACTGCTTGAATTGAAGATTTCAATGAGCTCATTATAATTTATTCACACACATTTAAATGTTGGGAGCCCCTTAAACCCACCACATAAATGCACATCCATTTCAGAAATACCTATTTACATCATTGTAAGAGAATTTATTACAAAATTCCACTTATGCGTACATACGTACGTACATATGTACATCTCAGATATGTATCGCAATTTGAATAAATTCAAGTCTTTAGCTTGAATCACATAAAACCCTTTCAACTTGTAACTCTTAGCATTTTCTATTCAGCATCAGTAACTCTTAAGCAAACCTTAAGCCATGACCTTACATACGTACACACAGGCCACTTAAAAAATAATCTGACACAGGGGTAAAATAATATTTAAGTAACTTTCATAGTAAACATGAGCAAACAAATAAACAAACATTCATTTAATGACACATAAACATAAATGTTGGGTTGGGTTGGGCTGGGGCTTCTTTTACGACTGTTGTATATGTATGTGTGAATGCATGGAACTAAGTGTGCTTTCACATATTAAAATATGTGTAAACGGGTGTTAAGTGCTGTTTGAGAAGAGTCTTCTGGCCATTTTTAGCTCTGCTTTTGTTTTTTTCCGCTCACTGCTTAATCCAAGAATGAGCACAAGAACGCTCATTAAAACTGTTAATTAATTACTTAAGACTCTTGGCAAAACAAATAATGAATAGCTCCGGTTAATGGCGTAGACATTTTGTTGTTAATACAAAAACAAACATGTTCAACAGTCAACTTGCGTTCGTATTGTCTTAATTAAAAACGAAGGAAAGCAACAAATTGTGGAACAACATGCACGGAATTCACTACAAGTAGTTGGAAATCGAAGTAGTTTTTTATTTTATTTTGGCAAATTAAAACATATTAAATAAAATAATTTGATTTATTTCGAGGTTTTCACGTAGAAAACATTTGATTGATGCGATAATATTTTACGAATAACCTGGAGTGTGCGGCGCATATATTGCGACGTTCACTCAGGGGTGTTAGGAAATTTTATTCCGAAAACGTCAAAAACAAATTTGTAAAACGTCATTTATAAAAATGTACAAATAAACCCAAATTTAATTAGTTTTATTTAATAAAATCTTTTATAGTGTACAAGAAACAATTCAACATGTATTTTACTATAACAAAACTAAGACAATTTAAAAATTTTACCAAAAATATTAGCATGTATGTATGTATATACATATACATACATATGTATGTACATATGTACGTATTATAAAAATTTTGTGTTAATATTACTCATACAAATTTATTGCTTTGTGCCTTCTAACTTAACTTTTTGTAAGGTTTAATTAAAAACACTCTGAAGAGTTAAGCTTCGTATGGACGGTTGTCAGGTCTTGAAATATTGTAAGACCTAACAATGTGCTGGCAATCTACTAGAAATACGAAATTGTCAGCATTAAGAAAATTATCAGTTCAGACAATTGCAAGAAAATCTTTCAATTTCATTGCCAGACAATTGCCTGACAATACATTTAGATACCAACGAAAATTGTCAGCGTACACGGATGTAAGATTTTCTACGTATCAAAAATTGTCAGCCAATTGTCATTATCAAAATATATACACACACACACACTTGCCATTATTTATTCTTCATTTTTCTCGCTCAATAAACATGTTTTTAAATTTTTTATTCTATCTTCACATTTTTACTATTCTCGTGTTTTTTCTCTCCCTTTCGTACGCACACAGTTTTCTTTAATATTCTTGGTCATTACTCTGACAATGACGCCATTGTAAGACGTTGAGAATTTATGCATCTTACAATATGCCAATGCCTGACAATGTACTAGTGCAATGATGATGCCAAAGTGTTCAGACGATTGACAGTTAACTGACAATTAATTGTTAGGACGGTGGCCTGCCAATGCATTTGCTTACAATATTGTCAGGAAGAAATTGTAAGCTCTCGCGATTGGCTAAAAATATTCTATACATTGTCTGACAATATTGTAATATCTTACAATCGTCTATACCTAGCTTTATATTTTAAGTAGTCTTTAGCAAACAAAATCCCTTCAATTACTTTTTGTCCCCAAAGAATTTCTAATTTTAGTTTTGTTTAAATTCGTTCAACGTTAGCACATGAATTTGGCGAATCCATTAAATCGTTAATAAAACCACATGAGTTAGGAAAAGTCGGTTCCTTATTTGATAACTTGATTGAGTTGATTTGTTTCCAAAAAATATTAAAATCTATTGAACTTTTATTTACATTTAAAATCCGCCTTTCTTCCTGGTGCTTCTCTTTAGATACCAAATTAGGAAACATTTTTAACAAGCGTTTTATAGAAGTATTTTGATTTAAAATAAAGGATGCCTTAAGTAAATTTTAATTACTTAAAATTCAATTTCCAGAGTCAAATGTTTCTTTATTTGACAACATAAGTCAACATAGAATTCAATACAATTGTCTACAAGGTGGCGCAAAAGTAATCCTCCTATCGGAAAGTGCTATAAATTTTGCGATTCGCCCGTAATGTCAGTTCTGTTTTGACATTTATGTAGTAAACACATGCGAAATACACGTTAATAAACAATGTTACACTACACTGCTCCAGAACGCGGAATATTTTATAATTATTTTCCTGAAGATGCCAACAAATTGTTGGCGAAATATTGAAAATAAATAAATAATTGTTTAATAATCTTTTTTATAAAAAAAAACCAAAGATCAAGAGCTTGAATAATTAATTGAACAATATAAATATCAATAATATAAAGATAAATTGTATTTAATTGTTTTTTTTTGCCAAATGGGAATAAAAAATTTCCTTTTCCTGGGAAATGTTTTTCAGTGTAAAGCGTAGCAAATTTAGGTTAGAATTTACTGTTTGCCCACTAAATTTTTTCTAAATGAAAATGTTCAGCGGTAGGCTTTTTCAAGCAGCGCAGGTTTTTAAGAAAAATAAGTCTCTAAAATCTAGTATATTGTATGAATAATTTGTTTATCATTAAATCATTTTGTTCATCCTTAAAACATTTCACACTTTTGTGACAAAAAAAAATATTAACATGTTAAGAATTAAATTTCTTTTTTGTTAAACAATTGTTTTTTTGTTTGCCATTGGAGTTTCTGAATCATTTAACAAACACAATTTGCCGGAAAATTAAAGATTTCATATCAATGGAATAAAAAAAAAAAACAAATTTTATTCAGCCTCAATATAAAATAAAATAAAAACAATTGGCACGCAATAATATTTGAAAAATGTGTGAGTGGTTTTACACACACACACACACACACGCACGCACACAATCAAACTGATCAAATTAACGGATACGAACGGCACAACTACGTGCTTGCACACACACACACACACACTCACAAATACTTCCAGCATGGCACAAGTACGCACTTTCATAAAGAGCAAAACTGAGCATGTTCAAGGGTATTTTTAGTCATCATACGGTACCAAAATCAAAATAAATTTATTTGTATGTGCTTGTGTATGTACATTGATTTCATTGAAATGAAAGAAAAATATTCCAATAAAACAAGAAAAGAATTTTAATGTCTTTCGGCATTTAAAATAAAAAAGGACACTCACAGACATACACATGTACATTTGTACAAAAACATAAGTAAGTACATGGTGTATATTTGTACTTACAATTCTTTTTCGTTTATAAAAATAAATATCTTAAAATATTTCCTAAGGATGTCAGCCATTATCGTGGGACAAAAAGGCAATAAGTATATGCACATGCTCATGTACATACATGTGTATTTGTTTGTTTGCTTTTGTATGGAAAGCAGTAATTGTAGTGCTCCCACAAGTAGTGGGTGTTGCAGTCATAATTTATCTTCCGCTCTAATGCTAATTGTCAACTGTGACAAAGAAGGAGTAACTGCTACATACATGGCTTAAAGCTGAGGAGACTGATACAGCTTTCAAACGTTTGTGAAATAAAAATACAGTATTTGTCGGATATAAGAAACTTGAAAAATCCACGAAAAAAGTTTCTTATAAGCGTTTCTTTCTTATATACAATTATTTTATATAAGAAAATTATTGCTTATATAAGTAGCTACGGCCATAAGGCATTTGTTTCTTATATGAATATACGAGCTTTTTTACCTTTTTATGTATATACATATGTACGTAGATGTATGTATGTAAATAGAAAAATAAAACAAATCAAATTTTATTTTATTAACCCCTTTAGTAAATAGATATAAAAAACTAGACAACTTCAATTTGAAAAAAAAATTATATGTAGTAAATACATGTACATACATAATTCATTTTGTACTATTTATTTATTTATTTACGAGGCAAGAAACAAAAACTTCTCATGAGCACTAAAAGTAAAAAAAACGTTGTTGTTGTTGTTGTTGTAAAACTGTCAGAAAACAGAGTTGTACATGCAAACTACATAAATTCAGTGTTGCCCTTGAAAGTTTCTTATATAAATTCTTTTTCTATACATTTTGTGGTTTTGGTGTTCAAGAAAAATGTTCTTTTATCAGTTTTTTTCTTATAAGCGTTTTTTTTTATATGAAACTTTTTTTTGTTAGAAAAAACACTAAAAATATATGGTGTTTTTGCAAATGTTTCTTATAAGCGTTTTGTTCTTATAGGAGATGTTCTTATATCCGATAAATACTGTATAATTGCTTCATGAAGCTTTAAGGGGGGTTTTTTTTTGAAGAACGCTTTCTATGTACAGAGTGAAGAGTCTCAGAAATTTCCACAGCTGAGAAATTTTTTCCAGCAAGTACCGGCCACTGGACTCTGCAACTTTTGTTACGATTATTGCCGATTATCGCATTGTTTAAGTGATTATGATGACTTCTTATCGACCGGACTAATTGTTAAAGGACCTTCAGACACCAAACATCAAAATTCTTAACAAGCCTGTTTAAAGTATGTCTTTCAATTGGTTCGCACTCGTGACACCAATAATATTTGTAGAAAATTTAATTGTTTCGACTTTTCATCTATCATGATGTCGCAGTGAAATCATTTCTGCTGGTTTAATGAGCACTATATGGTGGGAATCATTCCAGCGCTTCGTGTTTTTGCATACCGAATTATCGATTTTTTACATTGGGTTGTCACAACAGCCCAACAAATTAATTTGTACAGCCACTTTCACGTGATTTATGTTGCTTTTGTGTCACTACAATTCATAATATGACTTTAGCAAAACGTAACTTGTTGCAAATTTAGCTGCAGGGAAACATTTATTTATATCCTTCACAATGCTTAAAAGTGATTGCTTGCTGGTGTCTACCCCCCTTGAGATATTTAAATGTGGTCAGTTTTAATTGATTTTCCCCTTTCCTTCACGCTTGTTTTTCAATTAGTTTAAGTGTCTTCTTCTTCGCCAATAACTCAAAGAGATCAATAAAAATTATTACCCAATCAATAATATTGAAGCGAAGGGTCTACAAATCATTTAATATTCATTTGGTTCTTCAGTGAAATAGTAGTAAAAGTTTAATAAAAAAAAACTGTTTTTTTGCAGTACATAAAATACTTATGTTTCCCTTGGCAAAGCTTAACACTTTTTATGTGTTATTCTCTCGTCTTTCTGTTTGTCACACGTTTGTCAAATCAATAATTCTTTCAGGCGAAAAATTGCTTCCTTTTGGGCGGTAGATTAATGTGTGGGATGGATGGCATGTGCAGACGAGAGGGGATAAGTGAATAAGCAAACATATGATATTGGAGTTAAATGATTTTGAAAATGTAATCTTTTTGAAAATTATTGAATGACTTAAACAATTTGTTTAATTTAAACCATTGGCTAAAGAGAAAAAAAAAAACATTTTATTTACCAACACATTTCACTTATAAGACTGACTGGCTGTAGTCATTTTATTTCAATTCAAATACATGATACTCAGTAACGGCAACCTCCAAGAATTGTTTTATATTAATTAATAAAAGCTACTGCGAAAGCTATACAACGTAAAGTTGTTACTTTACGTTGTATAGGGACACCTGGTAGTTTTCGACTTGTTGTTGTTTTTAGCATTTGTTATTGTAGGCCATATGCGAGTAAATATATTGTGCACATTTCATCTCTTTGTCTCTTATAGTTTGAAAGTTACGGTTAATTGTTACTTTACGTTGTATAGGGACACCTGGTAGTTTTCGACATGTTGTTGTTTTTAGCATTTGTTGTTGTAGGGCATGTGTAAATACATATATTGTGCGAATTTCAGCTCTTTAGGTTGTATAGGGACACCTGGTAGTTTTCAACTTGTTGTTGTCTTCAGCATTTGTTGTTGTAAAGCATCTATAAATACATACACGGTTCGAGAGTTATAGCTAATTGCAACTTTTCGTTGTATGGGGACACCTGGTAGTTTTCGACTTGTTGTTGTTTTTAGTATATGTTGTTGTAGCGGCAAGGTACAACAACATCCTTCAGCTCTTTAGCTCTTACCGTTTCGGAGAATGGACGCTGTGACGGACGGACGTACTTGTCTCGGTAATAGGGTTCCGTTTCAATCTGATGAGTACGGAACCCTAAAAACCAAGTGCTGATTTGGATCCAGCGTCCCCAATTACCTTTAAAACAATATTCAGTTCTTAAACAACAAATACCTTGTTCCCTTGTGTAATTAATATATGAGGAAATGCAAAAATTCGCGAATAAAACATTCGCCATTAATATTTAATGAGAAAAGTTAAAACAATTTAAATTTCTATACATGTTAATGGCATATTTGTCTAAGCCACCTCTCAATGAATATTTAATATGAAATAGAAAGAAATCTATATATAAAACCAAACATTTGTCCACGTTTTATTATTTTTTCTATTGTTTTTTAATAAAAAATTGAACCTGCAGTCGAGGATTTCAACACATTTAAGCACTTGTGTGTAAGAAAAACTTGTTGAATATTTACATTAACTCAGCCTGCCTTCAAACGCTGTTTAAATGTTGATGTAGATGCTCAATGCTTAAAGGAGCACAATTTTATTGCTGAAAATTCCAAAAAAATATTTTTGTTTTCGTTATTCTTTTTTCATCTTGAAGTGCTTAAGGATGGCGGTGAGTTAATGCTGCTTTTCAGAAAAGTATGCATCATAATTTTCCTTTTCCAAAAACTTTTTGTTCTCCATCCACTCATTCTGTTTAGCTGGCAGACATTTTTTTGTTTGTTGCTTTCAAGGCGCCTTTTTGCTGTATATCTGGCTGGCTGCTTTTTATTTCGAAAGCAAATTCTGTTTTTATATAGATTTGAAATCGTTTTACGGTTTGATGTTTAGGTTGTTCACTTTGACCAACACCTTTTTTTGGGTGTTTCTAACTCTTGGAAGTGTGTAAGTTAAAGTGAGACCAAACAATCAACTCTTAATTATTGACCCACTACCAGCAGAACAGGTCTCAGAAAAGAAATCAAAAACTCCTACACCAACAGCCTTAAAACATGGTTTTAGAGCAAGGAAATCCAAAAACCAAGAAAACCAACACAGGAAGTTCGAAACAGTTTAGATAAAAAGCTTCCATTTACTATTGTGAAAAGTTTGGCACTAAAACTTATCTTTGCACAAACTGGTTATAATTGCTTCAGAGAAAACAACGGGTATCATTAAATAATGTAATAAAATTTGTGGCAAAAGTTTTAATACCCAAATTAAACTAATGAAATATAAAAAGTAGATTTGTAAAAAAAAAAAAAAAATTTTGAAACTTGAATGGTATTAAAAAGGCAAGCCGCCCAAGGCAAGCGGCAAGCGAATTAAATGCCTGCAGACAACATACGTGTTGCAGATTCAAAAATTATTCTTTAAAGGTTTCTGAAAGACTTAGGAGTATGTAAAATAGTTCATTGAACAGTTTTCTCTTTAACCGATAATTTTTCATAATTTTTTATATAGTTTTATTTATCCTGGGTTCCTTCAGGGGAATGGCCATCAAAGTTGCAGCAATAAAATAAAGTCATAATATCCGTACGAGATGTTTATAATCAGGATTTTATTGTATTGTATTGTATTATTACTGGGTTGGTTCAGGATGGTCCTTTTAGCTGCGACCATAGATGATCTATTGCGCAACCCTCACGACACGAGAAACAGTATTAGCTCCTTCTGTGGAGGTCCTTACAAGTGCTGTGAACCCAATGTATAGGCCTGCAACAGCCTGTATCTTCTGTGGCCTAGTGCCACACATTCCATGATCAAATGTTCCATTGTCTCCTCTTCTTCTCCGCAAAATCTGCAGATTGCCAGGATAATTTACATAAATTTCTTTACACTGCTGATTTATACGTAAATGAAATATTTCTATCACTCCATTTTAATATGAAATTGTGTTCATACGTGCAATACATCAAATTTCTGTTCTCACTGTGCCTTCCCCCCGGGGGCTTGCAGTGCCTCTGGCTGTTCATATCCAGCTTAGTGCTGTGCTTATCAGGGCTTAGAGGTGCAAGATGTCTGGGTTTTCTTGGTGGCCAAAATATTGGTCTGTTCTAGAAGGGTTGTGGGACTTGGGACTAAGGGACCTGCTGAAACCCTCCACCGTAAAGCAATTCGACAGTACTTGGATCAGACTGCTGAGATCACTCTACAATGTCATTCTGCCTGATCATAGAATGCGGTGTCTGCCTTCGCTGAAACGCTCTGATTGTGGGTGCTACAGAAAATCGCTGATCATAGCATATGTACGGAGATATGTACGGAGATCTAAATGGGTCTGTAGTACTATTGCAATGCAACAGACGCTGCTTTGTGAAGAACTGAAACTGAGGGATATTCACGGTTCATTAAAGGCCTGATGTTCTTTGGGGATTTCGGGCAACCAACCATAGTTTTGTCGCAATGCCGTCTAAGGATGTAGAATTTAAAGAGCTCAAACAAAAGGCATCTTATCAGATACCGACGTAAATCATAAAGAAAACCCTTGTTAAAACCAACTTATTTCATTGAATCACAGCTTCGAAAAGCGCCACCATCAAAACCTTTCTCGTGTCAAATCATTTTCTTTTGCTAAAAAGTTCTATTCTAGTTGATTGGTTGTTATTTGGGCCGTTATTGGAAACTCCCTTTCAACTGCGCCTCTTTTCTGTTATGCAATTCATTAAAATGTATTAAACATCTAAACATTTCTTATTTTTATCACTTCGAGTGCATGACAACATGAAACCATGGCTCCATTTGACTTTTAACGCATTCGCATTTATATAAAAAAAAAACAAAAGGAATAACTATTTCATTTCAAAGTCACAGCAGCGACAAGTTTGTGTTTCAGTTGAATGTCTATACTCTCATGCGTGCGTTCGGAGTGTAAGTGTGTCAGTTTTGCATCATCGTTAATACCGCATACTCGGAAAAACAAATACGCAATTGAGCCGCGTAACAAATGCACTTTGCAATCGATTTTTTTTGCAATGCGTGAAAAGTCTGTGGTAAAACAACTTCAAGAGAAACAACAGAAACTTATGGTTTTTCCAAATGAACATTTTTTAAAGGGATCAAGACCAATACTCGAAAAATATCAACGCGCAATTTTTTAAATCCATTTTCTTAGAAGCAGTTCTATAAAACGCACTTTAATTTTTTTTGTAATTCAGTTTTGTTTGTTCTATAATTTTTTGCCTTGTACTTTTTAAAGACTTTTGTACTTTTTTTTTTCAAAGGCATAAGTTATAAAATATGCTGTCTTTTTGATGTGTATTTTTTTTCTAAAATATAAATTTTCTAAAATATTAAAAAAACTAATTTATACAGCTTCAGATCGTTTTTTTAATATAGAATTTATTAACAATATTATTCAATATTTCGCTAACAGTTTGTTACCATCTTCAGGATAATATTTGTAATGAAATTAAAAATTGAATTAAAATCGATATGAAGCTGCATAAATTAGTTTTTTTTTAATTAAAAAGATACAAAAAAGAAAATTATATATTTTCTAAAATATATTTCTTAAAATATGTTTAATTAAATTGGGCTTTTACAAAAGGCACTCTTTTTCAGCGGCAGTTTTTTTAAAAGGTACTTTGTTTAGAAAGCTCTCATTTTCAAAATTCCTTGTTTTCGAAATGGTTGTTTTAACGACTACCTTTTTTGAAAGGTATTATTTGTAGGTATCTTTATTTAAAAGGAATCTGTTTTGAATGTTGCTATTTATAGATAGTTATTTTGAAAGGTACTTTCTTAAAAGAGCATTTGTGAAAAGGTACTTTTTCTTACAAAATATTTAATAATATAATATTACAAAAAATTATTTTCAAAGAACGTTTTTTAAAAGTTACTTTTCAATACCTTTTGTTTTGAAATGTATATTTTTAAGAGCAAATTTTTGCAAAAGTTACTTTTGTTAAAAGAATTTTTTTAAAGGCACATTTAGAAGTTTTTTTTATAAGGTACTTATTTAAAAGATTTCTTAATAGCTATTTTTTTTAAATTACTTTTTTTAAAATGTCCTGTTTTTAAAGTGAATTTTTTTATAAGGTAATTTTTTTAACAGATATTTTTTTTCAAATGTAAATTTTTTTAAAAGAGTAATTTTTTTGAAAGTTACTTTCTTATACCATATACTTTCTTATACGATTCAACAACTTTCTTATAGGTACTATTTTTATAAGTAACTTTTTTTTAAAGCCAGTTGCTTTTGAAGGTTCTTTTTCAAAAAAAATTTTTTTATAGGCAACAACCATATTTTCGTAGTAAAAATTGATTAATATTAGCAAAACAGTTTGTGTGTAGATTTCCGCATAAGCAGGTCTTTGGAGGCCTGAACTATTAAGGTTTTACATATACTACAAAAACTTACCAAGCCTTGCGTTGTTCTTCGATGCTTTTTATTGGTTGTAAGCGGCGAACTTTTTTTTTTTTTAATTGAACACAAAATCTTGCAGGCAAACCTCGCTTTAGCACAAGCAAGAGAAGTGACGTAAACAAGAGAAATCATTAAAAACACTTTGGGAATATAAATTATGTTTCTTTAAGGCTTAAGCAGTTCAATTGAGTTGTCTGGTCATATCAATTAATAACTATAATAAGGTAAAATTTACTAGCAATACCAACTGTGTTAAATTATAGTTTTAAACATGACAAAAAAGTACAATTGTGCAAACTTTCTCATCCTTGTTATGAATACTGTATTAAAAAATTTCTCACTTTTAGTTTAAGTAACTCTTTTTTAAGATAAATGAATAGCAAAATGTTACAACTACTTGGTACTTAATTAGAGAGTATGTTTGTTTTCTTACTCTTTATTTTGTTGCATCTTCTATTTCTCGCCAAGTGCGGCAATCAGTGTTCCCTGACGTATGAGCAACATTAAGTTGACATTTCATACACAAATTACTCATACGGTATGAAACATGTTGCCACCCACACAGGGAACACATAATAAAACAAACACTTTAAGAGTCCTGTTGTCGAATGTAACGTACGAGAAGAAACATTTAAATTCAAATTATATTTGTGAAGATATGTATCTTTACAAAGTAGCAAGCGAAAGCAGTCTTATACGAGTATTTACACCCAAAAGTGGAAATATAATACAATACAATCTCGCACTTTTTTTTTAAAGTTTTGTTACAAAGCTTGAAGGAAAAAAAATGTAAATGTAAGAGAAGAAATACCAAACCAAACGAAACGAAACCAAAACAAAAAACTGTATCCGTTTCCCTTTGGTTTTGTTTGGCTGCATTTCAATCATAATACAAGACAGTGGGATTACATGAAAAATAGATGGCATTCTTCACAAAGGCACGAACGTCTCTTAACGTATATGTTATTGTTGATAGTTTTTCACAATTAAAATTGAATTAAAAATTATAATATTTGTTGTTAATAATTGCTTCGGACTTTCCATTTTAATTTTCTAATATGAGCTGGCTTCAAGTTCACAAACATGGCATAAAGCTTTGATAAGCAAAATGTGTTAAAAATTTATTCACAAACAAAAACATTAATTAATATTAATTTATGATATACTTAGGCATTTGATAAATTAATATATTTGAAAAAAAAAAACAAAGGTCGAAAAACTGGCATCAAAAATACATTAGCGTCAAAAATATAAAAAACATTTATCAATGCAAAACTCTCTACATAAACTGAAGATCTAATGTGTATGCTGTATATCAAAAGAAAGCCTGATTCTGTTGTTTTTTTCATGTTAAGTTTCCTTTCATATATTAAACTTAGCAAAGAATCTGAAATTAAAGGATAATGGACAAAAAAAAAAAAGGAAATAAATTAATCAGTCTTCGGTCTTCGTTCTCTGAAAAAATCGATTAATTGTTCCTTGTTTTAGACTGGGACCAGTACGCAGGGAACGACCCCCATATATGCATTGCAGTGTACTGGAACTAAAAAAATAGAAAAATAGATTGGTGGGTGAGAAAGCGAAAATAGGGAGTGTTTGTGGAAGTTTGATTAAGCAAAAAAAAAAAAAAAAAAAATATAACAAATAACATAGCAAACAGAACATTTATTTTCGCAAAGCTGAGTAAGTCAGGATTAACTGTTTCCAATTTAATTATTTGCACCCATATTCATAAAAACTATTGAAGGTTTATTACACGTTTATTTGACAAATATTCCGTAGAAATACATCAAATAAGAGCTTAATAAACTTACAATAATTATTATGAATATGGCCTTTGGTGTGCAGTTAATATTTATTTAATTTATGATAATTACAAATTATATGTTAATATTTAAAGAGCAATAACATCATAGATCTTCAGCTCTGTTAATGGTGTATAATCGTGTATTTATAATACTGTATACGTATGTACTTGAGTATATTTAATTCTTAGCTTTGGTTAATAACATCTAACGAAACCTCTTCAATATTACCAAACATTGACCATACAAAACAAAAAAGACAACTCAATAACCACGATTAGACTTATTGCGAATGTATACCTTGACGAATTTATTTCTAAAAAATATATTTTGTTTATTAAGATCTCACTTGGCAAATATCTATACATAATTTGCCAAATAAACGTTTAATAAACATGGACAATTTTGTTTAAATAAACCAACAAAAAAAAAGCACGCGTTCACCTTTTACGACTACACATCACAAAACACACCTTCGCTCTGATCAAAAATTCACAAATAATGTTCTTTGGTTTCTTGGACAAAATACACTTGTTGCGGTTTCCTGAAAATGTAAAATAGAAGTTTTATTTTTAATTATTTTTTTTTTTAGCAAATAATGACACTGACACTGACTAATAAATAAAAATTTTTTATTACAAAGCTTTTATTTTGCATTCGCTCTCTGTACAGAACCAACTGAAAAAAAAAAATTGCCAAAGCAGAAAATAAAATACTCACTTTTATTTATCTGCCATTAATCGCTTATGAATACAAAATGTTACTAAAGGGCACTTCAGACAATATTATACAAGTATAAATACTTTTATCGCGTTTTGTGAGATGAAAGTATAATTAAATTTCTTGCGACTGTCAAAAAGTCTAACGTAAATTACATTTTACATTCAGGCCATCACACTTCATATAAAATAAAAAATTTGAGTGCAAAAGAAAACAGCTGTTGCATATGTATGTACATACGTTAATCATACATACGTTTAATCACAGAATAAACGTGCCAACATAAAACTTTACACGGCCGCAGAAGAGCAATTTCATGTTGGCAGTGGACATGGCGGCGCTGAAAACTATTCAGCAGCTAAAATAATAGTAATGTAAAACAGAACCAAATTGAATAACAAAAAAATATTTTATCTTCTAAATACAGCTAGAGCAAAATACATTTGTGTATACAATACATATGTGTAACCAAATTGCAAATTTCGAACCCTTGTATAACGAAATCAAATACCATCAGTGACGGCACGCCATCGGCTGTGAAACAACTGGCTAGCGAATTCTTCAACAGCTGCTTGTGTTAAAAAAAAACAACCCTGATCGAATGAAATGTATTATCGTTTAGAAAATTTTTTGAAAAAACGGTGAAGTCTTATGGGATGTCAATTTTTTATCGCATTATTTCTCGTTTGCATAACACATTGCATTCACACCATCACACTTGCACATATTATTTGAATTTTTGGCAGGTAGTAATACACAGCATAATAGTATGAATTGCCCTTAAGCGATTATTAGAATTCCTAGTTTGTTTAACTCAAGATGATAATCAGTGGAATTACATTTTAGGTTGTGAATTAGTCGGAATTTACAAAATTCTTATATTTATTTTGTACCCACTTCACAAATTTCTACTGCATTTTCGTCAACCAAACGCTTTTCAAATACAAACTATTTGTTTGTTCATTTATGAAAAATAATTTATATATTAGTTTGTCTACAATTTTTGACCTTTATTGCTAAAATTAATAAAACTATTTTTTAAGGCTTTAGGTCTTTTAATTTTCTTTATTAATTTTTCGATGTTTCGCTAACAAGTTGTTAGCATCGATTCCTGACGATGCTAACAAATTGTTAGCGAAATATCGAAAAATTAATAAAGAAAATTAAAAGACCTAAAGCTTTAAAAAATAGTTTTATTAAAAATAATTTATGAAATATAATTAATTTATGAAAAATAATTTTAGTTTATCAGAATATTTGGCAATAAAGCTTTTAGTAAACATAAAACAGTTTTCGTAAATAAAATTGTAAATAAATTACTTTGAAAAAATATATTTTGAAATTTTTTTGTCAAGATGTAGAAAAACATTTTTTTCTAGTGATTTTACAATTCAATAAATATGTATCTGTATCTCTTGAACCACTGTCACCTTCAAGGTTGAGTTGAAGTTGAGAACAGAAACGCATTAAAGTTTTTGTTTACAATTACAATAACATGAACGCAACAAAGCAAAACAATACCCAGGATTGAGTGAATGCATGAATGAAAGAATGACTGTGTTGTTGAGGGTGTTGTGCTGCGTGTACATTTATCTTTAAATTTGTCTATCATTGTGAGTGCGTGTGTGTGTGTGCGTGTGTGTGTGTGTGTGTGTGTGTGTGTGTGGTTGCAATTTGTGTCTTTAAAGGAGAAACCACTGAAAACAACTGCAATATAATGGAAAATGCACGACTTCGAGTACTCAACCTTGTATTTGTTTTGTTTAAACAAGAAATTGTCATTTAATTTACACTTTCGTTGGCCTCTCACAATGATGGGAAATATTTTATAAATTTGCTGGGTTTGTTAAAAATTTAAATTATATTATATTGAATTCAATATTTTGTGCTCTTTAAAATCGGGATTATAAGGACTTACCCACACGCTCTTTATTTGTTTTTGGCATTTTTTTTTTCACTATTTTGTGGAATTTGCTTTACAAATTAATTTAAATAACAAACTAGTATTTATATTTAACCGCAAATACACCCACACAACATTTAATCTAACAAAAATATTTAATTTTGTTATTTTTATATTTTATTTTGTTTTTTGCTTAAAACTGTTTCGGTGTAAATGTAGTGGCGGCTGTGTTTACAAAATTTCCAAATTTCCATTCCTTGAAATTTGTTGCTAAATGAAACTGTGTGTTTGTTCCACAAGCCAATACACAACTAGAAAATGAATTTCACATTTACATGCAAATAGATGTAACACTATTTGCTGGTTAGTTTATTTAATTTTTTCTATTTGCTCTCCACTTTGGTGTTGTTGAAATAAAAAGAGATTTTTTTTCTACCGTCTATTCTCATTCATTGATGCTTTGGACACAATCATTCTGAAAATAAAAACAATTCATTTGTTAAGTTTTAACTCGCAATTGAAATCCCAGCAACAAAATGCAAATTTGTTATTTTTCTTTGACAAGTTATTAGAGGGGATCAGGTATAAAGCTTAGATTTAAATACCTTAAACTACAAATTGGGATTTTTATAATAAAAAATAGAGTAATAATAAAAATTGCGAGACTATTAAATAAACAATGGCAGGAGAAAAACTAGGGAGCGAGTCAAAAAATAAAAAGTGTACTCTGAAATTATGAATGCATAAAAACCTTTTTGAAAATCGAAGCATCGAAATACCTTTTAAATAATTTTATTGTCTCTAAATTAAGTTTGAAAATTGTATTTTCTTTTTTGAAGGCTTCACCAATAAAATGTTAAAATTGTGGTGATTAACACGTTTGGGAAAGTCCAGTAAAACAAAGTTGAAGACTCATTAGAAAGGGCGCATATCCTGGCTGTTTCACGTCCGCCACAATAATCATCAGCATCCTGTTCACTTCAAACTCAGGTCATAACTAAATTGCATCCTTCATTCAAACACAATTCTGAGGAAATAAAATCGAACTTGAAATAATTATCAATGGCAAATCATTTTTCGTTCGGGCATATGACTAAATTAATGCCTTAAAGGCGCTGGGCACGAAGAAAAGTTTGAAACCGTTGTTATCACTGATACAACAAACATAAGAATCAATGGGTAATCAATTGGATGTTTGTAAGAGAATATCAAATTTATTCCGATCATTAGAAAAATACTGTGATAAAATTGAAAGTTGGTCAATAGTTCAAATAGAGACAAACAGTAATGAATTGATCAGGTGATAGGCTGGCCAAACGCTGTTGCAATTAGTCATGGCCTGTTATGTCATGTTGCGCGGGGCGCCGATAATGAAAGCGGCCCACTTGGGTCCGGGTTCGAAGCAATTTGGATGCTGATAAGCGTCGTGGTAGACCTGAAACAAGTCTTTAAATGTACTTTTCTTGCCTTGTTTTGAAAATGTTAATCACTATAATTGTATCAAAAAAAAAAAAAAAAAACTTGCTCAGTTCTGGGTAAGTAAAACTTGAGCCCAGTAAAATAACTAAGAATTGAAAATTGCTTACTGTTTTAAAGCTGCAGTTGAGAACTATTGTATTAAATAAGCCTTTCATTACTGGCTCTCCGAACTCAAACTACTGGGAAACTTTCAATTTTTTTGCTGATTCGAATGTATTTCTTATTCTCTTGTATGCAGATGTAGGATCTAAACGGTTTATAATTTTTGTACTTGTTGTAATTTTTATCACTCTAATGAAGTGAAGACAGCGTTTTCAAATTTGAAGGTGAAAGACCGCACTAGGCCATGCGACAAATTATTGTTTGCATTATTTTTGTATATGATTTTCATGTCGCCTCTCTCATGTGGCTCATTTACTATTTAGTACGACGTGCTGACTAAAAATTAATGCAAATAATAATTTATCGAGCCATGACTCGTCTCCCAGTCTTCAAATCTAGTTTTCTTGTCTCCTTCAAAACTATTTATCAGTGCAATTTTACTGCATTAAATTCTGCTCAATATTGAGAAAACACAAACCGCACTAAAGCTCTATAAGTAGTTAACAATTGTCAACCTTATAGTCTTGGTTATATCGATATGTTAATATCATATGGAAAAATGTTCTCACTTTTTTCCCACCTTGCTGCTGGCAGCATCAGCAGCGGCAGTGGCAAATACCTTATTGCTTTTCAAAACAAATAAGCAACAATCAACATATATCTGGCAAATTTGCAATCAGCCTTTGGCTTCAGCATCAAATCGTATTTCACTTCATTTGCATTTTGTTGCACATTTTCTCTTGTATTTATTTTTCGTCTTCATTTTCACATGCAAACAAGACTGTGTGCAAAAAATTATGCTCCTGATATTTTTTCCAGTTTTTTCCACAGCTAGCATTATATGTTTATAGATAAAAACGATGTTTTGAGAGCAATTTGTACAATGAAACTATTTTATTATCTACATATTCATTTGAGGAATTGTATTTTTGAGAAACTGATGTTGAGAGATTAAAAACAAAATTAAAAAGAATTTTAGGCACCACTTTTAAAATGTTGAACATTTTAGTTCTTAGCTTTGAGGCTCAAGAACTTTGTTCTAAACTACGGAAATTATTAAGCAATATTATTTTTAAATTTATAAATAGAGCTTGAGGTCACTCGTTCTTCACACAATGCGTGTTCTCTTTGATATTTCGAAACTCGAGTGTGTATTTTTTTTTAGGAAACAATTTTTTGTAAACCGTCAAGAACAAAAAAGTTTACTGAAAAAAATTAATAACATTGTATCGAAATACCGAAAAAAAAAAATGTTTTTTTTTTAAACGTATGACTTCAATATCAATTTGTAAACTCAAAAATATTCAACAACAAAGATCGAAAACTAGCATTCAGAATTTGTTAAACAAGATTGGATTTTTCATGCGGAGAACTTCGCGAGCAGTCAATGTTTCCTGTTTGACGAGGTTTTCTCATTGAAAGTATTCTACATATGCAACAACCAACACTGCCAACCATCAGCTTAAGCAGTAAAACGTTAATGAATGTGGAGTGGCCGATATTGAGTTACAATTAATTAAGTGTTGAAAAATAAAATTTTGTTCCAAAAATCGGCCATAATTCAGCCAAGCAACTTAACTTGATACAACAAAGGAAATAATTATTTCTGCATTAAGTTTATCAGGCTCAAGTTCTTTCTATATTATCCTTCTGATTGATATTAATTAAATTAGACAAAGAAAACATCATAGACATTTAGCAGAGTGGACAACTAGTTGTTTCGAAGCCGCCACACTTTCTCGTCAGCACCCGCCTTTGAACTCAGGGGCTCATGTTTCTAAAGCGACAACCACCCAGCTAAATGTCTTTGATGTTTTCTTTGTCTAATTTAATTAATATCAATCACAAAGATAATATAGAAAGTACATTGAAGGCTTTTGCTAATAGTTTTCCTTCAAAATTATAGTTATTTATAAACGCATTTATCTCCTTTTCTATTTTGAAACCTATTAATATTTAAGATATAAGGCAAAGCCATTTCTGTGCAATATTTGTTTACTTAGAATATAAAAAGTTGTGCAACTTACTATTTGATGAATAAATAATAAATAATATAGAAAGAACTTGAGCCTGATAAACTTAATACAGAAATAATTATATAAGAAATAGTTCAAATAATAGAAATTAATTAACAAAGGCAATAAGTAAAAACTCACTCAAAATTTTTTGAATCATTTTACTTCTGGCGAAATCTCTGACTTTTTCCTTTTTTAAGTTCCCTTTTTTTGTTTCTTACAGGAATATATTTTTTTTGAAATTTTTCTTCTCCGAATAGTCGGCCCACAGTGCAACTTGTCTGCTGTCCATTTATATGCTCTCAAAAATCACAATGCAGAAAGAATTTCAATTCATTCATACAAGACAAAAACCTATTGTTGCGTGTGAGTGATTTGTTAAAACAATTTCATTGCTGTCATTGAACAATTTCATTTTCTTTAAATTAAATTTAATTGTTAACAGGAAAAATATGCAAATAATGTTTCATACAAAATGTGCATATATTAAAAATACTACGTTTTATATAAAGGCAGATTATGTCAAAGTATTTGAATGGAAACAAAAAAATAAAAGCGTTTCATGGGTCAAAGGGAATGTAACAGACAATTAATCACTTAGCCGATCAGGATAATCACTCATATATTATTTTGTTTTTAAACTTTTTTTGTGATGTATAAGCAGTTAAAAATTAATGCTGAGTAGGATTTTCTATACTGTTTTAATATTGGCTAAAAAAAGCAAAGGTCCCTTTCGAAATTATTATAGACTAGCAAAGGTGCCGCCCCATCTTCGCTGGCTTATAATAAGCTTTGCACGGGTATTTACGAAAAATGCTAAAAATCCAAAACTTTAAGCTCACATAGTGAAAAACGTGAAGGTGGCTTCTCTCTACTAAGTGGGCTTGTCCTCCCTCAGCTTCTTGACAAGTAGTCTGGCAAATGTTGGGAGGGCTTAAATTTATCAAAAACACTATTCAAACTCCAATTTAAAAATTCTATTCATGTGAAGGCATCCACTTAGAGAATTTAAAACTTCTGCGCATAGTGAGCTGCGTCTTTGCTAGAAGTACTATTCTAGGCCTAAGTAGACCCTATTAATTGTATTTTGTATTTTGATACTCAACTCGCCAGTGGACGCGAAAAAACCTAAGAGATTATTTAATATTATTATTTTCTTGAGCTGGAGATATTTTTTTGTTATAAGTGTATATAGTTTTAAATTATTCAAATATTATTATCAAGAATATGAGGGTGTGTATAAAAGTGTATATACTTACTTACTTTTCCTAACAATTTTCATACAAATTCTTGTTTTTTTTCTTAGCAATCACAGTGTTTGCGGTAATGGTTGCTGCTGCAGTGAAAAAAATTATCTCCAAATCAAGCCACCAGGAAAGTGTATACAAATGATGTTTGTGTATTCTTCAGTTCTGGCTTAAGTCCCAACTTAAATCTTACATTTAATATTTTTATATTTATAGATTACGTATTTCATAAAAAATACGCGTTCATGTCTTTGCAACTTTTGAAACATGTCATGCCCCCCAGCTGAAATGATAAATATTCTTTGAATTGCCATTAAAAGTTTCTGTAGGTTCGCAATAGTATTGCATATTATTTCTAATAAAGACATTTCTTTTATTGTAAAAGAAATCTTTTGCATTGTAAACGAACGCACAAATGAAACTTTATTGTCTGCAACAGCATTTCACTTCACTTCATTTCGTTCGATTTGATTTGTTGTTATTGCATGCAGTGGTCCTCATAAATTTTGCAGCTTTTGCACAATTGTTAACGACAAAATATACAATTTGTTGTTGTTTTAATTTTGTCGTTACAATTATTAATGGAGATGTTGACTTCCTTCCGCTCAGGCTGTTACTTACATGCACAGCCACATGTCATGTAACCCGCACACAAAAGGACATGCCTTTTGCACTCACACACCGTCAGTAACACAGGCACACACACACACACACACACACACACACACACACACACACACAACTAGCCGAGTGGTAAAATGAAGCAGTGAGAAGGCCTGACTAAGAAGGCAAAAGGCTTTTTAACTCTATGCCGTAGTCTAGTAGTTGTTATACATAAAGTCACAGGCAGGCCTGATTGAAGGATCTCTCCTACAAATTCACTAGAAGACGTAAAGAAATTAATTATTTATATTAAATTACTTTTTCAGGCTTAAGTTCAACCCTTGGCTTGTCACTACTTTTAATTAATATCAATTAAGTAAAGAAAAGTAAAATTTTAATAGCTAGGTGTACAACCGGCTGTTTCTGGGTAGCAAACACCCTTCATCAGCACCCTATGAACTTAAGCCTGAAAAGGTAATTTAATATAAATGTATTACAATACAGAAGTTCAATAAAATTAAAATTTACAGCAAAAAATTAATTATTTTTGGTATCTATAATTTGTAAAAAGGCTTTATTTTCAGAGGCCTGCTGAAGTTTACCTCGATGTATCAATAGAGCACATCAAGGATTCACACACTTTTGAATTTCAATGCAAAACTAAAAAAGAAAGAAATACTTTCAAACGAGAGAAATAACTAACACCTGATAATTTTGCAACTGATTGGTTTGTTGTTGATAAAATTTTAATCATGATTTCTTGTTAAACACAGCAGAGCGTAAAATCAAATTTAAAAGATTCTTCAAAACTCTGCTGTCGTCTTAAAGATGTTTTAGAACTTTGGCCATTAATTATTCTAATACAATACGAGTAGCTGCAAACAAATTTGTTAAGAAAAACAAAAAGTAAATTGACTTTAAAACAGGACAGAGTTTAGTTTAAGAAAATTTTGCACACACATATAGATGTTTTGCTATTATGGTGGCTGGCAAAAAAAAAAAAAAAACAAATTAAAACAACAAGATTTTGTAATCTGAAATTTAAGGACATATGTTTAATCACAGCAGAAAAGGTTAGGAAAAAGCAGTAGCTAAACTGTCACAATTAGCTTAATGAACCAGTTCTAATTTTGAGGAAAAAATTACTGAACTTTGCATTTGCGGGTCAGTGGAAGGAAGTGCCTGGTTTTTGACAAATTTAAACCGAAGAGAATAATCGCTCAGCTTTAGAAAATGTAAGTTATTTTCTAACAAGGAATTAAAACTAATTATAGTTACTTCTAAGGCTGCAGTAAGAAGTGGTGCTCTGAATTTTTTCTATTACTACTTCTCACAGAGTAACGCTGTTACTCCTCTCACAGAGAGAAGTAGTACAATAATCAAATTCAAACGGTTTCTCTCACAGAGAGAATCAATAGAATTATCGCATTCAAATGGTTGTCATAAAACTGTAAGTCATAGAATAATAGAATGAAAAAAAGTGAGACAATTTGAAACCTCTGAATCATTTATTTATTTACATTTTCTCCAATATAAGTTAAGGCGGTATATGAAGTACATTTTCGTTTTGCTCGTTATTATTATTTGCTCTCAATTAGTGATCAATTAATTATGAATTTACTTTTAATGTTCTTTTAATGCTTAAGTCCAGTCTTATGTCTGGCTTCGTTTGATAAGCAATCACCATCAAAGAGGAAAAACTGTTCTATTGAAAAATGATTGAACAAAACTCATTTAAAAAGAATAAAAGGAAAGTTAATTGCCGCCCAACGTGGCGCAGTTGAGGCTAAATAAAAACTCATTCAAAGCCTTTGTAGGAAAATTAATGTCTCATAAATTATTGAATAATCATTTAATTAAAAAATTAACAGGAAAACTAAAACTAAAATAAAGTTAATACAGACCAGCTCTAAAAACAGTATCAAAATTACGTGTTAAAAATTTTATATTAAATTGTAAATTATCAATAAATATTAAGAAACGTGCGTGTTAGCTAAAAAATATATCAACCTGTTGCACTATATTCTCTATATTAACTAATAATAATAAAGCTAAAGTTGGTTAAACTTTGCAAAAATTCAACTACATACATACATACATACATACACATATTGAGTTTGAACAACGTTAAAAACCTTGTCAGGAATCTTAAATTTGTACTTGACTAGAACTGTACTGTGAAATTTAAGCCTTCTAATACCTTGTTCATACATGTATTTCTAATTGAGATAATATTCAGTTTATTGACATAATATTTTTTGCGTTCATACATACAAATATTGAGCTAACTCAATTAGTATCTGACAGCTGAAAAAAGTTGTTGTTTTTGTTTTGGTAGTGAGAAAAAAAGTGAAAATTATTTTCCAATAAGAAAAATGGAAGAAAAGCTGCCATTTATTAAAAAGATTTTAGTGTTGTACAATAAAAATATGGAACTTGTACAAGTAGTGCGTTCATGTTATGACTCCAAAGCGGCAATAATAAAAAGAAAGAGAAATAAAAATTTGGAAATGCTGCAATGTTTTTATTTTTATTGTATTTATTTTTATTTTTTATTATTTTGTTTTGTTTGCTTTTGTTTACATTTATCACGTCATTCATTTCGCATTGTATACTTTTGCTTATTAAACACATCTTTTACAGTGTTGTGTTCCATATTTTTCTCAATATTCAAAGCAATATAGAGTTTATTGAGCAATAACTTTATTGACTTTTTGTATGGAATATTGAGCTCAATAATGGACTTTATTGCGATTACCTCAATAAAGCCGCATGTATGAACATGGCATAAATTTGACTTTATGTTTGTATAAAAAACCAAGTGATAATTTTACGGAAAAAACAGAAAAATAACTTGTAATGTAAAACAAATATTAGAGAAATAAAAGCGGCATCGAAACTATTTACAAAGGTTGAGACTAGACTTTAAAACTGGAATAAAAAAAAAAAAGCATAGCAATTATGTGAATATTAAGCCTTCTGAAAATGAATTTGTGTAAAATTGAAAACCGTTAAATATTACAAGTAATCAGGGACCGGAAATAAGAGTTATTTTTCAATTTTTGAGGAAATAAATCATACATAAATGAACATCGTAGAAATCTTTTCATTACACCAACATGATTTTTAGACGAAATGCATCCAACATATTGCATGATTTTTAAATTTTTGATTTTTTTTACAATCAAAAATAAGAGTTATTTTTGATTTTTATATTTTTAAATGAAAAATAAAAGCTATTTTTGATATTTCTCATACATATTGTTTTAAATCTATTGTAAACTAAAAGGTTTCAAAACGTTGCTGCTAATTTCAAAGCTACCAAACATTAAAGAGATTTGTGTGAAAAGTTTCGAAAAGTTTTGAAAGCGACTCATGCTGCAGCAGGCAACGGCAACGAGGTACGAGGGAGGTACGAGGATTGCCTTTTATGTTTCGGCATCTGGCACATGACAGCTCTGTACTAAACTTGAACCTTTTTGAGGTTAAACGTAGTCAGAACGTTTTGACATACGAGCGCTATTTGTGTTGTTTACAGTAACTTAAAAGATTCATCTTGGGCCAACAATAGAATTAAACAGGGACCGGAAATAGGAGTTATTTTTCAGGAGTTATTTGAAGAAATAGGAGTTATTTGAAGAAATAAATCATGCATAAATGAACATCGTAGAAAACTGTTAATTACGCCATCATGATTTTTAGGCGAAATGTATCCAACATATTGCATGATTTTTAAATTTTTGATTTTTATTTTAACAATCAAAAATAAGAGTTATTTTTAATTTTAATTTTTTTAAATGAAAAATAAAAGTTATTTTTGATTTTTATATTTTTCAATGAAAAATAAAAGTTATTTTTGATTTTTATTTTTTTTAAATGAAAAATAAAAGTTATTTTTGATTTTTATATTTTCAAATGAAAAATAAAAATTATTTTAGATTTGTATATTTTTAAATGAAAAATAAAAGTTATTTTTGATTTTTATATTTTTATATCAATAATAAAAATCAATTCAAAACTCTTATTTATTTGTTGATGCCGTATGTATTATAATATGCTGCTTCATTCAAATTTCTATATGAATATAATATATTATGTGACTTATCCATTATCAGCTATAAAAACATGAATGCATAGAAATAGCTTATGAGTTTTGGCTGCCATTCAAGTCAGTGTTAAGAGGTCGTTTTCAGGTGTTCAATTTTACCATCATAATTGATTTTAAATGTTCCTCAGATAAATTATATCTCAAATCTCCCAATATTAATCTGAGTGCTGAAAATTACCTTTTCACACTGACTTGAGTGGCAGCTACAGAATGAACAATTAAAGCTAATTTTCGAAGCCGTGGAAACACAAATTTGTTGCTCACCCAATATTCCAATAAATTAGCAGAAGTATCGAAACGATTTTCTTTGCAATTGTCTATTTCAAAATAAGCTTTGCGGACATATTACCTATGGCACGAATTTTGAATTGATTTTTATTTTTCATTTAAAAATATAAAAATCAAAAATAACTTTTATTTTTCATTTAAAAAAATAAATATTACAAATAACTCTTATTTTCTATCTAAAAATATAAAAATCAAAAATAACTCTTATTTCTTGATTTTTTTGATAGAAGTCATAAGAGTCCCTGCAAGTAATATAAAGAATAAGTGATAACTTTACAGCAAAAACATTAATCAAAACCATAAGCTGTGATGTTAAAGAAAATGTATTTCATATACCGCCTTAACTTATATAATAAACCCTACGATAATTATTTCCATAACAAAGTGTCCCAGTAACGGGCTCTCGAGTATTATTGCTGTACCAGATTACAATTACAATACAATAATACAATTGCAATTGCAATACAATACCTTAGTGTCGTTTTAAACGCATTCGCTTTGCAAGTCTGTAAGGAAAACCATGACATCTGCATACAGTTGGGCTGAAATAATTACAATCTAATCTTTCTTTTCCTGTCTCACAGCTCAGTGTAATATTTGAGATTTGAAACCAATGATAAAAACTGAGCATCAATTATGAATTTTTGTGACCAGGCTGCCAAAACTAAGAGCAAATAATTGCCGAATTGGCGAAAATCATGTAAAATTGTGACCATCAATACGAGTTTAAACATGAGGAGGTTATTTTTAGCATAATGGAAACAGATTATTTTATTTTTGTCTTAGAAAAGACATTGGTTGTAGTTTCAAACTTTCTGTTAAGCTTGTTTTTACATTCAATTCAATTCAAAATCAAATCACAGAGACCATCGTAAGTAAACAATCGTTTAACAGACGAACTACAACCCCGTAGGGAAAACATATCGTAAACGGAAACTTAGAAAAGATTTTTAACATGAACTTAAAGTTTTTTGTTGTTTAGTTTTCTTTTTTAATGCAAAAAGTTTGTTATAATTCTCTTAAGCAAGACTCCATATTTAAATTTAGAAAATAAAATCGCCGCAAAGATAACAACAAAGTTATATTTTTTGTGCCTGTTTGTGTGATGTGAAAAGGTGGGAGTGCAAAGAGCAAATCAACCCACAAACACAACGTGTAGCTGCCCTGCAGCTAAAACGTACAGAATGTGATAAGAAACATAATGAATGGATAAATTTCACATTTGACTAAATTAGTTTGATTGATATCATCAATGTAAAGTTGGCAATAGGGGAGTTTGTTTGTTTGTTTGGCATATCTGGATGCATAAATGTCCACAGTGTCCCACAATTGGGCAGTGTTCGTTCTTTGCGAAAAACTTTGCATTACATTTTGACTTGTTGAGCAAATACAGCGTCGCCAATTGTTATTGCCAAATTGAGAAATTATGCGGTCAGCAAATTTCTTATGCATGAACAATTGCTTTGTTGACGGTGAAACTTGTGATGCAGTGATACTGAAAACATAAGTAACTGATAGCACGAGGGGCCAATTTAGATCCAAGAAATCAGTTGTTTGTATGTGGTATACAGCACATTTGTTAAAATATTTTATTTTAGAGTAGAATTTCTTATTAATTTTTTTTTTTCATTACTTTTATTCATTTGTTGACCCATTCATTTATATATATTTTTTAAGCCAAAGATTAGTTTAATAAAGCAAACGTGTGGTACGAAGATTGCCTTTTTTTATTTCGCGATTAGAGAACAAAAACAAATATTGATCATCGATCCATGTCACTTTATAGTTTTTTAAAATATTCCCCATGAAGATCTATACACTTTTGCACGCGTTTGAAGCAATTGTGAAAACACTTTTGCCATTCTAATTGAGGCATCTGTAAAACAAGCATTCTGAATGCTTTAACTGCTTCTTCAGCTGTTGGAAAACGTTGTTCCCTCAGCTGGTTTTTTAAGTACAGCAATAAAAGGAAGTCATTCGATGCCAAGTCAGGACTATACAGCGGCTGACTGATCACATCGATGTTTCGGGTGATTAAAAATGCAAGTGTTTTAGTGGGTGTGTGAGAACTCACATTGTCATGATGAGGAGTGGTTGGTTTTCTTGATTTCTTGGCAGACAACTGCCAAACACATCGTTGTGTACGACTTAGAATGGGCGGTGCTGTGCTGTTCTAGTGTTACGGTTGCCACACATCCAGTTTTTTGGAAAAAAAAACAGGCGATCGTTTGCTTGGCAGTGCTTCGTGCTCGAATAAATTTTGTTAGATTTTATTCCTCTTCAAACACCCATACAGTCGACTGCTGTTTATTTTCGGGTTCATATGAGTAAAAATACTATTTATCACTAGTAGCGATATCCTAGACGTGCTTCGAAGTACCTTGGTTGTATTTTTTGAGCCTTTCTTTCAACCCATTACTTATACAGGAAAGTGCCGACAAATCTGCAAATGCAGGTCGTTTTGTGCTCTTCTTCTCTAAATATTTCCGTTTTCAAATTTTGTGAGGAAGAAGTATTTTAGAAAATACAGTAGAAACAAGTTGTGCCTCCGTGGGGAGGGGTTTTCTATACCGTTTTTTTTGGTTTTGAATATTTGTCAAATTACAATTTATACGGGAAAGTGCCGACACATCTGCAAATACAGGTCGTTTTGTGGTCTTCTTCTCTAAATATACAAAGTTTTTCGAGTGTAGTTTTATAACATGTATCTGCAGGGCATGTCCATAGCAAATAGTAAAGGGTAAAGGTAATGAATAATAATTTTGCATAACAACCTTTGAACGAGGTTTTTTTCGGTTTTTTTTTAGTTTTTTTTTTTTTTAATATGACTAACAAGCCCAAATCCATGGCTGAGACAAAAAAAGAAGAAGAAATGCTGATAAAACACAAGCAGCTTAAATCTGGTCAAGACCGTCCATTTCTTTTGTAATAATATTTTCAGGTTGTACAAAAAATTTTGGAGCTAAAACAAGTAGAAACGAAAGGTTTTGCAAGAATATCATAGTTAATTATATTATAGAATTTTGTTCATATTTTTAAAGATATAAGGCCATATTCATAATAATTATTGTAAGCTTATTAAGCTCTCATTTGACGTGCTTCTACGGAATATTTGTCAAATAAACGTGTAATAAACCTTCAATAGTTTTTATGAATATGGGTGATAATTTATATTGAAGTGAAAACATTTTTAATATTGCTCATATACATAAATGGCTGGGAAGATTATGAGATGTCTTTTAGTGCCAGCCTGTTTCAACTGCTGTGTGGGATACCATTTCAGTTGCAATTAATTGAATTCATAAAGTATTTTAGCCAGTAACTACAGACAAAATTTAAAAATGAACTCCTCATCTCCAATTTCATATAAAAACCTCAATTCTTGTGCCAAAAGTTTGCTGTTTGTAACTGAATCTCTTTTTTTCCCTTTCAATCCCATTAATGGTATTTATTGTTAAAATCAATCTGATTGAGTATTTGTATGCATGTAGTGATCTCTGTGGGCTAAAATTTGATAGGGGGCATTGACAGCAGCTGCTGTGTGCAAAGTTCTATTTTCTTAAAAGATAAACAAACCAGGCTGCTGTCATCGCTTAATGTTTTATTAAAATATGTGTGCGTCAGTTAAATTAACCGAAAATGTACTCATATTTCCAAGTAAAATGAGTACAAACAGATTGCTTAATTTATTGGAAGGAATACTTTAAAAGAACACACACGTCGACATATTAGAGAGAAAATATTTGCCTGTCCTAAGCAACCCAAATTTTTTGTTTTTTTGTTGCCTTTTGTTAACATCATGAAATGTGTGATAACATTTGCTTTCTATTTAAGTAATACCATGTTCCGGGAGGGGGGCATGAACCGGTGTTAACGCTCTCGTAATCCCGATGGGAAACTTTAGTGTCTAATTTTGGCCTTAGTGTTTATTTATGTGCTCATGTGGTTTCGTATTCAAAAATAAATTTATATGAAGTTATAAATAGTAATTGCAATTCCAGTTTCTTTCACTGCTTTTTGTAATGGATAAATATTAATTTAGGTCTAAAACTGAACCATTTAAAAAAATATTTGCTGTCTTTTTCAGCTGTCTATATGCCGACGACATTTCGTTGGTGCTAATCAACTCATCAGTAGACTTGAAAAATTCTTAAAAGTTGATTTGAAACTCAATTACTTATTCCATAATTCCCACGAACAAAATGAGAATCAGAAATGTTTAAGCAAACCTTTAACACAGCAAAAATTTCTTTTCATTTCTGCAACTCTTTTACTTTTCTTTGCAAGCTTCTATACAAAACGAGTCATTAAGCCAGACAGAAGTCAATCGATGAAATTATTTAAATAAGCGATAGTTTTTTTTCGCGTACTTTTAGCATAACATTAACTTAATTTCTTGTTAAATTTGTATTGTTTGTTTCCTGGCTTGAAATATGTTATTCGTTAATCGAATTTATTCGAATAAATTTATTCGAATAAATTTGTTCGAACAATAGGTGAACCATATTCGTTTATTTTATTGTTTTAAAGAAATAAACGGTTTAATATCAATTTTGTCGTATCCAATTAACTGATAGTCCCATCCCTGGTTATTTTCAATTATCTCGTATTTGTGCTTTTGTATTTTAAATCAAATACGGGAAAACATTTTAAACTATTTTTATGATTATAATTTTAAAACAAGACAAAACCAGCTTACTTTAGATTTGGTTGAGCTGGGGAGCATCTAGCAGTGAAGCAGTTGCCTTTGCCAGTCATCTGCAGTCACTGATGGAAAGCCTCAAGTCTGCTTTGGTGATGCTATTCAAACCAGCCTAGTATATTTTTTTTGTTTATAAATGCTTCATCAATAAAAAACTGGCATAAGCTTAATTAAGATAACGAGTAGTGTGGCGGCTACGAAACAGCCAGTTGTACCCTCAGCTAAAGGTCTTTGTTGCTTTCTTTGCGTTGTTTGGTTAATATCAATCACAACAATCAAATATGGACTGAACCTAAGCCCCAGAAAGAAAATAGTTATAGGAAAAGTAGTTCGTTAGTACATTTAACCGTCTCTGGAGACAGCAGAACATTTTTAAAGCTAGAACAAGTTTATTGATAAGCAATAAATATTATAATATTTCTAGATAATGCAATTAATTAATTTTTAGAGTTGTATTAAGCTTTAAAACATTATCTTTTGCCATTACTTTTCTCTAATAATCTTATTTATTAATTTTTGTTATGGTTTCACCATTATTTGTTTGACTTATATTTTGCCTTAATATATGAGCCACATGAAGAGCTTTTTAAAAATATTTGGAAGTAATTAATTGAGTGCATTAAACGTTATTAATACACATATAACTAAATGTGTGTATGCGCCATATAATATTTACCTCAACCAATTAAAGTTTACTGTAATAAAGTCTGCAATCCTGACGGACTTTTATCGCCAAGTGTCACGCAGCCTTTCCCTTAAGAGGACCCTTGAATAGTGGACATTTTTAAAGTTGTTGAAAATTGGTGTTGGCCCGTTGTTGTATAGTTTAAAGTCATAAGAACTACCTGAATCTTTTATTAAGAGTACAAAGTGTGCTAAGCAATTTATCCTTCCAGCTCCTCAATCCTGTGGACATCTTTTGCCATGTAAAAACCCTTCACAAGACTGAACTGCATTTGTGTATAAATGATGCGACTAAAATTGACTGCTTTTGTTATTTAAGGTTGCGATATGTTGCCAACATGCAAACTTACGAATTGATTAAATTTTGCACCTAATTGGATGTGCGTGTGTGTGTGTGTGTGTGTGTGGGCGTGTGTATCGTTTTGTATAAGTATGTTGTTTGCTTGATTTATTATGGTCATGCAAAGTTGCATGTGCCACGTGAAATTTCAATTTTCTCAGCACTCATAAGGGCTTGAGAGTGTGAAACTGGATATGAGTAGATGATAAACTAGAAAGATTCTGAACATCATTGCCACTGTTTTTAATCACAAACATGTGCTGGCAAAAATCATTTATTTTGATTGAAAACAGAAAGGAGTCTTCTTCTGTCTGGCTTAATGGATAAAATTGCAAAGTCAAATGGAGAAAACTTTTGTTCTAAGTGGCTGATGTCTTCTTCTACCTTTTGCTTTTAACTAGTGCCTGCAAGTTTTGCAATTGTATAATTATGGTATTAAATTTTCTCATTAAAATCTTGTTTGTTTGCATGAGACTTGCAATATTTGTTAATTGTAATATAATGATGTAATTTAATTAAAGAAAATCTAAAGCTACTTGTTAAACAAATGAATTTGTTAAATACAATTTAATTAAAATAATTCAATCTAATCGTTTTTAAATGCCAGTGTGGGATTTTCTATGAAATTTACATTTGGTCTACAATTGCCCGATAAGCCCGATAATCCCTACACAAATTCATTTGTGTTCTGCTGCAAATATATTAGCCTCAAATACTCAACACTTAAATGGGGCGGTGGCAAAAGTAATTTAAGTGTAAATGGTAGGCTTTTGTCCTTGTGTAACTGTTGTCTTCGAAAACTGAGAAAGTGTAAAACAAAATTTGTTTTTGTAGACAAAATCTGTTTAAACATTTTATTTAGAAAGCTCACATTTTCAGGTTCCATTTTAAAAATTACACTGTAGAAATAATTGTTGTTGTTCCCAAACTAAATGTTTGTTAAAAGGTTGAAATGATGGGTATACTCTGAAAAAACCACTCACTCTATTTGTACTTAAATCAATCCCAAGCGGGAATTTCCTTTCCGGTATGTTCTTAGAAAATATTTCTTCTCTATTTTATTTTATGTACATATTTTTTTTTTGTGTTTGATGAGCATATATTTTTGCTTGTTCTGTTAATGGAGTAAATTGAATACAAAATTTGACTTCGAATTATTTTATACTTTTTTTTATATGAGAAGGATATTTATTTTTGATGTTTATTTAATCGAATAATCGTTTAGATTTATTCGAATATTTTTTTTCCCCCATTTTGCCTAAACCATGTAATATGTAATGAAATTTTTATCAAATAATTAACAAACGTCCACCACTTTCCCTTTGAATTTGGCCTTTAAATAAAATATTTAATTCCATAAGCTTCTGTGCGTAAGGGAACAAATTTCTTAAGAAAATGCCTCCAGATATTTACACAAGCAGCAGTAACTACCTAAAACAAAATAAAGATTTAATAATAGCTGTAATGAGAAAGAAACTTGTTCCTTGCATTTGCTTTGGGTTTTAAGTTTAAGCAGAGCAACAGGAAAAAATAATCACTGCAATGCATTTATATGCTTCTTTTTACTTACGTTTTTTCTTTTCTTTAATGTTTCTTTGCAGGCAAACAATTAAATAAAGTTTGTACGGATTAATTTACTGGCAAATAAACAGAAGTAAAAGACAAAGCAACTGGATTACAAACCAAGTCTTAGCAATTTATTTAAACACACAAAACGAATAAAAGAAAACATCATAAAAGCAAAACAAACAGAAAAATACTTTAAAGGAGGACGTGTTAAAGAAAAATAAAATAAAATAAGTATCGTTTTTCTGAAATTGGTGATATTAACAGTATTGTATTGCTCACGGTCGTGTGGTTGAAAGAAAAAAAATAATATATTTTTGGACAATTTATAAATAGTTTAAAAAAAATTAATATCAAAAAAGAAATTAAATACTCAAGTAGAGAAGATTTTTGAAAAGAACGAATAAACGAAAAAAAAAACTCATTAAGTGCAAATATAACTTTAAGAAAAAAATATAACTTTGGACAATTTATAAATAGTTAAAAAAAAAAAATTAATATAAATAAAGAAATTAAATACTTAAGATTTTTGAAAAGAACGAAAAAACTCATTAAGTGCAAAGTGTTTAATCGCAATCCAGAGCTGCTGTTTTTCACCCACCATCCTTTTTCCAGCTCTTCAAAATGCAGACAAACGTTCAAATTGATTCCAAGAACCTTCGCAGTAACGACGACAACTTCCGTTCCCGTGGTCATCACATCACCATAGAGGTAAGTTTAAGTATATGTCTATTCGAAAAAAAAGTAAAATAAACAGCAAACAACAGATTTGCTGATGTAACGTTCTAACATCCTTTTTATGCCTCACATTAACTTAAGGCTTTCGCATTATTATGCCTCATACACATGCATCGATTCCTTGAAATCGTGCATTTAGGCATTTATGTATATCAATTAAACCGTTGCCTGTCGTCTGCTGCCTTGGTAGTGCAAACAGAAAAAAAATTAAGAATTAAATACACGTCTTGATGTTGTTTCGTAATACTGCGCTCGCAGGCAACTGTTGCTGCCAAAGGAAATTGCCGCCGTTATTAGAATTTCAATGTTTTTTTTTTAATGGTTTTTATTAATGTTGGCATTTGCCAAAAAGAGTCCTTAATTAAAGTAGAATCTTGTAGCATAAATATTTCTGTAAATTTTTTGTTTGTTGTTTTGTGTGTGTTGTTGTATTTTGCGGCTTTTGTAGAAAAAAGTTTGAAAAGAGTTATCATGCTTTGTTTTTATTTCATCATATTTCAAAGTAAACCATTTAAACTATATTAAAACTTGGAAACAGTTTTTAATATAAGTCCAGCGAATATTCATATTCGAGTGATGGATTTTTTTGTGTATGAAAAGGTTTTAAATTGATTAGTCAAAAAAAAAAAAAAAAAAAAAATTTTTATTTGTGTGGGAGTCCCATCCCTGATTATTACTTAAATAAGAAAAATGAAAAATTTTTTAAACTATTACTGTGATAAGTGTTTTACTAGATGCAAGAAAAGCTAGTTTATGGTTTATTCAGCTAGGGGACACTTGGCAATTAAGCATGAGTGGCAAAGCGACCGCAGCCAGGGGTGAAAAAGTCTTAAATAAATCTGCTTTTGTGTTTACTTTCAGACCTTTATTATTTTATTAGGCTTTCTGTCTATAGTTATCTGAGCAATACAAAGAATTGTGAGCCTGGATTAAGATATTTTGTAAATATAGCAATAACAATAGAATAAACTATTTCAAAATTTTTGTTTGATTTAAAGAATTATTTATTGAAACTTAAACATAAAATACGCAGTTGTTTTCTTTCTTCATATTTCAAGTTTTAATCTGAAAATGTGGTGATGCCAAATACAACCATTCATATTCTTTATTTTAATTTGGCGTTGTTTATTAATGATTTAAAATTCATAAAGTTGTTGTTCTCTTACCATCACAATATTTTCCGATTTCAGTCCCTCGATAATTTAACATATGCTGCTGTTTTCACCACCCTGCTCGGTAAACATAAAATCAAATTTATTGTGTTGACGTGCTGTTGAGTGTTGGAATACATTAGAACAACTTTTAATTTAATGCATGAAAAAATTCCATATTCAATACTTTATTTCCACATTATTATTGTTATTATTCTCTCCTGCCGCAGCCATATTGAGGTTTGAATTGTCACTGTTGTAGTGCTGTGTGCCAGGAATTAATTAAGTTTTTACTACTGTTGTAGACGAGACTACTTCGTTAGGTTTTTGTGGTACTTTCGAGTGGCAAGCGGTTGCCCCCACTGGTATTTATGTTGGGGAACTAATCTGGTTTTGCAGCCTTAGAAACTATAAAAGACTATAAAAAGTTGTTAAGACTCGTGACTTTTTGACTTTCTATTGAAATATTATTTAAATATTCTGTGTTTGATTTTCTGCTTTGCTCTTCCTTAATGTGTGAATTATGCAGGAGCAAAAGCTCTTCTTGGAAATTTCTTTTAATATTCTGTTTTGCGTTTTGATTTTTGTCGCCTGACTCGGAATTACATTAAGTTGTCAGCACAAAAATTTCATTAAAATTTTTTGTAGGTCTGTTAAAAGCAGCAATTTCAGTTTTGGCAAAAGATTTTATTTGCCTGATTGTTTAGTGTCTCTGCAGTAAAATGAAGGTGTGATGTTTGCTGTTGTTTGAAAACAAAACATGAATTAAATTGTACAGTATTAAGGAGCAGCTACTCAAACACATTTATTAAGGAATCTTGATTTTACGAGGAAATTTAGCTCCGTAAATTTATTATAAAAGAAAAATTTTCGCTAAATTATTCATCAGTTTGTTAAATTTTCGCATAACGATATTGTTGATGAAACAAATTTTTGGAATCTTAATTAGCTTTTATTTTGATCTAGCACTGAGTTGAATTTGAGTGCAGGAATTTCTACGTGTAGTCGCATTTCAAATTAGATCCATTGTGTTGACTAAATACATGAAAGTCACATGCCTCCCAAGCCTGGAAATACGGGAAAACCGGCCAGCTATTTTAATAGAGTAGAAACAATTTGTCTGCATTGCAACTCTAAGGCATCGCTAGACAAGAGGTCAGAAGAACCAGCCGGTTTTTAGTAAGACTTAAGAAATGTTTAGATTAATTTTAACTTTATAGCCGAACCATATGATTTAGAATTTATAATAAATTTATGGAGCTTGAGTTCGATTTTTATTTTCTCAAAATTGAAAAAAAATTATTTGTTATAAAACTGAAATGATCAACATTTTTAAAAAAAGACAAGAAAAGTAAAGTCGAAGATTTGCTGGCTGGGGTACTTATCATGGCTCAAGGTAAAGTTGATGACTTACTGGCTGGGGTACATACTGTGACCACCACGTCGCTCATCAGCATTTAAATGACTATGCACTAGGCTTAGCATTGAAACAATTTGGGCACTGATGAGCGACGTGTTGGTTACAGTATGTACCCCAGCCAGTAAGTCATCAACTTTACTCTTTCTTGTCTTCTTTAAAAATTTATTATTTGGTGTTTTTCGAACCCTGTTTTTATATTTTATATATTTATTTTCTTGAGCTAAAGGTCTTTTTTTGTTAAATATATAATATTTACTTGATCTTTTTAATTATTTGAAAAACTATTTTATACAGCTTCAGATCGTTTTTATATAAAAATTTTATTAACAATATTATTCAATATTTCGATAACAATTTGTTATCATCTTCAGCATACAGCTACACTCGATGTTTTGCGCCGTTTCAAAAAAAAAAAGGTTATTTGGCAGACCCTTTAGTATAATACAATTTAACAGGATTTACAATATGAGCATCATCCTGAAGATGATAACAAATTGTTATCGAAATATTGAATAATATTGTTAATAGAATTTTTATATAAAAACGATCTGAAGCTGTATAAAATTAGTTTAAAAAAAAGGTCTTGTTTTGTTAAAAATATTTAATTATTTTTTTTGTCGATATTTCGCTCTCCTTCGGAGGATAGCTTCTTAAGAACAATAATAATGAAAAATAAGAAAAAGCTATCGGAAGGAGAGCGAAATATCGACATAAATAATTAAATATTTTTAACAAACAGAAAGACCTTTAGCTCAAGAAAATAAATATATAAAACTTCTTTGATTTCAAAAAAAATCCTTTTTAATTTTGAGGCTGTAAAAATCGAACTGAAGCCTGATAAAATTATTAACAGCTGAAGTCTGTAGATATTGAAGAAGTCCAAATACTTTAACGAGTGACTTTCCAAGTAGATGTCTCTACGAGACCTTAGTTTTGGGCTTACTAACATTGAACAACACTTAAGCGCTCAGTTTCCAAGAGATTATCAGCATTAAATATTATCAAAGTTTTGAAGATAAGGGAATCATCTTCGCCCTTCTAGTCTTTGTTGGGCTATTGAGTTTGGGCGAGTGTTGAGCGGCCATGAGTGCACCGGTGAAGTGTGAAAGTTAACGTCTAGAGTCAATTTACAGCTTTCATGATTGAATGAACTCCGTCACGTCTGTTGTATGTTTGTTGTTTTATTTTTTATATCTGTTTACATTATTTTTATTTAATAGTGGCTTGCGAATTCTGCAGCTCGGCCCCAGATTCCCTTACTTACCCGTTTTTGTGACCGTAACAGTTAATAAATTGTGTTCAGTTAGTCACTTGGCTGTGAACTGCACACAAACTCGTAAGCTTTTCTCACTAATTTATATTTTACCAGCCACAATAAGACATTATAGCTGTCACGGAAAGGGCCCACAGTACTAAAACTGTCTCCTTGTTGTTGTCAAGGACGCTCATCACAGCTTGACTTTTCGCTTTAGCGTCTAGCACCATCAAAAGCAAAGTGCTAGTTTTGTAAGTTTCTTGTAATTGTAATAAATTTTGTTTTAGCTACATATATAAAAGAAATCGCCCTAAACTTTTTCGTGACAAGTGTCACTCAAGTGACACCTTCGCCAACAAGTGAGCTGACTATTGGAATATGTCCCACGGTTTTTCCACATAACTCTTATCTTATCTGTAGCACTTACATTAAATTTGCTGGGCTTGGTGAGAAAAAGCTTTTGTTTGGTAAGTTTTCCTTGCATTTCTTTCACTTCAGCTTTCGCCCCAAACTCTTTATAAATATTGTTCAAATTTTCTTTAGCTTTAAAAGAGTAAATTTTCTCTTTGAAACTGGCTCCTGCAAAGTCTAAGCTTTCACTGAGAATGTTGAAAATAAAAAGCAACAGGTAAGCTTAAAGTAACAAACAGCTGTTCATCTACCAGGGAGCTTTAATAAACAACTGCTCGAAATTCATTCATGGTTTTTAGTATACACAAAAGTTTGGAGCTTTTAAAAACTTTTTTCGACAGATGTCAGCTCAAAAACCGCTTACTTTTCAGCTGTCAAAATAAAAGCTTGAGTATACCTGTCCTGCTTGAAATGTGAGTTTCTGCTTGACAAGGTGGTAGTGAGTACGCTTTTGTGTATTGTTAAGCTTTGCACATCCATTTTGCTGGTACATATTTTTAAGCTTTTTCATAGAATTTTCTCAATGACTTACTGCATGTTTGTGTGCAAAAAAAAAAGAGTTTATCCTTGTAGTAGTGAATGTCATTGTTAACTTTACTACAACATTTGTATAGAAAAGCTTTTTTTAGTTTATTTTTTGTTTATTTAATTGAGAGCATATGTGTTCGAAAAGGTTTTCCTTTTATTACTGGCCGTTGAAATTTCGTTTAGTTGCAAACATTATTTTGGCGCGTGTTGACATGCTCAGACAACCGAATAAATTTCGCTTATTTTTTACGTTGATTTTTTTCTTCAAACTATGAAAAATAAAGTCTTTAAAATCTTTCTCTATACACGCACGTATACGTTTTTAAGCAGCAACATTTGGATTATTTTAACGCAAATGCTTTCAATTGAAATGTTTTAAGGAAATTTGTTTTGCAAGAAATTTCAACAAGTGCTCGGAAATAATTGAAATATGTTTTAAGGAGCTCGTGATGTGAAATAATTTGTTTGTCTTCTTTTATTTAAATTTTTACGAACTTTTGTTGCTGATTTAAGTTGGCTTTAAGCTTCTAAACTATTTAAAGCCATACACTTGTGTTCTTTGGGTGAGTGAGTGGGCTTGTCGGGTCTCCTTTTTTTCTATTGGTTTCCGCTTTGTTAAACATTAACTGTGAAGTTGTTTTGTGCTTAACACCGTTGACTATAACAATTATTTATCAGTTATTGACGCTGCAAGTGGAGCGGCTTGTTGGCAAAATTGCAAAAATTTATATCGTTTCCACATTATTAACAACAGCAACGAAGTAAGTGACAATATAAATCTGTGTATACTGAAAGAGGTGTGTGCCAGCATGTGGGTGCTATACAATATTTGAAATAAATATCTGTCTTGCAATCAAAAGCAGGAACCACTGAACAAGTGTTTGGAAAAACAAAACGATTTTTCGTGCAAATCCTCTACAATTCTTCATTTCACTTTTAAAGGACACATTCACCTTCATACACACTTGTTACAACTGCACAATGAAAATCATCTGTATGTTGTTTTTGTTGCTGGTTGTTTTCTGAGAACACGCAGCACTCAGATTACCCCTAAAAGCAGACAACAGAAAAAGAGATTGGGTTTTATTTGGTGTATTGCAAGCGGAAACTGAAATTTAACAACGTATTTCCGTTAAATTGTTTGCTGAAATTTAACAAAGAATAAAAAGAAAACCAAAAATTCTAAACAACATTCTGGTTAACTGTTGTGACAACCGAAACGAAAGCAAATATTGTTACTGAAACTGTGTTGTTTTTAAATTTGGAATATTAAAAAAAATTTATTGAAAAAAGCGATGAAAATATCTAAGAAAAAGGCTTCTTAAAATACATCTCGCACATATTTGAAATTATAATTGAAAGATTATGGCTGACTAAGCTTTTCTTTGAAAATAACTTCAAAGAAAGTCAAATACACGTGAGCTGCTGCAGGCGAAGCAAGCAAAATTATCGAGTTAGACATGAACTATTAAAAAAGTAAAGAAAGAAATTAATTGTAAATAATGAAAGCATAAAAAAAATGTAATTGAATGTAAATTATATATCAAAAGTTTGGAGGTTAAACCAAATAAAAGTCGGTGATATAAAGAGAAGGAATACTTTTATAATGCTTTTAGATTGATGAAATTTTATAAAATTTATTCCTTGGAAAAATGAAAGTGACGTTTACCAAAATAAAAATTAAAGCCAAAATAATAAAAAAATATTATTAGATGACAAACAATAAAAAATATTATTAACAATAAAAAAATTTAATTAACAATAAAAAAATATTATTAACAATAAAAAAATATTATTAACAATAAAAAAATATTATTAACAATAAAAAAATATTATTAACAATAAAAAAATATTATTAACAATAAAAAAATATTATTAACAATAAAAAAATATTATTAACAAAAAAAAATTATTATTAACAATAAAAAGATATTATTAACAATAAAAAAATAATTAAAACAATTAAAAAATAAAAAAATTAAAAAACAAAATAAATGCAAATAATAAAAATAAATAAATAATAAATATTACAAATTATAAAAATACAAAATAGCAAAAATACTAAAAATTAAAAAAATAAATACAACTAAAACATATAAAAAAAATAGTAAAAATAAAAAAAGTTAAAAATATTATTTAAAATCAAAAATAATTAAATTAAAGTAAAAAATAATATAAAAATTTAAAAAGCAATTAAATAAAACAAAATAGTGTTATATAAAATAAATAACAAAAATATAATTAAATGAAAATTGAAATATAATAAAATAAAACAGACCAAAGAAACCATTTTAAATAAGAAATGTAAAATAAATAAAGATGAAAATAAAATCTGGTAAATCAATTATAAGAAAAGAAAAACAAATAGAATTATAAACATAATCAAGATGATGTTAAAAATAGTTGATGAAATAACAAACTAAATAAAAAGCTAAGCAATTTGAAATAAATTATAATCCAAGAAAATTAAAAAAAAAAAGTAAAAAATATTGAGAAAAAACGAAAGCAAACCAAATTGACACAAATCAAAATAAAAGGAAAATATGATACAGCGAAATAGAATAACATTTTAAAACAAAAGAACAGAAAGTGAAAATTAAAGTAAATGCACAAAACGTGAGCTAAAGCAGAAGAAATAATGAATGGAATTAAACGAACTAGAATAAAAATACCATAGAAAACTGCAGTGTTAATAAGTGTAACAATATGTTATAAATTAAAAAATTTACATAAATCAAAGAACAATAGAATATATTTTATATATATTTGAAAATAAAGCACTACAAAATGTGAAATAGTGCAATAAAATGAAAAAAAGACAGCATAAAAATTTAAATTAAATAAACGAAAAAAAAAAATAATATAAAATCAAATAGAATGAATTAACAAAAAATGAAACAAAATAAAAATTATGCAAAATAAAAAAAAATCAAATATTTTAAGGCCATACAATATCAAATGGTATATAAAACATTTAAATAAGATGAAAACTAAACGAAATAGAATAGATAAGAAAAAATAATAATAATAGTAAAAATAATAAGAAAGATAACAATAATAATAATCAGGTGCTGTACGGCACATGAAACAAAAAGAATTAAAGTTAAACCACCATAGAATTTTCAACAAAAATACAAATAGAAATAAAAACGAAAAATAAGACAAAAATAATATAAAAGTTGGAAAAAGTCTGTTGAAAATATTTCAAAAAAAGGCATTCGACAAAAACAAAGAAAAATGGTAATTTAAAAAGATGAAGAATAAGCAAAAGTGAAGTAAATTAGACAAAAATAAATTCAACGAAAGACAAGCTTAACTAAATTAAAATAAATTAAAATAAAATAAATTAAAATAAAATAAAATAAAATAAAATAAAATAAAATAAAATAAAATAAAATAAAATAAAATAAAATAAAATAAAACAAAATAAAATAAAATAAAATAAAATAAAATAAAATAAATAAAGTACGAACACAAGAAAGTACTGAAATGAAAAAATTGAATAGACGAAAAATTTAGAAAGAAAATTAATCAAACTACAAATGAACTAAACTAATTTTAAAATAAAAATTAATAAAACAATAAAAATTAATAAAATAATAAAACAATGAAATATATCAATAATCTATAATAAGATGACATCAAGTGGATTAAAAAAATTGTAATTTAAATAAAATAAGCTAAAAAAAAGAATCAAAATAAAACTTAGCAATAAAAAAAAATTGAAATCGAAATGAGAAAGATTGAATACAACAAAACTAAAATGGATTCAAGGAAATTAAAAGTAAGGTTCAACAATATAAAATAAATTGATGTAAAATAAATTAATAATAAAGCAGAAGAGAAAATTATATTAAATTAAGCCAAATTAAGACTAAATGAAATCACACATAAAATTTATTTTTGAAAAAATTTATGAAGTCTAAACACAAACAAAAAACCCTTATAAAAGTCAATGATCCAAGTTTAAATGAAATCAAAGTAATTTAAGGAAAAAACCAAAAGTTTACTAAAAAGTTTTTTTTAAGGAAAAGTTAAATTTTTTTGAGAAATGTTTACACCTGTTCGAATATAAATATTAAAAAAAAAAAAATTCATTAAATTAAAAATTTGTTAAAAAGCCCAGGTTAACACAACTACAAGTTTCATTTGAAAACTAAAACCAACTAACATGTTAAGCTTATAAATATTAAAGAGAAAAAATAAATTATAATGTTTGTAAACCAGATCAGAATTTTGTAAGAAAAGTATATTTTAAGCAACACAACTAAATGTTTCTTCATGTGGTTTTAAACAGTTTTGTTATCAGTGTGCCAGTGCGTGCGTGTGTGTGTTTTATAAATGTAACCAAAATTAAATAAAATACTTCTAAATTTAAACCAACAAGAGCTCCTTCTGTCATCATCCATCTTCAAGGAAATTGTAAACGTAGAAAAGGATTAGCTGTATACCAGAAAGAACGGTAATGGATTTATCACAGCAGCATAAGCAGGCGCAAATAACGTAACCGACAAAAGTTGATTTTGCACAAGCAAAATCTTTTACCTAACGTAATATTTTTTGCCATTTTCTTTTGACTGAAGCTAAATTTTTTTTAAAATAAGTTTTAATGAAAATATTTTTTAAGAATTGAAAAAAAATCTGCTGTTAAAATATGCTCTCTTTTTTGTTGGTTACGTTGTTGGTGCTGCTCAACTTTTTGCCAAACATGAAGTTGTTTTTATGCAAAAAAAATTCTAGCATATGTATATAGCATAAAGATTTCAAGATTGGTGCAAGATTAGATAAAAAGTCCTTCTATTTTTAAAAGGAACCAGCAAGAGGTACAGAAAAAAAATTCTAGCCTAAACTCAAAAACAATATATAACTGAGGTGATCTTATTCGAAGAGAAAGGCAATGTTGTTGAAATAAATGATTACAGGCCAACAAAATTAATTACTTTCAACAATACTGTTATCACTTACAGTCTCCATCAAGTTATTGTAATGGTCTGGTGAGATACCAGACAAAAACTTCTCATTGGACCAGCGTTGCTATATGAGGTTAGGCTATCGTCATTGCGAATAATATTATTTCCCAAGCCAACAATAATATTTTTAAAACGTTTTATAGGGCAACCATATTGCAGTCGAATTTAATCATTATATTGCCCTGTAGCATATGTACCTTTTGAAAATTGTATGGTGTAATGTGTAGTATTATGACTAAATTTGCTAATAATATGACAATACTTGAATATGAAAGTACTATAAAAAATTGTCAAAATGATGAGTACTGCAACATATCTTTCGAAAATAATATAGTTGGACATACAAATATATTCATTCAATATTATGATTGCATTTGTTTGTAACATGGTTACATTAAATCGCTTGGCTTGGTTTGACAAGAATATGGTTGGAAATGACAATAATATGGTTGGAAGTGTTGATATTATGATTGAGAATGACAATCGTATGGATGGCCGTAAAAATATTATGGTTGAATATAGCGAAAACATGGTTAGAGGCCGCTATAACAAATTCAAGATAGCAAAACTTAGGTGGATGCTGAGAGAGGAAGACCCGTATCGCTGCGTTTGTTTATGTTAAATCGATTTTTTTTAATGGACCGTCGAACTTTGCAGTCAAATGCCGATTTTCGGCATATTGTTTATATGGTTTTCTGGCAATAATGCGTCGACTAATTGATATTTTTTACATCTGCAGAAGCCAAATTATTATTGGGCTTTTGTTATTGGTCTCTAGCAAGAATTTGGCTTTTTAAAGACATAAAGACATCAGTTAGTCGACGAGTTATAGCCTAAAAACCATATAAACAATATGCTGAAAATCGGCATTTGACTGCAAGGTTCGAAGGCCGATTAAAAAACAATTTGAAAAATTTCTTATTTCTATTTATTTTCGTAATTTTTTTACATTGCAAGAAAAATGTTCATTAATTGGTAATGAAAATAGTTTTTATTGGTTTTTGAAAAAAGAAGAACAAATAAAAAAAAATTATTATTGTACTGCAGAAGCTTTCCGAAGGTGAGCGAAATATTAACAAAAATAATTAAATATTTTTAACAAAAAAAAAAAAAAAAGACCTTTAGCTCAAGAAAATAAAATTAAAAAATATACTATGTTATAACACAACGGGACCTTTCTAGGACCCAAGTGAGGCCCGCGTAACATATAACATACTATGTTTATCACAAATATAGTTTGATCAAATGTTCATGGTGATCAATGGTGTCTATTTTTTATTTATTTCATAAACGGTGTCGATAAAATCATCAAACTGTAACAAACACTGTATTTATGGTGACCAAAGATATGTTTATGAAATTTTAAATAATTATAATGTGTTTGTCACAACAGTACTCTTCGTTATAGAGAATATATAATATTGTTGATGCAACCATAAAGTAAAATATTTTTTCTTTGCATAATAACACATACATAAAAATGAAAAAACACGGGGTGGCCCCATACATGAAACTTGTGCAGACAACATTCTACTCAAGAAGTTCAGAGGACAAATCATGGTATTCGTAATCGAATGAATTCCGTTACGTGTACCGAATGTTCGTTATTTCTTATTGCTGTACCTTATTTTTACTCGATAGTTTATTCGACTATAAATACGATGATTTGACTCCAGTCAAATCATCAAATACAATTGCCATGGCTCATCATTTTATGCCTGATTTTTCATAAGCCACTATATTGCATAGCATTGACATAAACATGAGGCAACAAATCTTGTAAAGTTGTTGTTGTGTGCTTATTGACGATTTGATAAAATGCAATCAAATAAATTGAATTTCAATCATAAGACTGACATAAACTCAAGCCACATGAAATTTGAAACATCAAAGTAAAAGAACAAATAATGTGGCATATTTCAACTGGTAATAATGAGATCGAATGAGAAAAAGTTATAACCTTGTTATAATAGTGAAGCTAATTTAAATGGCTGGCACAAACCTGGAGTGTAAACAGGTCAACCGGAATTATAAAAAACTACGAGTTGAAGAAACCAAATTAATTAAAACATACGCAAGGCTAAAATGTCAGCGTAACTTTTTTTTGAAATATTTATTGAGTTATTTTTTTTTTGTCAGATTTACCTTTTTGGCGTGATGTGATGCAATTCAAACTATTTTTTAGTTTTTTCTTAATGTTTTGTTGGATTTTTTCTGAAGTCCTCAGGAGAGTTAGTTTTTAATAATTTCTGCTCTTATACCAACTTTGAAAATTTACTTCACGACATGTAGTTGTGTAGTCTGAAATAATGAATCTAAAATTGTAAGATGAGCACCAAACACTTTCTACCCTGCAAGAACAATGGCAGCCGTATACCCTAGATGATGTGCATGATCAAAACTTTTAGAGATGCCATGCATTTGGGCAAGAAAAAATCAACTTTTCTTATCGTTTTCCTTTGCCGGAAAACGAAAACACGTTGAATATTCTTCCTGCTTGGACTTTTTCCTTGTATTTTGTTTTGTTATTTTACGATTTTCTGACAGCTTGGCTACTTTCTCAATGTGTACATATTGAGTTGCATCTACTTTATTTAATATATTTTACCCCCGGTTTTTGGGCCTAACATTTCCATATGCCATTGTTAAAAAATGAAAAGTTTTATTTCACATCCTGACATTGAGTGAATTTAAGCAGAAAGAAGAAGCTGAAGAATACTTGAGCTAGTTTTTCTTGTGTAGAACACTTTTGCTAAATTGAAGCAGAAAAAAGCAGCTGAAAAATACTTCAGCTCGTTTTTCTTGTGTAGAAAAATATGCATACATTGTATACATGAATTTGACACTTTTACTTGTCTTACAAGTTGTTTTTGATGCTGAAATAAAAATTTATTGCTTGCATGACTGGGAATTGAAGTTTAACGCTTGTGGTTTTTTTTTCATTTTCCTTATAAATTACATTCCAATAAAACATATTTTGTTTTTTTCTCTCTTTCTCGTACACAAATTGATTGAGTCAATAAAAAAGAAAATATTTCAAATTCTCGCTGGCTTTAGGGTATTATTATTGATTAGAATGCTTGGCAACGTTCACAGAATGTATAACAGTACTGGTATTTGCTTTAGAGTTTGCAATTTGAAAGAAGGAATTTGCTTTCAACAGTTTGCACTAGAGGGGGTTTAGTGTGCTGTTAAAAAATTAAATATTATATTATTTACATCAAGAAAAATGTTTGAAATGTTTGTTCTTAATTCTTTTTAGCAAAAAAAAAATAAATAAAAAAATAAATAAAATAGTTCTGAGCTTCAAAATAATGTAAAACATTAATATAAAAATAGTGTTGATATTGTAGCATCTAAAATTGTAAGATTGATACGTATGATTAACATACATCTCGTGTGCTCACAGTACTCATACGCAGGGGGGTTATTTGTTTTTAAGTGACGAGTCATAACTCATGTATGAAATATACATATATCTAGCATTGCAAATTATTATCATACAACTTTTGTGTTATTTTATACTTAGAAAGAGGAAAAAGGGCAAGCAAAGCCATTGGCTATTATTATCATCTCTTTGCTCTGGGAGGGCGTTATAACCATACAACTTGCGAGATATTATTTTTCAAAACTAAACCAAAAATATTCTCCATTTATATACTGTATTAAAATAAAAATTATTATTATGTATTATTAAATTAATTATTCAAGCTTCTGATCTTTGGTTTTAATAAAAGTTAAGTTTAAACAATTCTTTATTTGCTTTCAATATTTCGCCAACAAGTTGTTGGCATCTTCAGGAAAATAATTGTTGGCGAAATATTGAAAATAAATAAAGAATTGTTTAAACTTATTTTTTATAAAAAACCAAAGATTAGAAGCTTGAATAATTAATATAAATATAAATATAAATATAAATATAAATATAAATATAAATTATTATGTATTAAATAAAAAAGTTATAAGTAATTCAAGCCCCTTCGTTGATTTTGGGCCACCCTGTATGTACCTATATGGCAAGCATTGAGATATTCTTATACCCATCCATACATTCTTATGCGATGCATTCGTATCTTCTTATGCCCCACTAGAGTATGCTCCTGTATTATATTATAGTATCATAGGATGCTCAAAGTCTTTGCTAATTAATTAAATATGATTCATTTATTATACTTGATTTGGGGACAGAAATACCAACTTCTAAAGCAAAGTTCGCATTCTACTCCTGACTCCATCGAATTTTATAAATTGTGTGCTTATTGATTTTAAAAATTTTCCTCTTTGAATTATGTTCAAGTTATTTCTGCTACATATACTTTTCAAAAAGACTTTCCAGCCGTTATTGCTTTCTTTTTTAGACTTTTACAATTACTATATAATATCTGTTAATGCCCTGAGTATATTCATTATTATTTTACTTACCAGTTTGCCAGCAAAATTAAAAACAAAGCTGACTTGCAAAAAGTGGAAGAAAAAACGGTTTTAATTTCCTTCAGAAGGTAACAAGGTTAAGCACAACAAAGTTGTAATGAAAAAAAAAGTTGTAAAGTAAATAAAACAATTGAAAAACCGTGCATTACAACCACAAGAAAGAAAAAACGCAAAAAATACTTACAATAATCCTTTCAAACAATAAAAGTATTACTAAGCGAATGCAGTATCTTTTTAAGACTACTGTATTCATTATGAATAATAATAAACTGGTCGATATGAGCTGGAATGCCCAATGGGCAACAAATCTGCAGTGTACAAGTGTACTGTAAACAAATTCAGTCAAGTACGAGGCTGGCTCGCACACTTAGGGTTCCGCACATATGTATGTATAATGTACGTAGAGAATGGCATATGTGAATACATACATATATTGTATAAATTTCATCTCTCTGTCTCTTACAGCTTACTTTACGTTGTATGGGAACACCTAGTAGTTTTCGACTTGTTGTTGTTGTTGTCATTTGCTGTTGTATGGCATCTGGGAATATATACACTGCACGATTTTCGGCTCTCTATCTCTTACGGTTCGAAAGTTATAGCTGTTACTCTACGTTGTAAAGGGACACCTGGTAGTTTTACAGTTGTTGTCGTGGAGCATATGTGAATACATATATTATGTAAATTTCATCCCTCTGTCTCTTACGGTTCGAGAGTAACGGCTAGTTGTTACTTTACGTTGTATAGGGACACCTGGTAATTTTCGACTTGTTGTTTTTTTTTAGCATTTGTTATTGTAGGCCACATGTGAGTACATATATTGTGCACATTACATCTCTCTGCGTCTTACAGTTTGGGAGTTACAGCTAATTTTTACTTTACGTTGTCTAAGGACACCTGGTAGTTTTTGACTTGTAGTTGTTTTAAGCATTTGTTGTTGTAGGACATATGTAAATACATATATTGTGTGAATTTTAGCTGTATGTCTTTTACAGTTTAGCAGCTACGGCTAATTGTTACTTTAGGTTGTATGGGGACACCTGGTACTTTTCGACTTGTTGTTATCTTTAGCAATTGTTGTTATAAAACGTCTTTAAATACATACACTGCGTGAATTTTAGCTTTCTATCTTTTACGGTTCGAGAGTTATAGCTAATTGTAACTTTTCGTTGTAAGGGGACACCTGGTAGTTTTCGCTTGGCTGTTGTTTTTAGTATCCTGTGAAAATTTCAGCTCTTTGCTTTCTACTGTTTCGGAGAATGGTCGCTGTGACGGAGGGATGGGCGGACGAACGGACGTAGTAGTCTCGGTAATAGGGTTCCGTTTCACTCTGATGAGTACGGAACCCTAAAAACACTTTTAAAATACTTGTTTTCCCTCAAGACTGAACATGTTTTTGTTGCATATGTAACTCTACGCTTTGAAATTTCTTCTATAAACATGTTCCCCTTACTTTAATTTGGACGTTGACTTCCATGTCTAATGTGTTAGTGCTCTATTTAGCGTTTAGAAACTTCAATAAATTCATTGCGGTGCTGATGACAAGAATTGGCGAATTTGAAGCATCTCGATGTCCAGGTTTGTTTACCTTCCATTCTTCATATCAACGAAAAATCAGAGGCGTGTGAAAAAAATACTTGAAAGCCTATAAAACATATTTGAAAACATAAACGAAAAAAAAGTAAAATGTTGGCTTGCAGCTTCTTCGCAACAGCTCAGATTTTTCCCTAACAAAATCCTGTCAGCCACATTTTAATGCCACCTCATTCTTTGCCACATTGTGTGCTCTGATCTTTTTTTTTAAATTTTGTTTATTATGCAATTAAGATCCCTTTGATATTTCGCTTTTTTATTTTAATTTTAATTTGCCATTTCTTTTAATACCAATAGCTCCAGGAAATTTGCATAACAGAGATGGGTTTTCTATGCATTGAAATAAAAAAAGTATGAACATGATATTCATGTATGAATATAAAAAAGAGAAATGCCTGTAGAGCAGAAAAGAACAACAAGCGAGAACCAGCACAGCAACGATTTTGCGAAGGGGGTGGGAGTAAAACATTAAGAGTAATTGTAGTGTCATGATTATATTAGCATAAAATAATGCAAAATATGGCAAAGAAAAGCCTCACTAAGAGGAGAGAGAGGGGGAGGGAGGGAAAATCAAGTGTCATTACGGTTTTTGTTCTTAACTCTTAAACACAATGAATTTTCTGTAACAAAACACAAAAAAATTATATATAAATAATAAAAACCAAGTATTGGTGGCTGCAACAGCAGTAAAGAAAATGTTTTCTCATTTCTATCAAAATCACACGCCCCAGAAATGAAAGGAAATGTTAGCAGTGTATACTTAACAACATGCCACATGCCACATGCCTTCGTACTGCACACTTACTATTCAGAAAACATATTTTTCTTCCATGCCCCTTAATCCAGCGAATCCTGTCTGCCATATTACCAGCCCACCAAACACAATTGTAGTTTTCTTAACGTCCTCCTCTTTGCTTCCTTTTCTTTTTAATACAATATAAACTTAAAATTGCTTATTTAACTTATGAAATTATGTGTTTTATATACATTTGTTGTACGCCAGCATCCTTTTGAAATGGTTGGGTGGTTCCGTATGTGCGACTGAATGAATGAATATCTGTGTCCTTTTATCTCAAGATATTGCAGTCAAGTTGTGTTATTAATATTAGTTGTTACCAAACTATGTTGGGCTTATAAGTTTATAAAATTATTATTCTTTTGAAATTGGGTCATGAATTTGTTAAGTTTGTTCTTATTTTCTGTGCATAAATTTAAATTAAAAGAATGCGCCAGAGTAGCTAGTATTGGGAAAAGAGGCTATAGTGTAGTGCTAGGCTCGAAAGCAAATTGAGTTAATTATTTTATGCTATCTCATCTAAACTAATATTGTTGGTATTAAAACTAACTTTATTAATAGAATTAGAGCATGGGTCTTATATTTTGCTATATATTCTAAAATAGTTTTTGCTAAATGGAGGAGTCTAAACGAGCACTCCTTCTCAGATCACCTTTATATTGCGTTTCAGATTGCAATCGATTTTCGATTCACATATTTTGAGATCTAAGTACATATTTATAGGCAGCTGGAAATCGGTATCTGCGTATCTAGAAAAAATTAAGTGTCTCCAAAAATATGAAGAGTTTCTAAGTCTTCTTCGCTCTTTACGTTCCTTTGACATTTTCATAAACAGAGTTTTAATTTTATCAAAGGTTCGTAGATGTTTTAATTTTCTCAATTCTTAAGAAACGGAAACAAATTGAAAGAAATGACCCATAAGGAAAAAATTCATTCAACTCAACAAAAAAAAACTTAAAATTACCAGTTGCAAAATTCTGTACTTAACGCTACCAGATCAACATAAAATATCTCATTGTTAAAAACAAAAACAACTGACCTAGGGCTCGAACAATTAAAATATTATCTCATTTAATTTTACTTTAAAAATTGTTAAAGTCTTCCAATTTATCCGTTGAAAAATCTTCTAATTCCTGCCAGTTTATTGTTCAACCAAACATAGAAATCCCCTAAAAATACCACAAAAATAAATTGTTTCCCCCCAAAATTTCCCCCGAAAGAATTTAACAGCCCGCATTCACCCGTAAAAGAAAAGAAAACCCTAAATATATCGGAAAACCCCCTTAACTGGCAACACTGATCTGAAATTGTTCTTTGAAACATTTTCCTTCTCCTCTCTCTCTCTCTCTCTCTCTTCGTCACTGTCTTTAAATTATTTTTATTCTCCCACATGGGAGCTTAACGTTTTGACATGTTGAAGCCACAGTACTTAAAGCTGTTCCAATAGCCAACAATTTAATTTAGCACAATAATAAAAATAAAAAAAATTAATACACAAAAATTTAGTTCTATAAAAAATCAGGTTGAGCTAAACGAAAGCACTTATAAAATAATAGCTTATTTTTTTCTGCGAGTACTCCATCATTAATTATCATATTTCTATTTTATATTTCTAATTTATATAGAAGTGCTCTTAAGCCGCTTCCTCTTAGCTTTATTATAATATTTTTTTTTAGTGTTGATTTTATGGTTTTATTAATTTTTCTTTGCTGACCTTTTGGACTCACAATTTTCAAAGAAGAAAAAAACTTCTATGGACACGTGTTTCAAGTGTCTTCTTTTACTTGGCGCTGCGCTTCAAAACAGCCTGTGTTTATTTAAACGCTCCATGATCAAACAACGACCACTTAATAAATAATCAGCTTAAAAGCTCTTACAAATTTTATAAACTCACTGCAGTCATATCTTAGATAAATGCAAAAAAGAAAATCATCTTTCTTAGTAAAATGACTGTCTAACCTTCTGTTAATGCAGTTCAGTCAAGAAAACAGCGGGTTAATAAATATTATTTTTTTGTTTTGCGGTTTCGCTTTTACTGCCTTGAGAAAATCTCTTTTTTTTGTATATAAATTGTTTAACCCAGATTTAGTTACATTTACGTTTGTGGTCGACAATTAATTTATGGTCATAAACATTTAAAAACTGCAAACAGTTTTAATTTTGCGTGGCACCTCATTTTGCTTGCTGCGCGAAATCCCTTCTGTCTGCCTGCCCGCTGTGAGCGGCGGCAGCAGCACTTCAAGAAGCTAATTTAGTTGTCGCTTTGCTCGGCTGTTGGTTTTTGGTAATTTATTAAATTTAATTTACTTTTTTCTAAATATGATAAATATGCTCAAATTTTTCACAGCCAGCTGCTGGCCACCCGATTCGGTGAGGGACTGCATTCATTTTGTAAAATACAACATAATTAAAATAAAATCCGCCACAGGATGTAATTAATCTTTTATCACATTTGGAATGGAAAAAATAAAAGGAAAATGTACATATACATATATGTATTAAAAAAAAGGGGGTCAAGGTCAGATATCTATATTAAAGGATTTCCTTCCTTTGGTGTCAAGCAGTCTTTTTAATATTACAAAACTTTTTTTTTTTAATATTGCAAAAGTCGTACGCGATTATGCACGCCTTGGTGAGCATGTAAAGCAAATACTCTGGTGTATTCATTTTTACACACACACACACACACACGCACATACACACACATGCAAAAGTATAAAGAATTTTGGACAACAACTTTATTTTTTTTTACTTCTCACTTGGTTTCTTATTAAATAAGGCAACTGCAGTTTTTCTACAGTGTTCATTACATTACTCTCATATACTTTTGACTTTAAGTAATAGTGCATTTTTTGTCACATTATTTCTGCATTGAAAATGCTTTAAGAATTGCTTTAAATTTAAAAATAAATATAATAACGGGCCCACCATATCAATCCATATCAATGACTTGCATAACAGCCTGGAATACAGCAACAAAATTTTCATTTCTTTCACATATAACTAAAGATTTGGTCACATATGAATTAATATTAACAAAAAAAAACCCCAAAAAAAAAACGTGACCACTACTTTCTTGCATTTTCTTATTTGTGGTAAACTCATTGGGCTTCAAACATTCTTTTTAGCTTTTTCAAGTCTACTGACGAGTTGTTTAGCAGCAACGAAATGTCGGCGGCATATAGACGGCTGAAACAAGACAGAAAGCATTAAGGTCCATTTTTTAGACCTAAAGTAATAAATTTCAATTGGCTCTTATAGCGAATAAATAATTAAGTTCATTGTTGAATCTAAATAATTATAATATATTTCTTATAATCGCGAATATTTTTTTTTTTCATATAAGAAGTGATGAGTAGTGAAATATTAAATTTCAAAACGCAGCTTCAGAATGTGCTTGCAAAAACCTGTGAGACAAATTTTTGATGCCAAAAGTTTTGTTAGAAGATCTAAAATTTATGATATACTCTTAATATTTGCCAAGTCAGAACGATCTGCATTACTAGATCTATGCTATACGTGAATGCAGTAGCGACCGCGAAACCATAATATGTCCCCCACCTACCATGTAAGAAAGAGAGAGAGAGAGAAAGAGAGAGAGAGATACCTTCTTGTGTTTGATGTCTTCGCTTTCACTCTTAAATTATTTTAAATATTATTGTTTAGTTAAAAAAATACCGTTTTCCTTGCACGTATTTAACCCAAGAAATCAAAAAGAATTCAACCGAAAGAAGTATGGAAAAAACTAGACTTAAATCCTCTTACTTTGTTGACAACTGTATTTGATTTGCTGCAAGCAGACAAACGTATGTTTTTGTTTTCAAGCTGACACGAATGGTTTTTGACAAGGGTCAAATCAAGTATGTTGTAGCAATTGCCGCATTCTTGTCTGCTGCCATCAATCGCCATCAATCGGTTGGCTCTTAAGCAAACTTTTGCTTTTGGTATCAAATTTTGACTAACATTGGTATCCTTTTGCTTTGTTTCGTGCACGTATTTGCTTGAATGCCAACCCTGTTTGATTTGGCAAATTTGCTGTTGACAGGACGATTGAATTTTTCAACAAACAAGCAAAACTTTTGTACCTTTTTTTTTTGGCGTTTAATGTGACAAAAAGCAAACTTATTTACTCGTGTTTACTCATGTGATTTTTTAATTCTACGAATATAATGAAGTTTTCTTCACTAAATTTGTTTCAATTTATTGCATTCACGTTTTAATTGTGAGCAACACAAACCTTTTTGGGCATTTTACTGCCGTTGGTTGATGGTTGATGTGACGGCTGTTTGAGCACGTGTGGGCAGGGTTTGGACAAAAAATTGGATTTTAGTTTTTTTTTTTGATATGAAAACTGGAACTTTAAGTGGTAATTAAATAGAATGAATGACAGCTCGTTTAGCACTGACTTGGTGACAGATTGCTGGGTCGATCGCAAAGTCCAGTTATAGACTTTTCAATTTTGTGTACTGACACGCATCAAAAATGTTTTTAGATTTCATTTTTTTGTATTCGCTCAAGATTTAACTGCAATTTTATTTGATAGGAATTCGATACTATTACATTCTTCCGCGTAACATACTTTAGGTATTCGTTTAATTGAAAATGAATTAAAAAGGTTATGGCACTACACCTGTTCCTTTTTCTCTGAAAATAAGTTTCTAGAATAGTCATTTACATCACAGTCATTTGCATACACAAAATATCGAAATGTGGTTTTACTTTGCAAACTTATTGCTTTATTTATTACACAATTTTTATTTATTTATTTATTTATTTCTTTATTTATTTATTTATTTATTTACTTATTTATTTATATATTTATTTATTTATTTATTTATTTATTTACTTATTTATTTATTTAGTTATTTATTTATTTATTTATTTATTTATATATTTATTTATTTATTTATTTATTTATTTATTTATTTACTTATTTATTTACTTATTTATTTATTTATTTATTTATTTATTTATTTATTTATTTATTTATTTATTTATTTATTTGTTTATTTATTTATTTATTTATTGCACCAACGTGCTATTCTTACGTTATTTGATTTGATTGATTTTCTGCTGTTTTCGAACTGATCTGTACTGGGATAAAAGTATACAATTCTCTACAATCTTGTGAATAAAACAATCAATTTATATATTCCACAAGCTCCTTAAAAGATCAGCCAAGAAACTCACGAGCATGGAGTGAGGAGATATGCTCAAAACGACGAACACTAAAAACAAAATGCGACATAAGATCAACCAAGCAGCTTACCCTTGTTAAATGAACAAAATATTTCCATGCATTAATAATGCCCAGACTATTCGCTGTTGTACCCGAACAGGCAGACAAGGATTAGAAGTGTAGATTATAGCCAAATTATCAAAAATTTTACACCACATACTGCCGCTATGATACGTAAAGGATAACCTAGAATCCAGAATGATTTGCAAAAAAACGATTGCGTTTACTTCCTAAAAGAGCATTTGGTTCTATAATAAAGAGATTCTAGAGCCCAGGCTTTAAAGCCTTAGTTTTGGAAGAAAAACTTTCTAATTTCTTGCCCATTGCCATCACAGTGACAAAACCTGTTTATTGAGTTGTTGACATTGCTCTTCCATGGAATATTGTCAGACGCAAGGGTTTTTCAAAAATGTTCACCATCGTCTCTACAACCGCCAGAATTGCTTTGGCAAAGTTAATTGTATGAAACACTTATACTTACCCCCGATTTTTCACTTGCGATTTAAATACAAAATTAGTAAATTTTCCTTAAAATTTAAGTTGGATTTAAAATAACTTTCTGTTTTAGAGAATAAAAAACTAATTTTGCTAATTAATTGTAATAAAAGTACGGCAGCACAATGTAAGTGTCAAAAAATTATCGATAACTCAATAAAAAACAGCTGTTTAAACAAATTTGGAAGCAAGTGAAATTCTGAAAAGTTTAGAATATCTATAATAAATTGTTTTGTAAAAATTATTGAAATGAGTAGCAAAAGTGATAAAAGGACTCCCAATTTCACTGCCACAGATGTTGATTACCTTCTGGAAATAATAAAAAATCAAATTATGAAAAAAAAACATGTGCAATTTTCTTAATTTGCAGTACAAAAAAAAAACCAAACTGTCAAAATCATATGGCAGTACGAAAAACTTAAATCGATTTTAAATGGGCACGGCAGGCCGTTTAAGTTTGATTTAAATAGCAACTGTTTGACTCAATTTTGTATTTAAATCAAATTTAAATTGAAATGTCATTTAAAATCCAAGTTAAAAATTGGGATTAGATACTAATGTTGTGGCAAATTTGTTAACAGTTAACTTTTGGAAAGTACTTTTGCAATTTGTTTGCCACAACTGCTGTGATTTAATATTTTTATTGTTCTCTTTTTTTTTACACTGAACGTGTGGCCAACTGTTTAAGATTATTATTTGTTTATTTTTTCACATCTCCCTGTAATAAACTAATAAAAGTGAAAGATTTTTAAAAATCCATAACTTTTGGTTTCAACTCATTGATACTGAAAGAGAAAATCCTTAATGCGACCTCAATGGCACTCGTGGCCATATTTAAGTATTTATAAACAAATAAATATGTCCATTTAACTCTGCTTGGGCCATTTTATCGTGATGAATTATGTAACTTTGATGTTTGTGTATAGGAGAATGCAACCAAAAATATATATAATTTATATCATGACTCTGCAACTGCTCTCGAATTGCAGTCATGCATTTCTACAGTGGACGAAAAAAGAATAAGGTGGAAATTTTAAAAATAAAAAATTTTAAATTTAGGAACTCTTAGCGGAGTTCAATAAACTTTGAGTTTGAGAATATGATTACTTTATAAGTTTTTTAATTTGCTAAATATAACATTCTTCAGGCGATAATTTTATTGTCGTCCATGTTCTGGAAAACGCATGATGCTGATAGCATGTTTCCACAACACGTGCTTCGCTCTCTATTTGTGCTTAACACCCCAATCAGAAGCGAAGCAACTTGCTTCGCCATACAAAATTTTGAACGCGAATGAAGTTGCTTTATGTTGAAGCTAAATGCGAAGCACGAAAAATTCCTGTCTTCTCTAATTTATATCGCAAATTTATCTGCACTAGCTGTCAAAATCATATATTGTAAAAAAAAAAAATAAAGCGACAACCATGCTTTAGAAACATGAGCCCCTGAGTTCAAAGACAGGTGCTGACGAGAAAGTGTGGCGGCTTCGAAACAACTAGTTGTCCACCCTGCTAAATGTCTTTGATGTTTTCTTTGTCTAATTTAATTAATATCAATCACAAGGATAATATAGAAAGAACTTGAGCCTGATAAATTTAAGACATAAATAATTATATAAGAAAAAGTTCGAACAATAGAAATTAATTAAAAAAAAAAAAATAAATATATAAAAGAAAAGAAAAGAAAACGTTATACTCCCATAAACATAAAAGTTAAGTTCAGGGCTGTATTTAATGCCCTGCATGCCAACTCCGAATACATTTCCATACGAATGTGGTTTTTTTGCCACAACACTTTCACTTACTTTTTTTGTTCATTTAGACAAATTTTCTTTACGAAAATTAATGGAAAATTTATGCTGGCTTATCAAAAACAAAAGTCAAATCGAAGCACATAGACGAGTCATGTAAACAGTGTGATTCATAAATATGATTGAGATAGCGAAGGGGGTGATTCCACTCGTATTTAGAAAACTCCAACGTCGTTCTCTTAGAAACGAAATCGTTAGAACCGCTAATATATACTGAAGCAATTTGGAATATTTTGAGCAAAATATTTTTTGTATACAATATTGAAAATACACATTTTAAACTTAATATATATGTTTGCTTTTCATTCAAAGCAAAATTTATACCAAACAAAAACTTCAATTTGTAACATTATTTTAAATTTGCATTGGATTAAAGCATCCTCTTGTGTAAAAGAAGCCAATATGCAAGTCGGATGATAATGAAGTCCGAACAAGTAAATAAAATGAAAAAGTTTTAGCTTAAGCTGGGGTACAACTAGCTGTTTCGAAGCCACCACGCTTCTTCTCATCATGTATGACGAGATATACTTTAATAGTATATCTCTTAATTTACAATAAAATGGATTCAAATTGAATGCATGACACAAGCAGAACAGAACAACACATTCGATTTTGCAAATCGCTCCATTTTCTTCTCTCTGCTCATCAATATGGGTACAACGTTTTTCCCACTAGCTAAGAGATTGCTCTCAACAAAATATTTCTTATGTACTCTAAGTGAAGTAATAGAAAAAAAAACTTCCCACACATCAGTGTTGATGTTTATAATCATATTTAAAATGTAATGCCACAAGAATATCTTTCGGATAAATAAAATTCATGTCAATCGAATAATCGATCCATCGTTGTTTTAGTGCAACTTAAAGTTTTATACATCGAAAAAAAAAACATCCTTTACATTGATTCTCCTTTCCCTCCTTTTTTCGCTGTTCAATAAGAAATTATGCAAAGCACATTTTACACATGCGCTTTAATAAAAATCTATTAATTGTGTTCATCTATTCTAATCTGAGCATTCATTATCCAAGTGGTTGAAGAGTTTTATTTCAGTGATTTTTTTCCATCTTGCGCACTTTAAATGAAATCAATGACATTAGTACAATATCCTTCAAATCATGTATATTTATATAATACTTTTCGCTGCTGTCTAAATGATTCACAGAGACTCAAAACATTTATTATATTGGTTTACAATGCAATACCACTGTTGTTCGCATTTTACAGTATTAAAATTTTTAAAATTTGGTTGTAAAAGGATTATGTTTAATTATTATTCATGTCCTTTTTTCATCATTTCATTTAAATAACCTCACATGCTTGTGTGAGCTGACATTTCATGTTGCTGTTCTTGTTTTGCCAAACCCATGTATGTATGCATTTATTTATTAACTCGATAAAAATTAATTAATATGAATTCGTTTTTAACCTGCATACAGCTGTTGAATCCTTTGCAATTCAAATGACAATATTAATAAAAAAAAGTTAATTTAAATTATGTACTCTTGAAATGGCTTATTAATCAATGTAATCATTTAAATTCCTTGTTGCGAGGCTGCATAAAATTAATTAAAATAGTAAGAAGTGAGCTTCAGGTACTTTAGCATACTTTACGGCGCAAGAGTTTTCTGCCATGGCAACTGAGTTAAGCTGTGGTAATTTCTAAGTTTTTTATTTCAAATATCAACTTAATTATTTATTTGCTTTAAGAGCCAATTGAAATGTATTAATTTAGGTCTATTTTTAAAAAGTTCATTTTTGGACCTAAATTATTTTTTTTAGTTCTTTTTTATAAAAAGACTCTTTGAAATTTTGACATCCAAAATGCAGGCAGACTGTTTTTAATGGGTATTAAGTTAATAAAATTGTATATATGCAATCAGAAAAATAATTGTTGTCCAGAAGAATATTGACTGAATTTAAGACGTCTATCTGAACAGGGTTTCAGCCTCTGTCATTGGTATGTTCATTATATTTAGAGCGTTTCATATTCCACACACTTCGATTCGATTTGAATTCAAAGCTCTTGCCATTTGAGTTGCATATTTTATGGAGGTGGCTTTTAAATAAACTAAAGTTTATGAACATTTGAGCGTTTTAAAACTATAGTTTTGATATATGTATACATTCATAAGAAAAAACATCTGCTGTGATTTCTGCATGTAAGTTACCATAAAAAATTTGACAAGCGGTTAGTGAGCAAAAAGTTTTTTGTTATGAACAATGCCGCCGCAATTATTTACGGTTTTATTTATAGCAACTATTTAATATTTTTTTAGCTCCTATTTAATAATTTTTCCATGTCATACTGTTGTCTAAAAATTCTGAAACTAGGAGCAAGGTGGGTTTATTGGTTTTCATGAAATGATTTTTTATTTACGTGTAAATAAGTTTTTTCACTACAGTTAATTGAAAACATTGCAAGATTTTTTAAATTTTTTTCCTACGAAAACCATCATGGAATCAGTCGGATCACATTGACATAAATAAGTAGTATTTTAATTGTTCGAGCCTTTAGGTCAATTGTTTTTTTTTTTTTTAATACGTGTTTATGAAATTCGATATTTCGATATCACAGTGGATATCTTCTTCAGGAATGTTTTTTTTTTTTAAAGATTTAAAAGGAAAACAAAAACATTCTGTTCAAAATTTTAGTACTATAAATACCTAGAGAATAATATGTAAAATATATTTTGCCTGCATCAAACTCATATCAAGATGCTAATGATTCAAAAATCATAGCCTCGTTTAGTACTTGCAAGACTTCAGTGAATTCATAGGGAGAGGAGCAGAAGGGTACAACTGGTTTTATTGAATTAAAGGAATGTGGCAATACTTAAGTTTTTACGAAAGTGGGGATTCTTGGGAACAAGATAAAATGCTATTTTAGGATTTCTGAAGATTCAAAGTCAAAAATTGTTAATAAGATAAAAAAAAAAGTACTGAAACACAGATTCTTTATTTGTCTTGTTAAAAAACAGTCTCTTAAATTTAACTTTGTTGTATTCTATTTTGTAATTTGTCAGCTCTTGCACTCTCTTTTTACTATACACTAGATTTCTCTCTCTCTCTCTCTCTCTCTCGTACTCTCAGATATTTAAGGTACTGTACTCACAAAGTGAGAAGGGAACTCTTTTACTGAGACTTCATGTTCGACATTTTTCCAAACTATAACTGTTTCACAGAACATGTGGTTACCTGGCTGCTAAAGCAACAAATACCAAAAATAACAGAAAGCCTAAAGGGTGCTTCCGTGCAAGAAACTGAAAACAGCTGTAACTTTTGAACCGTAAGAGATAGAAATTTGCATAGTATATGCAACAACATATACCAAGTATAGCAAGAACTTAAAATTTAAATGTTGCCCTTAAAATTTAAATGTCTACTTTTGAGTTGCAAAGGGGAATCCTTTAGCTTAGCAACTAGCTGTAATTTGTGAATCGTTGAAGATCTAGACCTGAAATTTTCACTACCTATATGTGTGTGTGTTCGATATAAAAGTAAATACTAAAAGAAAAAAACAATAGTGAAAAAATAGTTCCACATTCAAGTGCCTTCTTCTAAAGTAACAATTAGCCGTTACTCTCGAACCGTGAGAGACAGAGGGATGAAATTTGCATAATATATGCATTCACATATGCTGCACAACAACAAATGCTAAAAACAACAACAACAACTGTAAAACTACCAGGTGTCCCTTAACAACGTAGAGAAACAGCTATAACTCTCGAGCCGTAAGAGATAGAAAGCCGAAATTCGCACAGTGTCTGTATTCCCAGATGCCTTACAACAAGTCGAAAACTACTAGGTGTCCCCATACAACATAAAGTAGCAATTAAACGTAACTCTCAAGCGGTAAGAGACAGAGAGATGAAATTTATACAATATATGTATTCACATACGCCGTTCTATACGTACATTATACATACATATGTGCGGAACCCTAAGTGTGCGAGCCAGCCTCGTACTTGACTGCATGATAAAATGAACCGCTTAACAAATTTCTATAATATATGTTCGAAAGATGTGTGAAATAAGCGTTTAATAGACAAAGAATATTTTTTATTTTTTTTTATAAATGAGCCAATTATTATGCTAATATTTTCATGGTGGCAGCGTTAAAAATGTATGCCATTAAAATCATATTTTATTACTTATCTCAAAGCTTTAGAGTAAATTTAATATCAAAAAAAATAGTCTCTGTAAAAATCCATCCGAAAGCTGGCAATTACAATAAATACATATTTTTTTTACGGTCCAATACAAAAACCCTGGTATTGTGTGAATCTGTAAAGGACATTCAAGGAATTGTAAATAAGCATAATGTGACGTAATATAATATGCAAAAGATAGCAGCAGTTCCCCTCAAATTACACCGTTTTGTGAAAGTAACAAATTGTCTCTGAGACGTCACGCGGTCTTGCGTGACGTTAAAAAGTCTTTGTATTTGAGAAATGAAAAAACACCTCAAAGTTTAAAAAGTGTGAAAATTTCAATTTGTTACATCTGTCTGGCTTAGCTTCGTTATGTTTCCATCTTAGCATTCACTGCTGCTCATTTTGACCTGTAATTATGAATATATTTCTTTAAAGTCGCTGAGCAACAGCGGCAGCAACACCTCATCATAATCATTATGTGTACAAATCATTGGACGGACCATGTGGTTTTCACATGTTTTACGATTTTATGAAGGCATGCTGAGCAGTAGGTGTCTACGAGAATAAAATATTCTTTTAAATATTATGTAATATTATGTAATAATATTATGTAATAATATTTCTGCTTGTTGTTTTATTTTTGTTAACTTTTCTAAAGAAGTAGAAGTAGCTGCATGTGAGGTCTTACGCTGTATGCAGACGGTTGTAGAATCTAACAAACTTGTAAAAAAAAGTTTGTGTAAACTATTTTTAAGCAAAGCACTTACAATGTTTACCTGAGCATATTTAAAGAAAAATCATTAATACACCACCACAGTCAAGTTCTTAAGGCCTTGTCAAATAAAACATTGTCGCTTTGCAGGACGTTTCCAACTTTGAGCAAAAGAGTAAAGCAAAACGTGTATGTCACCACAAAAAACGTTGATATCTTTCAGGAAAAGCCTGTTGACTTGCAGTACAATAGAGCGTTTGCTTAAGCTCACAAAAAGCTGATAGTGGCGGAAGTTTTCGCTTTGCGAAAACACTTTATGTGGCATGTTTCGCATTAGTATGTACAGTTCATCTCAAATGTCAAAACGAGCCTGTAGCGCAACCTGCACCAACCATATATCTGTTACGGCCCTTAGTGGTCAGTCAACTCGCAAAGCTCTAATCATTCGGTGGTGCAATTGACAGGCGTTGTCATATTGTAAGATGCCTGAGTTCCAAATTTCTTAAAATGGCATCACTGTTAGAATTGTCGAATAAAACCAAATAGATGAACTAAAATTTAAAATTTTTCAAATAGTATTGATTAAATTTATTATATATAATTGATTAAAATATTAAAAATAAAATTTAAAATTTTAGCTTTAGTTTGTTGTTCAAAAAGTATTGATTAAATTCCAGAATCTATTTTAAAGCGAATTAAGATTGTTATGGTCAAGGCGAATCAAGTACAGGTGCTTGCAATTCAATTCTCTTCAACATTTTCACTCGAGACGTCATAAGTTTTGTTGCCGTTTGCTATCAGCTTTGACAACTCAGAAGATAAAATCGTGGAAAAATGTTGAAGCGAATTGGGATGCGGGCACCTGTAATGGATTCGCTTTGGTTATGGCACTCCTTTGTTGTACAGAAAGGGTGTTTTTTGCCAATGTATAAAACTATAAGTTGGCATTAATGTTCAATATGGCGACCAATTTAACAGCTGTCAAGTGATTTATTCTCAGTTTGGTTTGCCAATTCATCATGAAGAGACTCACGCCTGAACAGCGCTTGCAAATAGTGGAATTTTAGTGCAAAACAAGATTGCGTTGGTCCCGATTTTCATAAGCGCACTTCTGGTTGAATGACTGCGTCAACAAACAAAACTGCCGCATTTGGAGTGAAGCTAATCCTCAAGTGTATGTCGAAACATCGTTACATGTAGAAAAACTGACTGTTTGGTGCACTTTATGGGCTGGTGGAATCATTGGTCATATTTAAAATGTAATGCCACAAGATTATCTTTCGGATGAATAAAATTCATGTCACTCAAATAATTCATCGTTGTTTTATTGCAACCTAAAGTTCTATATATCCGAAAAAACAAACACCCTTTATATACACTAATTTATCGTAAACTACCAAGCCATCTTTGTCAGCGCAATTTGCTTTCCTTTTCACTGTTGGCTACAAGTGTTGATATCAAATGACAATTCATAAACAACAAACAACCAGCTCTTAACAATTTACAATTTGAAGGACTTTGTCAAATCAAATCAAAGCCAAAGACTTGCCTCCTTTAGCTGACGTAATGCGGACAATGCCCTTATGTTGTATGTGCACAAGAATGTGTATGCGTGTGTGTGTGTGTGTGTGTGTGTGTATGTGTTTGCGCTTAAGTTTATTCAAAGGCTTGACGAGGACATCGATGTTGTCATTTTGTCACTCGCAATTGATGATAAATGCACATGAGTTCATACAAAAGGGTGACAATTATAGTGTTAATGTGTTTATAATTTCTTTTTTCCTCGGCTGTTTTTATGAACTTTATAATTGAGTCCCAAGCCATTTTAATGAGATGCCACACAAGGCACACAGTTGAAGGTGATGTAACAAATGAGTTTTTCTTTTAATTAATAAATATTTCATAGAGCAAAAATTTTATGAATTGCAAGGAGCTTTTTTTAATTTAAAAAAAAAAATTATATGGTATTTAAGACTTTTTTTTTAATATTTAAGTAGTTTTATTACAAATAGCAATGTTCATAACAACCCATCATTTTGTGTTAAATAACAATTTGCCTGTCAAATGCAGTAATGCTTGTTATAAAGTTTTTAGCTTGGAGAAATGGAAAACACTTCAAAGCTTGAAAATCTAAAAATTTTAATTTGGCTTCATTATAATTCATCTAAGAACCCCATCCTGTTCATTTTGCGGCATAATTATAAATATATTTCTCTTTGAAGTCATTTGACAACAGCAGCAACTCAGGATAATCGTGATTATCAACTAAAACTATTGGTCTAATCCGCAGGTCTTTTCAGCTACAGATTGCAAAGGCATCAAAGTTGTTTTTAGCAGTTTTTACTTTTGAATTATTGGCGTACTACATATACAAGGTGGCGCAAAAGTAATCCTCCTATCAGAAAATGCTATGAATTTTGCGATTGGCCCCTAATGTCAGTTCTGGTTTGACATTTGTGTAGTAAACACATGTGAAAACAATGTTACGCTACACTGCTCCATAGCGCTTATTCCAAAATTCGCATGAACAAAATGAGAAGTTGGGCTTCAAACATTCTTTTTAGATTTTTCAAGTCTACTGATGAGTTGTTTAGCAGCAACGAAATGTCGGCGGCATAAAGACGGCTGAAAAAAGACAGAAAGCATTAAGGTCTATTTTTTTGTAGACCTAAAGTAATAAACATTTTTCTGAAAATTTTAATTTCATTGCACTATTATATTATAATACATTTATATTAAATTACACTTTCAGGCTCAAGTTCAACCCTTGATTTGTCACTTTTTTAATTAATTTATTTAATTGAAATTCGCCCCTCATCCTTCAGACGATTTCAATAAAATTAAGCAAAAGTACATTTATATTAAATTACTTTTTCAGGCTCAAGTTTATGGTTTGTCACTTTTTTTTATTAATTTACTTAATTGAAATTAATTAAAAAAGTGACAAACCAAGAGCTAAACTTGAGCCTGAAAAAGTAATTTAATATAAATGTACTTTTGCTTAATTTTATTGAAATCGTCTGAGGGATGAGGGGCCTGAGCTGGTTTTGATTTAGTACTAAATTTTCATTTCAGAAAAAAATTAGTTACACTCTTCTCTTCTTGCTCACTTCTCCATGTTGGCTTACACCTTTAATAGTCAAATATTTATATTAAAACAACAAGAACACAGTTTCATATGGGGTAGAGACCTTTCCGTATCAAAAAAATATGTTCATAAATAGTTTTAGAATTTTCTTTTTATTTAAAAAAAAAAAAAAAAGATTACTCCTTTGCGGTCCTCACCAACAAAAATGGGAAAGGCAAACGAACACTCTGTAGCTGGAAGTATAAAACCAATCACAACTTTTAATGAACTCGTAAATAAATGTTGTGAATAAAAGTATATCCTGCTTTTGCTCTCAGTTTGACGTGGTGGGTATGTGTGTGTGTGTTTGTGTGTGACGTATTCCAAGCCACCCACTTCAGAAACAGCGAGCTTTTCAGCTTCTCACTCGCTTTGTTTTTGTGTTGTCACAAAAATGCCAATATCACTCATGTAAACCGGTGCCTGCTGTATTGCGTTCAGACCTGCCTGCGAAATTTGTCAAGTAGCAAAAGGACGAACGGATTCGTAGTAAGAATGATATAACTTATTGCTATTATTTGCTTTATTTTATTTTTCCTATTGACACGGCTGCTTGCCGCTGTAACAACCACCTTGAGTCACAGATTTATTCACCTTAACGAGCATCATTTTACACTGGACCTGATGGGTGCAGGTTTCCTTGTTATTTTCTAACAACTTGTTAGAATGCTGTCCATCATGTCTGCCGTCTGAGGTTGTTATTTTCTTGCTTTTGCTTCAACTCACTTGTATTACAACCTTGACATAATAAATCTAACATTTTGACAGCATCAGGGTTAACGTAGTCATTAATACAAATGAAAATGATAGAAGCCAGCATTCAAACTCACACTCACATATACGTGCAAGCATTCCTTTGCCGTCCACCTCCTGCTGCCTGTGTTCTATCTGTTCAAATAAAATACAACTACAAATAAAAGAAAAAAAAAAGGATATTTGCCGTCTCTTAGCAATTAACATTGAAAATGTTGTATTTATTTATTTATTTTTTTTAACTTACAAGGAGTGTGTTTCAGTTAGAGATTTTTTTTGCTGTTAATTATGGTGGCTTTCATCAAAACTAAGGGCGTTAATTTAACAATAACGAGCACAAGAATGCAGACAGGGGCTCCAGTTTGAAATGTTATGTAAGAAAATGTTATTCTCTTTTTCTAATTCTCAAACCATTTTCGTAAGCAACTGCACTTAAGGGTTAAAAAGAACACATTTCGTTTCTCCATTAGACTTATGCTAGGAACACAACTGGGACGAACGACGAATTTTTCGCCGCGAATATTCGCCGTCAAAAATAAAACACTCTAGTGTATTTGAAAATGCACACAGTCACAGCGTCGGTCGAAATTCGTTGTACGCGGCGAACTTGGAATAGATTTATTTCTATTTCTTATGCCGGCGAACGACGAACAACTCCGTACCAAATGTGGCCATTTTAGTTTTAGTTTTCAAGTGTTTTAGTAAAAATAGTTATTTTTTACTCTAGTAGTGTTTTTATTTAAACTGCTAAGCTTTGAATTGTTTGCATTTAAAATAAAAAGCCAACATATTAGATTACTATAAAACATGCTTGTAGTGTTTGATTTTTTGTTTTTGGTAATGTAAAATTTTTTTTAGCAACCAATTTCGTTTTAATATGGTCACCCCATCAGCTGTTCAACTATAATAAGAAAAAATTAAAAAACTGAGAAAATGGATACAAGTGAAATTATAATTGAAAATGTTAAACTTCAAGGTTTTTACCATAATGAAATGATGTTGATCATTTTAATTATTTTTACAAAATTTGAAATTATTTGATTCATTTAAATTTTTTTATCCCTGAACAAACAATAAACAACTTTATCAATTATAACAGCTGATTTTGTTTTTCGTCGTTATTGTGCTTCATACGGCGAATTTATGCAGCGAATTTTAACCGGCGTATTCGTCGTGTTGAGAGAAATTCGACGTTCGTCCCAGTTGCGTTCCTAGCAATAAGTTTTTTAAAGAATTTAAAAAGTATTTTATTTACATAAATAATAGAAAATATATTAAATAATTTGTGTCATTCTGCTGACAAATACCAACACTTTACTGGTATGAATAATGTGACAAGGATGACTGAAAAAAAAGGACAATAAAAAACAAAAGCAATACAATCAAACGTGGCTGTCTACATTGAAGTACCCGAACAAGTATGAGCACAATAAAAGAACAAAACTGTCAATATTCATTTGCCATTCAATTTATCAACATTTATTATGGCCTGAAAAAAAAATACTATTGTATTTTTTTGTTTGTTTTTTTTTTATGTTCAACAAAATTGTTTTTTATTCTTTATTATAATAAATATTGAGTTTAAGTAAAAATGGCGGTAGCAAGTAAAGAGTGTTTTTTTAAGCCCGATAGAACTTGAAATTGTAAAAAATAACACAAAAAATTAAATTGTAATTAAAATTTTTCTTTTATTCGAAAGATCAATACGTGACATTAACATTTGAAAATGATTTCGGGCATATGGGCACCGCGGCTGTTCTTGACGAAGTGCATTCTGGACGTCCAATTTTGGGCCACTTTTTCGAGCACTGCTGGCCGTATGTCACGAATAACACGAACAATGCTGGCCTCCAAGACGTCAATTGTTGCTGGTTTATCAGCATAAACCAGTGACTTTACGTAGCCCCACAGGAAATAATCGCACGACCTTGGAGGCCAATTGACAGGTCCATTTCTCGAAATCAACTTATCGCCAAATTTTGATTTCAATAAGTCGATGGTTGCGTTCGCCGTATGGCACGTAGCGCCATCCTCTTGAAACCACATCTCCTCCGGATCAATGTCATCCATATTTTCAAACAAAAAATCATTGATCATGGTGCGGTAACGATCTCCATTGACCATAACGCGAGCTTTTGAAGAAATAAGGTCCGATGATGCCACCATACGGTGCATTTCTCTGGATGTGGTGGAGTCTGTAGGGTCTGTTGTGGATTGGTCTCACTCCATATGCGGCAATTTTACTTATTAACAAACCCGTTAAGCCAAAAATGCGCCTCATCGCTGAACACAATTTTGCGATAATAAGTTGCGCGAATCGACGACTGATTTTTAAAGTAAATTTGGATAATTTCGTAGCGTTGTTCAAGCGTGAGTCTATTCATGATGATTTGTCAGAGTATACTGAAACAAATAAAAAAAAAGTTTCATCAAAATTTAATTTTTTGTGTTACTTTTTACAATTTAAAGTTCTATCTAGCTTAAAAAAACACCCGATAGTATTACAGCAACTTAAGCTGTAACACATGTTTGTTGGCTGGTACATGGGTTACAGAATGTATACGTTCATTTGAAGACACCATCATTCTGCCCAATAAACACTTGCAACCTTTATTAAGAGCACTGTCATCGGCGGCGGTGTTATAGAACTTCAACTTCCTTCAACTACAATTAATTCCCAAAACCAATTAACAACGAATTCTGCAGCAAGCGTTTTCTTCTCCTCAGCTTACAAAACAAAAAGGAAAGAAGATATTTTGGTAAAATTATTTTATCTACAGAAAAATATCGATTTTAATTAAATTGTTGTGTAATAAATAATGACAAAAACAAGAGTTTGCACCTAACGAAGAAGAAAAAACCTACACTCACTCGCATTTATGTAACAACCACTCACTGCCAGCACTCGGCAAGAAAAATATAATTTAAGTAGAAAACCTGCAAGAAGCCAAAAAAAAGACAATCATAAATCAAGTAAACAAGAAAGAAACAGCACATTCAAGATAATTATTTCCTTTAATGGTGGTCTTGAGAGCTTGAAATTAATTTGGTCTCTTTCTATTTAGATTTAAATAAAGAAAATGTTTTGTGAACAAAGCAGTTTTAATATTCGTTTATCATCAGCCAGAAGGGAGGAGATGAATATGAATAATTTGTGAAATTAAAAAAGCATTTAATTTTAAGAAATGCTAGGAATACTTTATAGGCAGAAAATTACTTTCATGTAGCAGCTAGCGCCAAACACAAAGCATTGAATGAGTAGCAGAGATCTGCAACGGTTGATAAGTTATGCTAGTTTGAACATGAATGTTGTTGCATATGCCACCAGTTTTATAATAATGATCACTTACATGATTTTACACCGAATGCACTTAATTCTTTGTGCATATAATTGTTTTTGTGTTTAAAGTTTGTTTGTACTTACGGCCGCTTCTTGTGCCTGCAGTTCCCTGACCCTCTGCCTGGGCAAACAGGAGGAAGTTAAGGTTTTTCATTTGTAATTTTTCGCTTTACAATTTCGTTGTAAAAGAAAACCAAAATACAAAACATGAAAGAAAAATTTTACATTTCATTAGTTAAAGTTGTAACTTTTACTTACTTTTCGTTAGAAAAACTTTTAACTTTTACCCAAAAAAATACAACTTTCTATTTCGTTTACAGTTCGCTGGAAAAACTTTTAAGTTTTACTTACAAAAAAAAAGGAGCTGCTTGAAATTCTCCAAAACAACTTTTTGCACACAAATCATTGTTTATGTTTCATTTAATGCTCTAATTCATTCTTAACATAAAACGTATTTTAGCAAATAATTTGCCTGAGCAATTTGCAGCTTAATTGAAACTTAATGAACTTAATGAAAAACAAAATGTAGTAATTTTCTGGCTTTTAGCAAGAAAAAAAAATGTTTTCCTTTTGTTCTGCAACTTCTTACAATTCATTATGCACCCCCTCCCTACACCCTGCTTGCAATGCCATTATCACGAATTCCTTAAGAAATAATTAAGTCAAGTGAAGTGGTCAAAATCATTTGTTGTCTTGTCGGTGCAAAGAAGAAGAAAAAAAAACACAAACCAGTTATTGGCCACAAAATTGCTGCTGCCAACATGAGTTTATCTATTTAACTAGGATACGGTAGCTTGTGGCCTGGTTGGTGCAACATCTTCATTTAAAAGGCACGAACTGAAATCGTGACATATTGCAGATATTTCAGCATGGTTTCCATTTCGCCCATTTTAATCGTTTTAATGGCTTTCCGTGTGGATGCTTTTATACCACTGTGAACTACTAAAAGTCATGTCCTTCAAATACGAATCATTGGAATTAATACAAGAAGATAAAATAATGTTTTGTTTGATTTAACAGTTTTTCTTTGTTACCAGCGCTTAAATTCGTTCGAAAATGAAAAAACGAAATCTCTTTCTTTTCGTTTGGAAAACTTTATGTTTTATAATAACAAGTTATTTACTTATACATATGTATACCACATTAGCTACCAGCCGATGCTGTGGTTAAGGAAACTGCTATGAATTCGGCGAGACGGTGGCAGACAGGTGACACTTGAAAAGATAAGGACTCAGATCAATCAGCGAACGCGGTCATGGTTTTTACGAATGCTTCCAAGTCATGCCCAGGGGCTGGTGGCGGTTATTGCTCATGTTTTTTTTTTTTTTTTTTTTGATGAGTAATATCTGAAAAACTTTTGCCGAAACCACCCAAAAAAAAATATTCTGCCTTTTACACAATCGACTAGTCGTCTGCTACGCAGTAATTTATGAAACTAAATAAATGGAATGAAAAAATAAATTGTTTTATCAGTCACCTGTGTCTTGCAAATGTATCCATCAAATTTGCCCATCCAACTGTGGCTAAAGAGAAAAAGGTTCCATCACATTTTGTTTTATTGTACTGGCTGTAAGAACACTATAGACTCTTTGTTTGACACGTTGAGAGATATTTCTTCAACATGAACGATTGCTAGTCTTGTAGGATTATTTCAAATCAATTGTTAAATTCTATATATTAAAATGAATAAGGTAACTACACAGAGCGAAAACTTCCTAATAGATTCAATAAGATTTTCTCTTTGAAACAGTTTTAGGCTGAGGGGTATCCCAGCAGAGAGAAAAGAAGATTTTTCTATGGGTATTTCTTATTATTTCCATGTTGCAAATCTTATTAATTGTCTCAACAAGAAAAACACATAAAACCAAGAAGAAAACTTGTTACTCACGTTTGTTTTTACTCAGTTTCCGATTTGCATGGTACCAAAAAAAATTCTATAGAGAAGAACTTATTGATTCTATTAGGTGTTCTTGTAAATTGTATACAATAAGGATTTCTTATTGATTTTATTAGGTTATCCTATTAATTTCTCCCTATTGGTTTTATTAGTTTCCTATATAAACACATGTAAATCATCTTTTTAATTTCATTAATTGTTGTTTTTTCAATAAGGTTTTCCAATTTAAAATAATAAGGAATCCTTCTTGAAAAAAAAACCATAGAGATATCTTATTGATTTTGTTCTACTTTATAAGGTGCTTTTTTCTCTGCGTACTGCCATCCCTACTTAACTGGAATTTATTTTAACTAAAACAGGAAAAGTTGCTTTTTTTCTATGCTGTTGTAGCTTTTGTCAACGTTTAAACTTTTTATAACGATGACTTAAAATATTATGACACACTAAAATAATAATATTGGTTAGAAAAAACATAAAAATACTATAATAAAGTTGCATTTATTGTTATCATATCCTTTTAGCAGACAATTTTCAATCCATCAAATAATGTTAAAAAGCAAACTTTACTGTGAAGGTAATAAAAATAAAAATAAAACCAAAAATGTCTATAGCACGTACATATGTGTTTTCATAAGATGCCAAAAGCGGAAGCGGATATTGTTGGTTAATGCTAAAAGAGAGAGAGAGAGTGGGGTCGGGAGCAAAAACTCTTTTTACTGGTTTCAAGAAATAAAGTAAAAGTGAAAAAAAAACATCATCATGTCATCATGACATTTATTTTAGTGTGTTCGGTCTTCTGCAGGATTTGCTAAAAATTCTTTAAGGCATTTTTGGCAAATGCCAAATTAAACACCATCTCATGTTGGCTTTTAAAGGAAATCAAGTGGAAATTGTAAATAAGTTAGTGGGCTAGATAAGAAAAATGTTTGCCAAATGTTACGAAAATGGTTTTGCTTTAACTGAAGAAGCGCTTTTCTTAATTAACGTAGACATGTATGGTTTCAAAAGATAAACATTGCAAAAAAGAAAAGGAATGCATGCTGCTATTTATCAGATTTAATGTTTAAAATTTTCCAGAAAATGTTAAGAAAATAAAAGCAACTGCGTTAGAGATTAGAAATTTGGTGCTCTCATCACTACTAAGACTTTATCTTTTTGGTTATTGTTATAGTAGAGACCATGCAGCCAGATAACTGTGCAAAGTTCATATCTATTCCCCTTAGCATTCAAAGGTTATAGCTAATTTTCAAGTCAAAGGGTGTCCCCATGTTTTGGGCACCATTTAAATGAACTTTTTGCTATATTTGAATTTTAAATTTTGAAATCTTTCAATTGTGCTCCTCCACCATGGCGCACAATTGACTCCAAATAATGCAGTTTAAAATAGATACATGCGTTATTTTTCTCGAAATTTTTTTCTCCAAGAAAATGTTATTCTTAATGGCAGGAGTGAGAAATGAAAAAAGAGGTGTACGGGAATCATCATTCATGATTCGTTTGAGATCTTCATAAGATCATTTATCTGCCAACTCCGTCGTATCTATACGACAAAACTAAATTTACCAGATCACTTAGAGGCAGAAAAATCATTATTCCGCTTCCAAGTTGTGTGGTTTCAGAGTGGCAGTTTTTTATAAATGCAGCGCGTCTTTGGAACCTTCTACCAGCTACTCAGCAACTCAATAGCAACGCAAAAAGTTTCAAAAGGTTTTTGTTTAATAACTTCACTTCACTTAATTTATTTTATTTTTTATTATATTGTATTTTTTATATATTTTTTATTTTTTGTTTAACTTGTTTTGTTTTAATTTATATAATAAAACTATTTTTCTGCAGTGGTGCCTAAAACCAGTTGTGTTTCTTTAACGCGTTACTGTACTTTAAATCACAGACTACACAGATATCCCAAAAGTGACTTTTGTGAAGTGGTCATATCATTTGTTTGGGGGCCAGAAGTCAAAAGTGAGCAGTACAGGAAATCGTAGCAATATGAGTGTGTGTGAGACTAACCAGTGTACACAAAAACAAACATCAACAATGAAAAAATGCTGTTGCAAAGTGTTTGGAAAAATATTGGTTTTGTTGTAATTTTTCCGAAAAAAGTAGAAAACATGAATGAAAAGCTTTGAAAACTAAGTTTTAAATATATTCGATGTACTGCTAGTGATGTACTCAATGTATATAAAATATTAAATACAAATAATTATTATTTGTTTGCTTGCAAAGCTGTTTTGTTTGCATCAGATTTGCACTGAATTTTTCTAACCAAAAACCAAATGTAAACAAATGCGAAGTCAACCAACAGAGACAGCTATATGCAAATTTTCATGTTGGCTGTCCTTCACCGGATGCTGCAGCACCACAAGGCTGCCACTTTCATGAAATTTGACAGAAAATTGGTAATTTTTGTAGTCCGGCAGAGCTGGTGACCCTTCTGGTTGTTTTGTCCTTCAAAATGTAAGAGAATTCTTGTTGTACAGGAAATGGAAATAAATTAATAAAAATAAATTAAAAATAAATAAATATTTTCATATACTGATGGAGTATAAAAAAAAAATAACAATAATGCGCATTGCGTAATTTGAAGCGTACAACGCGCTTCAAGCGAGAATGCCTCAACGCATATTATGTGCCAAAGCCAAATGATATTATTTCCTCTAAACTTGCAGGCTTGAGTGTTGTTGCTCAACGATCAGTGTTTATTAAATTTAAAATAAAAATTTTCTTTCTATCATTTTATATTTCTCAATAAGATTCAAAGCACTATGGCACCTTCTTCCTTCCGCGAACTACCATCATTTGCTAAGGCGTTTTGTTAATATAATTTCCGTTGGAAAAGTAATAAATAGCAAAATTGTTTGTTGTTCACAACATTTTCCTCTCAATTATTTTCACCCGTTTCACAAAAATTGATTTTCATTTGTGTTAACAATCCACACATCCGCAGCTGTCAAGTATACTTTGTTTGCGAATACAAACAAACATTCATTGTTGTAGAGTAGATCTAATTTAATTAACAGCTTCGCTAAAAAGCTTTTGGGGTTTCTTCGGCTGTGTAATTTTCCATCAACATCAACATACGTTTTAACTATTTAAATTTGCTTTGTTTGCTGTTTTTTTATTTTTTTTTATTCGGTTGTTGCGTTTTAAGCCAACTTCCTGCCTCCGCAATGCCCGAAGAGTTGCGTTCTATTTCGATCTGTTTGTACACGTTTTTACAGCAAATCACAATGAATTTTTTTTCTCACATTTCCGGGGAACTTGTAAAAACACTGGGATTAATAATTTATCAAGCGAAACGCATGTACCAGTGTTAGTAGTAATAATAAAAATCTGCTGCGCGTGTTTACAACCTTCACAATGTTTGGCAAAACAAAAGGAACTTTAATTATTATTACAATTGTTAACAAAGTCATTGTCAACATTTGCTGTTACTTCTCGAATTTATGACAATTATGAATGGCAAAGTTGGTTGAGGCACCAAACACTGCCACACTGTACAGAGGGGAAAGGGGAATAATTAAAAGTGGTTGGTTCACCTTAAGTTTTAGTTTAGCAGTGAATTGTTTGAAAGCGGGGAAACAAAACATGTTGTTTTCTTTAGAATTGAATTTTTTCTTCAAAAACAAAGGTTGTTATAAACCGCTTAAAATTCTCTTTTTTAAAATGGTTTTTCTCTTCTAAGAAATTTACTATTTAAAGAAATTTACTATTTATCAATAAAAGTATTTTATCGAGAATATATATTTTATGAAAGTCGTATTTTATAAATTTATTTTTGTAAAATACTTTCATAATATAAATAAATAAATATTTTATGAATAAGTACTTTTTTTAACAAAAAAAATTGCTTTTTATTAAATATACTCTTCAGAAAAAAGAGAGTATTTTCATAATAAATTAAATTTTAAGGCTTAAGATCTTTTTTATAACAAATTTTTGCAACAAAACCCAAATATTTATTTATTTCAATATTTCACCCACAATTTGTTGGCTTCTTCAGGAATATTTCTTTTTATAATATTATTTTAAAAACAATAAGTGAAGCCTTAAAATTTAATTTATTATTAAAACAAGAAAGATCAAATAAACTCTACGTTAAAGAGTATTTTCTTAAAAAAAAAAAACTTTTCTTTAAAATACTGAATATTTTGAACATGTAAAAATGTATTTTTTTAAAAAGGCGCTTTTTTAAAGGAAATACTTTTAGAAAAGATAATTTTTAAAGAAAGGTATCTTTAAAAACAAAATACTTTCTTAGAGGAAATTCTTTTGAAGTAAAAGTACTTTTGAAAAGAAGTACTTGTTTAAAAAAGGTACATTTTCAAACAAAGTATTTTTCTGAACAAACTGATTTTCCAGATGATCTTTAGAAAAGATAATTTCAATAAAGAAGTTTTAAAAAAGTTGTTCTAAATAAGATAATTTTTAGTTATAGTACTTTAACGAAAAATTTTCTTATTAGAAAAGCTAGATCACAGGAAAAAAGTTATTTTTAAAGAAAGTACTGGTTTAAGGTACTTTTTGAAAGAAAGCCCTTTTAAAAATAATAGCAAACAGTGTTATGTTAGAAAAATTACACTTATTAGAAAAAGGTACTTTTAAAAAATTATAAACTTTTCGAAAAAAAGATTTGAAGAAAAAACTATAAACTTTTCGAAAAGAAAAGATTTAAAAAAAGGGACATTTTCAAGAAAAGTGATTTTTGAAAATGTTAGTTTTTAAAGAAAACTACCATTTTACTAAAGGTACTTTGTAAATTAAAATACGTTTTGAGAACTATGGACCTTTTGAAAAAAGTAATTTTCTTAAAAAGATATTTTAAAAAATAGTTTTTGGAAAAAGTACTTTTCAAAAAAATTAAATAAAAAAATACTTTCTTGAAAAAGGCATTTAAAAAAAATTCCTGCCTTAAAAATAATTTTTTTTTTTTTTTAATTAATGTTTCTTTTATTTTATCATCGAAACATAAAAAATGATGGACCAACAAAAACGCAAACCCCGAGTATCAGACTGCAGCAAGATCAGAAGTAAAAAAATGGCTCTTTCACATCATCCAAAAATCTTAGGGGTTTGTTAGTTCCTTAGATATATGTACATATATTACTGAAAATTAGTCAAGCTTCTTGAAGCCAATATCATTGGCATATTCTCTGAAGCATTGACGGCAAATATTCAAACCATATTTGCGTATTAAACCATGGCGGTTAGAGCATGCACGGCATCTAGAGCAGGGATGCCCACGGCCTATACGCTTGGTACGCTTTTGTTTTTGTAAAAGCGCGAAGCATTGGCTGATCATTCTAATATGTATACACAACTCTTTGTATGAAATACACACATACACACATATCCCAAGTTCAAAGCAACAACACTTTCATATGCACAGCAATAAGAACGCAGGCTTTGTTGGTACACATTGGTGCCAAGCGTAAATTTTGTTGTTTTTTGTTTTTTTGTTTTCATGAATTTGTTGTTTTGTTTTTAATGATTTCGTGAGTATGAAACTTGAAGAAATCATTTTTTGTTATGAGTTTATTTCTGTTTTTCTTTGTGTGCGTCAATAAAGTGTATACGTATTGGTGTTTACGCTTCCATAAGAAGATTTTGGGCACCCCTGATCTAGAGCCTTGTCCATATTTACGACTATGAGAGTACCAAAGATTAGCAAAACCCATGTTGGCCATTTAACTCTGTAAATGCAAAAGAAATATTTTAAGTCTAACAACAGTTTCTTTTGTACAAACTGTTCCAGACGTCTATATGTCAAGATGTTACTTAACTCAGTCAGTTATCACAGCGGGACCTTTCTAGGACACAAGTGGGTCGGTTTCACCACCGGAGCCCGCATAACTTAACTCGTCAGTAGACTCAAAAAAAAAAAAAAAATTAAAAGAGTTTTTCAACGTTAACCATACATGCTTAATATTCCCATAAACATAATGAGAATTATAAGTTTATAAGCAAACCTTTAATAAGAAAAAAATGTGTTTTGTGTTTTGAAACATTTCTGGTTGTGTTTCTGGAAATAATAAGATGTATAATGAAGTTTCCAACAGTCTTTCAATCGTCCAGTGACGAGCATTAACGAAATATTGGCGCAGCCTATTTTTAAGCCTAAAGTAATACATCTTAATTGTCTCTTATAGAAAATAAATAATTAAATCCATTTCAGAATTTCAGGTTTAATTTTATTTTTCCTAAAATATCTCTAAAAAAAATAGCTATTTAAAACAAATGAAATGAAATTTTCCATTTATTCTCACAGTTTGCTTACTTTCCCCTTTCCTGCTTTCCAGTTGTACAATTAAGTCTGTAATTTGTGTAACTTGAATTGTAAGGACTTGTAAGTGAATGCAATGAGTGCATGTGGGTTGTGGTGTGTGCGCTTTTGCAGATTTTTATTGTTTGAATAACTAAAAGCTTATTTGCACTTCTACATGGTTTAGCAAACAACGTTAAACTGTTGAATCCATAAGAAATTCTATTCAAATGAAAAATTTATGAATCTCGTTTTTAAACAGTAATAAATATTTAACATTGCTTTTGGTCATATAAATAGAAGCTTCGTGTCCCTAAAAGGGCCTGGAAAGAAAGAAAATGTGAGATATTGCTTAATTTATTTAGTCTGCTTAAAACAAGTTTTACATCGTTTATGTGCTGGGAAATGTAAAATTTTTTTTTTAAATTAAATTATTTAAAGCATTTGAATTAGTTATCTTGAGTTATCATTTGAAATTCCGTAACATGATTTATGGCGTTACTCATACCTGTTTGCCTTATTTTATAACTCTTATCAATACAATGAAAATATTTATTGATCTGTCTCTTGCAACTGAAATTTTGATTTTCCTTATCCAACTCCTACGTTATTTCTAGTATTGATTTCACCTAATAAAACGTTACGTAAGTTAAGCAATAAGCATTAAGATAGAATTCGCATTATACTCCTACTCTACGTCAATTCTATTTGATTTATAACATCAAATAAAACTTCTAGGTAATTTTCTTTAACAAATTAAAAGCTTATAAAATTAAATTTATTTAATGCTTCATCGATTAGAAAAAATGAAATAAAATGCATTGAAGAACAGACAACAATTTATAAATAAATATATTGGTGAAACTAAATAACTTTTATGGCTCAATAACCGACAAAGACGTGTAAACGAATCAGAATTAAGAAAACATCAAGATAAATCCTAAATGTATGCTACATATTTTAAGACTTAACAAAGCGCTCACTTAATCATGTTTCCTGTCATAATCGTTCTTTCTCTACTACCTTCCATCAGTTATTTATATAATGCAAACACACACACCCACACATCCATACACGTACGTGTGAGAGCACACATAGCACTCATTGTTGTACATAAAATGTATTTTACACAAAACGGAAATAAATATCTAACGGAAGTTTCAAGGTCATTAAATGCCAAACATATCAAAATATATGCAGTGCTTCTCGCAATATTGATAGAAATAAATTGTTAAAGTGATGCAAAGAAAAAAAAAAAAAACAAAATTAAAATGTTTCTGTACGAAAGGAAATGTCATGAGGAGAAAGAAAACATGTTATTAAGTTTTTTTGTTTCTTGTTTTATATTAATTTTTATTTGTTTAATTTTTTTTTTTTTTTCTAAACTGTCAATATTTTTTATTATGCTTAACGGCCTTAAGTTCATTCTACACTACTAATGTGATTTGCGTTAATTAAACAAGACTTGGAAAACATCAAAGATTATGAGCTGGGGGACAACTAGCTGTTTCGCCGCCGCTACTAGTGCGTAGAAGGAGTCAAAGTTTATTTTTCTCGAATATTTTTTTCGAACACACCGAGGCTAAACCGCGCCTTCTAGGACGTTGAGGTGAAGGACTCCCATGTGATGACACACAAACGTTGATGTTTTTAATTTTTTGTAGTGGAACTTTTTTTTTTCTTTGTACCAAAAGTCATCGAAAAATCCAAAGCATAATATCGATGGCTAAGCGGACAATCTTAATATATGTATATAATACACATACTATTGGATTTTGCCAACAAATTACCTTCACTATGTAGAAAAATCATGATGAGTTTCTGATTTTTATAAACGAAAAAAAAAAAAAAAAAATATATGCTAAAACCCCTCTCCAACGTTTACGTCATATTCTGCAAACAAATCATTTACTTCACCAAAATTTCTGTTATAAATGTCCTTATTTTAACTTGTTAGAGCCTACTTAAGTTAAACTTAAATTATAAACTTTGCTCTGGAGCAGCTGAAGAAAAAAAATTAATTTTATGTGCCCTCTTGTATCTACAATTTCTTTTTTTTTTTTTAGCTTTGTAGGTACCTACGAGTACATTAAAGGTTACGTATTGTTCTACGTATGTAACTATTTTTTTTCTTTCACTATTTTTTTTTTTTTTTGGGCTTTAGTACTGTAATCGATAAATGCGTGCTGGGCCACAAGAGGTCGTAAAATGAAAAAGCACTTGAGTGCCAGCACAAATGTCATATAAAATTAGATAAATTCTCCAAACAACAAGTCAATAAACAGCGACAAATTTTAACTAGAAAAACTCTTACATATAAACACGAAATACGACAAAAGTGTATGTAATCAGCTGCAACGAATCTTAAAACTGCTACACAGTAAACAAGTTTTCTTTATAACTATACAGCCGCCCTTGTTTATATTTAATCATTTAGTTGATCAATAGATTAAATAAAGCCAGTCAGTAATGAAGAGCTCAGGTGGTGGTATGGCTATGCGCTGCTACATAAGACCAGTATACAATTGGTCATAGCCTGGGTTCGAAGCAAATTTGAATGCTGGTGAGCGACGTGGTGGTCGTGAAACAGCAATGGTATATACCCCACCCAATAAGTGTTTTACTTTACTTTTTTTGTCTTTGTTAAATATTTTTGATCACTCCGATTTAATCACAATATATTTTTATTAATTTTGAGAAGGTAAAAATCGACCTAAAGCCCAATAAAATTATTAACAATAATACATGTTCTATTTTATAGGCATCAGCACATGACTTTATAAAGAAAAATTTATATTCTTTATAAATAAAAATAAATCAAATCTTTAGCGCTGTAGGCATCCTGGCTTATTAAATTCACTAAATTTATCACCAGCACAGAAATGATATTATTAAATATCACTCAATTTTTGGTGCTCATAATAAGTATTGATACATTTTGATGTCTACTATGCCAAAGATTTGCTCTACCTGCCTCAAAAGTATTATCCAAAACGCAGCGTTTTGTGGGCGACTAAAATCACTTGGTTGAAAGGCAGGCTCGCTTGGTTCACTTAGCAGATGCGTTCAATTTAACTCGATCGTTCATGAATGACACAGAACACTAGAACAGCTGTTTTTATTCTGTTTATAAGAACAGAAATCATTTGCTTAACTATAATAATTCCTGTTAAGTAGATATTTATTCGCAAGAATACAATTTAAAAAAAAACTGAAGTTTAGAATAAAAATACATTTGTGGCAAACTAAATCCCATAATAATCATCATACTCATAAGGGTGTAGCGTGCTAAATACATAAAAAAATTTCACTGTAAGAAGTGACACAAAAACCAAGAAATAAGTAGATGGCACTCGTCAACAAGGACATACATAAAAATAAATTATTGCTTAGGGACATGGCGAAAGGAACATTTATTTTTTATTGAATTCTTTCTTTTCAATTATTATATAATGATGAACTTAAATAAACAATGAAAAACACATTTCAAGTGAACTCACTATTTTCACAATTAAAGTTCTGAGGGCTGCTTGATTAAATGCAAATATTTGTTTGTGGGTTTTTGCGTGAGAAAAATGCTTGTTATTAAATGTGTTTCGCTGGGAAAGTGAAAAATAAAATATAGTCTAGGAGTCCCTCGTGTATTTGAAAATGTAATGACATTCAAACGGAAAGTGCTAACAATATGTCATTTAATAGGCCAATATGACTCATTTCAGGCCTTAGAACAAATAAAAGCAATTGTGTCATGAGACAAAAGCAAGTCCCAACTTTAATACTTTAATACTTTAATCATGTTAAAGGCCTGAAAACGTCATTGTGTGTGTTGCTTGATACTTTCAGTGGACACAAAGAACTCAATTTATTCTTCTTGACTCCCATTACTTTTGATTCTGCCATTTGTCTATGGCTTATTGTTAGTTTCCATTCATATAATTGCATTTTTTTTTTATTATTTTATTGCTCTTTGCCGCTTCTTCATTTTTTAAAACCTCTCGATTTTCAGATCACTGACAATAAAGAAACACAAGCAAATGCCCTTAAGCACTAAAGTATTACGAGTTTTCAATTACTTTGTACGCACTTAGAAACTGCTTTACACATGTGTATGTGTTGCTAAGGCTTACATGCCTACCAGGGATCTGCAACGCATGGCCATTTTTGGTGGTCTAAACCATTGATGCTCATTCAACATCATGCTCATTATGGCAAAAGCCTTGCAGTGTAACATTTTCAATTATAATTTCACTTGCATCAATTTTCTCAGTTTTTTAATTTTATCTTATTATAGTTGAACAGCTGATGGGGTGACCATATTAAAAAAATTGGTTGCTAAAAAATTTGGCATTACCGAAAACAAAAAATTAAACACTACAAACATGTTTTATAAACTAATATTTCGGGTTTTTATTTTAAATGCAAAAAGTCAAAGCTTAGTAGCACTTAAAATAAAAACTATTAAAGTAAAAATTAATTGTTTTTACTAAAACACTTGAAAACTAAAACCAAAATGGCCACATGGTACAGAGTTGCTCGTAGTTCCCCGGCATAAGAAATATAAATAAATCTATTTCAAGTTCGCCGCGTACAACGAATTTCGACCGACGCTGTGACTGTGTGCATTTTCATAAACACCAAGGCGTATCCGTTGCAGGTGCCCGCATACCAATTCGCTTCAACATTTTTCCACGATTTTATCTTCTGAGTTGTCAAAGCTGATAGCAAACGACAACAAAATGAATGACGTCTCGAGAGAAAATGTTGAAGCGAATTGAATTGCGACCAGCTGTACTTGATTCGCCTTGATATACAACAATATGTTTTATTTTTGACGGCAAAAAATTCATCGTTCGTCCCAGTTGTGTTGCTAGCATATGTATGCATTTTATAAAATTTGATATTGTAGAGGATATTCTGTTTTTCGGGTTATTCCTTGTTGGGCTCAGTTTTAAAGGCTAATGCCGGTATTCATAAAAAATAAAATGTAGTTTAAATACGTTTTAGAAAAAATTTTTTCATATAAAATTTTTTCTAAAATGCATTTTAACATTATTTTAAATTTTATGAATACCGGTGTAAGGCTTTTGCGGTGTTCTACTGTAAATCTAAATTTTTTTTTTCGAATTTTAGAGCAAAACATTTTAATAAGAATTTCAGTGCAAGCAAATTGGGTTGTTGTGTGCTTTGCTGTAGCAAACAAAAATACACATTTCAAACTTTGTTTAAATTTATTAATTTTTTTTTTTTAAGTCGCCTTGTTCTTTGTACAGATTTTATTTTCTAACTTTATCTAACTTTATCTAACTCTTAGAAGAGTCACATTTTTACTTTTAAATTTCAAGAACTGTTCAATGCATTTGCTGCCTGAAGACTGCTGTTCTTAAAGTTGCTTCATGCCACAACGCGTTCGAACTCTGCCCATTCTATAAAAGTGGAAAAAATTATGAATGGATTTTAGTTGAAATTTTCTAAATGCTTTCACTAGCTGTACCGCTTAGTTGGGACAACAACCACACCTGCTTTAGAAACTAGTGACGGTCTTTACTTTTCTGGTTAATCTGTAATTGTTTAGCTGATTCTTGGTTATGTAGTCAGTTTTCTGGAAGACCATGTGTTAGTTTTAATGCCCTCAAAAGTGTTGGTGCGCTTGAAGTGATTAGAAAAATGTTTTTATTCGATCTTATTGTAAGCATTGGAAGCTGGTGGAGTAAATCTTATTTAAATTCCTTGTGCCATAAATTAAATTAGTAACGCCTTTTTAAGTACAATGAGTAGCATTAAATAAGAAATTTAGCCTCCCTCCCATCCAAAAGTAGTGCATAGAAAGAACACTTTTTTTTAGTTTGTCTTTATTCAAAACTAGAACAAAATATTACATTCTTTTCAAATGTTCTGCAGAACACTACAAGTTTTCAAGCAAAAAACTTGTTTTTAAATTCAACATTTACTCACAACGCACATTGACATATTTTCTTTTTTAAAAAATGAAATTATAAAATGTTTTTCTCCGTCTTTCTGTTCTTTTTTTGGAATGAAAAATTTATAATATTCTTTTTTTTGTATTAAAATGTTCACCTTGAATTTAAGTTAAACGGCACAAGGACAAGTTTTTATGTGGAACAAAAATGTGTGTAAGAGTGTTTCTGTTTTACAAACCGTAGCTGTGTAAACCTCCTGCCACAACATGTTCTCAGGTACATATTGAAATAAAGGAATTTAAAAAGGGGTCTTTAAAGTGAATTGAATTATTTAGTATGAATTTATATAATGAAACAAGAAATTTAGTGCACTAAGAAAAATTGCAATTAAGAGCACTAGAGTCTCGAAATTAATTACCCTATAAGCAAAATATATATCGATTGTTAAAAGCAAAGAAAACATATTTTTCAATATCTAAGAAATTACTTTTTGTTTGCTGTCACACCTGATGCCTAAACCAGGCATTTGAATGTTGACAGCTTTCTTTGAATGAGTTGGCTTAAATTTTAATCCTGTATTTTCTCTGGTTTAACTGATGGTGGACTGGGTTCTTAAAAAAAAAAAATAATAATCAGAATCTTTAGCCACAGCTTCATGTTTAGCATTTAAGGAAAAATTCTCTAAAACTTTCATAAATTTCAGTGTCTATTCAAATAACAATTATTTGGCAAAAAAAAATAAATAAATAAAAGAAAACAGCTGAAAATATAAATATAAAAAATTCCAAAGTTTGCCACAAAACCAAAGAGATTTTCTACGAACGTAAATCAAGGAATATAAACACCCCAACTTCCAAGAGATCAAAGCACAATAAAACATATCCTAATTTCCTCTACTAAACTGAAAATCAAAGCTACAAAAAAAAAATATGAAAATTTTTAAGCAAAATAACAATAACAAAATCTACATTAATTAACTCTTATGAAAAACTCAAGTTAAAAACAACAACAACAAAGTCTTTTTAAATACCCAAAATTTTTTTTACATCTGCAAAAAAAAACCGCAGCAAACAATCAATCAACTGAATTAGAAAAATTCACAGAAACCAATAACAACAATAACAACAAACAATACAATCTTTTGAACACCCAGAAAAGAACAATTAATTTGAAAGCAAAATGTCAACGGATTTGAGTGTGCAGGCGGAACCAACCGTGTCCGTTATAACAACAGTGCCTGTTTCCGCCAATGGCGGCGAGATGGATGCTCTGCTTCTGGGACGCATTGGGGTAAGTAACAGCCTCCTTTGAATTACTTTCTTTGCAACAAAACAACTTTTCTTTCAAAACAATTTGTCATGCTTCATTAGTTTGATTTCCCCTTCAACTAGCAACAACTTAGTTCATTAACTTTAATCAAATAATTCATACTTTCTCCTTCAAATAAGTAGCTGCTGATGACTGCACTAGAAAAAAATCACTCTTTCTTTTAGTTTGTAGTGAGTTTAGACTTCTCTGTAGCAAACAACACAAATTAATGCTGCATTTCTGTCCAACTAAATTACAAAGAAAAAAAAGAAAACTTTATCTCTCACTTAAGCATCATCATTAATTGAAGACAAACTTTCAGAGCTGCTATGAAATTTTTATCGAACTTTCTCTACTTCTTAAAGCATTGCATACAAAAAAAGGTAAAACTTAGTCAAAAACATTTATTTTCTTTATGCTTTTCTATTTCATTTTCTGCATGAATTATAAATTACAAAAAAAAAAAAAAAAACCTTTTTTATCCTGCAAACTATTTACACAAAACACAATTTAAGCGTAAACAAGTTGACACCTGAAAAGGAGACGAAAAAAGAAACGAAACGTTGAGGCATCAGCTCCGTAGATAATTTTTCTTGGAAAGGTTTCTTTGTTTAAAAAGCCTTATTTATAACCACAATGTAGGCAAATTATTGCTTCTGGATAATTATGGCAAGAAACCCCGCTTAAGCGATGTTCGTCTAAGCAAATCTTTTCAGAGATATCTACTTGACTTGAGAATAATAACTGAGTGCAAATCGTCGTTTTTGTAAAATACAAAAAATTATTAAAAAAACCAACAACAACTACACAGTATAAACATTTTTAAAAAGGTACCTTTTAAAAAGAATGTTTAAAAAGATGCATTTTTTTAAAAATAATATTTTTATTAGGTACCTTTTAAACATACTTTTCTGTACCCTTTAGAAAGATAATTTTTAAAGGTAGTTTTTTAAAAGGTACAGTCTTAAAAAGTACTTTTTCAAAAGCAGTTATTAGTAAAATTTGTTTTTTTAAAAGTACTTTTTAAAAAAAATTTGATGTAGTTGTATAAAAAGTACTTTTTAAAAGGTAAATTTTGAAACATATTTTTTCAAAAAGTCTTTTTTTTAAGGATACTGTTTTAAAATATAATTTTTTAATAGTACATTTTAAGAGGTGCGTACATTTTTAAAAGGTTCTTTTTAAATAGTTGCTTTTTTTAAGTATTTTTTATTTGATCTTTAGATTGTTAAATTAATTATTCAAGTTTATGATCTTTGGGTTTTTTTTATAAAAAAATAATTTTAAACATTTTTAAAAAGGTACCGTTTTAAAAAATGTTTAAAAAGATGCATTTTTGAAAAAATAATTTTGTTTATTAGGTACTTTTTAAACATACTTTTCTGTACCCATTAGAAGGTAGTTTTTCAAACAATAGTTTTTTAAAAGGTACGTTCTTAAAAAGTACTTTTTCAAAAGTAGTTATTAGTGAAATTTGTTTTTTTAAAAGTACTTTTAAAAAAATATTTAATGTAGTTTTATAAAAAGTACTTTTTAAAAGGTACACAGAGAAAAAAGCACCTAATAAAGTAGAACAAAATCAATAAGATATCTCTATGGTTTTTTTTTTCAAGAAGGATTCCTTATTATTTTAAATGGGAAAACCTTATTGAAAAAACAACAATTAATGAAATTAAAAAGATGATTTACGTGTGTTTATATAGGAAACTAATAAAATCAATAGGGAGAAGTTAATAGGATAACCTAATAAAATCAATAAGAAATCCTTATTGTATACAATTTACAAGAAAACCTAATAGAATCAATAAGTTCTACGCTATATAATTTTTTTTTTGGTACCATGCAAATCGGAAACTGAGTAAAAACAAACGTGAGTAACAAGTTTTCTTCTTGGTTTTATGTGTTTTTCTTGTTGAGACAATTAATAAGATTTGCAACATGGAAATAATAAGAAATACCCATAGAAAAATCTTCTTTTCTCTCTGCTGGGATACTCCTCAGCCTAAAAACGTTTCATAGAGAAAATCTTATTGAATCTATTAGGAAGTTTTCGCTCTGTGTGTATTTGGAAACATACTTTTCAAACAGTGTTTTTTTAAGATACGGTTTTAAAATATACTTTTTTAATAGTACATTTTAAGAGGTACGTACATTTTTAAAAGGTTCTTTTTAAATAGTTGCTTTTTTAAGTTTTTTTTTTTTGTTTATAATTATATTATTTGATCTTTAGATTGTTAAATTAACTATTTAAGTTTATGATCTTTGGTTTTTTTTATAAAAAATTATTTTTAGCAATTATTTATTTTTTTTTTTTTTTGTTTCCAAACGATACTCAATGAACAGTGTATTTGTTGAAAGGCAGTTTTTATAAAAATTTTTCTCTTAAGCGTTACTTTTTTATAAGGCATATGTAAAGAGACTTTTCATGAGAGGCCTTTTTCTAGATGCTGCATTTTCAAAAGTTTTTCTCCTTAAAGAGTACATCTTTATATATATAAATTAATTTTTAAGAATCACGTCTATACCCACTTTTTGGAAAAATACTTTTTTTTCAAAAGATGATTTTCCAAAAATTTAATTTTTTAAGGTATTTAAAAAATCCTTCTTTTATGAGGTACTTTTTTAAGGATTTAGTGTAGCCCTGCTCGCGTTTGCTGGATACTTTTCTTAAATTGAATTAAGTTTGCCTTTCATATCATTCTTCTCCAGTCAATAACAAATGCAAAAAAAAAATAGTGAGGGGCAAAAGCGGTCCAGTCATTTACTCGTGACGTCGTGACCTAGTGAAATGGGGACTCATTTATATGTATAGATGGTTGAAAGTACTTTTCTTGAGAACTGCGTTTTTCTAGTTGCTTCATTTTAAAAGTAAATTTTTTTTTTGAAGTCACTTTAAAAAAAAAAATTTTTTTTTAAATTTACTTATTAGAATAGTTCATAAAATCGTTTTTAAAAGCAGTTTGCGAATGAAACTGTTTTCAAAAGCTGTTATTTTAAACAGTACTTTTTTTTTTAAAAAAGCAACTTTGCCAGGGATACTTTTCTTAAGAAACTTCTTTGAAACCTACACTGGTAAAAAGTCAAGTTTTTCAAAAATTTACTTTTAATAAAAACATTTTTCTTGAATTTGAAAACATTCCAAAAGAAGCCTTGTCGAGATTTAAAATAAAATACTTTACCAGAAACTTTTTAGAAACTTATTTTTAAAATTCTCGTTAGAAAAACTCTGAGTATAAATGGTACTTTGAAAATTGATTTGTTTGAGTTGGTTTCGCTTTTTAAAAATTTATGTTTTGTTTTGTGAAAATGTTCGACTACTTTTTTCAGTCATTCGCTTTTGCATTTGATTTGCTCTCCTGCAACTTGAGAAAATTCCATTACACAGCATTTACAACCAGCAACTACTGCAGCTGGTGTTCGTATGCAGGGGAGTTAAAAACACAACATTCGCCATTAAAAAGCAATGCATGATGCAAACATTCGCTGCCGCAGTGTTTCTATTCATTTTATTTTTCAAAAAAAAGGGAGGAGGATAATTTAAACTGGGTAAAATAAACCAAACTTGTGCCACAATTGCTGAACAGCATCTAGTGGCTTTCACTTTCATTGAAAATGTGTATTTAAATAGTATTCATGAGGCAAACATACGGTTAAGGAGTTGGAAAACGAGCAACTATTGCCAATATTTGCGAAGAACAGGATAAATAAATGTTGCTGCCATTTGTTTATGGCAAATATTTTGCCAATAACGTTGTCGTCAATTTGTATTCAGCGGTGAAGTTTGTGTACGAGCGAAAGCTTCTTTTTTTTTTGTTGCATCTACCAGAGCACAAACACGGATGGTTTTGTCATGTCGTTTATTTTGCATACTTATTTGCTTGTTTGGAGGGGGGGGAGAATTATGGAAATTCTTCTTTAAGGATTAGAACGCAAAAGTTGTGTAGCACTTACAGTGGCAAACCATAATTTGTGCTTTTGTTTTAATGCTACAAGTTTAACAAATATTTGCAGAATTTCAGGGGAGAAAAGAGCAATTGATTGAGTAAATTGTTACACAAAAAGTTTACAATCTGATTACAATTTGTAGTATTCTTTAATCTCAGCTCAATGTTTGCAGAGGTCTTTAGAATTTGAATTGCAAACATTTTTCAATTGGCCCGAACCCAAACTTTCGTATGAATAATTAAGGAATTGTTCAGCTCATCATAAGACAAGGTACTGTGAATTTGCTTAGAGCCAGCAGCTTGATTATTTGCTTGCAGAAGCCGCCGTAAAAGGAGTTCTTGTTGAATGGTTGTCGTAGTGGGCCCAATTATGTTAGTTTCTCTTTAGTTCCGGTCTATTAATGAATTTCTATTGAAGCCCTGGCAAATAAGTAATTTATAAATTGAATACTTCTGATCAAAAGTCTACTAACATTGATAACAGCATATGCTATGGGATGTCTAAAATTTCGTTACAATATCATGAATTAAAATTAAAAAAATATCAGCAACCTGTTTTTCATTCCCTTGTTTGATGAGGTCATCTATTATTTATTATGATTTTCTATTATTGTACTCGTATGTTGAAGGCAAAAAAAAAAAATTCCTTCTTTAATTTGCCAATTTAAATTGAGAGCAAAACTAAAAATAGAAAAAACCAAAATCAATAACAATTGATTTCATTTTGCTTTCTCTTTTGCATGAGAGGAAATGGTCAAGTTTCTAAATATTGTAAAAAGATTTAAATGGGGCATATTTTATGCAACACAATAGAAAATAAATTGACCTGTTTACCCCATCAATTGGGTTGATTCCTACTTCCATAGAATGTTTTTTCCATGTAGTATTTTGTTAGAATTATAACAAGTAAAATTTTAATAATTGCTTAGGTTTAGCACTTAGTAAAAACTTTTTTATGTCTACCCAACAAACACTTGTGTTCGGTATCAAGTTGACAGAAGTTTAAGCTCAAGTATTTCGCCAGACGTCAAAAGTTTAACATTTATTTGAGATCAGCTTAAGAGCACCTGACATTACAAGCAAACAATCAAGAAGAGAAAAGTCTACCCAACAAACACTTGTGCTCGGTATCAAGTTGACAGAAGTTTAAGCTCAAATATTTCGCCAGACGTCAAAAGTTTAATATTTATTTGAGATCAGCTTAAGAGCACCTGACATCACAAACAAACAAAAAGAGAAAACTATTTTTAAATTGAGAAACGAATTCATGCTCAACTTGCGTTCTTTTTCTCTTTTTAAATAGTTTTCAAAGTTGGATTGTTATACAATTTAGAAGAGATTTATATCTTTTTGTTGCTTTTTGGGTTTGTGAACTAAAATGGATCGCTTCGATGGATGAATTGGTAGAGTGCCCAACTAAGAACCCGCGGACGCTGGTCCGAATCCTGCCAAAGGCTTTAATTTTTTAATTGTGAAATATTTTTTTTTCCCTTTATTCGCCTGTTTTATTTGTTTTCTCTTATATGCCTTCGTTTTTGGCTCACAAAATATTCTAGCCTCCTAATTCATAAAAATTATTGCACGCTTATAAGGCTGTTATTTGACATATTTGTATGGAAAATCTGTCAAATGAGAGCTTTATAAACCTGTTATAATTTTTATGAATTAGACGGTAGATATATTTATTAATTTATCTTTATATATTGTTAACCACTCAATTGGTGTTTAGTTCAATTTTATTTTCTCGGAATTGAGAATTTTTATGGTAACAGTTTCTAATCAATATTTTCTGAGTAGAGATGAAAAGTAAAATTAAAGACATATTGACTGGGGCGCATACCCTGATAGAACTTAGACAAAGTTTAGATAACCACAACGAATTTATCGGGCTTTTGTTCGATTTTACTTCCTCAGAATTGAGAAAGATTTTTTATGCTAACAACTTATTGGCTGGGGAACATACTAGGCCTATTTTACATCCACCAAGACGATCTTCAGTAGCCAAGTGGCTTCAAACAATTGCTAGCAGAGCTCAAACATTTTACTAACTGAGGTCTTCACTACTGACTCTCTATAATTAATCTATTAATGAACTTTAAATTTTACCACTGGGTTCGTCTGTTGTCCCTCTGGAGCTCTTATTGCATCTTACTAATCCTATCCAGCTGCGTGCTGTGTTTGCCATGGTATATGCGGTGAACACGATGTCTCGGTTACTTTGGTGACCAAAATCTTAGGCAGGTCCTGAGCAGTTTCGGCGTATCCTAAGGACAAACTGAAATCCTTGAGAAAGATTTTTTTGTGATAAAATTGGAGTGATAAACATTTTTTTCATTGCACTGCTGCTCAAAAAACACTATATACAATTAGTCATGGCCTGGGTTCGAGGCAAATTTGGATGCTGATAAGCGAAGTGGTGGTCGCGAAGCAGCCATGAAACAAACATATATGGTATGTACTCCGGCCAGTAAGTCTTGAACTTTCCTTTTCTTGCCTCCTTTCAAAACGTTGGTTACCATAATTTAATCATAAAAACCCTTTCCCAGTTTTGGAAAAGTAAAAATTAAACTAGAAAGCCCGATAAAATTATTACCAATTGCAAATCATAAAGTTCGCTATAAAAATTAAATTAATGTAAAACAATTTAGTTTAAAACTACTTCGCTGCAGAATTCATATTGTGAACAAAGTACGCAAAACTCAAATATTTTTAACAATTCCACATTTTCAAATATGAACTTAATTATTTATTTGCTTTAAGAGCCAATTGAAATGTATTAATTCAGGTCCAAAACAAAAGGCTTCATTTTTGGGCCTGAATTAATAATAAATTCAACATTTTTTATCTGAACCTTTGAAAAAACTTAAACATGTTAAATATGTTTAAGTTTTGAAATTAATTTGTAACACCGGTATTCATAAAAAATAAAACGTTGCTTAAATACATTTTAGAACAAATTTTATATGAAAAATTTGTTGTAAAATATTTTTCAACAATGTTTTATTTCTTATGAATACCGGTGTTAAAGTTTTTCCATTTTATCACAAGTATTTACATTCAAATCGAATGCGAATAACAAAAGGTTTGATAATTGTGCTTGATATCAGATGACAAAATTAGCATTTTTTTTACTGGTTTGACTTTAAAAATTCTGGTTAATAAATTTTCGAGCTTTGTTGTTTAATACTTTAATAGTTCGAGCTTGAAGGTCACTTAGTTCTTTTGTTAATGTTTATTGAATTACATTTTTCGATACCTCTACTTCAGGTATCGAAATATTGAATTCAATAAACATTTAACAAAAAAAAAAAAAAAAAAAAAAACAAGCTCGAACTATTAAAGGGCATATTCATAATAATTATTGTAAGTTTATTAAGCTCTTATTTGAAGTATTTCTACGGAATATTTGTCAAATAAACGTGTAATAAACCTTAATAGTTTTTATGAATATGGGTGTAAAACTTTAAAAAATTGTTAGATCCATAGAGTGGTCATGTCTTAAGTGGGCTTTGGGGCCAAGCAGAAAGTTTTGCAAGCCAAAGTGCTTATAAACCAAGTTGCAATGCCACAATTTCTCCTAAGACAGTGCATGCACGTGCATGCTTGTTCAATGAAAGATTTACTCTCAATGCTGTTCGTGCGTAAAATTTTTAGAAAATATTTAAACCGAATCAGTGAACATATAGAAAGAATACAAATTTAAATATTTTAGTCTTGTTCTTGGGTTGGTTGATAGCAAAAATAATATTAAAAAAATGTATTGCTAATTGTGAAATTTCACACATCCAAAGTTCATAGGGTTCTGATGAAGAGCGTTTGCTACCCACAAACAGCCGGTTGTCCATCTAGCTATTAAAATTTCACTTTTCTTTACTTAATTGATATTAATTAAAATGTGACAAGCCAAGGGTTGAACTGGAGCCTGAAAAAGTAATTAAACATAAATTAATTATTGCTTATGTTTTGCCTCTACAAGAAATACTGTGCACTTGCCATCTCTCCGCAGTCCTTTTCTTCTGAAATTAAGTAAATATTTATCATATTGTCTTGCTTCTTTCACTGACAAATTGCTTCAGATCACTTTTAAAATTATTTTAATTTTCCGTTAAATTTATGGTGTATAATTTTTAAATTTATAATCACCTTCAAATGCCATCAATCATCCCACATCACAAACTCTAGAAGATTTAAAAACCCATCAATCATGAAGGATTTATTAATTTTTTTTTTTGCACTCATGGAAAAATATTAAGTACTACTCTGTAATTCTAGCATTTGCATCATGATTTTAAGTTTTAAATAAATACTCTCAAGTGCTCTGAAAATCTTGTTTAAACAATTCTAAAGGTAAATATACAATCTGACTTAAATCATAAACATAAATAAATGTGTGTATATATATTTGTATGCTTTGTAAATAAAATTATAGACCTAGAAGTATTTGTACATATGTAATAGCGTTGCCTTAAATGTAAACGGACGTAGCAGCTGAGAAATGTTCAATCAAGTTTGTAAATATGATTTCCTCTTCGTCAAAGTGCACAGATGTCTTTTAATCAGGGACCGTAACTCTTATGACTTTTATCAAAAAAAATCAAGAAATAAGAGTCATTTTTGATTTTTATATATTTTTAGATAGAAAATAAGAGTTATTTGTAATATTTATTTCTTTAAATGAAAAATTAAAGTTATTTTCGATTTTTATATTTTTATATCAATAACAAAAGTGACTTTTGATTTTTATATTTTTATATCAATAATAAAAATCAATTCGAAATTCATGCCATAGGTAATATGTCCGCAAAGCTTATTTTGGAATAGATAATAACAAAGAAAAGCGTTTCGATACTTTTGCTAATTTATGGGAATATTGGGAGAGCAACAAATTTGTGTTTCCGCGGCTTCGAAAATTAACTTTAATTGTTCATTCTGTAGCTGCCACTCAAGTCAGTGTAACAGATCAGCACTCAGATTAATATTGGGAGATTTGAAATATAATTTATCTGAGGAACATTTAAAGTCAATTATGATGGTAAAATTGAACACCTGAAGACGACCTCTTTACACTGACTTGAATGCCAGCCAAAACTTATACTAATAAATGTTATTTCTGTATGAAAATCGCGATTTTTGCCAATTTAGTTATTTCAGTAAATCGTTGAGAAATAAAGCTCATTTGATTCAAAATATATTAAGCTAAATGCTTTAAGACCAACATTGTGACTTTAGTTGCATTATTTTTTTTTTATGAATTTTTAAATAAGATTTTTTTTTTTTATATAAAAAATTGTTATTTTTTTCAAAACTACAACGATATCTCTGAAACTACTCGTTCAAATTAAAAACAATGTAGGCACGGATTAAAGATAATTTTGTTGGCGAATTTCAAATTTTTAAACTGAATATTTTAAACCGTTTTCAAGTTATTTAAATGTTTGTAATGGAAGCGCCTTAATTTTAGACCTAACGGTATATCTCAAAATGTCGAGCTAATGGAGAAAAATGGAGTTTAGATTTAAAATCAGCGACCTCAAATTAGTAAAAAATTGCTATAGAATTCCAAACAACACTCAAAAAGTTCAATTTTGTTGCCCAGTGTTGTGAATATGGCCTATAAGCTATTTCTATGCATTCATGCTTTTATAGCTGATAATGGATAAGTCACATAATATATTATATTCATAAAGAAATTAGAATGAAGCAGCATATTAGAATACATACGGCATCAACAAATAAATATCAAAGAGTTTTGAATGGATTTTTATTATTGACATAAAAATATAAAAATCAAAAATAACTTTTATGTTTCATTTAAAAATATAAAAATCAAAAATAACTCTTATTTTTGATTGTTAAAATAAAAATCAAAACTTTAAAAATCATGCAATATGTTGGATGCATTTCGCCTAAAAATTATGATGGTGTAATTAAAAGTTTTCTACGATGTTCATTTATGTATGATTTATTTCTTCGAAAATTGAAAAATAACCCTTATTTCCGGTCCCTGCTTTTAACATTTTCCGACTTCTAGCATTAAAGTGTGGCATTCATAATAGAGATAATTTTATATTATTACTTTTGAGAAGAAAATAATAATAATAATAATAAAATTACCTAAAACAAGCAGTCAAATAAAATCAAATATTAAATCTATAATAGAAATCATTTTAATAAAATTGTCCAAATAAATTTATTGTTAATGTTAATTGAATCGCGTTTTGTGTCTTCTGTGCACAAAAGTAAAACTATAGTTACGTCCTCGGGCATTCAAGGTAACATCGCATGGCCTGGTACATTTTCTATTTTATGTGTTTAAAAAAAAAAAGCTTTGTAAATCAATCTCTTCTATTTTTCAGACTGTGTTATTTTTGTGTTCTTTTGTCATTTTTGCTTGAATCAACCTCATTAACTCATTGAAATATAAAATCTCTTCTTAACAATCATTTATTACAATCTTAAGACAGCCACACATTCTTTTCATTATTTACGACTCGAAAGAATGCTTTAAATATTATTTATATTTTAGCTGATTTTCCTAAGTGTACACTAACTGCCAATTACGCTTGTAGTATCGCTTTGTTCCACGCTTTTGTGGTTTTGCTTGTGTAGTTTAAATATGATACTGTTTTTGCCTCTTCTTCTTCTTCTTTTGCTTTACAAATAACTTTTGCCATTCAATTTTTCCATATTAATATCCTTTAAAAGCTGTACATATTTAACTAACCAAAATCCATTTATTTTTCTTTTTTTATTCCAACAACAACAAAAATGTTGAAATCCAAAAAAATAAATGTAACGAAAATGCCACCAAACACCACAAAATGAAAACAATGTTTTCTACACCTGTTTTAACAAAAAAAAAAAAAACAATCCTCGCTACAAATAATATAAAATGTTTTGATTAATTAAATCTTTTAAATGTAAATATGTGTATTTGTGTGCGTGCTCATGTGCTCCTGTTGCTGTGTGTTTGAAATGAAAATATCTTTTGATTCAATAAACAAAAATCGTTCGTTATCTGTTGTACAACAAACGACACCAACCAAACAAAAACTACAAACAACCAGCATACGGTAAGTAAAATTGATTTTATGTTAATTAAACATCTAAGAAAAAAAAAAATTTATAAACAGACAGCAGTTGAAAAAAAGCAACTTTTTAATTCAGTCTTTTGAGATAAAATACATTGATTTCAGAAAAAAAAGTTATTTTTTTTCAGCAACGAATTCTATTACTTATTTCCTTTTATAGTAAATTAAAATGTATTATTTTGGATCTGCAACTAGAGCTTATCAAAGTTTTCTCTCTTTTTCAGCCGTCTATAAGCCTCCAAAAAAATTTTTTTTGATGCTAATCAACTCATTAGTACACTCGCAGAATCTTTAAGGAATATTAAAAACCCAGCTACTTATTCCAGAATTGCCATAAACAAAATGAGAATTAGAAATATTCCCACAATTCTTTAATACAGAAAACATTTTTTCGTCCTGCAACAATTTTTTGGTTTTCCACTTATTCAACAACTTCTATACATCCATGAGTTGATTAGCATCATTAGTTAGTGTTAACGCTCAGGAGTACTTCTAATGTTGAGTTTCACTCAACATTAAATAAATTGGAAATTCTTGACTCAAGAGGAGTAAGAAGAATTTATGTTTGTACGCGAAAATAAAACAATAGTACGTTCCGTTTCAATGTCAGTTAAAGACTAATTTAATTTAAGGTTCTTGTTTGCTTTAATGCAGTTGATACATTTTAGTAACAACAATAACAACAACATTTTCACTCAAGAGAGTGAGAAACAGGTAACCAATAACAAATATTTACGTATAAATTGTACGGTACAGATGGTCTGATTTAACGGTACTAGTTTCTTGAATATGCTGATTTCAAGTAAAGACAAATTAAATATAAAAATTAAGGTAGTTCAAATTGCACATAATCATAAAAGTAGGGCGTTAAAGTATAAAAGGATAAATTTAATAACACAAAAAATTATTACTGAATATAACTGGATATAATTCGAAACATCGTCAACAATGTTACGACAACTTGTGAATAAATTTCGGCTCAGCTGATGTTAATAATCAGCAGTACCACAGGTGTCAGTACCAGTAGTTTTAAATATCACATTGACAGACTGTTTTCCCTTTGGTGTTGGCTGCTGTTTACAAAGAAGCTTATAATAGCCTTCTTTTGTTACCAGTGTGATTGATTGACTTTCGACAATCTCCTATTCTGGCTTAAATGTGTGCACATGTGTCTGGGAGCTTGTTTTCCTGTGTATGTGTTTTATTTTTTTTATTAAACTGTTTGTTCGCTACTTGTCTGTACCTGTACCCTGCTGTGTTGTTCTCACAAGTGATGCATGTGTCACTTCTGAACTTTGTAGTGGAAGGGGGTGGTTGCTATCATGCTCTTCCATGACAATTTCTTTTTATATTTCCGAATGCTAGCAGGGGATTTTTGTACAGTGCTAAAGTTACACAAAGTTTTGAAGCCTTCAAAGTGCTATTGTTAAATGAAGTTAATAAAAGTAGAATTTTTCAAATACATTTAAAAATTTAATAATCAATGATGAGGTATAATTCATTCCAATTTAATAAGTGATACTTTTGTTTAATGTTTTCTCGCTTGGTGGATTTGTATGGACCAACATTTATCGATGAATTTTTCGATAGCTCTTAACATGAGGAAAAAGCGGTCCTCTACCACATATTAAAAATATTATTTTCGAGGTGTCCGTTTTTGAATTGTTTTTAAAGTTTTGTTTTTCCACAAAGCTTAGAGAGCAGCGGCAGTAGGCTAATCGGCCTGGAAGATGTTGGTTTTGATTAGTCTTTGTTTGGTTTAGGGAAAACTATTATTTCGTTAACTTTCCACACTCTTGGAAAGTATTTAATGCGGGTGATTGCATTAAATATGTTTCTTAAGTAGACGAGGGATTTGTTTGCCAGCAAAAACAGTGACGGTCTTTTTAATTCGTCATATGGCCGACATTGCTGATGGCCTCATACATCAGGATTTCTATCCTTTTCTTAAGGGCAGCATGCAAAAAACTGATACAAACATTCGTGTACGTGTGATTTCTTTTGTAAACCAGCCTCTACATGAAACCACGGGCTCTATATGAAACGATTGTTGTGGCTGACAAAAACTAAAAGGCACAGCCCAAAGAAAATACATATTTTCATGTGACAAATTTCCTTAAATAAAGAGAAAATTAGTACCGGAGCTGGGGTACAACTAGCTGTTTTAAAGCCACCACCAGTCTTGTTATCAGCACTACTTTTGATCACAAACTCATTTCTACTTACTATAAAATATCTATTTTTTCCATTCTGCTACAGCCGCCGGAATCAAGCAAAACTTCACGATTCACAGCTCATAGATGTGATGGGGGCCGCCGGTCATGAGACCGGCTCACTTACGTCCTAGAAAGGTCCCATTGTGTTAAAAGCTCATGTTAATTTTGCTTAGCATTTGTAGAGAAGTTTCCGTGAACATATCTCTCTTAAACACATACACACAGATAATTTAGGCATAGAGATTATTGAAATTAAGTTTTCTAAATATGTTTTTTCTAAAATTCATCAGCTCTTTTATGCTGCATAAATTACTGATCGTCACCCTCGTTTAGCACTTTAATTTTTTAATATTTCTTGTTCTTTTGTTTTCTTAGCCATCATTCTGTTCGACAACAGTTAACACACCCTCTTGATTTGCTAAATTGCACATCATTTGTCACGGAAATCAACTTGCTTATTTCTATCCCCCCCCCCCCCTCAAATCCACCTCGCCTGTTCTGCTTCCACCGCATTTTGCATTTAAATTTGCTACTAATACACGCAAAACAGTGGCGTCACGCCAGCAACTCCCACAGAAAACCCAACCCTCAAACACGCTTTAAAAATTATAATTTGAATTTTACTTTCCTGCGTTCATCAATTTACATAAAAGAAAGTTAAAGTGGAAGTGCTCAGAGAGGGGAAAACTGCCATGTGTTTGATGTTCGGTGTTCGGTTTGTGTTATTTGTTGTCGATACATGAATATTAACGTTTAGTTTTGTTCTCCTTTCGTTTTGTGCAAACGTATACCAACAAAATCTTGCTCGCTTAAGAGACTTAATACAAATCATTTAATTCTTGATTCCCCTCATTATCGATTTATCTTTTGCGTTCAATGCGAAATAATTTTGTTGACATTGCATTATTTTAAAAGGCATTGAGATGTCAGGAAACATATCCTTCTTTCAAGGCTTTTGGATAGAAAAGGAACTCTTGAAGAATGTGGTCTTGTGAATTGCTACAGGAAATCAAGTAGAAATTCCAATAGTAAAATAAAAAGCCGCACGGAGGTTGCTTTTAGTGTCGCACAGCAGCTGTTGATTGGTAAGTGGGTGGCATTTTTAAAAGAGTCCTTGTGTGTTAAAGTAAAAACCAATGTACAACGAGAAATAACGCAAGGCTTAAGTTTATTTTTTTTTTATGTAGCAAAACATTTATAAAAATAAATTGTTAACAAAAAGTTTTTTTTTTTCAAAAAAAAAAAAAAAATTCTAAAGTTTTTAACATTAAATTAAAACTTTTTACTAAATTTTCATGTCATATAAAATTTTTTTTCCCCAACTAAAACCATTTGTATGTTTAAGACTGTATTTCTTAAAAACAGATTTAAAATAAATCATTTACGAAAACGAAACCGAAAACAAAATTGGAAAATTGCCATTTATTTTGGCTACAAAAGAAAATTTTTAAAGTCTACTTTTAGGCTGCCAATGTAACACGTATTTGCCTTTTAGAGGTGGTAAACTGTGTTCGTGTTGAGCACATTGTTCACTTTATTGTCACTTTTAATACCACAAAACAATTTATTTAAATATAAAGCATCTCCTCCCCCATCTTCTGTAACATTGGCCAAATATATAACAAAATGCAAAAAAGACAGAAAAAGAAAATCATCGTTTGGTGGTAAATCAGAACCGACAACGTGCTTAAATTGTCTAGACAGACATCGATGCTAGCATCGCCAACAAATGCATTTTCATGCTTTGCAAGCCAACTTGTATCAACTTCAATTCCATTTACAACTGCTGCTGCAGTAGAGAGGATACAATGACTTCTCTAGCAGTTCACTCAACTTAATTCAAGCACAATACAATACTTTTTCAAATTTAACTAAAACTAATTTATTTATTTTTTTTTTAAACTGAATTATTTTTAAATTTTTTTTATTTGGAATTATTTTCCATTGAAACTGTCAAAATCATTTCATAGAAATGGCTTGTGCGAAGTCATTCAAGCGGAATTGTGTAGATAAGAGCAAAGGAAATGAAATCTGTTCAACAGTTATTTTTAAAACGTTGTAAATTTATAAATTCTTTTCTAACTAGAATGTCTTGAATTCTTAGAATTTCTTCAAAAAACCAAGGGCTTATTTAAATTTAAATTGATAGAGAGAATATGAGCCTCAAAATTCGCTACAAGTTAGCGATGATAATATATACTCAAAGTAACTTATCAAAACTTTGGCAGCTGAGGAAAATACAAAGACAGATGAAAAAACATGAAATTTCGCCAAACATTGGTAGGAAAATGTATTATTTTAACTCCAAAAATATGTTTTCTTCCTTTTTTTGACGTTTAACTCTAATCGTCACAACTAGTGATTGGGGCAGCGAAAAAAGGCAAGTGATTTTCGTTGCTGGGGAGCTTCGTTCTGAGATTTTCGCAATTTGCACCTAACGCTTCTATATATTCTCAATCTGCTTTCGGCGTGACTTTTCCTGGAGCTTTCATATACACAGAGCGAAAACTTCCTAATAGATTCAATAAGATTTTCTCTTTGAAACGTTTTTAGGCTGAGGGGTATCCCAGCAGAGAGAAACGAAGATTTTTCTATGGGTATTTCTTATTATTTCCATGTTGCAAATCTTTAATTAATTGTCTCAACAAGAAAAACACATAAAACCAAGAAGAAAACTTCTTACTCACGTTTGTTTTTACTCAGTTTCCGATTTGCATGGTACCAAAAAAAATTCTAAAGAGAAGAACTTATTGATTCTATTAGGTGTTCTTGTAAATTGTATACAATAAGGATTTCTTATTGATTTTATTAGGTTATCCTATTAATTTTTCCCTATTGGTTTTATTAGTTTCCTATATAAACACACGTAAATCATCTTTTTAATTTCATTAATTGTTGTTTTTTCAATAAGGTTTTCCCATTTAAAATAATAAGGAATCCTTCTTGAAAAAAAAACCATAGAGATATCTTATTGATTTTGTTCTACTTTAGTAGGGGCTTTTTCTCTGTGTATCCTTGTTCTTCTTTCGGCATTGAGGTTTTGACTTTAACTCAGAATGTTCAAGATCTTGAAGGCTTCATTCAGACAGCTGCTAATTCCCCGTGTGATGACAAAGTTTTTGTTAATGTTTATCCTTTTCAATATCAGCTTGATTTATCTCTCCAATAGGCAATTAAAATCAATTTTAAATCTTTAAACTTTTTTCATTTTCTTTTCCATAATCTGATTTTCAGCCACCAGCTAGACAGACTCAAACCCGTAGCCCGTGTTTTCTAAATGAAATAAAATGTGTGGCTTAAGCTCTCAATACGAATTGTGGGCAAAAAACAACAGCAAATTGTATTATTGAATTCAATTAGATTTAATCTCTCGAGCAGCAGAGATTTGTAGTTTTTGTTGTGGTTTATGTTTTATTCAACATTTTTTTAAATTTCAATAAATATTGTTTTATCGGGGTTAATTAAATTCTAGTTTCAAGAGAATGTGGAAAAACTTATTAAATTTATATTTGATAATAATTATTCTTCAAAAAATGTTGTTATTTTGAGTTCGCATGAAAATAATTTTCTAAGAAAATTATTGCTCATAAATGTGAACGCGGCGACATTCAGATTTTTTATTCCAGTTCTATAATTAAGTATTCTTTAACTTTATTATTGCTTCTTTAAACTTTTTCCACAGTTCAACTGCAAGATTTCGTATGAGATTGTTATTTTATTTTAATATCTGTATATCTGTTGCTCACTCAACATGACTGCAAATAATGTTTTTTATTTATTGTTTTTCGAAAGTTGGTCTTATTCAGCAGAGAGAAAATAAAAGTCTGTGCAATTGCTAAAAAGTTTCAATTGAAAATGTTTTTGTTTTTTTTTTGTTTTTTTTTTTAAGAACAAGAAAACAATTTCATAATTAAGTTTAATCAAATAACCTTCAAAAACTGAAAACTAAAACAAATCTTGCATTTAATAGCAGTAGTAATAAATAATCTTCATTCTTTTATGCTGTGTTTTTGGCACAAGGAAATTTTGCAGAACTAAACAACACACAAAGAAATTTCAATGCAAATAACTGATGGAATCTCTTTATTATGTTTTCGAATGGCAACAAATGGCAGGTACTCTTTAGGTTTGTGTGCTCCAGCTGCTGGCTGCAGCCGTCTTGGGGGTCTTTCATTACTTTCTTACTGTTATCAGGCAATGTGAGGGTGTGTCACCTGACCAACATTATCAGGAATTAGAAATTTAAATGTAACTTGATTGTTAGATATCACAAAATCCACGGGACTGTTTTTGCAGTGCACTCGTAGCGATACATTTTGCTCTATACCAAGGAATTAAGAACTTATCACCTAATTCATAAAAATTATTACAAGCTTATAAGACTGTTATTTGACATATTTGTATGGAAAAACTGTCAAACAACAGCTTTATAAGCCGGTTATAATTTTTATGAATTAGACGGTTAGTATTGATTGATATTGAGTTTTGGTCAATGAGTTTTGTTTTATTTTTAAACAGACCACTACTTCAAATAACTACAAATTAATTAATTAATTACTAAGAAGTGAAAGCATGGGCCAACTTTGGATACAGCTACCTGCTTCGAAGCTGCTACGCTTCTGATTCGCATAAAAACTGAAAGCAATACATTTAGCACACAATGTAAACCGTAGATGCTGAGAGTCCATTTAACGCTCTACAATAACCCAACCGTGTGATTCAATGCCAAAATTCTATGTGGGGAGTCAGACGAAGGAAAACGGGGCACTTTTAAGACTTGAAAGCCCAATTGAAGTAGAATAATGGGAATTATGCCAGCTCACTCTCAACTACACTCAGAAAACTTTGTCTGTAAAATTAACAAAAAAAAACTCTCTTTAAAATAAATGAAACTTCATTTAAACACCGTCCTACTTATTTTTCATTTAAATTTACTTATTATTTCATATGAATTTAATTGCTATAAAATCTATGGAACCCTATCGGTAAAAATAATAATTTTTTCTCTATTCTAACTGCCAAATAATTTGCGAGTAATCAGCTTGCAAAATTTTTTTTATTTTTGCTCAGTTGGTTATTTTATTTAATTATAGTTTTCAATTTGTATCTTCTGCTTTTTAAATACGCTAATTTATTTAATTTTTGTACTGCAAAGCCTCGGCTGAGATACGAGCATGCAGCATCTCGACTTGAAAGCAGCTGCCATACCCACTCAGTCATCGCAACAATCAGAACAAATTCAACAGCAATCAATTTAAGTAAAGAGTATGTATGCCACATATGTATGTAGAAACCAAATTATAAATATTTATATACGTATTACGAGCTTGGTTCCTTCATGTATGTGTAATATAAGTTACTACTGTCATTATTAACTGTGACCGAAAATCCGTATTTATCTGTTCTTAAATTTTTAAGCCACTGTACAAATCAGTTAAAATTAAACATTCATACATTTTTAAACGTTATGTCACTTCTGGCACAAACGAGGGTCAGATACTGCAAAAATATTCTCAGTGTACTAGCACATCTTAACCGCATAATAATAGCGGGAGGAGATAAATGTAGAGCAAGTAGGGAGGAGAGTGAGACATTAGAGCACTGTTTATGCAAATGTTGCGTCTTCTCACAGTTACGGTCCTAATATCTTAGAAACGACACATTACTAGACATACCGCGATGACGTGGCATATGCTGGCGAAAAGGAAGGAAGTTTGTGAATAACATGGAGTTCCTGTAAAGCTATATTTGTGTTGGTTAAATCCGCAGAGTCCACAACAATCCCGTACTGGGTTAAGTGTATGTCAAATGACACAAGGCCAAACATGCCACTCTAATCAACCTAACCGAACTGAACTCACAAGCCTAGTCGTATCGTTTATCGGTGTATTTGGAGAGACGCAGAGTTTCAAACACAAACATTAAAGGACATATTCATAATAATTATTGTAAGTTTATTAAGCTCTTATTTGATGTATTTCTACGGAATATTTGTCAAATAAACGTATAATAAACCTTCAATATTTTTTATGAATATGGGTGTAAACACACAAACAAATAGTTTAAAAGTGGCTTTTTGTACATAGGCCTTGCCTCGGTAATTGTCTATCGAAGTGCACCCATAAACGAGCCGACTGCACTTATGAATGCAGGCATTAAATTTTTATTAGTGCAAGTTTTCATTGCAATATACAGTTGCAAGTTTTAGTAGACGAGGCCCTTTACTTATTTATTATTCAATTTTATGAACTTTCAATGTACCTTTTAGTTTTCATATGGTAAAGCAGACTATATAGGATATCAACTTATCCTTCGATATCGTGATGTATTTTTTTTTTCAGTGCACAAATTTCTGTTTTATACCCAATCTCGTTAAAATATTTGCTAATCCATTTTGTGTCGTTTTTTTATGGATTCTGTAATTTTTATTTTATATTCATTTGCTGTGGCAAACATTTAGTGCTTCTTGCCCATTAAAAATTTTTTAGTGTTTTATTTTTATTAGATAAGTTGTAGCTAATAAAAGAAAAGAGATATCAAAAACACTCTTTACCCGCAAAAAACACACACAAGCAGCTTCCTGCCATCATACAACAATTTGAATTTTAATAAATGGAATTTAAAAATTTACTTTTTCTACTCACTGAAAAGTGTTTGCTATTTCATAATTTAAAAGGGAGCACCAGCAGTTTATAATTTTGGGGGTTATATTGAAAAAAGCATTTACTTTGCCCCATATAATATGCATATTAAGCCTTGGATGCTGGATATACTTAAACAAATTTTGGCAAAAACAAATTAATCTCAATAATAAATGAATAAATGAAAATAGATTTGTCACAAAACCAAAAACCTTAGAGTTGTTTTCTGTCTTTGAGTTTTCAGCGTGTCTGTATGCCGCGAACCATTCGTTGGTGCTTACAACGTATTCCTAGAATTCTCATTAATTGTTTACAAATAATGGAATATAAAAGCGAATATTTGAACATGTTATCAGAAGTGTTTGTAAATCTACTGACGAGTTGGTTGCCACCCGAAAATTGTCAGCGGCTTATAAACATGCTGTAAACTTAGAGAGAGTAAACAGCTCTAAGCTTCTAGCTTATTTGTTGTGGCTGTAATAGCAAAAAAAAAAAAAATACTATTTTTAGGGGTTCCGTACTCATCAGAGTGCAACGGAACACTATTACCGAGACGACTACGTCCGTCCGTCCGTCCGCCACAGCGTCCATTCACCGAAATGGTGAGAGCTAAAGAGCTGAAATTTTCACAGATTGTTGTTGTACTTTGCCGCTACAACAACAAATACTGAAAACAACAACAAAGCTAAAACTACCAGGTGTCCCCATACAACGATAAGTTACAATTAGCTATAACTCTCGAACCGTAAGAGATAGAGAGCCGAGATTTGCACACAGTATACACTCCCAGATGCCTTACAACAGCAAATGACAACAACAACAACAACTCGAAAACTACTAGGTATTCCCATACAACATAAAGTAGCAATTAAACGCAACTCTCATTGGTTACGGCCGAGGTCCACTTCTATGGAAAACATTTTGAAATATGAAAAAAACATCCAGGTGTCCGACTTACAACTTTTTTTTGGATAATTTTTATTAGAGGAATTTTTCTTTTCTCTTGCCAAAAGTTATTGTAAAGTCGGTGACACAATATCGTTTACTAAATCAAATGACTCTAGTATTCACACTTCTGCTTTATTAAAGACAGGCTTAAATTAAAAAAGAAATATATAAAATAGAAAAAAAAAATCAAGCAAATTTTTGCAAAAATTATCACCTTCAAGCTGAAATGTCTGCTGGTATTTTGCACGTGTTCTTTTTCCTGACACACTTCTAGACAAACTTGCACAACAAAAGTAACAATGTATCTTTTGAAGAGTTCAAGAAGACATTTCGTTTGTCTCGTTACGTTGTGTTTTTGGCTCTTCACTTTTACCTTCATGATTTCTCTGCTTTCAGTTTTCACCTTAAACTTGAACATTTTTAGGTTGAAATTGGAATCGTTAAAAAATAAACTGTTTGCTAGAAAAAACTTTTGCCGGCATTGGCTAAATTAAGAAGAAAACCAAACTTTTTCTTTGGCTGGAGCATTTTTTTTTCTTTTCTTTAGGAAGCAATTAAATGGCCTCTTGATTTAAACTTTTTAATTTATTCAAATTTCAAGTGCAGACACAAGAGCCCCAAATGCTTTGCAGCAATACAGAAAAATAGCTTTAAGCTTCTGCAGGGATAACAAGCCAAACAGATAAGTTTTGTGGAGAAAAAAAAAAAAATTGAAAAATGCAGTTTTGTTTACCTGGAAGCATTTTACACATCATTTTACTCTGAGCTGTGCGTAAACGTGTATTTACCACAAAGCAAATGGTAACTAAATGTTAATGTCATGCTAATCAAAATTGATTTTAGTTGATCCTTATTGAAGTAAAACTCATATTATTTAAGTTTTTAAGTAGAACTAAGTTGTAAAAGCTTGGTAGGTAATAAAAATTAAGGATACAATTATTTGAAAAAAAAAAAAGCTTGAAGCAAATGGCATGAAGATTAAAAAAGGTTTATATGTATAATATGATTTTAAATGTTGTGGAATTAGAGAATTTTAGCTTTCGGATAGCATTGGTCACATGAAGTAGGATAAATATCGTAGGGGAACGCAAATTACATTTTTCATACCCCTAAAATTTGAAAAAACCATTTGATAAAACGTTGTCTCGTCACATTTGAATAAGAAATAATATAACAATGCAGGATAAAACTTTGTGGTGTAATTGTTTGATATGTATATCAGAAAGTCTATAGAGAACAATAAGCTCTAAACTGCGTTCATACAACACATTATGATTCTTGTTAACAGATATATGAAAAAAAGTGATAATTAATACGCCGAAATTGGTTTTCTAATATCAACATGTGAAGCAAAATATTTTGCACACATGATGAATTAAAAAATAAAGTAAAGCGACTTGGATTCATTGAGAAAACATTTCATTTTATTTGCAACATTCACCAGGTCTGCTTTACAAAATACAGACAAAAAAAAAAAAAAAAACAAAAATTTGGTATCTAACTAAACTTGTAAAATCTCTATAAGAAAGTACATACCGCTTACAGCACAGTTTCTATTTAACAAAATCTGTTTTTTTTTTTAATTCTGTAGCTTTCTACATTTTCCACAATCAAGTTCCATTATTTTCTTCTATTCTATTTTTGGAGAGCCTTTAAGTGGTGAAAGCTAAGTAAAAGCTCCGAAGAGAAACTTTAAGCTTTTTAGGATTTAAGCAAAGGCAATTGTTTTCACCTTCAGAAAGCTTTATTAAAGCTGCTGCGTTTTTTAAGTTTGTAAAAGCTCTCAAAAGCTTATGCTTAGTGTTATAGATTTGTGAACTAAATAAATACATTGATTATAAAAGCTTTCTTTGGCATAAATTTCAGGCATGGTTAATTCAGTACTTTGGTAAAAATTTCACATGAATTAGTACCGTGGAAGGGCACTACAGAGCTTCACCACAATATTCAGTAAAAACTTTCTACTGAATGTAGAAATTTTAGTTTCATAAGTTTTGCTTTAATATGATTTTTTTATACTACAGTGAAATTTTGATATAAAGAATCTAGAGGGGTTCGAAAAATACTTTGTTATAGCTATTGATTCGTTATACATATGCATTGTGAAAACTTGGTATAACGAAGTTAAAAGAAATTCGTTATAACTACAGGTTTTATTTCCGTCGAAATTATATTTTACACGAAAATATTATGAAATACAAGTTCACTACTATTTAGCAGGTAAATAAAAAATTATGTTGTTAATATTTTTTATTTTATTACATTGTAGTAAAATATTGTGTAATTTTTGTTTATTTATTTCGACATTGCGTAAACCATTTAAATAAACTTTTGTCACCGTCTTCATATTCTTCAAAGCGCAATCTTTTGCACTTTAAAGGTTTAGTGTTGCTAATAGTCTGTCGATTTTTTAAAATTGTAGAAAGAATACTCGGCGGTATATTAAGCAATTTCTTGCTTAAATTTGTCACCTCGATCATCAGCATCCATTATAGGAGTTTTTACTCGTATAGAAAATGATTTACCCTTTAATACACTCATTTTGATAAAGAACCAAAGCAGAACTGACCATGTAATTTGTGGCGCTTTACATATTAACCTGCAAAGACATTTACCTTTCGTTACTTTTCGGACTTTCCCGTTTTGCTTAAAATTTAGGACCTATATCTCACCTGCGAACGTAAAACAATATTCAATATTTTGTTTTTGCTTTCAATATGATTGTGCGAACACACGGTAACGTTCGCAGGTAAGAAATAGGCCCTTAATTTTGCTTTATGCTTTATTCTGAATTCGCTGTATAGAGGCGAAAAAATACTTCGCTGTATAGAGAATCTGTAGCTCAGAATTTTTTCATTATAGCTATAGAGCATTTTTGTATGAAAAACTTTGCAATAAAACGGTTTGTTCAAGGGACTCAGCTAAGATTTTGTTATATTGAGTTCTTTGTTACAACGAAGTTCGTAATATCGAAGTTTCACCGTAACAAATTTTGTAATTTCTAGAGAGCTGAATTTTTTATTGAAAAATTACAATTCTCAATTCATAGGCTATGTCTATAAATTGCTTTCGAATCCTGACACAAACTTTTATATTTTGTTTGTTCTGTTCTCCATTAAGTGCTGTTTAATTTTGTCACAAAAAAGCTTTCTGAATTCTGAGCAAGTAAAATTAAGCTCAGGTCCGGTAATATTAATACATTTAATATATTATGAACGCCTCGATGGCTGAATTGGTAAAGAGTCCTACTAAGAGTCCTCGAGGTCGCAGGTTCGATTCCTGCCGAAGGCTTTGGGAGACAAGCCAAAAAGCTTCGCAGTTTTGTGTTTGTTAAAAAAAAAAAAGTATCCAAAATCAGCTAAAATGTACTGAGGACTACTGAGAAAGTTTTGTATAAAAAGTTGCCATTGAAATGGACTTCGAATTGGTAGAATTTGTGGAGAAGCAGTAACTGTTTGATATACAAACATATTTTTTTTTGTTGAAAATACCTGCCTGATGTTTCAATTTCTGTCTCTTGATTTGTTGAAATTTATTACTGAAACTTCGCTGTATGTCCGTCCCTCATCCATCGATGGTCAAACAAAATTATTTTGACTTAAAAAGCAAGTTATGCCTGTAATAATTCGTGAGTTTTGAAATTTGTTTTAATTCAAATATTTTACATAATATCACTGCATGAATATAATAAAAACACATGAATATAAACCGCCTACAGAAGGACGGTGGACAGAATATATGGTAAGGAACCCTTCTGACGCGCTGTAGTTTAGAATTTGATTAAAATTATTTTAAAAACATCTCGTTTTCTATTCCTTTTCATTTGTTGGGTGGACGGCAAATCTGCCAATACCATGAATTGACATAAACTTTTGTTTCTTATGCTGTCATATCTCTTTCATGGCCAATAAAACTTGTATTTAGAAACTTTCTAGAAACAAAAATATGATGGTAATTTCTGTATTTTATTTGAATGGTCTTAGTTTTATAACATTTTATTTCTTTGCAAGCATTAGTTTGAGCATCCAATACAATATTGTTAAAATAATAAATACTTATTGTCAAAAGAATGTAAAAGTTTAATTTTGTTAAATATTTTAAGCCGGTGGCTTGAAATTTTGCTTTCGCTTTGCGGCCATTTTTATAATTTGTTTTATAGACTTTTGAGTTTGCTAAAGTCATGTAAACTTTTTTTATTTCAAAAGGCAATGTTTGCTTGGTGAAGAGGAATTTCTTTTTGTTTAGCGAAAACAAGTACTTAAAAACTGAATTAAAAGATGAAAATTAACCTATTGTTCAGTACGGTTCTTATGAGATGTTCTTTTATGGACAGTGTAAGATTTGCACATGGGTTTTATTGAACTGGAGGAGTTGAATGAGAAAAATTACTGTTTCACATCCACCACAACGATCATCAGTTGGAGTTGTATACTGTTGCTAAGCAACAGCACTCAAACATTACACTAGCCGAGCTCTTCACTACTGGCTGTAATGAAGCTGGAACAATTTGTTTGGACAACAATTTGTTTCCATATTTGGCTATTTGTTTTTCAATAGCTTTTGGCTCGGGAAAAAAAGGTTCCACTACGGCTGATCAAAAAAAATGTTCCAGTTCTTCAATCTTTTTGTGTATTTGTATGGGATTCCCCCTAAATTTTAAAACTCACGAAAGAGGGTTGACCTCTCTACAGGCACCCTAGGATTGGGGTGAAAATGTAATTTTCAAGGGAAAGGGTGTTTGCAGAGGAGGCAAATGTATGACCAACTCCCAATAGTTACTGTAGAGCACTGCTTTTAACTAGTTTTTTTTTACAAAACCTATTCAGCTCTATAAGCGATATTTTTTCGCTTGCGATAACAGGAACATACCCGCATGTATAAATGTATATTCGGTTTTTTAGTTTTATGATTTAAAATAATAATTTTATTTTTACTACCAATCGTATGCGCTTGCATTCATTTGAAATTTAAATCAATTTTTTAATCAACTCAAAGCAAATAGAACTTAATATAAAATAAATACTTCTGTGAATTAATTTGATTTCTTTATTAGATATGGTAAAAAGCAAAGACGCACGAAGTCATTTCACATTTCCTGTGTTCTTTTAAAAACGTGGGTTACTAACTCGAACTCAAGCCCGGTAAAATAGTTGCCTTGTTTGATGATTGCAGTTTAAACTAAAAACTTTCCTCATTTACAAAACTTAACTTAAATCAAAGCAAACTCGCAGATACACTTGCATTGATTTGTTGGGCATTAGTTAGAATATTGATATATATTTGACGGAAACATCGATCACAATTTTCCCTGATGTCTTGATTCCAAGCAAACGGCTTAAAATTTTAATTTGTACGTATTTGAGACAAAATAAGCACTTGTAATTTGGAAGGTTTCCTTTTTTTTACCGGAAAAGCATTATTATTTGACCAGCTTGTTCTAAAAGTTTTTATCCCTGGAAGTTGGCTGATGGTCAGGGAGCAAACTCGAGGAATTTTTTTCCGATATTTTTGCTTGTCTGGTCTAACACAGATTTTTAATGTAAAGAAGTTTTAGTAACCAGTAGTCATTTGATATAAATAAATCTATAACATATACTTTTTCTCCCACCCAACTTTAATCGTATGTGCATTAAAACATGTATTATTGAGTTGTTGCATTTAACCAACTAAATTCAATTATAAAAATAATGAAGAATTCTAAAAATCATTGAAAGTGTTGCTTTAAATACCATTTATAGCGCGCAAATAAATTCTATGGCTCAAATCCTCTTTACTTATGCTAGACTGGTAATAAATATAAATATTTTATCTCAATAAAATAGATAAAATATCGAACACTTAATACTCATGTGGCGCGTAATTAAAAGCTTTAAATTTTTTGCAGTAAAAAATTAAGCCGAAAATCATTCTGTTCTTTCTCATACAAGCAATTAAAAATAAATGGTAATATCAACTTTAGTTGCCAATTAAAAGTTTTCGTTTAAGAAAACATCTCAACCATCATCATCAACAGCTTCTTCTGCAGCAATTTCCTTTTTAACTTGAAACTTTGCTTGTATCATCACAAACATGCCAAAAACAACAAATTAGTAATAACTTGATGAAATTGCTGGCAACAGAATTCAAACTGTCAATTACAGCTGCACTTGGCGGACAAATAAGTCTGCCAAGAAAGCCAAAGATCAGAGAATAAGTTGTTGGAAGAGTAAAAACAATTATGAAGGAAAATTGTTGGAACCGACAAAATGTTTCAATGTTACACAAAAGCAAATAAAGGCACTTGAAGTTTTTGGCGCCACCAAATAATCTAAAACAAATACTTTAAATTCCGTTGTCTACAAAACGGATTTCGATAAAATAAAAAACTGTTGCATATCTTTGGGGGTCTGTAAAATATAAGTAGGCATGCTTTAAAGAAATTATGTAAATCACAAATAAATCACTAATCCAATTTAAATAAAATTACACAGCAACGAGTTTTATCTTGCAGACAAAAAATATTTAAATAATAAATTTAAATTCGAATTCTGAGAAACGTAATGTCTGTACATTCAATCATAAGTTATGTGCAGCCAATAAAGATAAAAAAACGAAATATATTACAAACAAGCATACACGAGAATATAAGTTATGACTTTTAAGTAAAATTATTGCAGAATAAATACCGCTTAGTTTTCTTGTGAGAGAAACCATTTTAGGTTAAATTTATGCTCAATTTTTTCCCAAACAAAAAAACATCATGTTGCGAAATCTGTAAAATTTTGCAATATAAACTGTTTACAAACTTTTAGTTTATACTTCGATTGTGTAAATAATTTTTGTTTTGTTTTTAGAATTGCCATTTCTTTTCAATTTCAACAGTTATCGATAATAAAAAGACTGTAATTTTCTAATTCACACGTATGCCCCAGAGTTCATATGGAAACCAATATGAAATTTTATTTTTTTCACAAACTTATTGCTGCTTTCTATACAAATTTCAAAGCCACGAAAACTTATAAATTTTTCTCATCACGCCACAGTGCAAGAATATAATTTCGAGTTCCAAGAGACTTACCTCCTAATTCATAAAAATTATTTCAGGCTTATAAGGCTCTTATTTGTTATATTTGTATGGAAAATTTGTCAAATAAGAGTTTAATAAACCTAAAATATTTATTATGAATAAGACCCATAGAAATTATTTATCCATTTTCAAAGGGCAGCGTAATTTTCAGCTTTCTTGAGAACATAAAATCAGCCATTTACAAATTTATCTTTCAGATCAATAACGTGACCGATTCGAGGGATGACTAAGCTGCCAACAGTCTGGCGGTCTCAGATTTTACTTGTGCTGCAGATAAGCAGATCGCTTTGCAATTTTAATATTAAAAAAAAAGTGCCAAACTGTGTTTTTACTTCTCTGGTCTAAAGTTTTCTAGAGTAAATTTATTTAATTTTTTGTCACCAAACCATAAATTATTACATAAAATTCAGAGAGAAAGAAAATGAGCAGAACTGAATAAATTGGAAAACATTTCAATTTCACAGATAAATTTATTCAACAGACAGAAATTACATTTACGAATAAAGTAGAAATTATTTCTTTTTTTATCACAGATATTATTTACTTGATTGCAGCAGTAACAACAATAAAATTAAGCCAAATATGCACAACCAAACTCATGAGCATTTATTTACTTGCAAATATGCAAATGTGTTTTTTTTTTGCTTTTGTCAAATATTCTCTTGATTTTTATTTTCTGCATTTATAAAAATATCGTTAATGGAAACAGTTGTTGGAATACAAAAGCTACTTGAATCACAGCACAATACAAAGCTACTGAAATCTCTAGTAAAGCACGAACTGATTTGTCAAACGAAGGGGGGTAAACTTTTTAACAAAATTTTTAATGTGACAAAAATAAAGGAGTTTGCAGGCGAAATTTTATGCAATTGTCTCTGGTTTTATGCCATATCAGCATTTGTTTAAATTGCATAAAAATGCAATTTAAAATTTTCCAGTGAATCATTTTAATCGAACAAGAGAGCTTAAAGTATAAGGAAAACACAGCCAAAAATTGTTAGTATTAATAAACAACAGCAGGCATATCAAAGCAGCGAGAGACATGATAGAAAAACAGTAAGTAGCAATTAAAAGTGATCAGTTTTGTATACAACTAGAAAATATGACTGAGATGACAATACTTGAAAAAAGCTGCTGTTCCAAACGGCTCATGCAAAAAAATTAAAATGTGTTCGAAGTGTTTATTACTAAAATTTTGTACGTAGAGTGTAAATTATTTCATATTAGATATTATTACTATATAGCCATAAACCTTTCTCCTCTAGCCTGCCGTGACAGTGGCCCAGGGTGCTTCTAAATAAGTCAATTACATGAATGGTCCCCAGCTATATTTTTTTCTTTTTTCGGACATTTTGTGCAACACTCCATTTTGCGATGTTTTCCACTAAGCCGCACTGCCACACAAAAATGTTTTAGCACACATATCTTCCATGGTCGCAAATACTAACACCGTGCTTCTCTGGTAGTCAACTGTATGAATGAATTTCAGCTCTCTTTATCTTTATGATAATATTTGGGTATATACCCATTTTTAATTCAGTCAAAAGATTACTTATTTCAAAAAAAAAAAAAAAAAAAATTCCCTCAAAAACATCCTAAAACATGTACTCTTCTCGTTAACGTTCCATTTGGAGAGTGTAATGAAAATGAGTTGCTCAACTCATGCTACAACAGCTCTCATCTCAGACATGTAGGGGTTTGTGTAAATGTGTATCGTGTGTCTCTGTGTTTTGACTAACCATGACAATTGCACGTCGCTGCGTATGAGTAATAAATACCGAAAAATGTTACGAATGCGTGGCAAATGTGGAGTCTCAGTCAGATATGAAAGTTCAACTGGAGATTCTTCTGAATTCTAAAAGTCGTAAGAGCTAAATTTTGATGCCTTATAAATAATGTTTACTTTAACAAATGGCCACTACTCACCATGCTTATGAAAATCTTCGAAATATTCGAAGGCCTCTCAAAGACTACATGAAATTCTACAATATTTTAAAAATTCTAGACGATATCAAGAGCTGTTATAAGCATAATTACAGTTAATGTTTAATCTAAAAATCACTTCATGCTAAGAAAGCCAATGCTTTTTAAATGTTTCTGCTTTTTTTTTTAGCAGTTTTTATGTGGCCGACAACTTGATAGCAGACTCGAAAAATTGTTTATTACTCCTGTTAAGAGATTGACAATAAGCAATTGATTTAAATCAACTCATAATATAAATGAAAGTTTTCAATTGCTTCAAATTAAACGTCCAAAATTCTTCGCAAGTATTACAGGGAAAACATTATCAATTCAATTTGGAGACGTTCGAAATGATAATGTTTCTCTTTGGCCGTGTTATAGACAAAAACCGTAGCGTTGTAAATTTTTGTAAAACGGCCTCCACAGCTGTAAATGAAATGGGTCTGTATGTTTCACTTACCTTAAAAAAATTTTTGCGAAGAGCGCCAGATGCATATTATTTATATTATTCTAAAGATTTCATAAAAAATTTTTATTACCAAATCGTGTTTCTTCTGTAAATTAACAAAAAATCTCATTTTATTACTCCGCTTGTGCTCCAACATTTCTCAAAAACTAAAGTTCGATCATGATTTTGTTTTTTGCTTTGCTTATCACTTTCGGCCTTAATGAAGTTAAAGAAGAAAAGTAAAAGAAAAAATATAATTGGCATAATAAAGTTTGGCGCCTGAGTGGGTTAAACGAGTTGTATGTTTAAGGTGGCCATCAAGGATGACTTGTTTTACGGTTTTGATATTTAGACGAATGACTTTACTAGTTATCGTAGCATTCTGATGAAAATAAAAACTGCTAAAATATACAAAAAACACTTACAAAGCAATCAAACCTAAAAAACTGCATTGCAGCTTCATATCTATAGCAAATACTGAGTTCATTTTTGTACAGAACAAATGAAAAGAACTTTTGTTCAGAGCTTAAAACGATTGTGTAAAAATATAGACTCCCGCTTTTGTAACAATGTACGCTGGAAGTTCGCAGTGAAAATTCATTTTCTTTATTACCAAATCATTGCATACATGAATCTTGAATATTCAAATTAAAGAAAACATGGTTGATCACTTACTACAACAGTTAAAGGCAAACGCATGCAGGCTTTGGCCACATATTAATTGATGTGTCAGGTGAAAATTTGAAATTGTAGCAGGATATTAAAGTTACAAGCTTCAAAATATGAAAAAACTTTGAAGAAAATATTTAAGTTGAAAAAAAAAATGAGCAGAAAATGTAATCAACATACATATATGTATGTATATAAAAAATTATATAAAAAATTATATAAAAATATGTATATAAAAAATATGCATTAAAAAATGTTATTGTAAAAAATTATCTACCATATATTTTTTTTTCCATTAAATTCCTTTCTATTGCAATTTTTTTTTTCGGTTATCAACTCAACTTATCTTTTTTTTTTTTCTTTTTTTTTGTGAAAAAGAAAAAAAAGGATAATAAACTACAATTGATGGCAAGAAGAATTATGAATTTTCTCTCAACTTTTAGTTTTTCCAAACAGTGAAGTTAATTATTTATTTGCTTTAAGAGCCAATTGAAAAGGTTCATTTTTGGACCTGAATTTTCCAAATAATGATATTTAGCAAAAAAAAAAGTTATTGAGGATACAAAAAAAAAAACAAAATGCAAAAAGAAAAAATTTTCCCAATTGGTATCCCAATGTATTGAAAAAACTACTTTCAACTCTTGTCAAAAAGTTTTGTATTGAAAATTGTAGCTAAAATTTAAAAATTTAATAAATTTTACTTAAAATGAGCTTTTGAATATCTTGTGGAAAAAAGTCGGGCATAATCAGCTCAGCCATATTTTTCACAAAAAAAAAAAAAAAAAAACACTTACAGTCGCATTCGGTTAAAACAGACTAAAAAATTTGCAAGTATTTGTTTCGCTTATGCAAATAAAAGCAAAAAGTGTTTCTGTTAAACGACTTCATTATGTTTTGAATTTCTTTATTAAATCCAGAAGCGGGGCTTGAAATAAAAGAGAATTCACTAGCAACTCTGTTTTAGTAATAAAGTTAAAAACAATTTGCATGGGTTAGAGTTCATTTTATTTATTTATTTTTATTTGAATTATTGGCTGCTAATTGAATTTTTTTCCAATTACTAATTACTTACTGGGCTTAAGTTTGATGTCGCTTCCCAAGATTTTGATTTTTGATTTTATATCAATTTTTGATTTTTGATTTTATATCAACAAAAATCTGCTATTTACATGGCTTTGCGTTAAAATGTATATTATTTTATGAAATCGAGAGTATTAGGAAAATCTTTCAAAAATGTTTAAGTGTTTTTTTTTTTTTTTTGGATTTGCTTAAGCGATTATTTCTTTTAAGAGATGTGCCCTTATCTGAATTCGACTTTAGTTCTATTTATCTGTTTGTTTTAATGCTGCGTTGCTAAAGATTTGCTAAAAGTTTAATCGAAAAGCATCTGTTAAACAACAAAGAAAAGAGAAAATGAAATGAGTTGCCGCATAATTTTCTCATAAATTCGTTTTGTGCTGGAATAGAAAAAAAATTACTTAAGTTTTTGTTTTGCCAAGTCTCGTCTGACACGCGCTTCGCAAATATTTAATGCGTATTTATTGCACATCGCTTTAAAACACCTACAGTTCAATGAAGTTTGACAGTCAGCGGAGGGATTGAAAATAATTTGCTTAAGGCGAAATGATTTGCATAACTATAAGCGAAGCCAACACATAAATCGGTTCTAAGGATTAATTGAGGTGGTGGCAGGATATGTTTTTTTTTTAACGAAACTATAAAATGAAAAAGTTAGAATTTTGCAAATATTATAAAGTGAACAATGAATCTGGGTTTTTGATGTCCTTAGAGCCTTTCGAGGGGTTGGATGGCATCACCGAAATATCCAGAGCGTCCGGACGGCTCAAAAGTCAGACGCCAATCATTTTTGGAGATATTTTAGAGCCAAAATAATGCTGTATTTTGATGCTTAGGACACAAATGAAGTAGAGTTTATTCATCTTAATCGATTTTCTCGAAATTTTTACAAATTTTTGTTTTGTTGATGCTCTGTCGAAGACCAGTAAGCAGCCGCATTGTCCTTGAAATTCCAGTAAAAGCTAAAAACATTTTTGTCAACAAAGTCCCACAAATACATTTTTGATCGGAAAGGTTGAACTTTTTGAAGATGAAAAACTGATTCATTTGCCTTTAACCATAATTTTTCACTGCCATGCAACACGAAGTTTTATCAATTGCTTTGAACAAAAGTTTTTAAAAAGAATTTTATTTTATTTTTTCTGCTTAAACCACTTCTTAGTTTAAACTCATTTTTGATAAATAAGATGTAGTATGCCGGCAAACAATTAAGGTATGGTTTTCTTAAATAAAGCGTAATCTTCTTAAAGGCCAATTTTGTTTTAAAAATCCAAACTCTTGCAACTCTTACATCATTACATCTTTTTCTCTTCGCTTTTCTTTTCTTTTAAGGCTGCCTTAAAGTTTTAGCATAATGTTTTCTGCTTCCAACTACCCTCACATTTCTTTATACGAGATGACCTTCTTTCAGCAGCCTCCCACTCGAAATCTCTCTTCAGCGCTCTCCCTCTCCACCAGGCGTCCGTAGAAGTATTGTCTGCTCTGATTTTGTTTTTGCTTTGCTTTCAGTTTTGTTTTGCTCGTGTTCTCCTGCCTTCATCAGCAAGTAACAGCACGTTTTACCAGCACGTGATTGCCAAAGCGAAAGCTTAGCTCCCACTTGTTAAGAAAAAAGCTTTTCTTTTGTTGTCATTTCAGGTTTTGTTTTGATTTCATTTTTCAAATTCCGGCTGTGAAAGCTGCTCACTTGCACTCCACCCAAAAACAGCACAAAACGTAAAGAAAATTTGCCTGTGTATTGCGTTTTGAAGTTGTTCTTCCTTTTTTGCACACACACACACACACTTGTCACACTTGTATTTGTTGCTGCTGTTTGAGCATTTTGCAGTCCAATTTTCATATGCTAAACACCCTACTGACACAAAACTTGTCAGTACGTTGTGAGCTTTCAATGCCTGAACACCGGATATTGCCAACACGCACGAATGAACGGGCGGTTTTTTTTTTTGAAAATTGAAAAAGCAAAACTTATGTGAAAAAATTACTCTATTAAAAAATCTTCCATAATGAAAATTCAAATTCCGGATGGAAAATCAACGGAAAAAAATTATTAATTTTGATTGAGCGGAATTAAAGTACAATAATTTGTGAACGAGTGAAAAATTTAAAGTGCACATTTTAAATTGTAGAAAATATTAAGTGCGTTAAAGTTACAAGCTTAAAAATAGTAAACATGTTTAAGTAAAACATATAACTTAAGAAAAGTTGTCGGACCATGTAATCAGTTTAAAACAACAACAAATACACAGAAAGCTTATGCAAATTTGGAACCAGTCCTATTAATAATATTTTTTTTTTTTTCTAATAATTTTTGAACTTGATTTTCAGTTTAATAGATGATTCTTTAAGAATGCAGATCTCTAGCAAAACAAATTTTTTCTCACCATGTAAATTTTTCATTTAAAAAATTTCATCAGAAATAAGAAATAAGCCTATTGACGATGGCTTCGTGGAATTATCCAGGGCGTACATACGGCTCAAAAGCAATCTGTAAAAAGCAAAATGCAACAAGAAACAATATTCCAAATATTCGTGATAGAATGGGGTAGAATTTAAAGATAATAAACTTTTGAAAGCATATTTTTGTTCTGTGTGGAAATTTTATTACACCAGTCAACTAGGTGACAAGAAGTAATTGGATGTAGTTATCCAGCAAAAATAAGTTAGAGATTAGTAAACAATAGAAAACTTTCACTTCTTACAACACTGCCTTTGGACCGTATCCCTGGATGATAATCATGCGAGAAAAAAACCACATGCTTTTAAAATCAAATTTATTTTATTCAGTCACACAGGGCTTTTTGTCCTCCTTGGCTTATGCCGTTGCAACAGTTTCCCTGAATTACTCCCATCCCTGGCAGCAAGACAAGACTCACTAATAAATATATGGCATAATATACACACGTTATTTATGCTTGTAGAAGAGTTTGAAATAAACTGATAATTAGTGAAACTAAGAGACCTGTCAGGCGTATGTGATGCCGAAGCTGGTTGGTAAGCAGCAGCACATAATCTGTCGCTTCTATGCGTGCTTTCAGGTAGACTGAAATTTTTGCTGGGTAGTTGGAATGTTAATTATTTTAAATCCATAAGATGACTTATGCTAAATGTTAATCGGAATGGGATAGAGATATATAAAATCCATTTTTACACAGTAACTTGATCCTCTTGGCAACGGTTAACTGGCGGTGGAGGTGCATATCGTTTAAGTATTCTGGTCGCCAGGATTTCTTTTGCCGGCTCAACTTTCTTAGCTCCGCGTTGGAATATTGAGGCTGTCATCACCAGTGACTTTTTTTAATGTTTTGACATATAGAACTCGATGTAGACACAAAGAAACAATATGTTTAATTCTATTAGCGTCAACAATGTTATATTCTCATGTAACAAAACTCATATAATTTGATTAAGGCAAACACACAGTATTGTTAAAGCGACCATGTTATATGATTGCAGCTACACAATCGTTTGTTTACAATCATATTGTAGTTGTATACAACCATAATATACTCAATCATATGTTTCAACAATAATATGTTCCTCTTTAAATACATATATATTTTTTTTTTTTTTGAGTGAATGTCCTCATTTCTAATGTGGCATTTAGCGTTGTGTGTTGTAGGCAATATTTTAGATTAAATTAGTGGAATAGTTTTAAAATTTGTTGTACTTGCAGTGCCCCAGATTAACTCGCCGTACTTCGACATTAGTGCATTAGTTGTATTGTATAAAATCACTTTATTTTGAATTGATAGTGTGAATTCTCTCCCTAGAAGAAAATAGTCGTCTGAACCTGTTTTTTCCACGTGATGACATCAGTCCATATGAGTTCGCAACCAAATATCAGAGCAAGGTAAGGAAGGAGAAGACGGTGGGATTTTGGGGTTGCAGAAAAACAATCAAATTGGACCGGTTTTTGCAACACGGTCGGGAGGGCAAAATGAGGAACCCAACATCAGTTCCTCCACATTAAGGAGGCGAGGGGTCATCGCTGGTGTGTCACACAAAAACCTTTGTAGTAGTTCGTTTTTGTTCTGTTGTCTTTTTTTTCACATTAAATTTGATGCCGGCTTACCCAGAGGGAAGGGTTCGAACCTCCTCTAATATAGAGTCTCATACGTTCCACAACAACAAAAATACATAGCCGGCTCCCTCTGGTCACTGCGGCTGTAACATAAATGGCATTTCGCTTTTTCTGTCCGAGAGAATTGTTGAGCCACTTAATTGAATGGGTTGAAAATGTAGTATCACAATTCTTAACACTTGCAAATAATAGGTCGAGCACCAAAAAGGCTTTTCTCCTCAAACCCCGCCTGCCATGATTTGTGAGTTATAAAATACTTCATCCAAAAAATTTCAAAAACTTTCTGTCAAAGAGCGGTTTAATTTATTAGCAAACTTAAACATTTCTTTTTATTTTATTTTAATTAATTTCTATTATTTGAACTTTTTCTTCGAAACAACTAGTTGTCCACGCTGCTAAATGTTTTTGATGTTGTCTTTGTTTAATTTAATTAATATCAATCACAAAGATAATATAGAAAGAACTTGAGCCTGATAAACTTAATACAGAAATAATTTTTTATTTTACATTAAAACTCTAACGAAATCGCTTTGCAGATTCTTGCTCCATTAAAAGCCTCTTACTCCATTTACAAAAACTACCATAACTTTTATCCCTATGCTTAAGATTATTTAAAAAAAAAATCTCAAAAGTATTGCTGCATATTTTTAGGATTTCAAGTAATGTTATGGCATCTTTTAAACTTACAAGAAGAAAAACTCTTGAGCTTTGTTTACTCTAGTGCTAATCCTCAAGTGAAAAGATATTGCAGAATGTATTGTGCTAGTGTAGAAAATATTTTAAGGTGTCTTTGCAAGCAACAGCATTAAACCCTTAAAGGTATGCTCAGAATTTTTTTTTAAATAACATTTTATTAACAGGATAAAAGGAATTCAAAAAATGAAATTTTTTAGCCTCATCTTTAAAATAGTATTTAAATAAAAACAAATTTTAAAGGAACAATAGTTTTATTTAGAGATTGTTCAACAATTAAATACATATTTTAGTTAAAAACGTTCCATTATAGTGTAATGACTAATTCAAACACGTTGACAGGCTGGTCGATGTAAATTTTGTGATAACGAAAAGCATGTATGTGATTTTTATATTTCTAATTATAAGAAATTTAGAAATGCATTACAAAAGAGTTGGTATAATTAAAACAGGTAGCAGTAGCAAGCCAGTAATATTAACTTTCCATAGTAATGAAAATGAGTCGCATAGTTTAGATAGGGGCTGCTCCAAGGCTGGTTTCTTAACATAGTTTTAATGAAAGTGGTGGCAGTCGATTGATTATTTTCGAGAAAAAAAAAAATCCAAATGGGTATTCTAGACGTCTCTAAGACATTTGAAAGAGTGTGTCGTGGAGTGTATTACTGTCCAAAATTTATTGTTTTTGCTGTCGGTAATAACTTCTCTTGATTAATATGGAGTTTCCTCAGATACCGCACCATACGAGTTGTTCTATAGATTAGTTCAGATTAATAACTTCCAATCCTGTGAAATCTCTCGCAAATGACAGGAGCATTTGCCATTCGGGTTGATTCAGATATAGACCTAGCTAATCAGAGACTGATACAAAAAGCCACAACATGAACCTTAACACCGTAATAGTTTACCGAATAAACTAATTTATGCAGCTTCAGATCGTTTTTAATATAAAAATTTATTCACAAATATTATTCTGAAGATGCTAACAAACTGTTGGCGAAATCTTGAATAATGTTGTTAATAAATTTTTATATTAAAAATGATCTGAAGCTGTATAAATTAGTTTATTCAATAATTAAAAGGATCAAATAAAAATTATATATTTAATAATAGTTTACCTGAACTCTCCGAATGGGGTTGTACAGGGTCGATTTCAATCGAACACCAGACCCAATGTTGTTTACTGGCACATAGACGACCATGGCTTCTGCTCCCTCCGTACACATGGGTGGTATCGAAAACTCTTAATATTCTTGCAATGAAAACTCAGTGTTGTTGAGTGTATGAACTACAGACAGTTTTCATGTCGCAAAAGAATAGTTTTAGTGTTTTGCCTTTTTTTTTGCAACAGTGTGATGTTCGCTAGACTGAACATATTTTTCATGTTGCAAAAGAAGCTCAGTTGTTTAAAACGATGTGAGATATATTTCGGCCCATGCGATCTCTTCACAATCTTTACCACATGCGAACATATTCAACCACTAATGAAATCCAAATCTCATGCTTGAGCCGGTGCCGCACAGTCTATTTTACGGTTACTTGACTGTGAGCAGAGGAGAGCGAAGACGCCCATATGTGACAAAAGCTCATCGTTGATGATATTCCACCCAACTCTGTCTCACTAGAGGCTCGTGGCAGTGTTAAATGCAACGCACTGCCTTATCGAAGCGATAACACGGTTGATTATTTTTACTTTAAAAATGTGCTATATTGCTAAATTAATTATTCAAGCTTTTGATCTTTGTTTTATTTTTATAAAAATAATTTTAAACAACTATTTATTTATTTTCAATAATTTCGCCAACAGTTCAGGAAAATAATTATAATATTCAAAAAACAAATTATTGGCGAAATATTGAAAATCAATAAATAATTGTTTAAAATTATTTTTATAGAAGAAAAAACCAGAGATCAAAAGCTTGAATAATTAATTTAACAATATAAGGATCAAATAATATAAAAATAATGTGCTAGATTAAATTTTCAATTAAAACTCTTGTCTATGGCAAACAAAAAATATCTGAAATTGTCATAAAAAAATGTGTTAAAAATTTTGTATAACTCTCTTAGACGCAAAATTTATATTTTCCCTGTTATTCGTTATGACAATGTAGCCTAAAAGTATGCAGCACCATATTCAAAAAATTCTTCAACCATTGTTAGTACCATAATTATTTGCATGACGAATTCTTGCAAGGGGAAAATTTTTCTATATTTTCTCTTATGCAAGATTTTTTGAATAAATTTATTGTGCTTTGAAATTTGATGGCATTTTTTGACTTTTACGTTTTCTGTCTCCTTTTATAGAATTTTTGCAATATTTGCATTTGCCTCGCTGTTGTTATTGTTGCTGCCTTTTGTGATGTGGTTGGCTAAAGTTCTTTCTGCCAATATATGAAAGAGAAAATAAAATCTTTTATGAATTTTTTTTTTGGTGCGTTTGTGTGTGTGTGTGTGTGTGTGTGTATGTGTGTGTGTGCTTAACTTTATTTACTTTGTTGTTACATTTCGTCTTTATGTTGGCACTGAATGTTCAATATCTTTTTACCACATTGTGTGCAAATATTTGTTTACACGTTTTGTTTGCCCGCCGTTTCTCTAGTTGCTTTAGATATTTTGTTATTCCGTTTTTTTTTTCGTGTGCGTGAAAATAATGATGATGAAAGACATGCTGACAAAAAGAAAGCATTTTTCTTCACATTTTCATTTAAAATTTTATTTATTTATTTCTCTCTCTCACCTATTTGATTTTATCTTCATTTTATGTTTATTTATTATGCCCGTAAATTAGTGTGCGAACACAAATCTTTTCATTTTGTCAATACAAAGAAAGGAACACAAACAAGTGAATATTAAATTAACTTGAACACACCTGATGATAATGCCAGTCAGTCGTAAATAAATAACAAATCATTCGTGCGTGTGTTGCTGCACGCTGCTTAGATTTGTAGCAAAAATTATTGAAAATATTTTGCTGCTTGCTAAAGATATTCATTGAAGAATAGCTCAAGCTGAAACAAGTTTATACATTTTCTGCTTTATAATGGAGTTGACTAGCAAGTTTTTGTTTTAGGATAATTCCTAAATCAACCTGTTTGACAGGAATAAAATGCTACTAATATTTAACGAAATTTGTATATGAACGAGAAGTTCGTCATCGCTGCATAAAGGATTGATACTGTTACATTTGGATGGTTTAATAAAAATAATTTTCGGAGTCTTTGTAATATTACCATGATAACAGAACGTACATTATTTTTTTGTATTACATGTGTCAGGCTTACTTTCGTTCTTTATTATATTTGTGATTGATATTTATTAAACAAGGCAAAAAAAAAACATCAACAATCTCTAGCTGAGTGAACACTTAGCTGTTTCGAAGTCGCGACTCTTCTCGTCAGCACCCGTCCTTGATTTCAGGGGCTCATGCTCCTAAAGCAACAGTTTAGTCACTCCTCCAACCAAGTTGTTGTCTAAATTTTGATTAGGATTCAACACCCATATTTAAGTGCTCAAAAACTTATTCAGCTTAAAATATGATTTAAAGATGTTTTTCAATTTTTAGCTAACTTCAATTTTATCATTTGTGCTCCTCGGCCAAAAGGATGTGGCATATCTTTAGGGGCATTAAATTTAAAGTTTGTTCGAATGTTTGCCACTATTAAGGAGAGTCGGTTTTTTTTTTCATTCCAATGAGTTTGTTGTTGGTTAAAAATATTTTTTACAAGAAAGATATTTACGAGTAGAAATCCAGCTTAACTTTTTTTTTATATAACTGGAAATAAATCGGCTAAAATGTACAGCATAACTTCGAGCGCCCAATAACTTTAATATTTCGAAATAATTTTCCGCTGTCATGGTTTTCTTTATCTCAAAATGCTTTTAAACATCATTATACAAAAAAAAAACATCTTTATACAGAACAAATAAATTAAAAACTAGAAATCTTTTTTAGAATCCTCATGCGAAAACTATTGCAAAACTTCCAACCATATGAAAGGAATTTTAATGACTTCATAGAGATTAAATATTTTACTATTATCTACTCATTTCATCTTGGGAATTCTACCTCATGTTCACATCGCATAAGCATTCTTAGCTTTACGTGATATTAAAAAGTGTTAATTAGCAAGTAAAAGTTTCAGTAAAATGCAGAAAAAGTTAAAATCAAATGGATTTTACAAATCAAAGCAAAAACTAATTGCATAAAATTTCAGTGGCAATTACATACAACAAAGTACACATATTAAGTTTGAATTATTAAGTTTAAAAAAGTTTTCTAGTGAATTCTTTCAACCTTTTGGAGCAATACGAAAAGCAGTAAAGTTGCGTTTACTGTTCTCTTTTGTTAATTAAGCCAAAAAGTTTTCCATTTACAAAATATAAAAATAAAGGAGCCAACAATGAATTCTTTTGACCATTAAAGATGTTCTTGGTAGCAGTATCTCAAAGGTATTCCCTTTTTTTGTGCAGCTCTTTTAGTTCTCTGGAACTCTGGGGGCTTTTATCCTCAATTCAAAAAATGTTATTCCAAAACATGAAGCGAAAATTTTTAATTCAATAATTAACATGATTGCAACTTGGTAAAAGAGAAAGCTAAATACCTGTCTATTTGACTATATGATTATACACTAAAATCGTTTATTCGACAAACATAGCATACTTTTGGGAGGCATAAAAGTTTGATACACCCAGTGCTGGGCAAAATACTAATTTGGTGTATTTAAAATACAAAATACATGACAGTTGTGTATATAAAATACAAAATTTTTTTTGTCCACGTATTTAAAATACAAAATACTGCATTCTGAAAGCAAGTATTTGAAATACAAAATACAGTGTAACAAAAATATATATTTAAAATACAAAATATTTTTAATCAAAAAAGTTTTTATTTCCATTCATAAGCACCAGCTTTTCAAATGTGGTATCAGACAAACAACCTCTTGATGGCGAATGGATAAGACCAGCTATCGAAAAAATCTAATGATTTATTAGTAAAAAATTATATTTTATTGAAAGAGAAATAACGGAATTAAGAATGAAGTGACAATGAAAAAACATTTGACCAAAGACTATATAAGTTATATTCAAGTCAACATCTGATTGACATTTTTTTCTCTTCTTGTTTAGATCAAAATGTCAAAAGCTGTATTTTCCTTAGATTTTATTTGTTCATTGTTTAACTTTCTGAAAGCTTCTCAATTTGTATGTATTCAGTTGCGTTTACTTTACACAGGTACTTTGCGTTTGATAAATAAGTTGTAGTATTGATATTTTTTTTGGAAATAAAACAGTAACAAAGTTTTGCGCTTTTAGTTGATGTATGAGTGGAATATTTTCTAACATAAATTAAAAATGTATTTTGAAAAATGTATTTTGAGAGCACAAGTATTTGAAATACAAAATACTCAAGCGCTTGGTATTTAAAATACAAAATACAAATACAAAATGCGTATTTGCATTTCAAATACATGTATTTCAAATACATGTATTTCAAATACTGCCCAGCCCTGGATACACCATAAACACCATCTGCCGTTGTCACCAAATTGCAAAACAATCGAAACCAAACTTAATTCACTTCAAACGCTTAAATAATTGTAAAAGTGGCATCTATTACAAAGCCAACAGTTCGTAAACCTCGACTTGTGTATGCGCTTGTCAGTAAAAATAAAAGTTTTTAAATTAGAAAATTCCTTGAGCTTTTCACCAAATGTTTTCAAAAGAAGTCTTTAATTTGAACAATGGAAATTTATAGTACAATTTTATAGCTAAAGCATATTTGTAGGTTTTTTTTGTTTGTTTTTCGCTTTATTGTGTTTTGCCGAATTGGAGTTCAAAAACCCTTTAAGTGTCATTGCCCATGAAATGCTGATGTTACCACGACACACTTTTCATTTGTTCGTACTGCTTTTTGATTATCACAAAAATAATACACTCTGGCTTACCAGAACAACACGAAGTGTATTCAAAGTGTGACTGCCAAATTTAATTGAGCTGAATTGCCAAACAGACTCTAAAGCAGTGTATGAAAACAAACAGTGTCATTGGAAAATGTTTTTAGCAATAGTAATTATTTGTACGAAATAAATAATAAATAAATACTTATAGAGAGAAAACAAATTTGTTTTTATTATCATCTCTTTGCTCTGACATAGTACGATATAATCGTACAATTCTGAAAACGTATTCCCCTGATTATGGTATAGTGTTAAAAGTTCAAACATACATACGTATACATAATTTTTCCTTCTTTGTTCTTCTTCTGTCTGCTGCATTTGACTGAAATTAGGATTTGCTAATATTGTTTTTGTTTTTCTTACGGCAAAGTTCGAAACAAATGAATATGAAATGTTTTGTTTCGTTTCGTTTGTCTTCACACACTGCTCTCAACCAAACAATGTAAAACATTCACCAAATGAGATACAAAATTGGCAACATTTTTGCTGCCATTCTATTTTATTTGTAGCACAGAAACTCAAATATTTAGTGTAATTTGCATTTGATGGAAGGTGAGCGGAGCTCACATTTAGTTTTCTTATTTAATTAAAATCAAATGTTAATTAAAATAAAATCATATTTCATTTACAATTTTAATTAGAAATTCGGAGATGAATCGATTATGGTAGATTTCATAAAATTTAAATAAAATATTTATTATATAAAGCATAAAGCCTTTTCACACTTATCAACATCTAACATCAATTTGCGATGATGTTGAAATTTCCCCATAAGAAATATACAGGACTGAAAACCAACATCTTTATAAAATCAACATCTTTCGATTATTTTAGTGCCATCACTGAAAAATTTTAAATTTAATGACATTCACAATTATAAAAAAAAAAAAAAAAATTACAGTCGAACTCCGTTATAGTGAACTTCTATACCATGAAATTATGAACTAAAATCAAGTACACAGCTTTTTCGTTCCACTTTCAATGTATTTTGATCTCCGTATAATGAATTTCCACACAAAGAATTTTTGCTTTAAAATGAAAACAATTTTGGAAACAAAACTACATTTTAAGTGTGTTTTTGTCTCCATATTTGTTAGCAACACTATTTATAAAGAAAATATGTTATATTTTTGGCATTCCCAAAGTAATGAAAATGAAAATGAAAAAGTTTATGATTTGACTTTTAACATCAGTTGACCGAGTTCAGTGAACGAAAATGATGCAACGAAGTAGTATTTCTCTTAAAAAAAGTTATTAGTAATTAAGAGAGTTGAAGAAGGGACATCAAAGAAAAAAGATATGGCTAAAGAGTTTGGAATTCTTGCCAGTACTTTACCAAACATTTTAAAAAACAAGTCAGTTATTCAAAAAGAATGTAGAACACAATCATTTAAACATTCAGCGTAAGAGACTTCGAACTTGTCTTTAGGAAGCCATTGACGAAGCAATGCTCTTAACTTGATGTACTACGATTTTTCTTGGAGATGAAGAGCAACATTCCAACAAATGTATTTAAATGTCTTAATGTAAACGAAGCTTTTATTGATAAAGAAAAAGGGAAAAATGTAGTTCGAACCTGATTATTTTAAATAAATAAATATATCTGTATAATGAAGTTTCTATATTGTGAAATAATTTTCTGTCCCCCTGGACATTCACTATAGGAAAGTTCGACTGTATTTACATTTCTGTAAAAAAGTTTCGAGCTGAGTAATAAAAAACGGTTTTTATTTTTAGGTGTGTTAATATTGTTTTTGGAAAAGAAATGTTATAAAACAAAAAAAAAAAATAAAAAAAACTTGTACCACTTTTCTCCAGTACAAATGAGGAAAAAGAAACCAGCCACTAGAAAATCCGACAAAATTCGAAAGTTTCGCCAAATTTTTTATAATTTTTTCTAGTTGTGGTTTAAAAAATAGTTTTGTTTAAATATTTAAGTATTTTTTATACTTACATATGTACATGTACATACATATGTAAATAAAAGAATTTTTTATTGCCTTTTTGAAGCGAATACAAATTTGGGCAACCTTTCCTTGTAAAAAACGGATAAGTACTCATGTACATACATATGTACATATGTATCTATGTTATTCTTTATGAATGGATGTGTTTAAATGATATACACACATACATGTGTACATACTTTTAAAATACAAAAATATTTTCTTTTAAGAAACACACAATGTATGTACATATGTATGTTGTGCGTATATAAGCCAAATTATTTTATTCAAGGTTAAAAAATTATATTAAAAAACAGTGGAGTATATCGTACTGAGAATGTAAATGTATATCCCAGCAAACACATCGTTACACTCAAAGTGTTTATTGGAAGCACATGTATGTATGTATGTAGGTGACAAAAACCAGGTGCTACTTGCAATCCAAGGAGCTGCTGCATTTTCTGATATTTATTAGATTTGAAAACAAAAATATTTAGAGAAGAAGACCACAAAACGACCTGCATTTGCAGATTTGGCGGCACTTTCCCGTATAAGTTGTAATTTGACAAATATTCAAAACCAAAAAACTGTATGGAAAACCCCTCCCCAGGGAGGCACAACATATTTCTACTGCATATACAACAACACACACCAATAACAACAACAACAATCTATTCTCTAGAGTTTATGATCAACACACGATTTAGCATCTGATTATCAGCCGACTACCCCAAATAAGCCTTTGATTTAGATACTTTCTGTTTATACACACACTATTGCTCCCTTTCAATTATACCACTCGTGGATGTTGTTGAATAACTACAAATCGAGTCAATTTCAGCCAAGGCGACAAGTTATTCCTCTACAGTGTTCTTTCTTGTCTCTGCATGGTAATGCATTCACATCACCAAGAACGGCAACAACAATTTTCAAGATCTCCTTAAACAGCATTATTTATCTGAACAATTCTGCGTGAAATATGTATTCTTTAAAAGGTTTAACCAGAATTAAATTTAAAATGAAAAGTTTTTCAAATAATAAAAAAAAAGAAAACATTCTTATACAGAAAACGGTGCACGTGAAGAATTTGATGTGCGTGCGTGTGTACGTGAGGCATGTTTAAAAAGAAAGCAACAAAATGTTAATTTGTTGTGGCAGCTACTCTTTAAAAAATTTGCAAAGAAAAAAAGCAAAAAACGCAACTTGATATTACGTGCTTAAGTAGAAGGAAAAAATGACGCTTAGAAAGTGAAATGTGTGCTACTTTTTGTTATTATCTTGTGCATACTCTTTTCATGGTATTCATGAAAAAAAAAAAAAATGTGTGTTAACTGAGATAATTATTTTGTTTCAATTTCTTTAAAGAAAAAGGGCCAAAATTTGCAGTCATCTTTAAGCGTCAAGTGTGAAATAAAAGCAAATGGTTTGATCATCCAATACTTCCAGTTTTAAGGTTGAAAAATTGAAAGACAAAAAATAATTAACTGACAATGTTTAGACCTAAGGTATACTAAATTTGTTTTGTTGCTTATTTCAACTTTGTAAATAGCAACAACGGCAGCCCTAAATGACACAATCAATGATAAAAAAAACATAAAATTTGTCTCATTACATGTCATGTACAGTAAAGCGTAATGAGTGTTGCCGATAGTTGTATGATTTTGTTGTTCTTTTTATTTATTCTCTTTCATTCAAGCCCACGCTCCAGTAGCCCACTACCGCAATCAGCATGGCTTTTGGAATATTTCAAAACTGATATTTTCAGGAAAAATTGTTATACACATTTTAAGGCTGTTTTAAAAGCAAATGGGTCAAAGATTTTTAAACAAGAAAATCATAAATATATCAAATGTTTTATTAATATCGACCTTTTTAAATTAGATAAATTAATTCCTTTTATGGTGTCCAACCAAAATGGGCTTTCAAGGTCATTAGTGAATGAAAAGATAAACTAATGACCTTGAAAGCCCGTTTTCGTTGGACACCATAAATGGAATCAATTTAAAATCATAAATATTTGTTGCAGTCTTAACAAGAAACATAAAGAATTCATGTATAATATAATATTTTAATTCAATATTTCGATACGATTGAGATATCGAAGTGTTGAATAAAACAAGCAGTTAAAAAAAAAGAAATGCGGTCGGGGGAACCCCGTTTTTTCTCCATCTTCGAATGTAATACAAGGTGAAATCTGTATATTTTACTTTGTGTTGTTTTTAAAATTTTAAAATTTTATATGCTTCTAAAAATTTTTGGAACGTTTTATTTTTTTACTTTTGACGAAGAAAATTTTTCAATATTGCTGTTTTTTGTTGTGACATACTTTACTTTAGTGACATCTATCAACTGATAGTGTTCGTTTTCACAACTAATTAATATTTATTGGTAGGTGTCTCCGCTGACAGCAGCGGAGACACCGCCCATCATACACAATTGTTTGTTGACAGATACACCAATACATATAAACAGCTCACACGCTTTCGTAACGATTTCTACTAATTTGCACTACCAGCAAGCCGCGTTAAGGAACTTCGTTCCAAAAAAAAAGCTCGAATTATTAAGTTAAAATATGAAACAACAAAAGTCGAAAAATTAGCATCAAGAATTTATATATAGGGGGAATATTGAATATTTGATTTGCCCATAAGGAAAACATTAGGCTACAGTGGTAGCTGAAAAATTTGAAGTTCAAATTTTGTTCGCTTAATATATTCAAAGCTGAAAATTAAACTCTATTAACGTTGTGCATTTTTTAAGACTCTTGATTAAAAAAATGAAGCTGTGAGTTTTTTTTTTAACCCCTTACTTTCCGTTTGAGTTGTGAGTTAAAAAGGGACCAAAAGCGCAGTTTAAAAAGGTGTCACAAAGAATGCCAACGGCATCAAAAAAAAAAAAGGTTAAATTTATCCTTTATCACCACAAAGGCAACGCTGACAGCAGTAGAGTTTAAAAAATTGTGCGCTCTTTAGAAAAATGTTCGCTCTCTCTCTCTCTCTCTCTTCGTCCTCTTGCTTTTAAATAATCCAAGGCAAACCTTTGCACAGCATAACTGAAGCACCAAACCAACACTTTTAACAAACTTTCGCTTGGTCTGACCACATCCTAAGCTTGTCAGTTACTTTCTTCAACACCATAGTGAATACTGGCTCATACTCGCATTTGCCTCAACGACACTGAAAAAGTGTTGAGGCGTCTTAACAAGCAGCAGTTTTGCTTTCGCTGAAGTACTTTCTTTTCTTTCTGCTAAATTTATGCAGCAGTGAAAAGTGAAAAATAAGAATTTAATTTCAAAACTGTGGAAATATTTAATAAACCATAAAACTATGACTTGCAAGAATTTTGTGTAGGAAAATATGAAACATGAGTTGTAATCTCAAGGATAAGAATGTAGCAACTAAAAATAAGCTCATTAAAAATGTATCATTATTTTAAGTAACAAATTACTCTTCTGAAGGATGTACACAAAGAAAAAAACACAAAAAGGAATTAAGACCAGCAATTATGTATGTACAGAAAGACGCTTAGAAACGCTACAGGAAGGCTTTAATAATTTCTTCCTATTAAAGCTTTACGTAAAAGTAGGAATCTGATAACTATTCTAATAGTTTCAAACTAAGAGTTGAAAAAAGAAAAGAAGAAAATTGTTAAGCAGAACAAAAATTGTAACTGCCTGTTCATGTATAAAACAAAATAGTCTTCGTTTGGAAATATGTTGGCAAAAAACAAAAACATTTTTCAGCGCTCTTCAATAAAAACTAACCAAAAAAAAAAAAATATTTTACATACATTTATATTAAATTCCTTTTCAGGCTCAAGTTCAACGCTTGGTTTGTCACTTTTAAATCAATATTAATTGAGTAAAGAAAAGTTTTTTTTTGGAGATAATAAAAGAATTGCTATATCAATTTAAATTTGGTATCGTCAAATTATTTACTAAGGGACCTCAAGAGTTTACTTAATTAATATTGATTTAAAAGTGACAAACCAAGTGTTGAACTTGAGCCTGAAAAGGAATTTAATATAAATGTATTTAAACTTATTATAGTTCAATAAATGAACTTAATTATTTATTTGCTTTAAGAGCCAATTGAAATGTATTAATTCAGATCCAAAAATGAACCTTTTCAAAAAATATTTGCTGTATTTCTCAGCTGTCTATATGCCGACGACATTTCGTTGGTGCTAATCAACTCATCAGAAGACTTGAAAAATTCAAACAAACTTTCAAGAATTTTTCAAGTCTACTGATGAGTTGATTAGCACCAACGAAATGTCGTCGGCATATAGACAGCTGAGAAATACAGCAAATATTTTTTGAAAAGGTTCATTTTTGGACCTGAATTAATATAGTTCAATTAAATTAAAATTTCAGTAAAAAAATATTTTATTATGTGAACTGCAGTTAAGACAGGATGTGTATGTTTTCCCTGCTGACCTCTCATTGGTGCCCACGAACAGGTCAGGAAATGGTGGATAAGAAAATAGAAATGAATTGTTATCATCTTCTTTTTTGCGATCTGTGATATCAGCCACAGCCATATTATTGCGGAGCAGTTAGACACCTCCCTCGCGTCCAGTCGAAATGAGCTCGAAGTAGAACCCTCGGCAAGTGGACTATGAATTTGCCTTCGCAAAGGACGCTGAATCACCTTGACGAAATCAATTCGAACCGGTTTTGCTTTTTACTAATTTACTGCTTTATGCCATTTTCGTTCCTACAGCAAATGCCAACATTTTGAATTTTGTATGGCAACCAAAATTCTGAAGGGCGCTGTTTTGTATTTTTTTTTTTTTTTTTTTTTTTAACTTGTAGTGATGGTGACATTTTCTGTTGATCTTAGTTCTTGTAAAACCTTAAAACGGGCATTTAAGAAAAAACAACAATATAAATGCGTGATATTGTTTAGGAACAAAAATGGTAGAAGTAACTTTTTTGTTTTCAGGTTCATGAAAAAATCAAGCTGAAAAAATCAAGGCACAGAAATTAAAATCACCTCTGAAAAACATAAAATCAAGCTGATTTCCCAATTTTCTAGCTTATTTAAATTTTTTTTTTTTTTTTGTATTTCCAATTTGCTTTCGAAATTTGCATAAACTCATTTCAGCATATTAAAATATAAAATTTTTTTGACACAAACAAAAATTTGATAACCTAAAATATTCCAACTAAAGCATTCATTTTATTAAATTAAAAATAAATTAGAATAAGAAATTATTTTTTTTAAAGGAGAGTTAAAAGAAAGAAGTAGAAAACATTTAGAGCAGCCTGTATCGGTAAAACAAATAAAATGTGTTGAAACGCAATCGCCACCAATGACAAAAAAAAACCAAAAAACAACACAATACCAGTGATTTAAACGGACACATTTCCCGTACAATAACAATAAAAGAAAAACGCAACACAAAGAAGGTCACATTTTAAATAAATAAATAAATAAACAAAAGAAGAAGAAAAAATAAACAAACAAAAAAACACAAAATCGGGATAAAATAGCAAAAATAAATTAAACTGCGTATTAATGTTGACTATAAATGGGTTGTAGCAGTTAAAACAAACAACTCACACACACACTCAAAACCCGGAAACGGAAACAGACAAATCTACGGAAACTACAAAAACAACTGCCGCAATCAGGTTGCAGTAAAAGAACACAAATGGTTTTATAGAATGAGCAAATAAATAATAAATGAAAACGGTGAATTCAACAATAAAATATGATGTAAACGGAAATTTATTTATGCAAAGCAAAAAAGAAAACAACAATCTGTTAAAAGTTTACAAAAGAAATAAATAAAAACGCCAAAATGTTGCTGAATTCAAATTCACAAACACTTCACCATTATCTCTCTAACTTAATGGCATTCCAATCAATAAAATCATAAAATTCTGTTTCCGCTGGCCGGCGAGGTATTCAGCAAAAAGCATAAGTTGTTCTTTATCTTATCACAGAAGTTAAAAATCGAACATAAGACAGTAAAAAAAAAGTTTATAATACAACCAGCAAACAAGCTGACCTAAGCAACTTTTTACAAAACTTTGTGTTGAACAGTTTTGCGACAAGTGGGCCAACTCTCTTTCTTCACCACAACATGAATGCGGCACAAAGTGGTGGCGCTGGTGGCGGCGGAGGCATGGGCAAGAAGGGTTCCCAAATGGAGGTAAAACTTGTAAAGATTTCTAATGGATTCTGTCTTTTTTTTTTTTGTGGTATTAAAATACTCACTGTCAATTTGCCTGCTTCGATCCTGTTCGAGCATTCGTTGAAATACATTTAACATAGAAAAAAATTGCTAGATGTTATTTTTGTCTTAAATTGATTCAGGCAAGCGCTCGACCAGGTTCGATAACGTGAAACTGTCATGCAGCCAATTTACACGAGATTATTTTTTGGTCCTCATAACTTTTGTTCTTTCCAAAATACAGGCGACTAATTCATCTGGCATAAAATTGTATACGTATACACAGCTTTATGTGTGTTAGTGTTGTTTGTTGTATTTTAGTTGACATTTGTTTGAGCTCCATATTCAAGGCCAACATCCATATTCAATTATGCTCATGTGTACACCAAAATAGATGATCACAGATTAAATTTGCTCTGAAACACCCCAAACCTGTGTTTTTTTTACAGCTGTGTATGTGTTAGTTTTGTTCTGCTAATGCGGGCTTTAAGCTGGTTGAAAAATTGTGCCAACCAAAAACGACTCTCTTCGCCGAAAATGCCACCAAGCTGCCAGTATAAACATCAAGCCGCATAATTAATCTCGCGTATATTACAGAACAAAGTACAAGGTGGCGCAAAAGTAATCCTCCTATCAGAAAATGCTATAGATTTTGCGATTGGCCCCTAATGTCAGTTCTGTTTTGACATTTGTGTAGTAAACACATGCGAAATACACGTTAATAAACAATGTTACGCTACACTCAGTGCCCCGCTTTCTCACAAATACGATCCCGACATTTTGGGAGAGACATCTTACCAGACATAACCCAATTATGGGGCGTATGCTGGAGGAAACTAAGGAACTTTGTGAATGACACAGAGTTCCTATAGACCTATTGGTCAAACTGTATCACGGTAAATCCACGGAGCGCACAACAAGCCTATACTGGCTTAGGTGTATGTCGCAAGACATGGGCAGAAGAACACCTCCTCTCAACCTAACCTAACCTAACCTACGCTACACTGCTCCAGAGCGCGGAATATTGGTGACTATTTATTTGACCAATAATCGGTCGGTGACTTTGGCACAACATGAATTTCGTCGCAGATTTCCTGGCCGTCCAACGCCTACTGGTGCAACACTGCGACGTTTAGCCGCTCGCCGCGAAAAGACTGGCACAACACGAGATGCTGCCAGGCGTGGCAGACCCCGGAGTAGCCGTTCTGCAGAGAATATTGCTGCTGTAGCCGAGGATGTAAATGGTGAGCGCTACAGAGCAATGATCAACGAGTTCTTTTTGCCGCAACTTGATTAATTGGAATTGGAAAACATGTGGTTCCAACAGGATGGTGCTACAGCACACACTGCACGTGCCACAACCGATAGGCTGAAGGATGCATTTCCCGGGCGCCTTGGCGATTTGCACTGGCCAGCAAGATCGCCTGATTTGACTGCTGCAGACTTCTTTTTGTAGGGCTTTTTGAAGTCGGGGGTTTATGTCAACAAGCCTCAGACTTTTGCAGCTCTTAAAGACAATATCCGTCTAGAATGTGAGGACCCATCGCCGGAAGTTTTGGCCAATGTGATGGAAAATGCTATAAAAAGGCTCAAATGACAATCAATTGTAGCGGCGGCCATTTATATGACATCATATTCTCGACTTGATGTAAAAAAATTAAAAGACCAAATAGAAATAATCCACAAGAAGAATCAAAGTTTTTCATTTTTGTTTTAATTACAGCCAAAAAACATCGGAAGGTTATTTTTGCGCCACCCTGTATGTGTCTGCTGGTGGTCAGGAAGAGCATCTTACATTGAATAATGTTGATTTTGCCGTTCGGTAAGTTCGGCTTTATTCCCTCGAAAGTGAGCAGTATCTTGTGCTGATCATTTACATGCATTTAAAAATATTTTAAACTATGATTGAGCTAACAATGTTATGATCTCATTTGCGTGTTACAAACATAACGATTGCAGTCGTTGTCACTTTAAGGCATAAGCTTTGTTATAAAAAAAAAACCCCGAAGAACGAAGAAAAACGAAAATATTCCAATGCCTGATTTCAACAACTGTTCCCCGTATCAGTTCAGTCACTGCAACTTCTACGTGACACATACCTACTTCATGCCATGGCCATTTGAACAAATAAAAATGTTTATTTATTTTATGTACACAAAACAATAAAACTTGTTGATTATGAGAAGCATAAAAAAAATTTGTTGTTTTTGTAAAAGAGGAAATGTCATCGCTCATTTAAACGTCGTTCTTTTTTCTCTTGCCATTTCATGTTGAAAATTAATTCTATTTTTATGATTTGTTGACTTGATTGAGTGAGTGATAACGGTGATGAAGTCCACCATAAAATAAAATTAATTTAATGCCTTGTTTCACTCAACAAACACGAACTTAAATAAATGACAAAGAACGTTACACTTGGCAAAGGTGGTGATGACGGTCATCATTGGCCCATTGAATGAGAACTTTAATCTGAAATACTAAAACTAACAATAGGATGAGCTGCAGAAATAGCAAAGTAGAGCTGTTTGTTGATTTTACAATTAAATTTTTGTCGTTAGGAATGATTTTGCTTCTTCAGGCTTGAGGTCGGGTAAAAATTGTTTCATGTAAAAGAGGTTTGTTATAAGAAAATATGCATGTACATTAAGGCCTCGATTTGTAGGGATTAAAGTTTGTCGATATTATGGCAACACAGTTCTTCGATAGCTTTTGGCTTGGCAAAAACAAATTTCTACAACAACATAACACAAAATTAATGTTCGGATCACATTTATTCAAACTTTTTGAATGAGGGTGGCCCTAAGGCGGCGTGCTTTGGCATCGTTGTGTTCGAAAAAAACTATTGGAAACTATCACACTAATGAATCGCAGGGTAACCGTAAAGGAGTCAAATATTGCCCAGCCACATTGAGATGGTGTTTCAACATTGTAAACTCTTGGTCTTAATCACTGTCAGATAAAGCCATTAGATTTGGATTTAAAAGAAGGTTAAAATTATTTTTTGACATAAGTTACAGACATTTTGTTTATGCTCCTCTCTTGAAGAATTCTATTGATTGAACGTTATTTATGTTATTAACATTAATTTTTTTATACAATTTTATTATACAATTATTTAAATGCATAAAATCATTTCTTCTCTTTACAGGTAAGTGTTACTATGTGTGCTTCTTCACGAGCCCACAAACATGGAATGGTAAATATCTTTGCAGCAAAACATAACCTTCTCAAAAATTTTCCGGTACTAATAGCCTTTTTACACCGACTGACATCCACGTGAAACGCATGGGAGATATTGAAAATGGGAAACAGTCGTTTACATTGACAACATATTTCATCTTTCATTTATTTAGATTTCAAAAAAAAAAGAAGACGCAAATTTTTTGTGAAAAATAAAAAAGGAAGGACTTTTGAATTTTTTCTTTCCATAGGTCAAGCCATATGTTCTATACTCTCCATATTGATTGACAATACGATGGGCTTTCTTTAGTTAAAATGAATTTATTTATAATTAATTAAAAATTATAACGAAATACATGTTCCGCTCATTTGTTTTTTGTGTTAAATTTGTTTTCTGAAATGTCATTTTGCTAGTGGTGGTACAAAAGCAATCGATTTTCTGCCATACGATGGGCTTTCTTATGCACTGCAATTAAAATGAATTTATTTATACATATGTATGTAATTAATTAAAAATTATAAGAAAATACATGTTCCGCTCATTGTTTTTATGTTAAATTTGTTTTCTGAAATGTCATTTTGCTAGTGATGGTACAAAAACAATCGATTTTCTGCAATTATTTTAGTGATGGTATTAAAAAAATCGAAAGATGTAAGATGGAACAAAATGAGAAAGGATCATCTTCTGCTGATGTAGAAAGATGTAGAATTTTCGCCCTGTACAATTCTTATGGGAAGATGTAAACATCTTTGCAAATTGATGAAACATGTAAGATGTGCGTCAGTGTAAAAAGGCTATAAATTGTTATACAACTCATGTAATGAAACTCATTAATTGTTAATTCTTTCAAGTCTTATAAGTAGTAATAATAAGAAAAAGTTTTAGCCGGCAGGAAATCATAACCCAGACGAAATCAACCCAACTGTTCAAATTGCCAAAAATTCGAAAAAAAATCGTTTGCAAGAATTAAAAAAAAACACCTTATTCAAAGTTCTATATTAATATTAGTGTTTAGATCCAGAAAATACTAATAACACTGTGCTAGTTTTTTACTTCGTCAGCTAAAATTGCTTTAACATTTTGCTGAAATTTTAATTTTACGGAACTATAACATTTTACATACATTTATATTAAATTACCTTTCAGGCTCAAGTTCAACAATTGGTTTGTCACTTTTTAAATCAATTTAAATTAAGTAAAGAAAAGTAAAATTTTTATAGCTACGTGGACAACCGGCTGTTTCTGGGTAGCAAACACCCTTCATCAGCACCCCTTGGACGTTTATTGCTTTATTTTGCTAAGCAAACAAAATGTTTCTTCCATACTACTTGCATTTTTTTTAATTTTTGAGGTTGCGTCTGGTGGCCGTTTGAAACTACAATTTTTGATTTTTTTGTGAATAACTGCCAAAGTTAAGCACCGATTTTAGCTATTTATGGCTTGTTTTGTTTGAAACTTTATTTGTTATGAATGTATGAAAATTCATCAGCATAACTTTATTTTTAGATTTTTTATGCTGCTTTAAAGAAGAAAAAATTTCGAACTTTTGCAAACAAATTTAATATTTTTCATCGAAAAAATTCAAATGTGAACTTAATTCCCTATTTGCTTTAAGAGTCAACTGAAATGTATTAATTCAGGTCCAAAAATGAACCTTTTGAAAAAATTTACTTTCTTTTTCAGCTGTCTATATGCCGACGACATTTCGTTGGTGCTAATTAACTCATCAGAATTCATGGGAATTATGGAATAAGTAGTTAAGTTTCAAACAAACTTTTAAGAATTTTTCATGTCTACTGATGAGTTGATTAGCACTAACGTCGTCGGCGTATAGACAGCTGAAAAAGACAGTAAGAAATTTTTTTTAAAAGGTTCATTTTTGGACCTGAATTAATCGAAAAAATTTTAAGCTTCAAAAATACTAAACCGATTAGAAAGCTTTTAAATTTTATTGCCGAATTTTGGTTTTTATATTTTTTTCAATTGTTCTGGAAACTAGTATCCAGAATATCCGACCTTTTTTATTTAATTTTATACGGTTTATTAATTTAAGTTCAAGGTCACTTTTATTTATTTTTAAAAGTTTTTCGATATGTCGATACTCCCTTGTGTATCTTCTTCAGGAAAATGTGTTTTCTAATATATTATATTTATATTAATTCAGGTCCAAAAATTAACCTTTTCAAAAAATATTTGCTGTACTTTTAGCTGTCTATATGCCGACGACATTTCGTTTGTGCTAATCAACTCATCAGTAGACTTGAAAAATTCTTACAAGTTTGTTTGAAACTTAACTACTTATTTCATAATTCCCATGAACAGAATGAGAATCAGAAATGTTCATACAAATTTTTAACACAGCAAACATTTCTTTTTTCGTTTTGCAACGAAATTTTATAAAATTTTAGAAAACACATTTTCCTGAAGAAGATAAACAAAGAAGTATCGAAATATCGAATAACTTTTAAAAATAAATAAAAGTGAAATTGAGCTTAAATTAATAAACCAAATAAAATTTATTTTAAATTAAACGAACATATGTTGTTCTAACTCCTCCATTTTTAAGATAACGGTATATCTCAAAAACAAGAGTGGTTAGCACCACTGAATTTAGCGCACCGGAATAAGGTTTAGCCATTGGGGTGCCTCGTCTGTCGGAAAAATAAGTTTCAAATTCAAGCACAGTGTAATTGATATAAAAAAAAGGGCAGAGTAAAACCAAATATTAAAAATACCACACTACAATTTAATCTAAATGATATTTTATTCTTCAATCAGTCGCTATGCGTTCCAATCATTTAGTCAGTTTTCAGGTTAGTTTGCCAGCACCTCTTTTACCAATTGAATTCCTTTATTTTTTCAAACCTGTTTACTGAAACGACAAAGTTTATGCTAAATTTCTATAGCCCCATAGTGTTAGTTCGTTGTAGGAATGGAAGGTTGCAGTATCAAATACAGTAAGTCAATATTGCGAATCAACTACAGATATCGCTGAAATTTTTAATTTGATAGCATTAAGTGTTATTTTGTTGTAACCATTATTTTTGGAGTTATTGGAAAATCAAATTAGCGGTTATAATATTTTCCTTCATACATTTTGTTGTCAATGGTAAGAGAAAAAAAATTTCTATTTGGTTGCGTATCTCTTTTTTGTATCGCTTAGAATTCTCTGCACACTCCACTCAAACAGTTGCAAAAATAATCTTTTGTCTTAAACTCTTTCGTAATGTGTATATAATTTAAGTAAATTTTCATTTTATTTTCTATGTTTTGTTAATACTAAAATTTCATTTGAAGCCATTAAGCAAATGAATGCAAACAATATTCCTTTAATTTCCCGTTTTTGCCACATGAAAATTTTCAATATCCTCTCTACCGTCTATTTGTCTTTCACTATCTAATTGTTTCCTATTAAAATATTTACACTTTTTACTTTTCTCTTCTATTTTACCTCTAAAATCTGTTTTTGTCTTATTCACAGATTGCTGTTCTTGTCACTATATTTTTCGTTGTTTTTTTTTAGGCATTTCCACAAACAAAAAGCATGAGAAAGATAAATGACAAGAGCAGGATGTAGAAGTAAAGCACAGTCGTTCATAAAAAAATAAATTATTCAGATAATTGAATGTAAAAAAAAAAAATTAAACAGTAAACAAAAGCTTATAAAATTTTACAGAATATGAATGGAAAAAAAAAATCATGATGTAATAATGATATGTATTATTTTTTAAAGGGCAATGCAGACTATAATAGTCTGTGTATTAAATTTAATACTGTAACTGTGTAACTGTGTATTAATACCTGCCAAAAATTAAAATAATACGTGCAAGTGTGATGGTGTGAATGCAATGTGTTGTGAAAACGAGAAATAATACGATAAAAAATTTACATCCCATAACACTTCACCGTTTTTTCAAAAATTTTCTAAACGATAATACATTTCATTCGATCAGGGTTGTTTTTTTTTTAACACAAGCAGCTGTTGAAAAATCTACTAGCCAGTTGTTTTACAGCCGATGGCGTGCCGTCACTGATGGCATTTGATTTCGTTATGCAAGGGTTCGAAATTGGGAATTTGGTTACCGGGGATACAAATGTATTTTGCTGTAGGCTGTATTTAGAAGATAAAATATTTTTGTGTTATTCAATTTGGTTCTGTTTTACATGACTATTATTTTAGCTGCTGAATAGTTTTTAGCGCCGGCACGTCCACCGCCAACATGAAATTGCTCTTCCGCCGTCGTGTAAAGTTTTATGTTGACACGTTTATTCTGTGATTAAACGTATGTATGATTAACGTATGTACATACATAATGCAACAGCTGTTTTCTTTTGCACTCAATTTTTTTATTTTATTTGAAGTGTGATGGTGTGACTGTAAAATGTAATTTACGTTAGACTTTTTGACAGTCGCAAGAAATCTAATTATACTTTCATCTCATAAAACTCGATAAAAGTATTTATACTTGTATAATAGTCTGAATTGGCCTTCAGCAACAGATCTGTAGCTAAATCAAGCTTGAATTCGTGCTACGTTATTTTTGTTGTCGATATTAAATAGAAAAGACAAAGAAGACTACATCTTTACTTGTTTCCAGCGCATTTCCTTAAAAGCATTCCAGTGTCAATACATTGAAAATTTATTGACAAATGATTGTTTGACATATTTGAGCACACACACACACAAAAGTGATAAGATTATAAACGATTGAATTTCTAAAAAGGATTTTGAGAGAAAGTTACCATGAGGGTAAAAAATATAATTTCATTCAATTATATTTTTACCGCCTAGAGCTTTGTAGTTTTAAGTTAACAGCAAGTTAATTAAAATATATTAGCAATACTAGCCCTGTACTCTTGATGAGTAACCATCACTTCAAGGTTAGATTATGACATTGAGCCTTACGTATATCCCTGCAAAAATATCGATTTACCTGGCAACCAGGTTGTAAGCGAAATATAACGTATTACCGCTTACCAACCTGTTCCGGCATCACATGAGTTTTATAAACAATAGCCCACTTGGTAGGTTTTTTTTTGCCCGCTTATTATTAGCTTATTTCGAACTACCCTGGGAGCACAAATATCATGTTGGCATCACATGAATACTCTCCCTCTTACGGGAATGCAATTGCTTTAGGCAGCATCTCTCTTTTGCCAGAACTGATACGTACAGAATTAGTTTTTGAAAGAAAATAATTACACCCCCAGTGAGAATAAAGAGCCTTGAATAAAAAAGAATAAATAATTACTTATATCTTTTGTTTTTGTATTGCCTCTTTTTCGATGTGTATTGTAATAAAACCGAGAGGTTCGAAATATATAGATCAAAAATAGGAGAAGTTTTATTACAATACACATCAAAAAAGAGGCAATACAAAAACAAAAGATATAAGTAATAAACTATAATTGATGGCAATACAAAAGAAGAATTATTAAGAGTAAATAAAATTATCTGCTGATAATCTCCTGCTTTGTCAAAATCTAGGCAACTAATGAGATAAATTTGGTTCTTTTGTTTAGCGTTGCTGTTGTTACTATATATTTTAAGTCTCAGATGTTATTTTTACTTTTGTTTTTCTTTTTTTTACTTTAGGTCTTAAAAATAGACCTTAATGCTTTCTCTAAAAAAAAGAAAAATCTAAAAAGAATGTTTGAAGCCCAATTACTTATTCCAAAATTCTCATGAACAAAATGAGAATCAGAAATGCTCAAACATTTTACGTCTTGCAACACCTTTACTTTTTATAGCGCTTATTAACAACGGGTGACCTTTGGTTACCAACAACTTCTATTCTTGAAAGTATCAAAAAGGAAAAGATTTTGAATATTCAACAATGAACTTAATTATTTATTCGCTATAAGAGCCAATTGAAATTTATTACTTTAGATCTAAAAAATAGACCTTAAGGCTTTCTGTCTGTTATCTTTTTTTTTTTTTTGGTTTTTTGCAGCATTGTGCACTTCGATTTCAAATCAAAACTTTCATCCATTTTCAATCTCAATTTTGAAGAACACTTATACTGTCATAGCACCCAAAGAAATACACGATTTCGATAGCACTTTTAAAAATGGTTTATTTATAAAAAGATAAACTAAGGACCTTGAAAGCCCATTTTGGTGGGACACCATAAAAGGAAACAATTTATCTAATTTAAAAAGGTCGCAGTTAACAACACATCTAATATGGTTATCATTTGTGAACAATAATTGTGTAACATTTGATTATACTTTGTGTTCACAGAAGTAAATATAATCATGCCATAATAAGCATGTCAAAATTGTAATTCATATCGCAAAAACTTTGTGGTGAAAGCTTTCGACGCACACTTTAATAAATAATTTATTGTTAACAGACACATGGATAACTAGTTCGAACACACTGGAGAATTAAACATTTCCAGCATACAAGAGTTTCACAGCAAACAGCGAACACAATGACACTTTAACACATGTTAAACGTACATTGTACAAAAGGAGTTTGTTTTTGTAGCTTCATATAAATTTAAAATTACCTACAAGTCGCTTAGAATGTAAAATTTGGAATGAAAGATTTTTTTTAGAAGATGTCAAATCAGATTTTCTTACATTCAAATATTTTTTGATAAATTTTTAATGATCTAAATGTTTTAACTGTAATAAATCTACAAAAACCACAGGATGAAACCATGCGCTGTCTCAACAGAAACGTGTAAGTCAAATTTATTTATGCCGTGTGAATGACCTTTAGTTGCTCTTTAAAATTTGTTCTTATGGCTCCTTCGAAAAATATTTTATTCTCTTTCGTTTTTTTTTTTTTGTTTTTCTTAAACCAAAAAAAAAACACTTCATTGCACATTAAAGCAAGACTGCTCGGGTTGTGCCTGACGTATGATTAATATTAATTCAGATTAATGCCTCTCATACTCAAAGTTGACACGATTATACTTTTTTTCTGATACCATTTAGTTAAATGTGATAGATATTAACTGATTTCAACAAAAGTTTTGCTTTTTTTTTTGGTTAATGCTAAAGAAACTGGATGTAATCAAAAATATTTAAAGCAACCAGTAGTTTAATTATCTCTTTTTTAATTTTTAATTAAAATTGTAACTATGTTAATTAATGGATTATTAAGGTACTAAAAAACCATTTCAATTGTAATAAAAACCAATAACAATTTGTTTTTTTTTTTTTGTCAGAATTACAGGATTAATTGCTAAAATTAAACAGTTTTGCCTCAATATTAAAATAAAGCGATTTTGGTGTTAGTGGGCTTCATGGTGGGAATGAAACAGCCATGGTAGGTACCCCGGCCAGCAAGTCTTCAATCTTGTTTCAAGAAAAACATTCTTGAATGGTGATCACTCCAATTTTATTGCATTCTAAGGACGTGACATACAACTCAAGCTTAATAAAAATTATTAACAATTGTAAGAGTTAAAACCTCAGATTTTCGAAAGCACACTTATGTTTAGTACTAAAATTTTACTAGGCTACTTTCTGGTTTGATAATAAATCTAAAGAAATATATTTATTTATAGAAATATGAGTTTATGTTCATTTTCCTTGTAAAACTAGCTGCAATATAGAGTAAAGCCTGATCATAAAGCGCGATGTTAATGGTAAATAAAACGAAAGTTGTAAATTTGATATAAACAGTGAATACTGAAGAGATTAGGTGGCCTCTGATTTGTTCTTCTCTTGGCCCATTGATGTATATTTTTTATTTTAAATATTTCCAAAAATAGCAGGCCAGCGGCATTAAATCACATAAGTGCAGCGGCCAGTTATTGTAGCAATGTCATGCAAGGGATGACAATTGAATTTGCTATTATTTCGTAGGTTGTGTAGCAAATGACATCATCCTCTTAGAATCTCATATCGCATATGTCTTTGCCCTCACAAAAATGATTTTGATTCAAACGGCCTACGGAAAAGGGTTTCAGCAGTCTTCGCACGCGGCGCAATTGTGTACCTCTTCATGGGTAAATTTTTTAAACACTGAAACAAATAAATTTCAAATTAAGTTGTGCTAATTAAGGTTTTAATAAACAGCATGGACTATGGAATACTCTTGAAAATTTTTACTTAAATTATGTCCAAATGAACAAACTATTGCGCAGCAATACCAGTAATCAGTGGAGAACATTTGCTGATATGAAAAACTACAAAACTTACCATAGATTAACCGAATATACGTTTTTCAATCATTTCAGAGCTGCTTTCATAATACCGTATTCACTTGTAATTTCTCTTTAAATTTATTTCATAAAATTTCCTTAGAACATGCATGTTTTACAAATTGAACCCACTGGCCTTAGTTTTTTCATAAAGCATATATGCAGTCTGCAAGGCCAAGAAATTTTTTCTATCTAAGAATATGAGAATGAGCCTGAGTGGGATGCTGCCAAGTGGCTGCATGAAAATTAAACTAATATCTCGGCAAACGTTAAGCAAACTGTTGTAATGGCTTCTACTTAAATTTCTTAATAATTTTAAAGAAAAGCCAATAAAGTCTTAAACTACTAGTTAAATTGTTTGTTACAAAATTTAAATGCTTTTCAATTTCCATAATTGTCTGCCTTGAATGGACTTTTAAGGACTCGTAGATTTGCAGTTGTACACACATTTAAACCTATAAATTTCTTTCGAAATCACAAGACCTTAAATATGCACAAGCATTTTAAGCACAAAACAAAAACCCTTGAAACACATGTTTTCTTTTTTCATTGGCTGTTATCATCCATCAGTTCTTTAACATCAACATTCTTTTGTAATCAAGCACAATTTGTATTCATTTTTATGAATAATGACTGAGGCATTTTTGTTGTAAAGCTGTTTGACATATTTGATGGAAAAATTATAAAAAGTCAACAAACTGTCAAAAGAACTAAAAAGAAACTGGGAAAAAAGCGTGTACTAAAAATTAAACCAAACAAAGAAGCTTTAAAGTGTGAGTTAAGTTTCTGAGTTTCACTTGAAATTGTTGTTTGAAAAATTTTTTAGAAAATATATTCATAAAACACATACCCAGCAGCAGAAGGAAGATGTAAGCAGGCCTTCTGGAAGCTCTTGTTTCGCAGACCATCCCATTCCATACACACATACATATGTATATTGTTTACACACCATGCCCTAGTACGCCAAGGCTTTCCCATACCCATCAAGAGGGCAATTTGAAAGGTATAGCTTGTCTTATGTGTTTTTATGTTGTGCTTTTATATTTCACAAATATGCACTTTCAAGCATTTTGACTATGGGGCATTATATTAGATGGGCTCTAAAACGATGTCCAATCATTTTTTTTCGCCCCTCTCCTACCGTTTGCGAGATAAGGACCAAAGTTCTTTTTGAAATTTCAGGGGTAGATTTTTTTAAAAATGCTTATATTTTTCACAAAAACGCACTGTCAGACATTTTGACTACTCGACATTGTGTTGAGCAGTTACTATTAAAATTGTTATTAATAAGTTTTGTTTAAAACATTTCTTTTCGAAAACACTTTTATCTAGCAATAACATTTTAATTTTTGATGTTGCAAATAAACATGGTCAATGCTTTTTAGTTTTTATTTTATTTTATATTTATTATAATTAAAATTACAATAAATCTTAAGGCTAAAGCACTAGGAACAGTCGCTATCGGCTTATGGTCAATGCAAAATGTCACAAACGTACGTGTGTGTGGCCAAAAATTATAAGCCTTATGTAAGTTGAAAAATTTCGATAGACGAAGAAAAACATGTGACTCGGAGACTAAAAAAAAAACTACACATGTGAAAACGCGGCGTGTGGGGGAGTACTTAAAAAGCTGTATTCTATTCTTTGTGATATTGTGTTATTAAATTGCTAGAATTCTCATTAACTGCTTACAGATATCAGAATATGAAATTAGATGTTCGAACACATTTTCATAACCATTTTCAAGTCTAATGACGAGTTGGTTGGCCTACTGAACAATAGTTCTTTTCATGTTTATTCTCGTTTGCAATACATGTAAGTATATGAATGAAAAATTTATTCGCCTTTAAAAGCACAGGCTGTTCAAGACAGAAAACTATTTTAATGTAATTGTGAAACCAATTTTAGTAAAAAATATTCTAGTAGAATATTCTAGAAAAATTAAAGCTTACGATTTCCTTTCTCTTTGCATACATAATTAACGGGTTAGCCATTTTGCGGTTTCAAAAGTAAACGTAAATAAAACACATATAAAATATTTTTTTACGATATTTCTTTTTTATCATAAAGTTTGAACGTTGAAATTATGTGTTGAAAGACTACATGATTTAAATGACCAGCATGCGAACTGCTGCAAAGCATTGATTCTTTTGAGGTAATTTTCGGCCATATTGGGCGGTATCTCAGCCATAACTTGACGAGTGTGGATTTGCTCAGCAGTTAAAGGTTTATCTGCATAAACACTGTCTTGCACGTAGTCCCGCAAAAAAAAAGTCTAATGGTATCCAATCGCATGATCTTGGTAGCCAATTGAAGTTGACACGACGAGACATTACGCGGCCAGAAAATGCCTCCTGCAATAAAGCCATATTCGCTCTAGTTGGGTGGCATGTGGCACCGTCTTGTTGAAACCACATATTCTCCAAGTCGTATTCTTTAATAACAGGCAAAAAAAAAGTCGGTTATCATATGAGCATAACGCTTCGAATTCCTGAGAAGGACGAGGAATCGACACACTCGGTTCTACGGCAACACTTTCACTCACAGCAGGAACGAGCGAAACGGTGATGCACAGGCTTTACAATATTTGTAACAACCTCCAGTCTATGCTCCACTGGAAGCTGTAGGGGTCCTATCCGAAAGGGGATACACAGGAGTCAAAACCAAGATACTCTCCGACAGTCAGTCGATACTCAAAGCCCTGAATAGCTATACGTTCACATCCAGGACAATACTGGAATGTCACGACAAGCTAAATGAACTGGCCACTCACAATCAGATTACTCTGATATGGGTGCCAGGTCATGAGGGGCACAAGGATAACGAGTTGGCTGATACCTACGCAAAAAGGGGAGCCAATGGGGCTTTCATTGGACCCACTCCATTCTTTGGCTTTAATAAGCTCCTTCTCAAGGGGGAGATCAGAAAATGGACAACATCCATCACAGGAAAACTGTGGAACGACACTAGGGGTCTGGAACACTCGTAGAAATTTCTTAGTTTTGATGCCAAGAGGGCGGATCTCGCGCTAAAACTAAATAGAAAGAATCTAAGGACAATGTGTGGGGCGCTAACAGGCCCCACTATACCTGCAGGAAGCATCTGCACAAAATGGCACTATCCAGTACGGCAACCTGCAGATTTTGCGGAGAAGAAGAGGAGAGATTATTGATTATTGAATGTGTGGCACTAGGCCACAGAAGACAAAGGCTGTTGCAGGCCTATACATTGGGTTCACAGGACTTGCAAGGGCTTCCACAGAAGGAGCTAATACTGTTTTTTGATGTATTAAACTCGTGAGGGTTGCACAATAGATCATTCTTGGTCGCAGTGCAAAGGGCCATCTTGGACCAACCTAGTAACAAAACAATACAATGCAATACAACAACCTCCAGTCTCTTTCAATTTCTTCACAATATTGCCAATTGTTTGCGTAGTTGAACAATTGATTATATAAACTATAATCATCTCTTAAAGCAGGATATATGGCTGAACAAATTTGCAACTATTTGTTTAAGGGAGACAAATAGTTGACAAAAATGAAAGCTAAGGCTACTGGTGGGAGATCACCGAGTCGACTTTTGGAATAGTATAGCTGGGATTTGTTGACTTACTCTGATTAACCAATGTTTTGTAAATTAATAAAATAGTTTGGGGAAATTCTTTTCAAACTGGTAACAGATAATCTTTATTACAGGAAAAATGGAGTTGGGTGAATCTGTTGGTGGCGGGCTGTCTGAAATGACTGACTTTAAAAGCCCGAAAATTCAATACGAGCACCAGCAAATTCGTTAAGTTTAACATTTAGATAAACGAACTAATTCACAATAATTTATATGTTAATTGCAGAGTCGGGACCAATTCATTCTTTCCACGGCTGATTTTTTATAAACGGTGAACTTAGTAATAATCATGTAATTTGGCCAATATCATAGAATTCAAAAAATACATAAAAGTATTTTGGCAAATTTTAAGTGCTTAAAAAAAAGGAATACAAAATTAGCAATAATAATAGTTACGATTTAACAATGGCTGTGGCAGACTCACCGTTTTTGTTGTATATTTTGATAATTTGTATGTGATAGTTGTGTGATAGTTAAACGATCCATTTTCGTCAATGTCAGACATTCAGCCGAAAAGAGAAAAATTGGTTTAACAACTTAGTTTGACAGATGTCGAATTGCAGTACTATACTTTTGAAACCACAAAACGGATAACCCGCTATGAAGAAATGGAGCGTTTGGCTTCTCACGAGTCCTTAATTACCAGCTAATTTTTGTTTCTTCTTGTTACCACAGGATAGAAAATATTATTTCAACTCAAAGAGGGTAAGCCGTTTAAAACTTTTGCATTAACAATTGTCTACAGGGGTGGGTAAACTATAAATTTTGTTTGCAAAACCATTTTATACCCCTTAATACTAAATCACTGAAAGACCTTTAACATCATTTGGAAAACTTTTGCAAGTTGAACTCTTTGCAGGTGCTTACAATTCGTTTTGCTTCTTTTACAACTGTGAGATTTATTTCATGTGACGAGAAACGAACACACAACCGTTTGGTTTGCCCCAGGGCTTTGCTCATTTTTATCTGGAAAACAACCAACTGTTGTATAGATAAAAAGCAACAAAAAAAAACTTTAAATTTATTTCTTTTGTTTTTTTTTCTTACTCTGTTTTTTTGATTTTTTGGAATTATTTTAAATGGATAAAATCTGCTAGAAAATTATTGCTTAAATAAATGGCAAACGTGGTGAATCGCCAAGTCATGGCATGAAAAATTAAAGAATTTGCCATTATGACGCTTACTATTACTACTATTCTCTTTCACACAGCTTATATGTATATCAAAGGCCTGCACTCAAGAAATCATTCGAAAATTGGTAGGAATAAGAACGGAATTTGATCATAATTCAAAATTTTTAAAGCTCAGTTCAAACTGTTATACTGTGTACTAAGTGCGATGCATTCGTTTTACAAGCGAAAAACAATGCGAATAAGATTAAAATTTGACTACTATACGACAAAAGGATGAAACTGTGGGTGCTGTTGAGCGACATGGTGGCCGTGAATCAGAAAATAAGTATTCAACTGTAGTTTTCTTGTCTTCTTTAAAAATGTTGCTCACTTCAGTTCGATCACAAAGAATCTTTCTCAATTTTGAGAAAGTAAATACCCCAACTCAAGCCTGGCAAGACTATTAACAATACTTTTCTTGGCATCAGAGTTGTTGGTTTTTGTAAAATTGTATATATTATTTTTTTTTTCTAGAGACTTGTAACAGTCTTACCAAGGCAGATTTAATAGATACAAGCACTAGCAGAACATACAAAAATACACGGGAGTTGTTGGTAGAAAAATATCTGTCGACTGTCAAATTCTTCTCTCATTTGTTTTGTTAAGCTGGTTTGTGAGTGTATGCAAAAAACGAAATTACACAAATTTCATAAAATAAATTTATTTAAACCACTTAAAAATTATTACATTACTTTTTTATGGAATAAAAGAAGCAAAATCACTGGCCTATTTTACTTTTTCTTCAATAGTAGCTACAAAATCACTTGCACATTTCTTAGAAATCAGAGCACGTTAAACGGCTTGTAAACAAACTTTTGACACTAAGCAGTTAATAAACAACGAGCAGCTGTTTTAGTGACTTTATCTGTTTTTATCTGCCTTGAGTCTTACTAACAATAGTATTGTTCTTCTCCGAAATTTGAATGCTGGTAATCGCATAGAAAAATTTTTCAAGCTTGCCACATCTGTCTTACAAACAGATGCGGAAGATTTGCGTCAGTACCTGGCATCGTTTATGTTGCTGTTTAAAGGGCGTAGAGAGAACTTTAACCATCATAAAACAAGAACTTTTTTTTTAAATCAAAAGTCCACATTTTTGTGAATTTTTAAAACTGCTACCAGTATGGTTTTCCTTTCGCCACAAGCTTATGTTCTTCTTAAAACTAGAACGTGAATCCCTTTTGCATTCACAGTAATTCAAATAAATTTTTAAGTTGTTTGCTGTGAAAATATTTTTCATGTATTTAATTTTTAAGGTTTATATCATTATTCCTTCCGCACACTCAGATTCATTAAGTTTAAAAGTAAACAGTTAAATTTGCTTGATAAAACACACTTGTGGCATATTTGAAATTACCAAAACACTCTTCTTTTGTGTTCTTTTGCTGGTTTTGTTTGGGAATAAATCAAAGTTAGAAAACTGAAAGAAAACTGCAAAACAAAACTCAATAGAAAACAATTATTTAGGGAATTTGTTTGTTCTTTTAATGAACTCTAAAACGAAGCAACATTGTTTGCAAGTTTGTAATCAATGTGTGCCCGTGTGTGAACATTGTGCGCGTTGAGTACGCAATACAAATTAAACCTTGACCCACAACTCACACACACACACACACACACACACTCACCAAGCATGTTGAATTTGTTATAATTTTATAATGCTCATTTTTGCTCATTTGTTATTTATGGTGTGGCTGGGCTATTTTTTGTTAATTTCTTTTCAACTTTATTCGCCTGCCTTAAAAATTCTAGAATTATTTAATGTTCTTTTTCCTTTCTGTTAGCGGGAATATAAAAGAAAAACCTCTATGGCGAAAATTTGTTTGGGACAGCTAAACAAGAATTTTTAGAATTATTGTTGTTGGCAGTCTTAAAACAAGTTAAGAAAGTCCACCCTTCAAGTTGCTCATGCTGCACTAAATGTCGTTTGCAATCAACAACAACAACATCTGCCTGCAGCTGTGGGTCTTGCATCATATGATGTGTGGGGGACAGCCGGCATACAAGAAGAATTGTCTACCCAAACATTTCCAGCCTTAAAAGTCCTACCTTTACACCCATATTCATAAAAACTATTGAAGGTTTATTACACGTTTATTTGACAAATATTCCGTAGAAATACATCAAATAAGAGCTTAATAAACTTGCAATAATTATTATGAATATGGCCTTTAATGTGTAAACAACTCGCTGCGTCATCACAATTTTTTAGCGCAATGATATGAACTTAGTTATATGATATGAACTTAATTATTGATATGAACTTAATTATTTATATGAACTTAATTATTAATTTGCTTTAAAAGTCAATTGAAATGTATTAATTTAAGTCGAAAAATAAACTTTTTCAAAAAATTTACTGTCTTTTTCAGCGACAACATTTCGTTGGTTTTTGTTTTAAAGGTTCATTTTTGGACCTTAATTAATACAAAAATATTTAAATATAAAACAAAAACGAACAAGCAGCCAAAGTGCTCAACGTACGTCAAAGTTTAAAATATGCCCAATCTTTCTAATCTGCTTTGACGCCAACATATTGGCTGGGGCACAGCTCATTAAGAAAAGTAGATATATATTTTTTGAAATCGTAAAAGTAAAGCAAAGCAAAGAAAAAAAATTAGCAGGTACCCCAACGTGTGTTGATTGCTACAAAGCTCATCAAAAAAGCCACACTCAAACTCAGCTGTCAGTGAAAGAGGCCAACGGATTAAAGTATGGCGCATAGGCGTCATTTGATGCAGCCTTTGCAAAATGAGCTGCTCTATTTGAGTGACGTGGAGTGTATATCTCGTGGTAATTATACGCAAACAAAAGTTTCTGTTTCTTCTTAATTTAAATACATCACTGTCATCATATCAAAGACTGCAGTTGCAGTTTATTTTAAAAATTTTCTCTATAAACTGTCACTTGCAAAAACAATGAAATTTAACTTGAGTAATAAAAAACATTTCAGGCGGCTGCGTTTTCTTCAAACAGTTACGAAATGTAAGAAAACCCTCCGAAAGTGCTGTCACACAAAAGAAACAACTGAAACAATTAGAGACATCAAAAACAACGTTAAGATGCAGATGACAATTAATGCTGGGTAGGATATAAAAATTCTTATTATTTTATTCTTTTCTGTGTCTTGTCTCAAAGAATTGAAAAGACAAAAAAAAAAAGGCACAAGTTCTAAAGAGATTTGCCAGGCTAGAAAAAAATTTCAATGGCTTATTTTTCTTGCGACATAATAGAGATATCATACCAAGCTACGTACCGAGATGCCATACAGATTAATAGAAAGCTAATTCAAAATAAAACCTTTTGCCTTTATTCTATTGAAAAATTGCTGATAACGTTGCCATAAATTCGACCATTTGTTATAAAGCAAAATATTTATTTATTGAAAGTATTTTACAAAAATAAATTTATAATATACGACACTAGAAATAGTGTGGACCACTTGGTCATTACACTCATAAAGCAAAATATTTTCTTTTCTATTTTATTGCAAATAAAAGAAAATTTATTGGCTCTTAAGACAGGAATGGATGAATAATATTTTGTTTTCACAATTAAAAAATTTAAAAAAAATTTAAAAAATTAATTTAAATAGTTTAATTTTTTTTTTAGAAAAGAGAAAATTGTTATGTACTATTTTAGGTATAAAAATAAATCATATTAATTGTCGGCTGGAGCGTGCCGATAAGTTGAGTAGCATCAACAAAACATCGGCGGCTAAAGAAGACAGCAAACAACGAATAAAGTATATTTTTAGTCATAAAATAAGAAAACAAACAATAACAATTAATTGATGAATTTTCCTACATCTCAACTTGTTCCCTGAAATATTGCTACATGTGGTCTTTTTCATAATCCTCATCCATATGCTCAGTATCAGTTTATAGCTAATTACATATTGGAAGTAGTTGTACACAACCGCTTTACTTAATTATATACAATGCTGAAATATTACCATAATAATTTGCCGCCATTGACAGGGGATTATTTCAAGCATCATCTTCTTCTTCTCCTTCATTCAGTTTTATTCTCCTCTTTGCAAATGTATTATTCTATTGTAATTATATGCTTGAGTTTAAGTTAGTTTCTATACTTTTTTAAGTGTTGATTTTATAATTTTGAGTTTCATCTTCATAGAAAGTGTCTCAAAGTATGCAGTGTCGTTTCCTCATCAAAGTCTTAATTTTGCTCCCAAATATATGCTGCAAGAAAACATATAAAATAATGCGCTATTAGAGTTGTTTGCGTGCGTGACGGAGTATTAAGATATGATATAATTTTATATGTGCAACACATTGAAACCATATTGATTCTATTTATTTGGTATTTTTGTTTTGCATTTATAATTCATTTTTAGGACTTGTTGATGTATTTATTTTTGTTATTCCTGATTTTTTTTTTTTTTTTTGTAAATGGATTTTAGCCAAATATTTGCTGAATTAAATATTGAAGTCTGGGTATTGTTGGAATTAATATTAAATCTGAAAATAAATTCCATATGCCTTATGCGATGAACAGGTTTTAGGTTTTTATTTTAATGGTTTTTATGTAAAAGGCATAATACGTACACTGCACGAAATGAGAGCAGTGGAATTAAGCCGAACTACTGTGGACATTATTATCAGTAGGTTTTCAGTAACTTATTATGTTGCATTCTAATTTCAGATAATAGCAAAAGTTTTGGCATGTGACCTAAAAACTCGAACAATTAAAAAACTAAACAACAATAGAGGTAAAAATTTAACTGAAAAAACACATTTTACAAAACTTTTCCAGAAGTATTGAAAAAATAAGAAATAAATAATTAAGTGACCTTAAGCCTGAATCACAAAGACAGATAACTTAGAATTAATAAAAGTTGAAAAATTAAATTTAAAATATGTTGTACAAAATTTAAGTTTCATTATAAAATGTGTTTATAAAACAGGAGTCCCAACCCTGATTTACCGAGTGCAAGCACTGGAATATTTGGACTTAACACTTTTAGAAGGCAATTACAAGGGGAAAACGACAACATTTATCAAGGCGCAGTGCCGCACCATAGAGCTTTGTGTGGAGGCCGACCTGTGCCTGCAGCCTCTCCAATAACTAGTCAAGCAGCTCTAAAAGCGCTAACATCTTACTCATTCCAGTCAAGACTAGTTGGTGAATTTTACCAACATATTTGATGAACAGATTAGTTCTCATATGATACCGGTTCAGGACATCCCGGTCCAGGACTGCTTGGCCGAAAGGGGAGCAGCAAGATTGTTTATAGGTACTGTCCTCAAGGCTGGTGAGGACAGCATTCTACAGCAATGGGGGGAAGAAAGCCTTGTTGACTACTAAAAAAAGTACCAAAGCGCATGCGTCAGGCAAAAATACTGTGGAATCCGGGTAGTGCGAACTCTGACGGTATTGTAAACCTGAGCAGTAAGGATATTAGACCATATACAGGGCTAATGAGAAGGCGCTGTAAGCTATATTACCATTCCAAGAAACTGAAATTGTTAAACAGTGATTCCTGCAAACTCTGTTATGGGAAGGAGGAAACGGCGGAAGACATTATTTGCGAATGTGAAGCTGTATAGAAGCGCAACAAAACTTACCTTATTTTACCTGTATCAATGGATCGCAAGGACTTTACTAAAATCAAACCTACGGCCTCAAGGAGACTAGCTAAGAGTCTAAGTCACGGTGTATAGGGAATAGGGGCTGCATAAAATTTTGTTTTGGGCGAGATACACAATTGGACACAAATGGTAGTAATAAAAATATTTTAAGCTCATAAAAAATCACTTAAATATTTGAATAAACTGTTTGCTAAACAATTACTTGTCTCTAAATTTTCTTTCATTTTCAATTCCACTGATTGTTATTTTCTAGCCCCATTGCAAAAGTGTATTTCAACTAATTCTTATTCGTTTTATAGCAGTTTTATCTTGAAAACAATAAGATAATATTGAAATTTCTTTCCAACACAGTTTTCTTCCTTGTTTGTTTACTTTTTTCGCTTGTTGCAGGAAACGTATTCAAGTTTGTTTTGTCCTTGAGTCTTAAGAAAATTGCTCAAATCTTCACTCTGTTAAAAAGTTGTCTTTTGTTGATATTTTTGAGCGGAAATTTTTCTTGTTGCCAACTGGTTCGATTCACTAAACCATGAGGCAAAGTTTGCTTAGTTCTTATTAAATGTTAAAAATCATACAAGTAAACGATACACTTCAGTGTGTCTTTCACGAATAATTGCAAATATAGAGTTGATTTTTCAGAGCTTCAAATTTTGTGAATTAAAAAAGTAGTGTCAGTTAAGCAACAAATTGAAAGTAAATAACACTATCTGAGGCACACAATTCAACATTCTACTGTTCAACCCACTGACTCCCATAGAGGGGACCAAAATAATATATACGCCTACGTCCTATTTATAGTTGCACGCTTGTGTAGTAGAAAAACCTAGAAAACCATAAAATCATAAAGCATACGAGTAATATATAATTTTTATTTGATCTTTAATTAATTTTTGAGAAAAGTAATTTTTGCAGGTTCAGCTGGTTTTTTTTTTATAAAATTTATTAACAATATTATTCAATATTTCGCTAACAGTTTTTGTTAGCATCTTCAAATATTATCCTGAAGATGCTAACAAAGTGTTAGTGAAATATTGAATAATACTGCTGATAACTTTTATATAAAAAAAAAACGATCTGAAGCTGCAAAACTTAGTTTTTTCTTAAAGCATAATTTTTAAATATTTGGAATATAGAGTTTTCAGAAGAATTATTTCGAATATGAGAAGCAACGCATTAAAGCTCTAACTCTCATGGAAATGCGTTTTGCTTTTTGGTAACTTTTACGAGCAAGCAAAAGCCAAAATAATAGTCTTTAAGGGCTTTTAAATATGGAAGTCTTAAGGAAACTAGCGGGCAAAAATACTTACGGAATTTTACTTTAATAAATTCCTTATGTAAGTTTCACACACCAGGACGGAGTTCAAAACGGAATGTTTTGTTATTACAGGTATTTGATAACTATTAGTGGAGACTTTATTTCGTGAACTCACACGGAAATTGATGTTTGTACATTTCGTCAGATGCAGAATTTTCAACACTTATTTTATTGCTGTTTAGAAAAAATATTCAAGACGTTTTTGAAGAGAATACCTTGACCTAGTCATTATTTTTCAACCATAAATTTTCTTCAGATCTTCTTAAAACAGTAGTGCATGTAGTTGCAATGCAACTTTTTGTCATAAAATTCTGATTCAAACGTCCGAACACTCTTAAGTGGGAATAGCACCAAAAATTTAAACTGTGGCTTAGGGGTTAATTACTTATATACTTTTGGCAACATGGCATTGAACTAGCCCAGAAAGCTCCAGTCACAATAAACTCAAAGCCAAGCAAAAAAATTAAAACATACGCTGTTCTTAGCTCTCCCGTTACTGCAAAGTAAAATGGATGTGATTTAATAAATAATATAGAGTAGACAAACTTCCGGAAAAAGAAGTTGGGAAAAATTCGAAAATTGTATACAATAGACCATTTTCTACGCAGTGCTATTTTATATGTCTTAAACTTAAAATTTATATAATTATTATGCCATCTAAAAGCTTTGATGAAAGAACTCAATACTAAAATCCCCCAAGAAATTCTATCCACAAATTAAGGGGAAGTCCCCTCATCTGGCAACGCTGTACTTAACCTTCAAAAGCCAATTTAAGCTCCCTCTGCCAATTTTGCAATATAACATTTTATGCTTGTAAATAAATTTGTTTCTTCTTTTTTTTTTGCAGTCTCTTTATTAAATGTTTGTGTCTGCTGCCATAAATGTATGAACACTCCTGTGACTTTTTATGTTCATTTTATTAGAATAATTTGTAATATTGTGTTTTCTACTTTTTTGTCTATTTAACAAGACTTAAACGTATTGCAGAAGATAAACATATTTATGGCCTTGTTTGTTAAAAAAAAAATTTAATTTATGCTCTTTACGGAAAATGTATGGAAAAAAAAATTGGGATATTAATTTTGTTATTTTACACAAATACAGCTGTCAATCTTCCATGTGCTTTGTTTTATTAATAAAATATTTTCATCCACTTAATGTGGTGCAAATTTCAGATTTAATTATTTGCTTAAAATTGTAAAACATTAAATTCAATCCTGGAGAAATATCTTTTGTCACAGCAGCTCAAACTAATCCCAAAAGCTTTCCTCTTTTACCGTTTTACGAATATTTTTTCTTTAAGTGTAAAATCTAGTACCTTTGTTTCGCTTATATATTTGTTAATCAGTCATGCTTGTTTTTCTTGTAATTAAATAAATTCTTACATGCACAGTTTTGTTTATTTCCTTAACTGCTTATGCAAACCAGAGCTGGAAGTTTCAATCAGTTAAAAATTGTATAAGGCATTAAGTAGGAAGAAAAAGTTGCTAATTATGTTTGGTGCTGATAAAAATATATTTTTACTTAAATTTTATTTTCCCTAACTTTTAGGCCCATATGGTGACTATTATAATTTTAAAATTTTCCATCCCTGACTATCACCTGCCGCATGACTATGCATTTTTGAAAGCAATAAAAATATAAAAGAATTACACAGCACATTGGCAATTGTAAGGTTAGCAAGTGGATAGAGCTTTTCTCACTTCCTGGCAAAATGTCAAGCTGGTGGCTGCATTCAAGGCTGATTAAGATTAATTATACCACTTGGTCTTGTAAATGCTTTAAAGTAAAATTCTTTAAAAGCTTTTAAGAACTTGTATTCTTTTTTGTTGATCACAATTTTGTTGTTGGCTTTTATAAGCTAAGGTGGTATAAAATATGTTTTTAACTCGAAAGAATACAATCAATTAATTTCAAACTTAAACTTTAAACTCTGAATGCCATGAAATCTTAGCAACAGTTTATAACTCATATTAAAAATACTAATATCACATAAATGTTTTTCGAAGCTTTTAATTTAATTGCTCTCTACGTAATAAAGTGCAAATTTGCACCTGCAAATTTATTTTATAACTTTCTAGTAGTATTGCAAGTAATTGAAAGACTTCATTGGTTTGCCCCTCTTTAATAACGTGCTTGCGCATGCATGCTACACACATGTTACACAAAGTGTTGGCACACCTGTATATTTTTATGTTAAATGTTTATTTGTTTTCCCCATGAATGTGTGTGTACCTGAATATCGCATAAATACATACAGACATTCAACATACGAATGCCATTACCTGGGTCAAGGTGAAAATTTCTTGTTATGTCTTTATTTAAGTTCATAGTTTGTAGCAATATTTTCTTGTTGTGATGGAAAAATTAAATAAAATAAAAGTTGTAAGGAAATGCTTATTCCAAGTGAGAAATGAAAGTTAAAAAAAAATATATTAGGGTCTTTCAAATCGCATGATTTGCAGCTACGTCGTTTCAAAGCACATGGTTTTACATCTGCTAGTTCAAAGTAAAATAATGTTTTGCTGTATGACTTCAAATCGGAAAAGTTTACTTACACTATTTAAAATCACATGCTTACAAATCAAAATGTTTCAAATTGCATTGTTTCAAAATATGTGATATAAGAAATCACATTAGTATAAATATTAAAATTTCAAAATATTGCAATACACCTGGCTTCATATGAGACGATTTGAAATATAGCAAGTTATATAAATTTCTCGCCCTTAAAAAATATGATTTTATATTATTGCGTGCATTCAAATGATAGTATTTCAAAACCACTTAATCTTAATTTCAAACCTCATTGTCTGAAGTCATATACTTTCAAATCACATTATTTCAAACCACATGATTCCAAATCACTTGGTCTCAAATCATAATATTTGTAGTTGCATGACATCAAGTCTTACAATTTTATGTCTAAGGGTGCTGATGGGAGGTATAGCGACGTCGAAACAACCGGTTACCCACCTAATTGTAGAAATTTTCTTTCCTTTACTTGGGATTGCACTTAAGCCCATTAGGAGATATGTAAAATTTATGGCAACATGGTTGAAACTAAATATTTACAGTTTAACTTTTAAGTGAAAAGTGGTTTATAATTTTAGTCGCATGATTTCAAATCATATGAGCTCAAAGCATATGATTTTAAAGCATATGATTTCAAATCATATGTTTTGAAATCATGCGGTTTTTAAGTGACAGCGCTATAAATCATATTGAGAAATTAATAATTTATAGAGTTTGAAATCACATCATTCTAAATCATATTCTTTCTATAATTACATGATACTAAATCAAATAATTCTAAGCCAAGTGGCTTGCAAATCGAAACAAATGGTTTAAGATCAAAGGGTTTCCACTAGCATGTTTTTAGACTAAATGCTTTTAAAACCCTATAATTTCAAAGCGCATGATTTTAAATCACACAATTTCTCATCGCTTATTTAAAATCATATGGTTGGAAATGGTGTGATCTTAAAAGTTATAATATCAAATTAAATAACCTTAAATCACATGATTTCAAACTAAGCGATATGTGGTCATCTGCTAGTTTTAACATTTGTTGTTTTATATATCACACACACCGTGTTTTTAATCTTGATAAATCACATGCAAACCGCTTATGTTATGCGGGCCGCCGGTAGTGAAACCGGCCCACTCAGGTGCTTGAAAGGTCCCATTGTGGTCTAAGCTTTTGTCCGTTTAAATAAAAATTTAATTCAACGATTTCGATCGACAATGTTTATTTGCGCAGAAACACTGAAAACTAAAACAGTTTTAAGGTTTTGTTTTCTATTTAAATATACCTATCTAAACGAGTGAACGATGTCAAGCATTATTTAAGGCCATGTACTAAATTAAAATGCTACAATCTCGTTTATGTTTTTTCTTAACCATAAAGTACCGAAAAAAAATTCAAAAAATGTGCTTTTTTCTTCCGTTTGAAATTGTTTTATTTTATGACATTTTAAATTAATATCATGCACATGGCTTTAACGCTTTTATGTTGCATGCAAAAACAAAATTAGTTTAACTATTTCACCACCAAAGGACACCGCACTGTAACTGGGTGAAGTGGTCAAAGCAAATCGAACTTCAAAGCAACATTCAGAATTAAATCACAACCGCATAGAATATTATTGAAAACGGTATTAAGCACTTCCGTAGCATTTAGGTCACTAAAGAGAAAAAGCAGGTGAAAAGTGATTTATATTCGAGAGTTAGAGTTACTAAGCAAACAAAAACTAATGGCTTTTAGGGTTCCGTACTCATCAGAGTGAAACGGAACACTATTACCGAAACTACTACGTCCGTCCGTCCGTCACTGCGTCCATTCTCCGAAACGGTAAGAGCTAAAAAACTGAAATTTTCAAAGGATGTTGTTGTACCTTGCCGCTACTACAACAAATACTAAAAACACACAAAGCGAAAACTACAAGGTGTCCCCATACAACGAAAAGTTACAATTAGCTATAACTATCGAACCGTAAAAGATAGAGAACTGAAATTCGCACAGTGTATGTATTTTTAGATGTTCTACAACAACATATACTAAAGACAACAACAAATTAAAAACTACCAGGTGTCCCTATGCAACCCAAAGTAACAATTAGCCGTAGCTGCTGAACTGTAAAAGACAGAGAGCTGAAATTACCACAATATATGTATTTATATATGCCCTACAACAACAACACGTCGAAAATTACCAGGTGTCCCTATACAATGTAAAGTAAAAAATTAGCCGTAACTCAGAAACTATAAGAGACACAGAGATGAAATGTGCACAATATATGTACTCACAAAAATGATAAAAACAACACATATGATAAAAACAACAACAAGTCGAAAACTACCAGGTGTCCCTATACAACGCAAAATAACAATTAGCCGTTACTCTCGAATCGTGAGAGACAGAGGGATGAAATTTGCATAATATATGTACTTTCATATGCTCCACAACAACAAATGCTAAAAAAAAACAACAACAACAACTGTAAAACTACCAGGTATCCCTTTACAATGTAGAGTAACAGCTATAACTCTCGAACAGAAAGAGATAGAGAGCCGAAATTCGCACAGTGTATGTATTCCCAGATGGCTTCCAACAGCCAATGACAACAACAACAACAAGTCGAAAACTACTAGGTGTCCCCATACAACATAAAGTAGCAACTAAATGTAACTCTCAAGCTGTAAGACACAGAGAGATGAAATTTATACAATATATGTATGCACATATGACATTCTTCACGTAGCGAACCCTAACTGTGCGAGCCAGCCTCGTACTTCACTGAATTTATTTCTTGTTGGCAAAGCGAGACGGCCACAGCACAAACTTAAACTAGCAGCCAAATAATGATGATCTATAAAGTAGTCGTTCAACTTACTGTGATGATTTAAAAAGTTATTTCGCCATCCAACAACGAAATGGAGAGGGTTGAATACTTAAGAGCTTCTCAAGTTTTTGTTTCATTGTTATTTCTTATATTTTCCCATTCAAATATTGTGTTTGCATAATAGAAAATGCTAAAAAAAAAAAAAATATGCTTTTTCGCCTTAAAACTCATAAATGCTGCTTCGTTGTGCAGAAATGCACCAACTGCGATGTTTATCTCTGGCACACGTTAACGAAAGTGATTTTTAATGCAATTTTGTCATAAAATTCCAACGATCGGAAATAATTTTGCAGTTTTGACGGTGCTCGTGAGCTTAAGTGCTTATAAAGACATTATTGAACTGTATTGGTGGTGTCCTTTGCATGAAGTTATGCAGCAGCTGATAAATTTATCAGTGCGGTCTTACACAGTTATTCTTTAGCATGGCATAAACAGAAAATTTAATAGTATAATAAGTTTTGCATTTTGTTGATGATAATAATGTCTTGTTGAAATACTAGAGTATGGCCAAAGAAAACACGTCAGGGACCACTAGAAATTTGATTAAAAGTCACCTTTTTGGGTGATTAAGTGGAGTCATATTCGATCAGATGGCAACGGTTATCGCTGTGAATGCTAGTCGCATTTTATCTTACACTCTAATATCTTTTAAATAAGACAATAAGAAAATGAGATACATATACATGTAAAGGAAACATATGTTTAACACAAGCGCATTCGAAGAGAAACATACTATTGTTGAAGTATGTGGTTACAGGCTAACAATATCAATTGTTAAATAAAACATGCACCTTGTTAATAATTCTACTTTCAGTATATATTCAATCATAGTCTATATTCAATCAAAGTCTTCTCATGTCCGACCATATGGTTGAAAGTAACAGTATTATCATTGAAAATGACAATAGTATGGCCAGACATGGCAATATTATGATTCAATACAATAATAACATGGTTAGTGCCTACTACAGCCCAATCGTTTAGAATATGTACAGAATGCCAACAAATATTTTTATATACATACACATACCATACTATATACCATTCAAAGCTCTTACTTACACACATACAAAGATGCTCTTCATATGTTCCATAATTTGTATTGCACAATTGCCTGGTATCAGTTTTAATTACTGCAATTTTTTATTTAATTAATTTGTTGTTTCTTTTCAATAAGAGAAAAATGTTGTTCATTCATAAGAAGATGCAAATTTTCATTCAAAAACTTTGTTAAAAATGACAATATTTTGTTTGGTTACTCTTTGGAAATTAAAAATATTATGTTTGTCACAAATGAAGCTTGTTAAAATGTTCAGTATAAAATGATTGTAAATATTGCTTTCTTCACATGAATATAACCATATTTTAGTTTTCATGACTGCTGACAGCCAAATGATCAATGATGTAACAAAAACTGTGTTTACCTTCACGAAAACTTGTTTATGACATTTTAAGTAAAAATATCTTCTTTGCCACAACCTTTCGCATCTCTTATAGACAACATAATATTGTTGTCGCAACCATGTTTTTTCTTTACTTGTAGATATGCCGGAAAATGTAGTAATAAAATTTGTTTCTATTGGTTTCGAAGTACTACTAACTTCGATTAACAGTAAAATCACTCAAAGTAGCCAAATTAAAACTTCTACTGGGGTACAGCTAATTATTTTTAACGCCTAATGAAATTTTGAAAAAGTAAAATCTCTAAATTTAAAGTTTGATAAATAAAATAAAATCACAAACGATATTTCAAATCATAATTTTTAAACCACCATCTGCTGTAAAATGTGAACATAAATTTTTTTATGTTAGTGTTGACCATATTTTACTTTACATATAATAACATACTTTATGTTTGCTTACGAAATCAATGTCAGAAGAAACTTATAGTAATACTATAAGTATGCTGAATCGGAAAAAGAAAGAAATAAAAATAAACATAATTTTTAGCAAGTCAACTCGAACGTCCGAAAGTCCGATAATTTTAAATTTTTTAAAGCTCCGATTTCAATCTTCCAGGGTCTTCTCCCTCTTTGTTTTCGTTTTTCTAATTGACAGAAAAAATAATTTAAAAAAATTATTATTGAATTTATTTTCATTTCAATTTAATTACTTTCGTTTAATGTTTTTATGTAATTAAGCGAAAACAAATTTTGTTTAATTTAATGACAAAAACTTAACAAATAAAAATTATTTTTTTATGTCCAACCGCATTCATTTGTTTTATTAGCGATAAACAGGGTATTAAATTATCCAAATGAAAAGCCATTACATTTGTTAGCTTAAAAATACATTTAGTAATTTTTAAATATTAACACATATAAAAATAGAAATCTGTGACATTTATAGCTTATTATTTTTTTTTATAGTTTAAAGAGTGTTTAAGTGGCTTATTACGGTTGGCAAACTTTGGAAGATTACACGACCATGTTTTGCAAATGTAAACAAAAATGTATTTTATGAAATAATACAATTAATTCGAGATGGAAATATATTTATGATTTCAATTATTGAAAAATGCAGGACAATCTACTTACTGATAAATTCAAAAATTCAACTGGTTGCCTTTGGTATGAAAAAATGTCTTTAAAGTACATTATTGCAAGTGCTTCGAAAAAATAAGAAAGTGGTTTGACTGCAAGTGCAGCAATAATACAAACAACAAGACATTTTCCTATAATTTTAGTTGCAACATTTGGAAAATAAAAAAAAGAAATGTGGTCGGGGGACCCCCTTTAGGAACGAAGTTCCTTACGTTTTTTCTTCATCTTCGAATGTAATACAATGTGAAATCTGTATATTTTATTTTGTGTTGTTTTTACAATTTTTAAATTTTATATGCTTCTTAAAATTTTTGGAACGTTTTATTTTTTTTACTTTTGACACATGCAGTGTTTTTTTCTTCTCAATCTGCTACAAAACGAAGAAAATTTTTCAATATTGCTGTTTTTTGTTGTGACATACTTTACTTTAGCGACATCTATCAACTGATAGTGTCCGTTTTCACAACTAATTAATATTTATTGGTAGGTGTCTCCGCTGACAGCAGCGGAGCCACCGCCCATTATACACAATTATTTGTCGACAGATACACCAATACATATAAACTGCTCACACGCTTTCGTGACGATTTCTACTAATTTGCACTACCAGCAAGCCGCGTTAAGGAACTTCGTTCCAATAAGTTATTGAAAGGTTTTTATGTACATAAATTTAAAATCAGAAGCCTCTTTTTCACTAGACCCATTGAAACCAATATTCAGACATGGTCACATTGTTCAAATTGTTCAGCGCTCGGTGGCGCATTAAATATTAATAGGAATAAATATAATTAGTAAAACTATTTTTTAAAGCTTAAGGTCTTTTATTTTTCTTTATTAATTTTTTCGATATTTCGCTAACAATTTGTTAGCATCGTCAGGAATCTTTGATTGTTTTTTTCAAAGATTCCTGAGGATGCTATTTCTTAGCGTATTCTTAGCATGGTATGGAAGAACCCTCTGTGGCATACTTATCCTCTTCTTATACTGCATTTGAGCAGATATAAAATGTTCTCGATTCTCTGTCTAGACAGCCCTCAAGTGTTCAGGAAGAGCAAAAGATTGCTTTAAATAAAATATATGATGTTTCATTTATATTAAATTACTTTTAACTGGCTCAAGTTTAATCCTTGTTTGGTCAATTTTTTTTTATCAATGTCATTTAAGTAAAGATAAGCAAAACTTTATAGCTGGGTGGACAACCAGCTGATTCTGGGTAGCACACACGCTTAATCAGCACCCTATGAACTTTGGAGGTGTTAAATATCGCAATTTTAACACTGCCGCCTTAACCACTCGGCAACCAAAGCTCACACAATTTTTGCTTTTTATTTGTGTATTTAACTAACTTTAACCAAAGCAGTGATCTTTTTGTAGTCTACTTTATGGAGGATTTTTTGCCATCACAGAAAACTCTTAGTTGCTCCTTTTTTAAGAGCTTTTTCTTAATTATTGTAGTTTGCATCCCTGAGAGCAAATTTAAACATCTATGCCTAAACGGCATCGTGGGGCACAAATGTTATTGAAAGACTTATACTCATAGTTCTGATTGCTAGTAAAGATAATAAAGCAAACGTCTTATTTTCGAGCACTACTCAGCAGATGGCTCCTACTCCTAATGCATTGCATTGTAACGGAACTAATGGAAATAGAGGGAGAAGGCAGGAAGGAGAAAATTAGAGAGTGTTTGCAATATTTATTTTCTCAAAGTTGAATTGATCAGACTGATAGCCTTTATACAAGAAGAATCAAAAATTACTTCTAAAGTAGCCGCAATGAACATGCATCGCACAGCCCCTGTACCTGCTATATATTAAACCTGCTACCAAAAAAAATTCTGATCGATTTTTCCTTTAGCTTTACAAGTCTTAGCATAAAAAACCATGTCTTTTTTAGCTTCCCACAACATCAAAAAAAAAAAAAACACACACAAAGAAAAAATATTACAAAGCCAAATCTTTAACATGTTGACATTTTTAGAATTCCTTTCAAGGCAGCCAAACAATAGTATGTATTATTTGTGCGTTCAGCAAAATGTGGACACTGAACGTTGAGCAAATAATTAAGTGGTCACGCAAAATCAACAAAAAAAGATTACTGTGTTCATTTGTACAACTTTCTTTCATCACGTTTTTGTTCAGCAATAAAATGTGAATGTTTTTTGTCTACCAAAAAAGAAAAAAAAAACTGTGGAAACCAAAATTGTTATTACAAGATTTATATAAAAATAATAAAGAATCTCTGAGAATGGCAACTGCTGACCAACTGATTGCTCAATAATTATTCATGTATCGTATCACGGCAGACAGCAAATACATGCAAAATGAAAGAAGTGAGAGCTCTACATTTGGCTGAGCGAGTCTTCTCTCACGATTGTGTATTTATTAATAGTTTTTAGGGTTCCGTACTCATCAGAGTGAAACGGAACCCTATTACGGAGACAAGTACGTCCGTCCGTCCGTCACAGCGTCCATTCTCCGAAACGGTAAGAGCTAGAGAGATGAAATTTTCACAGGATGTTGTTGTACCTTGCCGCTACAACAACAAATACTAAAAACAACAACAAGTCGAAAACAACCAGGTGTCCCTATATAAGGAAAAGTTGCAATTAGCCGTTGCTGCTAAGCTATAAAAGACAAAGAGCTGAAATTCGCAGAATATATGTGTTTACATATGCCCTACAACAACAAATACTAAAAGCAACAACATGTCAAAAACTACCAGGTGTCCCTATACAACGTAGAGTAAAAATTAGCCGTAACTCCCAAACTGAAATGTGAACAATATATGAACTAGCATGTGGCCTATAGTAACAAATGCTAAAAACAACAACAAATCGAAAATTACCAGGTGTCCCTATACAACGTAATGTAACAATTTGCCGTTACTCTCGAACCGTGACAGACAGAGGGATGAAATTTGCACAATATCTGTATTCACATATGCTCCACAACAACACTTGCTAAAAACAACAACAACTGTAAAACTACCAGGTGTCCCTTTACAACGTAGAGTAGTAGCTATAACTCTCGAACCGTAAGAGATAGAGAGTCGAAATTCGCACAGTGTATGTAATTCCAGATGCCTTACAACAATAAATTACAAAAACAACAACAAGTGGAAAATTACTAGGTGTCCCCGTACAACATAAAGTAGCTTTAAAAACAGAGAGATGAAATTTATAAAATATACATATGTATTCACATACGCCATTCCATACATACATAACACATACATACGTACGGAACGCTAAGAGTGCGAGTCAGCCTCGTACTTGACTTAATTTATTATATTTCATATTAGTGAAGTATTTATATCACTACAGCAATATGTGACTCAAGTCTTTCTAATTTTGCTCCCTCCCTAACAAGTGCTTCAATAAAGAAACAACGACTTTTGAAGACAAAAGATTTGAGTTTAATTTTATAAATTCATTTCTTTCGGGGGACAATTACATAATCTATTAGCATTAATTTACAAGCATTCAAATTAAATTTTTGTCCAACAACTAATTAATTGATGCTTGAAAGGCATAAAATCAATTTACAATTTAAAATCAAATACATTTCTGTTGCAATTCAATGAATTTAATGGGGGGACAATTTGCACATGATGTGTTTGGCAGTTAAAACATTCAAAATATTATTAATTTAATATGACAAATACATGCTCGACCCATTCAGCAATGTAATTAAAAACAAAATAGTAACAAATTTGTAATTGTGTGAAATTTTTTTTATAGCAACTACTAAAACAATCACTGCAGTTTTATCTCAAAAAAAATTTTCCCATTCTGTGCAAATTGAAATTGAATTTAAGTAATTCAGTTGAAAATGAGCTTGCATCTTAAAAAAAAATTTTTGCTTGCAAAGTTGAAGTTATAGAACTTTTTTTAAACTAATTCAAATGGGCTATAAATATAATTGAAGAAGAAAAGAAAAGTAAAATTAGTTGGTTAACATTCAAGGTTGTTTCATGTCCGCCACAACCATCATCAGCACTAAAACGTATGAAATATAGACAGTTAATAATGAAGAAGTAATCGTATGCGTATAACATGCTGCTTAAGAACAGCATGCAACTTATTTATAGCCTTGATTTGAATCAATTTTGGATACCAAAGATCACCAGGAGCGGCTGTAGAACGGAAATTAAATGTTCTCCAGCTAATACATCATCAACTTTAATTTCTTGTCTTCCTTAAACAATACAGTTGCACCACAAAAAAAATAATTCTCAATTTGGAGGATGTACAACCGAACTTAAAAGCCCAATAAATAACTATCAGTTGTGATTTATAATATATTGGATTAAGCACCACTATTCCAATAAAAATTCACTTTCATTGAAAAATAATAATAATAAATATTTTCCCTGCTCTCAACGATGAAAATTAAATGCCAGCATATGCCATCTTAATGACATTTAATTTTCGTTTTTAAGTAAATATTAATGAAAGCTTTCTGCTTTCATACAAATTTCTACAGAAATGCCATAAAATGTAATCGACATTAAGTCAACAGCAATTAACACAATACTAGTGGGCATATGACACATGCACACACATGCGCATTAACAGACCCAGTTGACCAAATTGTAGATAAAAAAGAATCAGCCATGGCTTGTCTATGTAGCTACTCGAAATTCTTTAAAATAATTTAGCGAAAAATTCTTGAATGAAAAATTAAATTCCTTATTTTGTAATCCAAACAGTACTCAACTGAAATTAATTATTAAGCCATTTTTTTTTTCATGGACACTTGGGTGTTTACTCGCTACTTGCCACAGCTACCAAATTAACACAAAAATGTGTAACAACATTTCCTCTCACACCAATTCACACAAATTACTTTTGCCAAAAACCAAATGCAACAAAACACATCTTGATGACATTTATGTTCAGCGTCACCAAATAGCAAAGGAAATAAGTAGAATATTTAATTTCTGGTAATACAAATATAAAGAAAAGAAAAGGAAATAGTTTTTTAGATAGCACCACTGTAAAGCTGCTCAGCAGCCATGTTTAAACGTGGAAGGAGAACTTTGCGCAACTTGAAATGTAACAAAAGAAGGTTTGAACAACACTTGAAAAATAATTAACAAAAAAAAGTATTAAAAGCAATTTGATTTTAAACAATAGCGGAAAAGAGTCATTTAAATCAAATTTAAATGCAAAATAAAGTGGATTTTTTTTTGTGTTGGAATGGTCTTGTAAATGAAAAAAATGTTAGCTGTTCACTACTTCCAAATTTTTAAAATTTTCCTTTAAAATTTTGTATTTTATATTTTGTGTTCTTCTTACCATTTAAATTTAAGCTTAAAAATTGATTTTGTTGCATTTAAGATTTAGGCCCACAGTCAACGCTACAATGATTTCGAAAGAAATATCGCTTGCAATCGGGACCTGAGCACTTCGACGGCAATGTAAAGATAAAATACAACAGCAGCTTCGCAACTTTCGCCTCACAGATTTTCTTCTTTAGTTCCCATCAAAAGGCATTGCCTGCATGATTATCTATTTAATATTTTAATGCCAAGACAAAATTAACTGTTATTATATTTAGCAAAGATCACAACCATATCCAGTATAAAAATTTAGAAGTATTGGGATTATTGCGGGCATGCAGAAATTTCTACTCAGCTGCCTTTAACTACCAAAAATGATATACATATATAAATTGAGAATATCAATTGAACCTTAAATATTGATTTCTTTCTCACTTACATGTTGGACACATTGTAGCTTTCTTTGAAAGCAAAAAACATGTATCCCCTTAACTTACAACCCTTCAAACTTTTTCCTAACGTTGCATATCTTAAGGCGTAAAGAACTTTGTTGCAGCCTTGCACACTCTCTGCAACAAGAGACACCCCTTTTACTCTTGATGTTTGTGTGCTTAAGGAATAATGCTGAATTTAAATACCGTATTGGTAAAGGATTACAAGTATTTTAAGGTATTAATGCAAACAAAACCCTTAAAAGTATTTCATAGTGAAATATAGCATAAACAAAAAAAATCTGATTTGCTGATGATTTAAAAAGCTTCAAAATATTTTTCTAACATATTGAGAATAGTTTTGATATTCCTTGCACAAAGTATTTAATTTTCACTAAACTCTGATTTTGAAATCTTTTAAATAAGCTGCTTATAGATATATGGTCATATTTGTAAAGTTCTAAGTGAATTTCAAATGAGATTTAATTAAAAAACGAATGTTCATATAAAAATTTTTTCAAAGAAATTTCTGATAAAATTTTTTAATGCATATATAAAGGTAGCATATCCTTCAATAAAAATAGTTCAATACACCAAGAGCCAGAGACATTTTTTTTTTTTAATTTACTTTTCAACAAATAAAACATTTTTACTAGAAAATTTTAAAACAATACTGTGTGGTATCATGTTGACAGTTTTTAAAATCTCATATTTATTAGCAAAAATACATACATTCCAACAATGATTTGAAGACTCATTTTAATACCAACATAACACATGCATGTCATTTGTAAAATTTATTTTTGCTTTTCCAATGGCAACAAGATGTTTTTAATGCAGAAAAATATTCATAAATATTATTTTCTTATACATTTCAAATAAGATTTATCTCAAATTGCCATAAAAATGTGTTAAAAACATTCATTTGCTTGTTTGTCTGTTGCAAACAATATCGCATAACGAGGTGTAATGCAATATTCTCCTACTGCCATCTTTGCATTGCTCTCTCAATATTGGATTTGCCTGAAAGCATGCAGCAATATTATATACATGACATACAGGCATGGTAAATTTAGTACAACTTTGTTATAACAAAAGCTCAAAGCACCAAAGATTTGTTCGACTTAGTGACCTAGTCGTAACTAACCAAACTAGGAAGTTTGATTGAAATTAAGCCAGGTATGGGATTTATCATATGATGCAAAATTAAAAAAAAAAAAAAAAATTTTCGAAAAAATTTTTATGCCACTATGCAGCTTGAGAACGAAATTAAGCTGATTTCTTGCCGCATTTCTGAGCAAAGAAAATTCAAAATACAGTCATTAAACACAAACTATTTTCTCAAATCTAAACGCAAATTCTACTTTTCCAGGCCTGGTATTAGTAATAGTCCTTATAACTTTCTTGTGTGCATTATTGATATGTTTGAGCGCAATATCTACCTCTGTCGTTACCACTTTTTGCTAAATGCCGTTTGCCATCCCTGGCATTTATTAATATAGGATTTAGACATTTTTTGAATATTAAACTATTTTTTTTTTTTACTATTTTGATTTGTATAGATGTCTGTGGCCGCTTCAAAGCCATCAAAAATATTGTTTGGTATTTTTCTAAAATTTTTAATCATTTTCATTCGTGTGAATTTCAGCACAAAAGGCCACAGCAACATCTTTTTTTCTTCTTTTGCTCTGCTTTAGAGTATTTGTGATGGTTTTAAAGATTTCAGACTAAATTTTATTTACTTTATTAGCCATATCTCTTTATCGTTGGCTTTTTTTCGTTTTTTGCAGACGAGTCATTTGTTCCCTGAGTCATTTCTTTTTTCATCATCTTCTTTTAAAAGTATTTGAAATGATGAGATAAAATCGTTAATAGCTTTTTCTTTAGCATTTCACTTACATTTTATATTTGTTCCCAGTTTCTCTTTTCATATTTTTATTACAAATTCTTTTGTGATGCTGGGAGTTTAACCATAAATTCCTGTGTTTTGTTGACAGGTCATAAAACAAATTTCATTTTAAATGAATTTAAACACACCTGGCACAAATCCTCGTTATAAATTGGTAACATAACTTCAATTTGGTTGTTGGAAAGACAAATTTTTATTTCTATATGTAGTTAGGTGCTTGAGAATCGTAAAAAGTAAAACGTTCCCCAATTTAAAAGAAGGTACTTACGTTTTAAAATCATATTAACAACTCTACTCAGAAAGATCAAATATCCTCTGGACTTATTTAAATTTTACTTGTATTATTTTTAATTATCTCTGTAGAATCTAATTGCAAACTCTTTATAAAAAAATTGCAATAAACAGCTAATTACAAAAGAGCAAAACTTTAAATTAACACATCCTTCATACTGCTGCTAATTAAGAAAACTTACAAGCAAGTTTTTTTTTTTCAATATTTTTCTTGCATAGAATTGTGAAAAATAGCAAAGTATGGCAGAAATAACAGAAAGTTCAATGGGAACTGGAAAACTCCTGTAAATATGCTACACTTTCTTAATGATGGCAAAAGATAAAAGCTGATGGCATTTCTTAAATTAGAAAGTGATTACTTGCACATCGGCAACATAGATTTTAAGGATTCTGTGATGGAAATAATTTAAAAAATAATCTCGTAAAAACCCTAAATAAATAATAAATTTTAAAAAATAAATAAATATAAAAAACTTGAAAAATCAAACATTTGTACAATAAACATATCAGTGCACAGAAAACAAATACCTAAAACTGATAAAATTAATCAGTTCAACAAATAAAATCTGCAATAAAACTACAGCTGTGCCAACCAACACAAGCGAAAGAAAAAACGAACACTAAAACCGGGTTGTATCAGCGGCTGCAAGCATTAAAAAAGTATTAAAAAAACAACAACAAAAAAACAATAAATAAACAAAAAGAATATCAGGAACAAAAAAAAAGATAACGGAAATAAATCAAGCTGCGTATTAATATCTATCAGCATAAATGGCTTTAAGCAGGAGCAAAGAACACAATAAAACAGAAAAAACTTGCGAGTGAAAACAAAACAACACGTAACAGGAAACGGAAACAACACATAAATCTACAAAAACTATCACAAATATTGCAAGCAGGTTGTTAAAACAAAAGAATTGCATACATAAATTAAAATACACAATGGCGAAATATATAAAACCCAAATCAAAACAATCGTGCAAAAACCCTGAATTCATTCAAAAAAAAAAAATTGATAACAACAGCTCAAAACGATGAAAAAAAAATTAGAAAATGTACCTGAATTTGAAATCAGGAAATTGGGGGAAAAACCAAAAAAGAGAAACCGTCAAATTAAGCTAAAAAAAATTCAGTCAAAAGTGTTCATTCATCGCAAATCTAAACAAAACTGTGTCAGTGCCAACAACAAAAACACAATATTCCCAACTAAATTATAACTGTTTGCAATTCTTTAACAAAATCAATAACAACTATCTGCTCTACGCGGCTGCAGTGTAGAGTAGAAGCATTGTGAATGCTGCTCACTGCTGAGTGGGGTAAGAGTGCTGAAAGTGTTGCTGTGAAAAAAGGGTTGAATTTGTTATAATTAGTGAAAGTTTTAGTCGTGAAATGGTAATAAATAAATTGTTTTTATTACCAAAACTTCAGCTATTTTTTTTTTCTCTTGTTGGGTAAATAAAAACTTTATTAATTTCAAATGCCCTCCATAATAAAACTTGTTGATTATTAAATAAATGCAAACATTGCACAGCGATAGGTGATCAAAAACAAAATGCTTATAAAATTCTTTTGCTTTAAGGCTATTTGGATATTTTTTTTATTTTAAAACAAGTTCTTTTCTAGTTTATCCCATGAAATGAGATTTATGTAATGCCTGGTTACACAGAAGGTTGACACAAGCCATTCTATAAAAGATGATGTCATGAGAATGATGAGAATGAATTTATTGATTTTAATAGCAATTTTCAATCCGGCTGGTGCAAATACAAATTACATACATAATTGTTATTAATATAGTTATAAGCCCCTGTTATTATGCTACACTTTTTGATGCCAGCAAAATCAAATAAAATAATAAAACACAAAATATAAAAGTAATGGTGTTTAAGCAACAGCTTAAATAACATTTAAATATTTTTTAATTTTCAATATTTTGCAAAGAAATCGGAAAAAAAACGTTAAGCATTTTTCTCCTCCAATTTTAGAGACAAATTAAATGCCGCAATTTATTTCATTTTATCTGCAGCATTTTCTTAGTTTGCTAAAATAACAAATCGTCGCAAGCAGTGGAGCAGCAGTTTAAGAATTTTAATGCCCCATCACTTCTTTCTTACGCTTTTGTTTTCTTTTATTCTTAAATTCCCATGATTTTCTTCCACATTTTGTGTCAAGCTGTTGAGCTGAGGTACCAAAAAAAAAAAAAAAAAAAACAACAAAGAAATTAACAAATTCCTTTCAGAACTCGCTTTCTTCCGTTGACAAAACTCGTTCAGCAGCATCTTAATGTCTATAAACTCAACTTTAAGTGATAAATGATTGTTTGACATCTTTAAACACATAAGAAAAATTAAGTTCATGCTGGAAGAGCAACTGAAATTTATAAATTTGTGCTGTAAAATGTCACGTAAGTGGATTCTCTTAGATTACAAACACTGACTACAAGTTTGGCTGGAAAAAATGCTTCTTTCTTTTGGCAGTTGTTTTTTTGTTGTTGTTGTTGCTTTTCAGCTCATAAGTTGTGCCCAAATTACCTGGTCTTATAAACCTCTTGAAGCATTCTGTTACGTGTTTCATTCTACTACTTAATGACCAGGAAAAGAAAAACTTACTTTCGTGTTTTATTAACCTTTACCTTTAAGATAGAGAACGAAAATCCTTGTGGGCTGCCACTGAAGTCTTTGTCTAAAAGAAAAGTATGCAGCGTAATTCTCTTTTCTTATGAATGGCTGGTTTGAGATTGAAATATTGGGAGGGCACAAGATGAAGAAACAGAGATTCATTTGAGTGCTTGAGTATAAAAAGGAGTTGAAATAGGTTTGTGAAAAATACAATTTTTGTACATTTTTTAACAGAAGTCTATTGTATTTCGAATGAAATTAATTTTTTCATTAAATGAATTATGGTCAAATCACCAACAAACAGAGCTCGCATCATTAAAATGAGATTACAGAAAAGCTAAAAACATGTATAATTTAAAAAAGTATAATTTATTTGCATGCTGTTTCTTAAAACGAAAATATTGTTACGAATTTAGTTGTGAACAGTCCAATTGTAATTGTTCTTAAGCTGCGCTAACGTTTAAAGTGTCTTAAGTAATAAAAAGTGAATAAGTACACTTTTAGTAAAGGGTTTGTGAGTACAGTGTGTTAAGTAAATAAAGTGTTGGACTGTTGAGTACTGTCACCTGAAGTATAGAGTGTTTTAACTTCATTACAATTAAAGAATCTACGAAAACGTTTTTGAAAGGTAAAAAACAATTTTGATTTTACTTCCCAAGAAGTGAGAAAAAATTGTTAGTGATAAAATTCCAGTGTTTCCAAAGAAGGCAAGAGAAGTAAAGTGGACCACTGACTGGCTAGGGAATGTACCATGGCTGCTACATGTCCACAACCACGATCATCAGCACCCAAGAGGCTCCGACCTCTGGTCATTGCATACTAGTCTTAAGCAGTCTTCAGTTTTACTTTTCTTGTCTTCAAAAAGGATGATCACTACAGAAAAAAAAAATGTTCTTCATTCTGCATAGTCTAATTAAAAGTGCGATAACGTAGTTACCATTCTGAAATCGTAAGGTCCGACTGTTTAAAATTAAATCCTCAAAAGCATAGTGTGTGTAACACTTCACACAATGCAACTCTATTGTTTGGCCTACATGTGTGTAGATGTACTTTGTGACCAACATAAATGTAGATTTGCGCTTTTGCAGCCCGCAAACTAGAGCTTTAAGCCCTTTAATATTTGCGACATTGGATTGGATATCTTCGATAAGTTTTTATCAAACTATCCCCAATGTAGATAAAAAAAATGTATTCCATTTTTATTGTAGCCATCAACAAGGTTGTGCAGACAGGCCGCACGGAATTGAAATATAAACATGGGTCACGCGTGGCCATGATCACGGTGTGATCAACCTGAAGAGATGGTGAAGAAAAGAAGTAGATAATCAAGCGAAAGATGTACGGTTTGAACGGCTAATAGAATAGACTCACACAATTTAACTGCACATATTAATTGAATGCCGACTGAAACTACTTCCGTGTTACTATTTTCGCAGAAGGTCATGCAGCTAATGGATTTGTAGTAGAGTCTTAAATGCTTATGCTCTTCCTCTTACAACGTCTAGAGAAATCAAGGCATATAATTGCATATATTATGTATTTCTAAAAGTAGACATAAAGTAAAAACGAGTTTGTGACCAAACTCCTTGCTGAGAACAATTTTTAAGCAACACACACAAAAGCACAATAACTATATTCATGAATTTGCTTAATGTATGCTCTTTATAGTGACCAGTGCTAAGCTCATGTGAGATTAAAGAAGATCTAAGGGTTCTTCCATTCTTCTTGAGTCCCAACTCTAAACATTGTTCTTTCCGAGCTCATTCAGGTGTAAAAAGCCTCATACATGTTCGTACTCCTTTCTAAAGAGGCCTCCTCTCTTACTGCCAACCAGTCCTTTTGTAGGGACCTGGCTCAGGATGTATCTTTTGCATATTCGTATATAGATTGCGATTGTTTTCTTAGACAGTCAAGCTCCCACCTCATCGGTGCTAAATATAATTTTATTAAATTTATCTAGAACATCTAGTGATTAATTTTGTGCACAAGTACATAAAACCTAAACTTATTATATGAAATATAATTCCTTTCTGATGTCTAGCTGCCGCGCATAATGTGATTAAGCCTTTCATCAGCATTTCCTTTTCAACATTTAAACAAATCCTTTTCGTCAAATCCTGAATAATTCGAAACCGATCCTACCAACTGCCTGACATTGTTGTGTAAGCAATCTGATACAGTTTGTGTGTGAAAATGTTCTCGTCATTGTATTTTATGAGCCTGTATGAGTTGGCATTACTTTCGCTACATGATTCTTGTGACAGCTTTTCATGCAGATTTTAATAAAATATTTACTTATAACAGGCACATGTAACACTTCATACCCACTGAAATTAACACTTTTATACAGCATGCAGCTGCATGTAAAACAATCATTTCTTGTCAAGCAGGAAACGCAATGACACTTATACACATGCATGCATGAATTTATTATTACCCTGTAAGCATATGGCTCGTTTTGCTTTATTGTGTTCTACTGTTTTATAAAACAAAAAAATCGGAAAAAAGGAAATTTATTTCTCTTCTTTAGGGTACCAAGCAAAGCGTTGCCATATCTGGAACTGTATATGAATTATTAATATTTTCAAAGCTTACAAAGCTTTCATTTTTGTTTATGAATAAAAATTTATATCTCTTAGGTAAAACTTTTAAGAAATTAAAGTATTAAATTTTCCCAGGGATGGAAGTGTGGTCACTTCAGTTTAAAGTCAAAGTCAAAAATTATCGCAGCAAAAATGTTGATCACAAAAAGCCCTTATAATCGTGCTACAAATGTCAACCCAGTACACAAAATCTTATAATAGTATTAATTCAGAGGAGTGAAAAAAACACACAAAAAATATGTTTTTCGAATTTTCTTTAGCCAATATTTAATCTTAGAGAATAAATGGATCACCTTTTTGGGCATCATGCTGCTGTGACTTTTGTAAACATGAAAGAAGTTTTGCCAGTTGCACTATTTTAAATCTGTTCGAGCATTCGCTTAAATACATCTAAGACAAAAACAAACTTTTGAAATTGGGTTTTGTTTTAAATGCATTTCGGCGAACGTTCACACACGAAACGTTCACGTTCGAAATCGTGAAACTGGCAGTTAGCTTTTTTCCCCCGAGCAGGTCTAATATTAAAAAATCTTATAAAATTTTCCAGTCTGCTTACATTCTTGAGAAAATAATTTTCCCTTCTAAATAAATTCTAAACTCTCCTGATGCTTAAATTATTTTTATGTGTTTTTCTAAAATAACAAGCAAAGTTTTTGTTTGTTATTTTTCTTCTTTGTATTTTCTAAGTAAATTATTGTGTTTTAATTCAAAGTTTTTTGATTTGTTGAAAAACTGCAGTAATTGTAAACAGTAGTAGTAGTGTTTTGTAGGAGTTTTACTGCAGCAAATGCCAAGTTTCTCAGTTTGAAGGCACATTTCATTTCACACTTTGAAACCATGTTTAGGATTTAAAATTGAAGATTCAAAAATGAACTTTATATCTGCTATAAGAGAGAAGTAAAGTTTATTGTCTTAGATCTAATTTTCAGGCGTCTTTATGGCACCGACTGAAGAATACAGAAAATAGGAAAAAGTGCTAATTGAGCCCGAAATACTAAAATATAGCAGAGTATTTGCACATTTGCATTGCATTTCATTCAAAATTTTTAAGCCCATACAAACATACAAACTTAGTCTCTTTCATTGATGATTGTATATTTTGTTGCCCTTCTTTTGGAAGCATTTCAGACAAATCGCCTGTAATCGGCAACGATTATTCTGCTGATTTAAATAAGCCAGAGCTAAAATCCTGTTAAGCATTTTTTTTTTCTTCTAAAAATCATTCAAAGGAAAGGCAACGAATTATGTGATCAAACAGCAATTGAAGTCAGCTATCAATTGTTTTTAATTACTACAATTGCTCCTATCTCTCTCTGTTGCAAGTTGAGGCTTCAATAATGAAAAGAGTTGCTTGGAAAATTAGTTCTGAATGCACTTGCTGCCACGAATACACCAACAACGGTGCTGATTGAACCATGTTGTCAAATCATCTCAATTTTGTGCGACAGCAAATAATTGCCAACTATAATTTCATGATTGATTGAATTTTATTGTTCCACACAAAATACCCACCGCTTGCAGCCACAAAACCTGTAGCCAAGTGGATGCATACAATAAAGTTAAATTTGTAACTTTTCCAAGGGGACATTTAAAAGAATGCGATAAAAAAAATTTTAGGCAGTTAAGTTCAATATTAAAAACCATGACTCCAGCACGCACAAACACACCCACACACACCTTACACAGAAAAAAATTACTTTGTGAAATTAACATTAATATAATTAAAAATAAATTAAAAATATATATGTATATAAAAATATATTTGAACAAGTGCCACCCAGCGAACATTTCAGTCGCATAAAGACAACAATTTTGAGTATAAAGAAAAAATATGTTCAATTGTGGTCCATAATGTTATGTTCTGTGTAACAATATTATGGCTGTAAGCATATAATATGAATAAGATATCTCTATATGATATGGTTCCAACTATATAATTATATTGCTTGCAACCACATTATGGTTGCTTACAACCATAACATGATCAGCCACATACATTTCAACAGAACTGTGTTTGAATAGATTTTTTTACGTGTATGCCGCTGGTGAAAACTTCCACTTCCCATGACACCATTTACTTTTAGTTTTATGCAACTGGTTTCTAATACTACGCTTATTTAAACTTACCATATTTTTATATAATTATTTCACAAAACTTTTCCTAACAAAACAATGCTTTAATTACTATTATTTACGGTAAAAAAAATTCTTTTGAACTTAAAATTTGTTTGTGAACTTTCGATCAGAGCAGACGTGTCTTTTGTGATGTGAAGTCGTAATAGGTGAACGCGTGCTTTTTTTTAAATTATAATGGCTTATTTAAACAAATATTCAATGTTTATTAAACGTTTATTTGGCATATTATGTATAGATATTTGCTAAATGAGTTCTTAAGAAACATGATACATATATTTTTAAAAATAAGTCCGCCAAAGTAAACATTCGGAATAGGTATTGTCGTGGTTATTTTTTTTTAAATTTCTTTTTTTGTTTTTTTTTTTTTTTTTTTGTATAGTCGAACGGTTTGCAATACTGAAGAGGTTTCGTTAAAAGTTGTTAACTGGATAGCGTCGAAGGTATATATGTACACTGGACACTAAACAGACAAATTAGCAACATTTAATACTGACTTATTTAGATTTGCAAAAATAAATGATCTGTTTTTAGGTTATAATTTTTGCGCTTAATCAAACGCCAACAAACACTCCCCATCGTTTTTCCACCCACCAATCCCTTTTTCCTATTTTTCCAGTTCCAGTACAATGCAATGCATATATATCAGGATCATCCCCTGAGTACTGGTCCCAGTCTAAAATAAAAATAAAAAAAAAAAACAAACAAAAAAATCTGTTTAAAGGCGTTATCAATATTTATCTGTTCCTTGCTGCTAAGAAAAGACGAAGAACACAATACATTTTTTGATTGATTGTTCAACAGATATACCACCAAATTCTCTGCTTAAATTTACATAATGGACTTCAGTACAAAAGTGATTTATAAACGATTCCTTTTAACACCACAATTACGACAAATTCGCATTTAAATAAAATTTATTATTTCAAATTGTTTTGATGACAACTGAAAACATCGATTGAAAAATTGCTCAACAAAAAAATGTGTAAAATCTATCAAGTGCCATCATTTTAAAGCACTTACTTTGCTGGGTATAAAAAAAAATGCTGAAACAGTTAAAAAATAAAATAAATAAAAACACAAAAAAAATTTAATAAATTTTTTTCTGTTTATTGTATGTTGCACAGAAAGCTGCCCTATGAGAGCCAGAATTTAAATCAACTAATTTTTAATTTTTTGTAATTTATTTAGTGGGCTTTAGTTTAAAATTTATTTTTTCAAAATTGAGCAAAATGTTTGTTTTTGTGGTAAAACTGTGATGATGGATAAATATTAAGAAAGAAAAAAGCAAGAAAAAATAAGTTGCAATGTCGCCTAGCCAGTTGGGGACGGATGATCGCCATGGTATGTACCCCAGCCAAAAAGTATTCTACTTTACTTTTGTGGTTTTCGTTAAAAAAAATACTACAAGTTTAACACAAAATAGTATGTCGTCTCCCTGTTAAAAGGTCTCAGCAATATTAAGCAAACAAATTACTTCTGAAAAACTCACATAAATTATCATTTTCATTTAATTTTATAGTCCAACTTTATGATTGACAATAGTTAATTACGTTGAACTGTATAATGTTGACCTTTAATATTAATATTTTATTTATAAAGTGAGTTCGTCTTGAGGTCCTTTATTGGAGAAAATAAAATAATTGCTATATAAATTTAAATTTGGTGTAAAATTATTTACTAAAGGACCTCAAGCCGAACTCACTTTATAAATAAAATAATAGTTAATAACTTTATCGTTCTTTTAATACGATTTAATTTGAGAAAGATTTATTTGTGGTAAAAAAGAAGAAAAATACATTTGAAGATTTATTGGCTGGGGGACATACCGAACCCAGATCATAGTTGACTTGCATGCTGACTTTAATAGCAGCCTAGAGCAATGCTCCTGTCTGAGCCTTCCATTTTACTGAGAGAATTTTGTTCATGAAACCAATGAATGTTGACCTTAAAGAATTCTCATTTATTAAATTTATATTGATGATCCCTTCATTAAATATATGATTTTTAGTCATTACGCTAAAAATTACTTCATATGTTTAATGCCAAAAATGAAAACAAAACATAATGTCCACGTTCCATATCATTAAGGTTACGCATGACCTCTCAATAACAGATAGACCAAAAAATCAAATGCTTTTTTATGTATGACGACATTTTTTTCGATGCTACTCGCAAGTAGACTTTAAAGACTGCGAAACGTTGAAATATTTTACTTTACATACAATTTTCTGCACAAATTAAATGAGAAGTAAATAGTCAATAAATGAATTAACTGTTTTTTTTTTCATACAACTAATGATGTTTTTCAACAAAATTATCAAAAACAAATGAATGAAATTAATTCATTAGTTCTGTGAAAATTTGCTGTCGCTGACAAAATTTTCGTTGGATTAATGAAAAAATATTCACTGAAATCATAAACCAAAATTGTTTCATCTTACAATTTCACCACCGTTTGTTTTTCTGCTTTCTTGGAATATATATATTTATATATTTTGGAGAGCCAAAGTATATGAGTTATTAAAAAAAATTTATTTCATAAAAATTATACATGTAAATAATAATGATTTAGATTCACCAAAAAAAAAAAAAAAAAAAAATTTTATACAATAAATTTTTAACGTTTGAACGTATATCGAGAGGTGACCGAGCTGACTTTAATTTATATTTAAATTAGTACATCTGTTAGTCAGTGAATACTTAAACCACTTTTAGTTCCATTATTACAACTTGTCGATTAGGTTGGCGTTAACTAAAGGTACCTTTAATGGAAGTGAAGGATAAACTGGCCGGTAAACAATTTTCGTTTTTGTTAATTTGTGGCAATATTTTTGAAAGGTTTAAGGCTGAAGAAAGAGTAAATATATGAAAAATTATTTTTTTTTTTAGAGATACAGCAAAGACACAACCAAATAGGGTAAATACAAAGGCTAACCCTTCCATTACTTTACAGGTTGGGTTATTGTGCCGATAAGCTATTACGCACTTTTTGTTAAAAAACAAAAATTTGTAATCATCCAAAATGTTTGTCTGCCCATGAAAATCATGCCCTTAAACGAAGAAAATTGAGTGTTTAACTTCAGTCCTGAAACAGTGCAAAACATTGGTTGTTGGACAACGTTTGCAATGTTGCCAAATTTCTAAAAACAATCAATAATAAATGGCGTGCACTGATATACTACAGCCAAGTTTGAGATGCAATCAAATCACACAAAAGTTTTGTTAAGCCAGAGTTGTAACTCTAATTGATTTTTTTAGTAACTTAAAACGGAAAAATTCTTTTAAATGCATGCTTATGCATGTCGTCCTTCTTTCTTATTGATTAAATGCTTGTCAGCTTGTAAATTGTTTTGCTTCGTTGAGCACTTTTTAATGCCAACAATGATGTGATTTCTTATTTGTCAGCCATAAAAATACTTTGTTCCACAAACAACATTTCCACAAGCAACATGGCCTAAGGAAATTTCGATGACGGAACCCATTAATAAAGACGTATCAAAAAAGCCACACAAATTACGGCAAGCAGTTAAAATTTTGCCAAATTAATTTCCGCATTGCGACGTGATAAAAACTAGATATTGTTTTTATTTATAGGGAAATACCAAAATATACAAAGAAATTGTATGAAAAGCAGAAAAAAGCAAAAAAAAACAATCATTGAATTTTATTAGGGATTAGAACATCTTTAGCCTCAATATGGTAGAGGAAATGGTTTTAAATATTTTTCATGGAAAACGAATTGAAGAAAAGAAAAGATGAGTGCCCAGCTTCTAAACAACGCTTTTACAAACTTTATTCTCAGAAACATTCACACGTGTATCTGTTCACCTCACAGTGGAATAATTTATTTTTTAAAGCTTCAATTTCACTTTCATTCAGCCTGTGGATATTTTGTAAGAATTATTTGCAAAATGTTTGTTCATTATAAATTTTACTCCTCTACAGTAAAAGTAATTCCTTGATATTGAATTGGAATAAGAAACAAGTTGTGCTTGGTGGTGCACCACACCCCTGCACTGCCTCCTCAGTTTTATTGCTGAAAAAGTATTTGTTGTTATTTGAGCAACGCAAGTTGCTAATTTTAATTTGTGTTTTGCTGGAAAATAAGTTTGTGAAACACACATGTTCGTTATTCTTATATTTAATTGAATTAATTTCTGTGCTCTGTTTTCATTGCTCATGTTGACAAAAGTTTTGCTGTGTGCGACGCAGGCTGGAAGGCAGCTTATTGTTTTTCTTTTTTTTTTTTTTTGGTTTCATAGTTGCCTAAGCCACAAAATTAAAGTTTAAAGTACTACAATTTATTCTTCGTTTAAAGGTAATGATATTAAAAGCATTCAGCTGGCCCATTATTGAGTACGTCAAAACATCTACCAAACTAAGTTCTTTCATTTGTTACATGCTAAAACGTCAATAAAGGAAGCCCTCAACATAAATCATAGCCAAAAGAGAAGCAACGAAAAACATTTTATTCTTTAAGGGTAATTAATTTTAAACAAGAATAAAATGAAATCGGAGCTGTGTAATTGGAAGAGAAAAATAAGAAAACCATTAAAATGCCTTCAAGCTTTAAAAAGCCTTTCAAGAGGCAGGAACTGTTATTTTTATGCGCCTCCCAGCACATCATATTTAGTACAAGTTTTTTTTTAAGTTTTACGTAAGTAGATGACACATAAAAATAATTGCTTTTCTGGCAGGCATGCTCAAGCATGTTCGCAATATGCAACATGGACAATGTCCCTTAAATATTATATAAAAGTTTCCTCAGTATCTTCAATGGGGTCAGCTTTTAAAATAAAAGCATTTGATTAATTAAGCCTGATTAATAACAAAAAAGTTTAGAGCTGTTTCATTTACATATGTCTTTAAGTTTCCAGTACGTCTATGATGTGCCGCCAACATTTCGTTGTGAACTTGTGGCAACACTAATGAAAATATGTTCATACATATATAATATTTATTTGATCTTTTTAATTATTTGAAAAACTATTTTATACAGCTTCAGATCGTTTTTATATAAAAATTTTATTAACAATATTATTCAATATTTCGATAACAATTCGTTATCATCTTCAAATTCGATAACAAATTGTTATCGAAATATTGAATAATATTGTTAATAAAATTTTTATATAAAAACGATCTGAAGCTGTATAAAATACTTTTTCAAATATGTTCATACATTCTACTTCATACATTATTTGTCAACAATTAATGACGATTCCAAAAATGTAATTACTGAGTATAGATCCATACTATTACTCTGAAGCTATATTTTACTTTTTAGCCACTGCTAAGCATTTTTTTTCAAGTTTACTGCCGAGTTGACACACACAAATGAAATGTACCACATTTTTTTATTACCCTCAAGCAAATAAACAAAATATTGAGATGAAGCAACATTCAAACATGGTCACTTGTTCTAAATTATTCCCTCATCACTGGACGAAAGTAAAAAGTTTTTGTCTGACGAAACAAAGTTTAATCTCAATAACAACAATTTCAGCTTTAGTTAATATTTTAAGGCCAATTTGTGCATTTTTTCCAATTAATTTGTTCTCTTATCAGTTTACGTTTCAGCTTCAAACAGATCTGCCTGTCCAACAATTTCTTTTTTTTTTTTATTATAATTACTATGGCACACTTTGTTTATCCTGTTTTCTTTACCACAAATGTTGCTGCGCATTAATGATTTTCATGAAAATTTTGACTTTTTTAATGCTTCTTCAGGCAGTGCAAAAGAATTTGTAATGAGCTGTTATATTCCAGAGACAGTAGTTCTTTGAAATTACGAGTGTGTAGCAAAGCAATCAATGTGGCCCCTCAGCATATGCTGTCAATAGCAATAATAACCCAGCAAACAATTTCCACTGAAAACGAGGCAAATAAAGGGTGTTTTTTTATGTATAGGACTTTAAGTTGGCATTGCTGTTCAAGATGGCGATTTATTCTCAGTTTGGTTTGCCAATTCATCACGAATAGACTCACGCCTGAACAACGCTTGCAAATAGTGCAAAACGAGATTGCCGTTGTTCCCGATTTTCATAAGCGAATTTTGATTAGCGATGAAGCGCACTTCTGGTTGAATGGCTACGTCACACAAACGAAACTGACGCATTTGGAGTGAAGCTGATCCTCAAGTGTATGTCGAAACACCGTTACATCCAGAAAAACTGACTGTTTGGTGCGCTTCATGGGCCGGTGGAATCATTAGTCCGTACTTCTTCAAAAATCATGATGGCCAGAAGGTTACAGTCAATGGTGATCGGTATAGAGCCATGATTACTAACTTTTTCATGCCTGAATTAAATAACCGTGATGTCCAGGAGATGTGATTTCAAGAAGACGGCGCAATATGTCACACAGCTCGTGCCACAATCGATTTATTGAAAGACACGTTTGATGACTGCCTAATTTCACGTTTTGGACTTGTAAATTGGCCTCCAAGATCTTGTGATTTAACAACGCTAGACTACTTTTTGTGGGGCTATGTGGAGTCATAAGCCACAAACGCTTGACCATTTGGAAGACAACATTCGTCGTATTATTGCCGTTATGCGGCCACAAAAGTTGGAAAAATTCATCGAAATTTAGACGTCCAGATTGGACTACATCCGCATCAGCCTTGTCGGTCCTAGGCCAGAAATCACATTTAGAATGCAATACCCCAAAATTATCTTTCGGATAAATAAAATTCATGTCAAGCGAATAAAATCCATCGTTATTTTAGTGCAACCTGAAGTTCTATATATCGAAAAAAAAACACCCTTTATAAAGTATATATAAAAAATTTATTATTATTGGCGAAGAATAGTTTGTGTTTGCTAGTTAGCAATTTTTGAAGCTTGAGTTTTCAACCACAAAAATTTATATATAAATTTTTTTTTTTAATAAATTTAATTATTTATTTGCTTTAAAAGCTAATTGAAATATTTTATTTTAGATCCTAAAAGAAGACCTTATTAAAGTTTTCTGTCTTTTTCAGACGTCGACATTTCGTTGTTGCCAATCAACTCATCAGCTTTCCAAACACCAGCAATTCCCAATTACAGTTGTTTCTATTCTGTTTTCAGATCTCACATTTTGTCGTGGTGGACGTTGTTATTTTTACAATCGTTGACTTAAAGTTGTTTTTGTTAATTTATGTTTGTTCTTTTCTTCCAATTTTGTGTAAAGACTTTTTCGGCAAATTTTCTCTAAACTAAACCACCACATTTTTACTGGGATGTTTTGAAATTATCTTTATGCTTGGCTGGTTATGTGCCAGGGCACTGCTGTACAGATGTTTTAAAATCTCTGTTGCCAGGGCTTTTTCTTAAGGAAAATATTATTCGCTTTCTTTGTCTAAAGCGTTGGATTACCAAGTTGTTGCTTTATGACTTGTTGAGGTATCCTTACTTGTTTGCTTGTACTTTCTTCTTTATTTTTTGTTTTTGTTTATTTATTGAGGGACTTGTATTTGCAATTGCTTGGCTTGTCTCACATAAAAATACACGATTTTGTGAAATTATTTTTAGTGCTTACAAATCAAATACCAAACAAATAAATAACGACAATAATAGAAGTCCAGGCAGCACGCAAACAAAATTGTAAAGATTTCGTTTCATTTTCAAAATTCAGGCAATATATAATCGAAAATCTTGTGAATTCCAGAAAAATCTATTTAATTGGGTATGGAATACAATGCTTTTGTCTTATTTGTATAAAAAAGCCGGACAAGAAATCTTCAGAAATAAAAATACAAAATTAACTCTATGCCGGTCTTAAGCAGCTTTTGCAAAAGATTGCGGCAGGTAGATGGAGAAGAATAAAAGCAATCACAACTTCTACGTGAGTTTTGCAGCTGGGCATTAATATGACAGAGCATGTTTTATTTCCCTACCCATGCAAACGTGTCATTCCTGCACGTCCTTTAGCTAAACTGCGAGCGTGTGTGTGTGTGTGTGTGTGTGTGTGCAGGTGTGGCAAGAATAAGAGAGCTGTAACTTCATTCGCACAACAGAAAAGAAAAGTTTTGCCAGCCAAGTAAAGTAAGTCACCTTAATGCTGGCAATAAACTGCAATCCATCTAAAAAAGCTAAATCTGTTAAAAGGTAAGCCACCAACTAACGAACTCACGTAAGATATTGAAAAATCGCCGACTGCATAACAAATCGCAGATGTCATTGCTGCTGTATGTGGGCCACACAGTGCAGGGTGGCAAATGATTGATTAATCCTTTGAATGCCTTCCGTTTGGTTCACACTTGCAAATCAGCCTTAAAGTAAATGTATCAGTGATAACAAGTTGTACGAGTTATTTGGTAGCGGAAGTGTTTCTTTTACACCGAGAGAAAAATAGATCTGATGCCTCTAAAGTCAAGTTTTGTTTTAGGAAAGTTCTAACTTTGAATTACGTAGAACAATCATAACACTTTATTAATTTACTTTTAGCAAATATATTTTTTTGGGTCTATAAATAGACCTTAATATTTTCTATCTTTTTCAGCTGTCACCGATATTTCGTTGACCATCAGTAGGCTTGAAAAATATTAAAAGAATATTTGAAACTGAATTACTTATTCCAAAATATATTCTGTTATATTGTAATGAATTCTTTTTTTACTATTTTACTAAAATTAACAATTTTCGTGTCTACTTTTCTATGGGTGTACAAAATTCCTAACGCAAGCTTTAAGATAATTGCGGTTTTCACGCTTCGTATTAAAGTATTATTGTAGATCTTGAAGATATTTTAAATTTAATAAATCTTGATAAATTTAAAACTCGGCAACAACAAATCTCATAAATTTTTAGTTTACTCAATTAAAACGTCTGCAATGCCAAAAACTGTAGTAGATTTACTAAATGTAGCAAGTGGATTTATTTACAAGTATGACACAGCTGACAGATATGGCGCCACATTGTTTTTTGCCTGCATATAGTAAAGTGAATTGTAAACATTTCTTAAATTTGCAATGGAAAAGACCAAAAAAGTAGAAAATATTAAAAAAAAAGCTATAAAAAGAAATTGCGAAAAAAGCTGAAATAAAAGATAGCCCAGCAGAAAAAAAAACACTGCTAGAATACTTGCGCCCTCTGCAGATGATCCAAGTCTGTACAGAATAATTGCCAATTGGCACTGGGAATTGTTCACATGAATGAGGTTGGTTAAATTCAAAATCATCCGAAATTAAAACACCAAGAGAATGGAATTGAATTCTAATTCACAATTCTAATTCTAAACTCGTAGTATTTGTAAAAATCTGCTGTCATCTAGTCCAGCTAAAATATCTAAGCACCACTTCATGGACTTCCGAACTGAACGAAACATTCTGCGACGATACGATGCAACTAAAATAACGTCATCGATAATCTCGTCCAAGATAAGCTCAACAATATCGTTGCTGTAACTATCTACTGAGAGATTGGTAGTGGCATATATTTACTTTTTGTTAATAAATGAATATATGTACCTTTGCACTTCATCATTATGTCATTAACCTTGATTTGATCAATGGCATTTTGAACCAAATAGTTAATAATTTTTTCTTTCACGATTTCTTTACGCATTTTTTTTTTAGATTTTATTTCTTTTAATATTTTAGAAAACACCAATTGAAAAATTCTTTTGTGTACTGTCGGTAAAATGTCTAAACAAAAGTCAGCTGTTTCAACTGTTTTACAATACCAAACAAAAAGTCGTTCACACTTAGAAGTTTAAAGTAGTATTATATTTAAAAGTATTTTAAATATAATACGAAGTGTGAAAACCGCTAATATATATAATATAATAATAATATTGCGTTCACATTTTTTATTAATATAAAGCTGGTAGCATATTATATTGATAGCATAGACTAAATAGTGACTACAAACTTGGTTGCAATACATTTTTATTTGAAAATACCTTTTTTTATTTAGTTCATTTGTGTGTCAACAAACTTTTTGCACTTTAGTACAAATAATTCATCTGGTTTTGTTATTTTAACAAATTCTGTTTTCCTTAAATTTGGTTTAGCTGAGTACAATAAATCGTTTTCTTTTTTTTGTGCATCCAAAACTTATTCAGGTTCTTTTTTTGCACTTAAGTTTTAAGAAAATTGCTAAAACCTAGCAAAAGTTTACAAGTTCTGTTGTTGTTGCTGCTGCATACATACATATATGCAACTCAGATTGCACTGGAGATGAGAAAAACAATGAAATTATTAAGTTTGAAATATTATCTTTATATTGTAATGATGATACAGTGGAATTTGCTTAAGACCAAATTAAAAATTGCAAGACATCTGTTTCGATTAAGCCGTTATCTGTTTAAAAAAAAGTCGGGATAAGGGATAAAAACAATTTGGGTTCAATGAGCTCGCAAAGAAGCAGAGCTTGAAATAATGTAAAATAAAATTTATTTTTGATTCATATTAACTAATAAATTAAAATCAAATTGCAACACTTTTTCGTCCACTTGAAAATAAAAAGTATTACCTTACAATATACATGAAATATTTTGTTTTTGGACTATTTTTCTTTTAGGTTTTTTTTCTCAAACAGAATGTATTCAACTAAAGTGGATTTCCACTAAAATGGAAAATGAATGAAAGCACAAGAAAATGTTCTGAAATTTTTCAAAACTAACTGTTATTGATGTGCAGCTAATCGCATTTATTTCTTTTTTTTGAAAAAAGTTGTTCGCTGTAGCCGAATTTGGCTGTGAGTCTAAAAGTTCGAAATATTTCTTTGCCGACGATGTTGGCATAATTTTAGAATTGTAATTCTTAATTATTAAAGTGATGTTGTTTTTCCTTTGATTTTATGAGTTTGTTAAATAATTCTCAAATAGTTAGTAATATTGTATAGACAATGTTCACGTTACTTAAACTGCAGGGCAATATCATCCCGTGCCACAAGAAACTATACCTCTAGTCCATCGGCCACCTTCATGTCATACAGTCCATGCGTTTTATGTCGCCTAAGTTATTGCCATGATGCTCACAGAGTTTTGAGGCAATACTGCATGTTATCACTCTTCCATCTAAAAAAATTAACTTTATTTACACTGCAAGCACAACTAATTTAAAAATTATTCAAAGAATCCAATCTAAAATACGGCAAACTTATGGTACATTAGAGATAAAGACATGCATTGAGATCTAAGTGTCAAAAGAGTAAAAGAAGTCATACGCGATAGCAGCGCCGAACATGCAACTCGTTTAGTTCATTATTTCAGCAGGGAATTCAGGCAGTTGCCGGCGAACGAAACCCTGGCAGACAGAAGACTCAAACGATATGCACCTCCAGAGCTAGTTAAACTAGCTCTAAGAGGGCCATGATGATGATGCGTAAAAATAAGTTTTATTTATATATCCGTATCACTTTTCATGCGACATAAGTTATTTTATTTATTGCTAACTTATGTAAATTCAACTATGTAAATTCAACTACTTATTGTCACATTGTGACAGGTGTAATAAAAATGAGATATTAAATAATTTTGCGGCATATTTTAGAACTTTTGCGAATATGTGAGCCTGTCAATTCGGATATTCAATTATTAAAATTTCATAAAAAAAAAATTAAATCGTTTTATGCTCAAGTAAAGCAATATTTTGCATAATTTTTTTAATGCAATTTTTAGTTTAGGCGATTTTTGATGGAGTCGTAATTGCATTAAAAACACTAAACATTTACACCCATGTTCATAAAAATTAATATACATTTATTTGACAAATATTCCGTAGAAATACGTCAAATAAGAGCTTAACAAACTTACAATAATTATTATGAATATGGCCTTTAGCTTTCATCATCAAATCAGTGCTTGATAATGATATCGATTCTTAACTTTTGAGGATAGAGACTTATTACTTCTTTTCTTTTATTAATTCCACTATTCGCATATTGAAGTTCCAGTTTCGTAATTATGGTATCAATTAGACATTTGATACTCAACTAAGGCATACAAAATCGTACTTTATCGATAACTTTAGATAAAAAAAAAATTAATTAAACTATTTTTTAAAGCTTAAGGTCTTTTAAAGATTCCTGACGATGCTCACAAATTGTTAGCGAAATATCGAAAAATTAATAAAGAAAAATAAAACCCCTTAAGCTTTAAAAAATAGTTTTATTAATTTTAACAATAAAGGTCAAAAATTATAGATAAAATGATAAAAAAAAAAAAAAACAAAACACCAAAAGAAGAATCTTCCTCCTCTTCTTCTTATTTTACGACACTGTAATTTATATTATTTTACATTATTATATTTGCATTATTTCTTGTGCAACCCCCTGGCGTATGATTAATATTTTAACTCAAATCATGCACTGTATCCAAAAATCGTACTTTTCCGATTACACTCAGTGTTATCGAATTTCCAAAAAAAACACAAACTAAGTCTACTTAACAGTAAATTGAATTTATTTAAGACCAAATGTATTATGTATGTATGTTTGTGTGTGTGTGTGTGTGTGTTTATGTGACCAATATATTCTTTCTGAACACATGACGTATGATTAATATTTTTTTTTTAATCATGTATCATACGCTGTGTTAGTAGTCTGTACGGATATTAATTGTAAAAGACCATTATTATGCTGTCATGTGATATTAACACTCGTACTATCAAAAGGCTGCTTTTTTAATTTAATCATCAAACAAAAGTTAATAAATGTGTACGCGCTACTATAAAGGCGCCGCGCGTCGTACTAGCGTTTTTGCATATTTAAGCACTCATAATCACCTCGGTGAACATTAAATAGTATGCCATCATTGCAAAAAGAACTTCATGAGCATACATTATATGTTTGTTAACACATTTAAATGCGCCTTTTGTTGCTTATGCATAATGATGACTTAAATGTAAATGCTGTTGGGTTTGCTGTTTATCAGCAAACTCATTGAAAGCAATGTTCGTTTCAATGAGTGTTGTACATTCAAAACAATTGAATATCTGCCATAAATTATTTACTAACGTGTAAGCTGGGAGTCTTAACGATATTGTCATCGTATGAACATTGTTAAATAACACAACATGCACACAAGTATATGTACATTTATTAGGATGACCCTCAAAATAAGGGTTACAGGATTGCAGCTCAAAAACATTGCCAAAAATTTCATTTTAGCATTAAAAAACCACTGGCATTAATAAAAGAATATTAATATTTTAATAACCATGTTAACAATGGCACTTTATGGCTGATTTGGGTTTAAAATTTTATAAGATTATTGCACATGGTTCTTGGTTTTTTATTAGAATGATACATAATTTATTATTTATAACGATCCATTCATTTTGCAAAATGAAACACAATTCCTTTTTAAGTTTAAGTATATTTTTTAGGTTTTAAAAATGTTCTAATAATGCCTATAATATCGCAATCATTAATAAATTAATAGGAATAAATTAATACTTTTTTTTTGTTGCCTTTTCTTGTGGCTAATTTGTATTTGAATCCTTTCTAATCAACAGAGTTCACTGTTTCATTTCAGTCACGAACAATTTTCAATTATTTAAGTAATTTTTTTGCCTGAGCCAAATTGATGCTGCAACAATTAATTACTTCTGTGTGCAAATTTTGCAATTAACTGGAGTAAGTTGTTGTTTTTTGCTACAAATGAATATTTATTGTGCGAAAATTATTTTTCTTTTCCGTTGACGTTCAGATTGCGGACCGTGGAAGTAGTTCATTTATTTACGATTTCTGTTCTTTTTCGTCTTTAAGCGCTGCGATAAATGGTGCTGAAAAGCTTTTAAAGTGCGCATAAATAATTACAAGATTGTAGTTTTTCATGGCCAAAAAAATATTTTAATTTTTCTACGACAGAAAGAGAAGAAAGAAATTAAGTATTTCTTTACGCTGGTACTGATGACCAAACAAAATACAATAAAATTTGCATAAAAAGTGAATTAATATTTATGAATTTGAGTTCGGTAATCAGTCATTGCAGTAAATATAGTAAATAGAAAAGAAAATTAAGTGCATGAGTTTCGACATCAATAAATAAGAATTATTGTGTCAGTTTTAGGAGCAAACAAATGGCTGCGAGTAAACTGTTATTAGCCAGAAAACTGCTCAGCAGCCACGTTCTTCAGAAAGCTGCTAAGAAGCTCCTTTTGCATTTTATAAATTTAAAAAATTATATTTTTATCTTCAATTTAGTATCTTTATTTTTTTAATAAAAATATTTTTTTTTTTTTTTTTGGATTTTTTGATAAAAATATTTTTCACTCTAAAAACGTGAAAAACATGACTTCTTATATTCTAATTATCTCTAGTCTAAAAGAAAAAGAATGTTCATTTAGCTGAATGTATTCTGAATGTCGGACAATCTATATTTCTGTTGGACAGATTAAATTATATGCAACTTCATAAATATACATGGAAAAAATTCACTAACCTGTTAGAAAAACTAAATACAAGGAAAACACAGCGCTTCAAATTTAAATAGAATAAAAGTCCATCAGCTGTTCACGTACTGAGACTTTATTTAGTGAACTTTGGCCAAGGCTTAAAGTACATATCAGAACAAATATTTTATTATCAATATGACCGAAGTTTAGCAAGAAAAATTTTACTAGCAAAATAAGAAGACTGCTTTAAGTAGCAGCATTCATTTTTAATCGAAAATTTATGTTTTTCTTCGAGTACTTTTTCGCTAATTACAATTGTACCATCTCGATACAAATTGTACCTAGAAAGTGGCAGGGGAAAAGTCCTACAATTATCTGAACAGGGTATTTCTGTTCAGCTCTCAAGGGGCTGAATCGTTAGAGTGACTTACTTAAATTCCCCGAAGTCCTCCACAAGCTCTGGGTATTTCTGGAGACTGGAAAAAGCTTTGCAGTTTTGTGCGTATTAAAAAAAACTTTAGTAAATTGTTGGCAAAAAGTTTTAAGTGGAATTCAAATTTGCTGATATACTTTCTTAAGCGCTTTTGAATTTTTTTTATATGAAAAGTACGCTTAGCTCTTCCTGCATTCATAAGTTTTTAATATACCATGAATTATCGGTAATCACATGGAGATTATTTCAAATGCCTTAACGCCACAAGATAAAACCATTAATTATTCAACGTTTCGCACATTTATTTTTTCTCTGACCGCTGAATCAAAAATTGTAAAACTATTTGCCAACCGCATTTACATTTGCCCAAACTGTGTTTATTTACTTGCCACTGAGGGAAATGGGAAACAAATACACATACTCATACACCTAGCTCTAATTTTACGCGAGTTTTATGACATGAATCTTCAAATAAATGTAACTTGCTGGCTTTACTTGAATTGATGCGATCTTAATAAATGCCATAATTCAGAAAAATTTTGTTTACTCTATCTTTTTGCAAACATAATTTCTATGAGAAGTAAGTTGCGAAATTTTTTATTTCCTTGCCACTGAGAGAAACGCAAAAGAAACACACATATTCATACACCTAACTCTACTTTTACGCGAGTTTTATGAGTAAATGCCAACCGCATTTACACTTGCCCAAATTATGTTTATTTACTTGCCACTGAGGGAAATGGGAAACAAATACACGTACTCATACACCTAGCTCTACTTTTACGCGAATTTTATGATATGAATTTTCAAAAAAATTTAACTTGTATATAAATTCTTGCTTTTCTATCTTTTCCATTCTTGATATTTTTCCAGATACATATTTTCCTATATATACATATCGACTTACTTTTTAAATGTTTCTCTCTTTGCAGGTAAGTGAGAAATTAAAGCTGCATGGACCACATAAAAAGATCTAATGAGTCTAATAATCTGCTTGTAATAATATTGCATTAGCCAATAAAAGTAAACACTGAAGTTTTCCTGAGAAAACAAGTGAGTAAAATTATTTTTGTATGAGCTTTGTTTGGCACATAAAGAAATATCGCAGCAACACATTTGATTTGATATGGGCAATGTCCATTTTCAGCATTTTAATACCTTTGATTTGCCGTAACTCAAATTTTTTTTCGTTTATTTTATACCCCGAATATGCTGCACTTCTTTTGCTGCCAAAGCAAACCTTGTAATTTTACAGCTTGTGTGGGCAACCTTGTATAAATTGCTACTGGCTTAAGGACAGTTGTAAACATTGCAGATTTGTATTGACTTTGCTGGGTTTATTTTAGAATTTTCATGTGCAGCACATTTTCAGTCTCCCTCTTATTCACTTTTTATTAGGTTTTTTTTTGTGCTATTTTGGTATCGAAATCATGGTATTCGGGTTACTCATGTGGAATTATGGAGAAAAGCATAACGCTAAGAGCAATATGAGAAACACTGAAGTCACAGCATGAAGCATGACAAACAAATGAAAAAAGGTTTCATACCTTAAAAGCTTTTCCATAAAAGATTGAACTCTAAAATTTGAGGTAAAAAAAAAAAAATAATAAATAGACTGTGAAAAATATGAATATTTCTTACCATGGAAAGAAAAGAAGGGCTAAAGTAAAAAAATTTAGCAAAATGCCTACATGTGAATTATTTCAGCATGATATCTGGCTTATTCTAAGATCCAAAAACTACTAAATATATGACATAAGCAGCACATTATTAAACTCTTAAATTTTTGAACAAGCATCCTTCATTTCATTGTGTTTGTGCATGCAGCAGCATGTTCAGGCATGATTTATATTGTCATCTGCCAATATTCCCAGTCCTCGCAATGTCACATTATCTCAAACAATGCAAACATTTTGCCTTTTCTTATAACTTCGGTTGATTGGTTGCTGGATACTTCAACAACAAAAAAAAACTCACTATGCGTTTCAATAACGAAAAACAAGAAAACAATTTTCATTTTTCTTAAAACTTCCATTAAGTTCAGCAGTCAAGTGTGACAACAAAAGCCAAACACAACAAGTGAGCAAACAAGTTGACCGAATAGTTGCTAAACAGGTTTAACATGTTTGCAGTATTTTTTTTTTTTTCGTTAATCATCATTTGCCAAACAAGAAGCTGAATTGATTTGGGGAAAAAGAAAATGGGCTTAAGAAATTTATTAACTTAAATATATTTATATTAGATTTTATGAGTATGCCGAAAAGTTCTATATCAAAACTATTTAACAAACTTTAATTTTCTACAAAATAATACTTTCGAAACAAATGTTTATTTTCATTAGAAACAATTGCTTAACGCAATCCCTGCATTTCACACAGTTTTGCACGTTACTTAGTTTGTCTGTTTGGCGAATGTCTGTCGATATCAATGCTTTGTGCACTTAGAGGCAGCTGTTAGTCAACAATGCCTTGTTGTAATTGTCTGCAGTTCATGGAAAACGCATCGTGTTGGTATGATTGCTCTGTTGCGAGACGCATCATCGGATTAAGCAAAACCAAACCTATTTCGCTTTTTCTAGTATTTATGTCGTCATGATGATGATGATGTCAGTTTTGGTTTTTAAGTTTTCAGCTATTGAAACCAATTGTAACAATCCATCGCATAACAAATAGGACGAGGATTACATTAACGCAATTGAACAGAGGTTTTAAAGCAAATATTTCATAAAATTTTACCCTAAAAGTGGAGCCACAGGCCAAGGGCTTAAGGTAGTAGGGACCGTAAGCTAAGAAATCGGTGCCAAAGCTTTTTATTTGAATACGGTTGCAAGATAGTTTTCAAGCAAATACTTTGCTATTATTGTGCGCCTAAAAATATGTTACACAAATATTTGCTTGCATCAAAATTTATGTGGAATATTAACTAACATAAAATTAAATAGAAAAGGCGAGTTAACTTAAGGTATGAGCAAAGTATTTTCTTTTCCTCACTTTTTATATTAAGTCCCTACATTAAGCCCCAACCGCAAAAATAACGTAACCCTTAAAAGGCAAAATTTACAGAAGCTTTTTCTTTTTATTAATTTGCAGTTTGTAACGAAAAGTTATCATCAAATTGAAGTCTTTGTTGTCCAGTGTTAGGCTCTTAACTAATTTCAAGAACAAAGTGTTTCTAATTCCAAATCGCCTTTTTTTTTTGTTTTGTTAATTTGCCATTATCTTCTTTAAATAAAACACAGCTTCTGGTTTCTTCTTTTCTGCACAAATTTCAGATTTTAATTAAAATTTTTGTTTTGCTTTCATTGGCCAGACTTACTCTTTGTGAAGCAGAAAAGAAATGAATTTTAGTTGCAGAAAAAAAAACATTTGCTTTTAAAACCAGAATTTTCTTTAACAAAAACCACCAATAATAATAATAAAATTAAATCTTGTACTTAAATTGCCAGTTTTTTTATATATGATTTTTTAGCAGTTATGAACAAACAAATGGAATTTTTCTGACAAAACAATTTATATTGCTTTGAATAATTTCAAATGTGTAAATTAAACAGTTGGGCAAAAAATTCAATATCAGCTTTTGGGAAAATATTTGCTTTAATTGCTTTTTATTTTAGCCTTTTTTTGCTTACTGTTTGAAACTCACTTTATGACATCAGAACTCTTTTGAAGCAGCAACCTTTTTCAGCACAGCTACCTTTAATTAGCAGCACATTTACAGACATTTAGTGTCTGATTGCTGTTTTGCATTATTTATTTGATGGCAGAGAAAATACTTTTGGCAGCTCTTTACAAAGTTAGAAAAATACATTGTAAAAGCAAACCCCACACTGTTCTTTTCGTAGTCCTTTAACGAACTTAAAGGCCTGTGACTTTGTTTTAATAAATTTTGTCAAAAGCCTTGATAGAAAGGGCATAATGTGTTTTGTGTTTTTGAACAAGCAACAGAATATATATAAAAGCAGTAAAAAAGGGGTATTATTTAAAAAAGGGTGGTCTATAATATATTTTTGGTTAAAATTGTACAAAAGAAAGAAAACAGAAAACGATATTACTTATCGCGATTCCAAGTCAATTTGTATGGGCATAAAGTATTCGAGTGTTCGATAGCTTTTGGCATGAAGTAGAAAAATTCCACTACAACATATAAAAAAAATCGTTTTCGAGGCATCCGTAGTCCACATTTGCCTTTTTATTTTATTATCTTCCCATCAACACACAGACTTGCCACAGGGTGCCTAAAGAGGAGTCTAGTGTATGCCCTTTTTTTTCTTCAATGTCTTTTCTAAAGATAAGTACTGTGTTCAAAACTGCGGAAAATGTTGAGCAACATTGATTTTTTCGTACGGAAAATTTGACATGTATCTAATGTTACCTGTCGCGCGGTTTTACACAATTTAACGAGTTTTCCATTAAAAGTATGCTACATTGTTTTGCGTTTGTAAACAAAACCCATATGTTTTGCAATTTGGATTGTGATGAGAAAAATTTAATTATAGAATAAAAAGGTAATTTTTTATACAAATACATCAAAATGAACAAAGAAGTCCCCAATAATTTTCTTTTTCTTCACGGCTGATATCAGTTCCCCCATTTCTGTCGCACTGAATTTTGTTTTTTGGTTTTCTTTATTACTTTGCATTTCCTTTTTTTTTTTTTTTTGTCCAAAAAATTTTACTTAAATTTTTGCAATGAAAATAACAGCAGTCAGCTGTTGCTAAAAATTTCACGTGGAAGAATTGCCACTTCAATTATTTCGCAACAAAAAGAAAATGTTGCCAGATACATCTCACATGTTTTTCTCAAAATGAGCAGAGTACTACTTCTGCAACATTTTTTCACGAAAAGTTCATGCGAATTTGTTTACATGCATTTTGACAACTTTCCGCGTGGAATTTTAATCAGGGTACTTACCTTAAGTCACTGAACTCGCGCCATGCCTCCTGGAGGGGTAGTGCATACAATAATTAAAAAAAATAGAAAAAATACCAAATGCCTTGAAAATAATTTTTTGTAGAGGAAACCAACAATTAAAATAATCTTTGTTTTTATTATATTTATTTTATTGAACTTTTCTGTGAAATATTTATTTATATAAAATTTTAATTAAAGACTATAAAGTTCTATTTTGTATGATATTGAACAGCAAAGATAAAATAAATTTTAGCACAGTCTACATCAAGATGTTTCGGAGCCGCCACGCTCTTCGTCAGCACTCCACTTTATTTTCCTTTAATTTCTTTATCAATATCAACCAAAAAGTAATTGTTTTATTATCTATTTTGGATGATATTTCTCATGTCGCGAGACTGTTGAAAATTTTGCTTTATTTAGACATGTCCAATTTTTTTTTTTTTTGGTGTTTTTGTTATTATAATCATTTTGATAAAAAAAAAATTAGTGACTCAAAAACTCGCTTGGGCTTGACAAAAAATTTATTATTTTATTTATGTATTCATTTAATAAATTAATTATTCAAGCTTCTGATCTTTGGGTTTTTTTTTATAAAAATAAGTTTTAACAATTCTTTATTTATGGCGAAATATTGAAAATAAATAAAGAATTGTTAAAACTTATTTTTATAACTTCAATTCAATTCAGAGTTTATTGAGACTTTTTTTTGATTACATTGTAAAATGAAAATATGAAATGGTCACAAAAGAAGGAAAACTTAAAACTGTTTTGTATTATTTTTAAGGCACAGTAACATTTCGAAACGCTGCATGCTGATAGGCAAATATTGTTCTAATACAAAGTTAAATATTATATTACGTAGCTGAACATAGTAAAAAAGTTTACAACGACAGTAATCATGCCTGTTTAAGACTTAAACTAGAACTTAACCTAAATACCAAAAAATAAAATAAAAAATTAAACTTAATAAAAAAAAACAAAACCAACAATCAGCCCCTATTGGAGCCAGGCTCTGAGTGAGAATAAAACTCCGAAAGAACGTACTCTCTCAGTGCTATGGGACGAAATTATGTCCTCAAACAAAATACCAACTGGTGATAAATAAGAGCTGTTTGACCAACCAAATTCAGATTGTGATTGAAACACATTTCTTAGTAGAATACTCTCGTGATATTCAATACGGTTAATTTCGCTTATGAAGTTATTTTTATAAAAAAAACCAAAGATCAGAATAATAATTTAATAATAATTTAATAATTAATTTAATAATTAATTTAATAATTAATTTAATAATTAATTTAATAATTAATAATTAATTAATAATTAATTTAATGAATAATTAATTTAATAATCTAAAGATCAAATAATATAAATGTAAAAAAAATATTTATTTAATATTTATTATAATTGAAATTACCATAAATCTTAAGGCTAAAGCACTAGCAACAGGTGGCTGTGGGCTTAAAAAAATTAAAAACAATGTCATCACTTCATACAACACTTCAAACAACAAGCAACTGTAAATGGAAAAAAACAACCAGTTGCTACAAAGGAAATTCCTGCCAAGCCAGACAATAAATTAGAAATGAAACTGATAAGAATTAAAGGAGGCTCATAAAATAAAGGCTCATTTTTTGGAGTGGTGTTGCTGAGCATCATAGTGAATATTAAATAGATAATCGTCCCCCAGCTAGATAGTCTTCGGATTTTTTTTTTTTTTTTGTTTGCTCAAATCATCTAAATTTGTTCCAAAAATTGTTTTCTCTTGAATTTGAGGCCCATGTAAGAGAATATTTAAAAGTTGTTTTGACGCTGTAGTGATGTAAAGTCTAGTGCGGTACACAGATCTGCCACATTGCTAGATGGCACACAAGAATTGGCTACTAAGAGCGGAAACTATTGTTTGTTCACTCTGAAAGAAATATGTTTGAATGATAATTCAACATTCCAGTGTTCTTTAAGAAACAAATCATGTTTTTTCTCGGTTTTCAAAAGTTCAAAAAATGCCTCACAATAATGACCTGCTTTACCACCTCGAACATTTTTCTTCTTTCTAATAACACTGTGCTAGTTTAAAAAAACCGACAGAGGGGGCATCCAGTGACTAAACCTAATTCGGGTGCTCTGAATTCAGTGGTGCTAACCGTTTTTTAGGTTAGGTTTAAAAATGGAGGAGATAGGACAACATATATTTCCTTAACTCAAAAACGATTTAAAGTCTGGGAAAGAATACAAAAACCGAAATTCGGCAATAAAATTACCTTTCGAAAAGTATTTTTAATCGGTTAAGTAGTTAAGAAAATACAAATTAAATTTTTTGCAATTAATGTATTTGAAAAAGTATTCCTTCCCAGCCATTCTTTTTCAATAAGAGAAACTAAAAACAATAAGATAAACTAAAAACTTATTTGAAAAAGTATTCCTTCCCAGCCATTCTGTTTCAATAAGAGAAACTAAAAACTTACAAGCTCCCTCTATTTGTGAGTAAATGCCAGAGTGGACATGAACACTGAAACACCCTTAATTGGGCTGAATTCATGACAATCAGGCGGTTGGTTTATGATGTTTCGCTATCGAAATATTCGGTTCAAATCAACACCATCGCAAATAATGAGGCACAAAAGATTTAATGCGGCATCATCATTTTTGAGTTTTCTTTATAAAGCAATGTCTTTTCCAAAATTGTCAGCTTAATTTTTATCACCTGAACAGGACATTTAGAAAATCAAAGCAATATTACACTGCACTGCTTTAAATATTTTCTATGCATTTCACATGAATTCCAATTTCTATTACATTTTTTTGATGCCTTAAATTAATATCCTACACATGGCTTTGCCGGTTTTTATAGTCAAAGTAGAAGAAAAAAACGAAAAGTAAATTTACCTGGTGTAGTTTTTGCTATGGAAAACCACTCAACTGTATCTAGTGGTCAAAGCAAAACGTATATGAACTTTAAATAATATTCAGGATTATCCTTCGCCACACAGTAACACACACACACACACACACACACAAGCACACAAATTGCATTACTGAAAAGTAGTACTCGAAACATTCCTTTGCTGTATTTTTAAGCACTTTACTTTGCTTTGCCGTGCCTTAAACATACGAGATTACTTACAGGCTTTTGTGTAACCAGAAAAGGGAATGAAATAAGTTTTAATGCACATACATATGTATGTTTGCCAGTAGCGAAACTGCCAGCAGATGAAACACATTTGATTGAATAATACGAACTAAATGACTGTGTTGCCCTTCGATGATTGTAGTTAATTATTTTAAATGAGCCTCAGCAAAAGTTTATTGCAAGTGAAATATTTGGAAATATTCATTTAAAAGATTGAGTGCCAGGCCTCTCCACCAGGTCTCCCGACATCACTTGCTTACACAAATACAGGGAATATACAACAACAAAGTCTTAAATTTGGGTGCTGATAAGCGTCGTGGTTGTCGTAGCATAATCACTGTATGTACCCCAGCCAGTAAGTCTTCAGCTTTACTTTTCTTGCGTTCTTTCAAAATGCTGATCTCTTCAATTTTATTACAAAAAATCTTTCTCAACTTTGAGCAAGTAAAAAATCGAACTCAAGCCGAATAAAATTATTAACAGCTGTAAATAATATAGTTTGACAATGAATTTAAAATGTACTATATATGTGTAAATTTTATCACAGCTTTGCATGTCATTAAGTGAGTGAGCGATGTCGAATGACATTGTGGGTCTGGCAGCAAATAATAAAGATGCTACTCATGGTTATTCAATTCAGGAATGAAAAAGTTAGTAATAATGGCTCTGTACCGATCACCATTGACTGTATCGCTCTGGCCATTATCATTCATTATTGAAGAAGTGTGCTTCATCGTTAAACACAATTCGGGAACAATGGTAATCTCGTTTTGCACTAAAATTGCACTATTTGCAAGCGCTGTTCAGGCGTGAGTCTCTTCATGATGAAATGCCAAAGCAAACTAAGAATAAATCACTTGACAGCTGTTAAATCGGTCGCCATCTTGAACAGTAATGCCAACACAAAGTTTTATACATCGAAAAAAAAACACCCCTTACCAGATAAACAATTGGAAATGAAATAAATTCATGCCAAACTTTAAACTAAAATCCACAAACCATTCATAGAAAGAGTAAAAGAGAGTCCAGTGCAGCACATACGAATGGCGCCAAAATCATAATTGGTTTTTCTTATTTCTCGTTTAAGATTAAAGTTAAAGTTTTATTAAGGAAACTTGTTCAAAAGCTCTTGGCGCCAAGCACTTTTTAACTTAACTGTGAATAGTTATTCAATAAATCACAGCAATAAATAAATAATCAATAGCGAAGTCATGCGGGCAGATTTACAAGCCCATCAACAATTACATGACCAACATCAATCCAAACGATTTAAACTTATAGAATTTACAGACAGATAGAAGATTACACACTACAGCACCGCTTAAAATTATAACAACTGCCATGTTTTGATTTTACGGCCAATTGGAATATTTCTTGGAATATTTATGTGTGCTAGTGTCTTGTTTTACTTCAGCTGTACAGTGTTTTATTTCCTTAGTTTTCAAAATGCATGATAATGATAGAGTTTGGTGACAATAAACCTTCTCAGATGGCACTCGAGGCATCATCATGGTTTGAACAATATTGATTTTAAGTATATCTGGGGGGGGGCAGAAAGCAAATAAAAGGAAAACGAGTGAATATAATCGTGAAGAGTTGACATAATTTGCAGCATTTTAAACACTAGAGTGAGGTAGTATTTTAAAAATGAAAATGTGTTTAATCCGCTGGCGGTGAGCTGCAAAATTGGTTTTCTGTAAAATAAATTGTTACGTTTTACCTTTGAAGCAGTGAAGGGCACACAAAGAATCTTAAATAAAAAAGAGATTTATTGGGCATTATTTGAACAGCTATGAGCCGATCTCCGCTCCACAATATCTAAAGCACAACCAACTCGATAGTGCTGTGGTAGACTGCCTTTATACTGGGAAATATGCCTGTATAGATTTTCAATAATTTTAAGACAGATGGCAACAGAGTATTTCAGAATGTTTAGCTCTAGCATTGCTATTATATTAAGCTTTGCCAGTTCTAGGAGTTATCAATGCAAACCCTAACTATTTGTGTATTTAGCTGAGGCAACAACTATATAAATTATTAGATATTACTGAATAAATCGCATCTTTGGGTGTGCAGAAATTTCTATATGGTATAATCATGCCTCTCAGCAAAATGCTTTATGATGATTAGCAAAGACATTCTGATGTTGATGTGCACTCATGCAGTTTTCTTTCTTTGAATAAATTATTAATAAAGTTATTTCTAAGGCTGCTTTGTAACTTTGTACGCACATCATGTGCTTCAGAAACTCATCATGCAAGGTATGACTGACATGGAGTGCATTCAATTCTACTCAGAGTGCCAACGAAACTGTTTCCTTGTTAATGAAAACTGAACATCGAAAAGTGTCTAATGCCGTTTAAAGTGCAAGTTTTCCTTTTAATTGATAAATTAATTTTTTTTTCATATAAGTTCATTCATCATGTTTGCAAAATATACCACAAAGTGTTTGATTGCTTGTTTACGTTGAAAAATGATAATGTTGTCAGTTGTTCCGCGAATACATTTTGTAACTTTAACGTCACCAGCATGTTGGCCTCCTGGCAACTTGTTAAAGCGTTGTAATAGAGAAGGGCACAAGCAACCACAAAACTGCAGAATGCAGTTGTGTAAATTAGTCAGCAAAAGCAGTTTTTAATTATCAGTTAATGAACACATTATTTTGCAAAAGAATTGAGAAATCACATGTGTTTTGATGGGCAGACTTGAGTTGAATTCAGGGTTCGAATTGTAGATATCTGTGAATGAAAAACATACTTATGCAAGCTGCATAATCCATACAGTTCGCACGGTGGAATCACATATATGGCATTTGATTATATTGAATATTCTGCAGCAAGCTGAAGTTGCTAAAAGGGTACCTGCGAAAGAACATCAAAAAGTAAAAGTTTTTGATGTCTTTTTTAAAGCCTGAACCATTTGTTTCAGAAATTAAAAGCAACTTAATTAAAAAAAAAATATTCAGTTACTGTTGTAATTTAAACCTGTTAGGAAAAATATTTTTGTAATTTATATTTTTTTCCTAACATAAAAATAGTTCATTGATTTTGTTTTTTTAAATAATTTTGAATAGATATTTTTCATAAAAAGTCAGTTCTGTTTTTTAAACTTTTTAATAAAGACTCCTGTTATTTATAATACCGCTGCACAATCATTTCAATAACTATAGTCACCTATTCAGGTATTCTGACGAGAAATGTTCTTTAAACTAATGCTAGGAACACAACTGGGACGAACGACGAATTTTTCGCCGCGAATATTCGTCGTCAAAAATAAAACACATTGGTGCATATGAAAATGCACACAGTCACAGCGTCGGCGGAAATTCGTTGTACGCAGTGAACTTGAAATAGATTTATTTCTATTTCTTACGCCGGCAAACGACGAACAAATCGGTAGCAGTGTGGCCATTTCCATTTTAGTTTTCCATTTTTTTTAGTAACAACAGCTAATTTTTTTTTTACTTTAATAGTTTTTATTTTAAGTGCATTGACTTTTTGTATTTAAAATAAAAAGCCCACATATTAGTTTATAAAACATGTTTGTAGTGTTTAATTTTTTGTTTTTTGGTAATGCTAAATTTTTTAGCAACCAATTTCTTTTTAATATGGTCACCCCATCAGCTGTTCAACTAAATAATATAAAATGAAAAACTGAGCAAATGGATACAAGTGAAATTATAATTGAAAATTTTAAACTTCAAGGCTTTTACCATAATGAACATGATGTTGATTATTGTAATTATTTTTACAAAATTTTAAATTCTTTGATCCATTTAATTTTTTTTTATGTTTGAACAAACAATAAACAACTTTATCAATTATAATAGATGTTTTTGTTTTTCGTGGTTATTGTGCTTCATACGAGAAATTTACATAGCGAATTTTAACCGGCGTATTCGTCGTGTTGGGCGAAATTCGTCGTTCGACCCAGTTGTGTTTCTAGCATTACAGACATCAGAATAGTTGTTGAGCTGAGCAGTGCCGCTACTGATTGGAACTAAAAAAAAGGATTCAGCCCCCACATATTATCATAAAATAAACAATCTGTTATATGACTGTCTGTCAAAGGTCATGCCTCTTCTTTTAACACAATGAAACGATTCATTCACTGGATATTTTAGCGGATTTCTTTCTGTCTTCCTTGAAAAAGCCTTTTCAGTGTGACGTTTTTATTGTCACACTATTATTTTTGTGTGTTTTCTTAGCACGAACTGTTTTAAATTTCCAAAAGCTAAGCAATTAGCAATTTCAAAAACTCAATTACACACTCATAACTTTAGTCCACTTCAAAGTATAATGCTGGTAACAAACTGCTTTCAAAGTCTTTGCTGACAGATTAAAAAGATTAAATGATTTTAAGTGCAATTAAATTTTGAATAAAGTAGTGGTCACGTTGATTGCGGGCTAACCTTACTTTCTGATTACTGGGATCGAGTAAACTTCAAATTGATACAGATAAATAAAAATATAATTTTTGGAGACAATAAGAAAATCCTGTCATCAATTAATTTTCATTTGAAAGAATTCACAAAACGTTTTAGAAAAAATAAAACGTCTAATAAAATGTTTAATTCAGTTATAAACTTTGTTTTAACTAAATTTACAATTTTTCAAATGTATACGCTTTAGTTTTTGCTATCCTTCCAAACAAAAAGAATAGAACAAAATTGTGCACATTTGTGCCATAAAAGTGCAATTAAATTTTCATTGCTTAAGCTAAAGGTCAAAGATGAATTTTCACATTTAAACAAATTTATAAAACAAAGAATAAATCGTAAAATTTTTCATAACTTTGTTTAGAAATTTTCTTTGTGCTGCAGAACTCAGGCTTTTTTTTTCTCTTTTGAATTTTGTTGGGAGATAGAAACCGAAACCACTCAAGCGTATTACCACTGAATGTGAGAATAAGAATGTGGGAAAAAAAAAGTTAAAATCCCACAAAACAAACACAACATTGTTGAATAAATTGCAACAGCAACAAAAAAAAAGGCACAGCACAAAAAGATTAATTTTTGAAATCACACTCAAATGCTTTGCTACACAGGATCAACCTGCAACCTGTGCGACGAAAACGCAAAACATATTTTTCAAAACAATAAATAAAAAGTAGAAAAGATGGAGATTTTATCTGACAATAAATCACATTTAGGAGAAAAATATAAAGACATGAGCGCCTGCAATATTAGATTTCTCAAGAAATACATTATCAATGATGGCACAATTAAAAAAAAAAAAAAACAATTTATTCAAGCACACTTCTTTAACAAAAAAAATATATATATGGTTGCGATAGCAATATTCAAAAAGTAACATAAAATATACACAGAGAAAAAAGCACCTAATAAAGTAGAACAAAATCAATAAGATATCTCTATGGTTTTTTTTCAAGAAGGATTCCTTATTATTTTAAATGGGAAAACCTTATTGAAAAAACAACAATTAATGAAACTAAAAAGATGATTTACGTGTGTTTATATAGGAAACTAATAAAAGCAATAGGGAAAAATTAATAGGATAGCCTAATAAAATCAATAAAAAATCCTTATTGTATACAATTTACAAGAAAACCTAATAGAATCAAGAAGTTTTTTTTTGGATTTTTTTTTTTTTTTTTTGGTACCATGCAAATCGGAAACTGAGTAAAAACAAACGTGAGTAACAAGTTTTCTTCTTGGTTTTATGTGTTTTTCTTGTTGAGACAGTTAATAAGATTTGCAACATGGAAATAATAAGAAATACCCATAGAAAAATCTTCTTTTCTCTCTGCTGGGATACCCCTCAGCCTAAAAACGTTTCAAAGAGAAAATCTTATTGAATCTATTAGGAAGTTTTCGCTCTGTGTATGGTTGTAGACAACCATATGGCCATCAGAATATGACTGTAGACAACGAGATTGTGTGTTTGCAAGCATCTTGCATGGTTGACCTAACCATACTATGCGGTTGAAGCCACATACTTCAGTTGTCCAAAATCATATTCTGGTCTAAAAAAAATACCATATGACTGCGCAACAGAGTGTGCTGGTGTGTGCAGTCGCCAAAATTCGCTTGTCAATTGATTCGGTTGTTGTGGCAAAGAAGCTGATTTTTCTATCTGTTTCTCCGCAAAACCCAAATATTCTTAGAACTTCTTACCACCATCGTTCTAACCGGGTCCAGGAATGTCTCTGGCAAAATAAAACAAATGGCCGAACCCCATCAACTTTTCCAAACAGCCAGTAATAAAAAGAATTAATTCATCACACACAAAAACACACACTTTTGAATGCATTATAGTGCTGTTAAAAGAACTTAGCTCGGTTTAGGTAATTAATACGATAAAGAAAAAAAAAAAAAAAAACTAATGAAACTGTCCAATGTGCCGCCCATAAAATGCCCTAAAAAACTGAAACTTTTTGTACAGTTTAGATTGATATCATATTTCATTTTAAATACGTTTCATATACAATATTTCTCTTTTTATTTATTACCTCTGATTATTTTTAAAATTTTTTGCTCTTTATTATGTTTCTAAGCTTTGGCTCAAGCAGCCAAAGCAGTCTATATTTCTGCTTGTGAAAATCCAAAAAAAAAAACTAATTTTGGCATTTTGCTGCAAAGGGCTTCCTTCTTTCCGTTTCCGGTTAATTTCAATAAAACTGCTTCTTTTGATTTATGGTATTCTTGTTGCTAATTTCATTTTTCTTTATGCTTCGTGAAGCCCTGTTACTTGACATTGTTGGATTTGGCCATGTTGTGTGGTGGCCCATGACAAAAAGTCTAAGGTCATCACCGCTTAAAGTCAGCAGGAGCAGAGGCGCAGCGAGAGCAGCATGGAAAATGAAAAATTGTTGAGGGTGCAAAAACATCAAGAATAAATTTTTGTCAAACAAGTTTTTTTGGCTGGTGTCTTGCAAACAGCCATCATAAAAATTTATGACATCAGTAAAACAGCCGCAGGCAATCAAACAAACGTAAGCAACTCAAGCATACAAAGGATTTGCGACAACGCATATTTCCACAAATAGCATGTGCATAAAAAAAGCAGACCAAGAACTGGAACTAAATTACCTTTAGTATTTTTCGAAGTTTAATTAGAAGCGGATTGTTAATTGAACTGTATGGCTAAACTTCTTAATCGAGTGGTAATTTGCTTTTCAGTTTAGCATAAATAAAAATAAAAAATTGCCAGTAACTGTAGTAACCTATTTTCCAAAAAAAAAAAGACAAGAAATGCAGATGGAACCTTTTGCCAAAATGTGCCAAACGACCCCAAATATCAGTGTTCATGTCAATACACCGTTTTCCCTTCTTAACTCAAATTAAAGTTGAATGACAACTTGAGTTTGGTGTTACAACAAGCAAAGAAGAATCTAATAATAATGGATGGTCAAGTTTTTTTTCTGCAATTCATTTGCCATTTCTTAGTACCAGAATCGAGCATCGCGTTAAAGTTATTCAGGCTTATTGAGAAAATGGGCAGTTGCATCAAAATGCATATCGTACAGGTGGTGATTTTTCGGTCAATTGAATCGTCTAATTCGAAGTTTTAAGTCTAACTGATTTTTAGGATATTTGTAGGGCACTCCACAAATACACTCATCGAGGAACTCAAAGAACAGAGTTACCACCTTTGAGCTTTGCTGGCATATTTTTGTTTTTTTAAGCAAAATACGATCCCGACATCTTGGGAGAGACACCTTACCAGACATAACCCACTTACTGGGCATATGCTGGAGGAAACTTAGGAACTTTGTGAATGACTATAGACCTATGAGTCAAACTCGTTCACGGTTAAAGCCGCGGAGCGCACCATAAGCCTATATTGGCTTAGGTGTATGTCGTAAGACATGGGCAGACGAGCCCCTCCATTCAACCTAACACACATAAGGGGACACGTTTAAAAAAGAAGCTCAAGAATTAATTGTGTCCTAGGTATGGTGGGCAAGTGGAGAGCACTGTCACCAGATATCTCTCTCTCTCTCCCTCTCTCTCTCTCTCTCTCTCTCTCTCTCTCTCTCTCTCTCTGTCTTGAATGTTTCCGGTCATGGTGAAATTATTTGTTTCGAAGCAGTTTTTTTTTTGTAGTTGTAAAAATTTATTGTGACATTTTCCCAAAAAAGAAGTTGTCGGTTGGAACTCTCCTGATTGAACGTGTGAGCTCGTTGGGGTAACAACTTCTTCTCACGTAACAGTGTGGTGCCCAAACGTGTCCACAAAATTATGGAGTCCAAAAATATTAAACGTAACAACCGCATATTGCTACGTTTACCAATTTTGGCTGCAAAATGGGGGCCAAGCATTTTTTTAAGCTGCATCTTTTGAGTTCAGATTTTTTTTCTTTCTTTTTTTCTCTCTGTGAATATTTAAACTTTATTTCTTTCCTAAGTGGCATGTCGTTACACAGCGGTGTCTGAGCAATTTTCTTATTGCGACAGCCAGAAAAGTTATAGAAATAAGTCTTTTAGTTTCCTCTGCACTATTTTTGTTGTTCCTGATTTTGCTTGTACGAAAAATGTCATTCAACTGTTTCAGTTTATTTGAGTTTTGTGATGGTAGATACGTGCTTCATCTCAAATAATTGTCAACGAAATGCAATAATAAATATGACAGCATAATAAAACCAAATAAAGAACTTGCACAATATTGCAACGTCAGCCTGCAAGAAAAATGTTGATGTAACAAATTTATTATTCATATTTAATTTGCTTATTTTTCCTTCAATAATTTAAAATTTAATTTAATTTAATTGTCCGTTCAGTTTTTCAGTTTGAAATCCGCTCATTTCGTAAAGAACGTGGTAATTTGCTTCAAAATAGCTGGGAACGTAGACTTTCGAGTACATGGCTGGACCAAAAATTTACTTTGTTAAATGTCTGTCCACCTAAAACAAAGCACATTTCTTGCAAATATTAGAGACAGAGAACTGCAACGGTGACGGCCACCAGCACACCAAAATAAAGCTTGAAACTAAAGGGTGACTCCATAATCAGTAAAGCTTAAAAATAATAATCAAGCCTTAGAGCCATAATCGTGTTTAAGGCAGTCTTGCTGAAAGGAAGCAAATTTTTAAGATCAGCAGTATTCCCGATTGTTTAATGAACCTTAAAGCTAGTTATAGACGATTGTAAGATATTACAATATTGTCAGAAAATGAATAGAATATTTTTAACCAATCGTGAGAAATTACTTGTTCTTCCCGACAATATTGTAAGCAAAAGTATTGGCAGGCCACCGTCCTAATAATTAATTGTCAATTAACTGTCAATCGTCTGAACACGTTGGCATCATCATTGCTAATACATTGTCAGGCATTGGCATATTGTAAGATGCATAAATTCTCAACACATTACAATGGCATCAGTGTCAGAGTAAAGACAACGAATATTAAAGAAAAATGTGTGTGTACGAAAGGGAGAGAAAAACAGGAAAATAGTAAAAATGTGAAAAGAAAATAAAAAAAATTAAAAACATGGCTATTGAGCGAGAAAAATAAAGAATGAATAATGGCATGTGTGTGTTTGTGTGTGTATTTTGATAATGACAATTGGCTGACAATTTTTGATACGTAGGAAATCTTAAATCCATGTAAGCTGAGAATTTTCGTTGGTAGCTAAATTTATTGTCAGGCAATTGTCTGACAATGAAATTGTAATATTTTCTTGTAATTGTCTGAACTGGTAATTTTCTTACTGCTGACAATTTTGTATTTCCAGTAGATTGCCAGCACGTTGTTAGGTCTTACAATATTTTAAGATCTGACAACCGTCGCTATACGAAGCTTTAGACCCACAGTTGCTGCAAGTTGTTGTCGCTGTGCTGCTTTTCAGCCAATCAGAGTTTTATGGCTGCTCTCATTTTGCCTTTCACCAGGCCAAGAATTACTAAAACAATTTAAAATGTGTATTTATAATAAAATTCTTTATATCAGTTGCAATATATTAATAAAAACCTTTTCACGCGCCTAATGAAATAATGAATTAATTATCTGCCTGTCCTTCAATAGCATTGCTACAAACTAATCAAATCGCTATCAAAGGCAACACACAATTGCAGGTAAATCACAAACAGATTAATACAAATCCCTCTTTAAACAGCAATGATATCAGTAGTGAATGAATTCGATAATTAAACGCTAAATAAACATTGGATTTATTGCCATGGTGCGGGTGTTGTTAGTGGGGCTTAAACAGATCCTTTGACTAAAGAACCAAGCAATCAGGGCCAGACAAACAATGTATGTGTAGCAAACTCTATGATAGATTTCTTTGTTAGATATTTACTCACAACAAACAGTTGATATTGATTTTTTTCTCATAAAACGTAAAAGCAGCAAATAATAAAAGCAATTACTTCCACTCGGTATTAACTCGAATAGCTTAAGGGTAGCACTTACAGCCTAATTGATAAATAATTTTTTATCTGCCTGATAACACATTAATAAGCGAAAATGAACCTAAAATAGGGAACATTTTAACAATTGCTTGTCAATGACAACACCCTTGTTGAAGCATTTCACAAAAAAAAAAAATAAATAAATAAATAAAATATTCTCTAGCGGAAATCGCCCTTGGGTGCACATCTGCAATTTTAGCACATATAGCACGGTTTTTTGCTACAAAGCGTGAGTGTCTTTTTCAAGTGTTTAGCAAAATAATTATAACAGCTGATTTTAGAGTAACGGAAAAATTAATAGTTTTGTTTTGCAAATTGAGAATGAAGATTAGAAGCTTCTGTGAATTGGAAGAATTTGTAGAGAGATCTAAATTATTTGGTCTCTAGTGAGTGATTCCAGGTGCTTAGCTAATCTAAGTTATGACTCAATCTTGGCTAACTAACAGCAAGGAAAGGCAGCACAAACACAGCAACATTGATGAAGCACACCATTGTTTACAAATCTCCTTTTAAGTTTGGTTATTCTTAAAGATTTCACCCATTCATTCACATAATGTAAGTTCGTGAAAATTGCAAACCAAAATAAATATTATAATTTACTACTAGTTAATCGATTTCAACGCTTTTAGTGTTAGCATAGACATTTTTAAAATTAAAACTCAACTCTTTCGTACTGCTTTAACAGGACTTTAAATTAATTTCATACTATTGCTGTGATTCGATTAAGACAAAGAAAATATCAAAACCTGGCGCCGAAAACCAGTTGTGCCCCTTCAACATATTTCTGTACTTTAAATATAAGTGAAATCTTGTTGTACAGGAAATGGAAATAAATTAATAAAAAAAACCTTGTACTAAAAGACAACCAGCTGTTTCGAAGCCACCACTACTGCCATCAGCTTTAAGTATAATTTATGTATTATATGACTGATGTGATTAATGTTCATTAAACATCAGTGTGGTGGCGGTGACACAAACTAAATTAAAAATTTGCTGTTTAAATAAAATTTCTTATGTTTTGCAAACATTTTTTGGCAAAAGGAAAACAACAATAAACTATCGACATTATATGAAAAACAAAAGGAAAGACCACATTTTGAGCACAAAATAAAAAACTATTTATTGCTTAAATAAACTTGAGCAAAAGAATTGTTCAATCAATAGAATAAAAATAAACAGGAAAATATGAAGCAACAAAAACACACATTTTCACAGAATTCTTCAACAAAACTTTAACGGACGTGATTTTGTTGCTTTTGTAGCAAATAATTCTTTGAAATAATAATACTTTTGTGTTGCTCACTTTTATATTGCATTGAAAACAAGAACAAAGTTGTTGAAAAACTTTTGCTATAAACAACACAGTGTTGCAAAAGTCACGCTTTAATATACTGGGTATATTCCTATACCCACTTGGTTTGAGCTTTTCAAAAGTTTTTGGTTCTTTTCTTTAATTTGTCAACAAATTGTTAAATACCGATACGTTTGGCCTTTTAAAAGGATTTAAAGATTAATGACAAACACAATAATGGCATGCAATGAGCTCTGTTGGCTGAAAATAATATTTAAGTTTTATTCACTCACACCACTTTAATTTCCACTTCTTTAAGCTAAATTTAAAAAAAAAAATTACACATTTATTAAATATATAATATTTATTTGATCTTCTTAATTATTTGAAAAAACTATTTATTACAGCTTCAGATCGTTTTTTATATAAACAAATTTTTATTTACAATATTATTCAATATTTCGGTAACAATTTGTTATCATCTTCAGGATAATAATTGTAATTAAATTGAAAATGTTGAAAAATTTTTTTTGATTTCAAAAAATTTTTCAACATTTTCAATTTAATTACAATTATTATCCTGAATTTTTTTTGATTTCAAAAAATTTTTCAACATTTTCAATTTAATTACAATTATTATCCTGAAGATGATAACAAATTGTTACCGAAATATTGAATAATATTGTAAATAAAAATTTGTTTATATAAAAAACGATCTGAAGCTGTAATAAATAGTTTTTTCAAATTACACATTTATATTAAATTACTTTTTCAGACTCAAGTTCAACCCTGGTTGTTCACTTTTTTGTCAATTTCAATTAATCAAGGCTTGAACTTGAGCTGGAAAAAGTAATTTAATATAAATGTATTGCAATGTAATTAAAATTTCAGTAAAATGTTAAAAAAAAAATATTATTGTCCTAAAGAATCTGTCCAAAGGAGAACGAAATATCGACAAAAATATTTGAAGAATTGTATATACTTATGTATATACTTATGATAAAAAGACCTTCAGCTCAAGAAAATAATAATATTAAATATAAAGAAGGGGTCGAATAAAATCGAATAATAAGACACTGGACTTTAAGAAACTTCTTAATTGCTTTATTCAATTTGAGACCTGTATTTCAAATTGAATTCCACTTCATACAGTTTAAAACGTTATTAAACTTCGTAGAAGAATCTGAAATCAAGGAAAACTGTCTGTTTTCCAATTTAAATAATTGTCATAGCGATGTGGCAGCCAACGCAACCGAATAAAACACACACGCTGTTCGATTAAAATATTCGTTTTTATTTCACAAAAGCAACTGGTTTTTGTTGTTAAATGACAGTACAAACTTTTGTGGCCCTGTACTTAAAGGATAAAATAAGAAACAATATTATGAACTACTTTTTATAATATTTTGTTTTTCATTTTTATAAATACACAACTATATTTCTATTCGCCGGTTTCCTTAGCGAGCTGAAAAATATATGAATACTGCCGGAGCAAAAATGTTCTTAATTTGCTATTGTACGTTTATGAATACAAACACTAAACACTATGAATAGAGACACTAACAAAACTCTAGTAATATTTATAGTTTGAATATTAACATTAAGCAATACAAATTTGAAGCTTTTTAAAGTGAAAACAATTTAGAAATTATACTTTTCACCACCAAACAAAAATTTGATGATTAAACGCATTACTTTAAGCCATGTGATTTTAAAAACAAATTTGCATCAATTACCTGATTTAAGGCTGTACGTTTGTTATTTTTCTAATATTATGATGCTTAAAGTGTTATCTAAAACTTAGTTTATGATACACAATTTGATCTCGTTGAGGAGATAATATTTGTGGTTTTAGAAATCGTATGATTTAAAAACGTGTGATACGTTTTTACGTATCAAATTAAAAACGAAATTTGTAAGCAGTTATAGTGTATAATAATTTAAGAGAAGGCAAGATAAGTAAATATTAAAGACTTAATTAGCTGGGGGACAACTAGCACGTGACTCATCGGCACTCAAATTAGCTTTGAACTCTGGCAATGATAAAAATACAAATGGATGTTGCCGATAAGCTGAGTTCGGAGCCAATTTTGCGTATAGAAAAATTGTCGATACTGCATAATGAGCGAAGCGGTGGAAAATCTATGACAACTTTTTCTATGAAAAGAAATTTGAGTTAAAAATTTTCATCTTACACTGCTGTAACACATCAAGTTTTCTCCCCACATCCTGCTTATATTTAACCCAAAAACTCAATTAATTTCCTTAATTTCTAAGGCAGTGAAGCCTGTTTGCAATATGCTGAAATTCTTTCATGCACAAGAATTTTGTATTCGCTCTTGTGAAAACGTTTGCGTAACAAAAAGTCTTGCTGAACACACAAACATCATTCATTTTCTTTATTTCTTTCTTGAGGTATGGCATAAACATACATTTTTCCCATTTATAAAAATAAATATTTGCATGTGTATGAATGGGTTTTTTTTTACAGCTGTCAACAGTTTTTCTTCCCCCCTCCATTGAAGCACATTTTAAACAAATTTGTTCAAATAAAAACATTATGCTCTCATATTTATGTATGTGGTTACAAAACACTTAACACATTTTCATTTAAGCTGTCATGAATGCAAAAATAATTATGAATCATTTACAAGACACTGTAACATGGTTTTAGCGTTGTTGGTGGTGACAGAAAGCAAATAAATTTTGCTTCAGCTGCCTGGTTTTGGCTTTATTACATCGTACTTCAATCAATATTTAAAGTTTAAAAGGATTATAGGTATTTTCTAAAATATATTTGTTATATTTTTGCCAACATTCCGCTCTCCTCCGGAAAGCTTCTTCAGCTAAATTGTTTACCCTTTAAAAAGTTTTAGGAATTCTTTTAATTGCAAATGAAATAGTGACAGACGGTAGTGTTTTTCCTCTTTGAGAAAATATTTAAGATATTGCGTATATACATCTCTGCAACTTTTACCCATAATACTTCATGGCGTGGACAATGAAATGGAATTTCAATAGGCAGCTTTTAATTTGCTATTGAAAACCTGTTTTGAATCAATATCCATGGCAATATTCCATCTATGGCACCAATTCCATCATAACGTCTACAGCTGACAAAATTATGTTCAGACAAATGTTAGGCTCCAAATAAGACTTTTCTTCCCCTTAAGTTTTTTATTTTTTCACACAGAGTCTCACATTTGTATCAACAAAATTGTGTCAGGTGTAGACGTTACGATAGAGGTGTGCCATAGATGGGGGTATTGCAATAACCAAAATACACATTAAGTAATACTTCAAAGTGGATATGTTTACACTTCTCTTGGCACTTGCAACCATAATTAAACGTAATTTGTTACATATGTATTTCAAAATATTGCCTGCTAAACAAACATGTTTTTAATTTTAGTAAAAGCTCTCTCTCTCGCTCTCTCTCTCCCTCCATTCTAATTGAGTAACAAGTATTTATTTGTTCCTGCTGCATCGTGCGTACATTCTAAATGCAAATTTATTTAACAAGATTCCTCTTCAGCTGCAATAAATGTCAAACAGAACAACAATTGTGGTTTTTCTAAGTTGATTTTAGACTTGTAAACTTGATTTGCCAGTTGTTTGTTGGTTTTTGGAAAATTGGTTTCTGGATGCTGGCAGGTTGCGGAAAAAAAAAAGAAAATTTTATTCAAATGAAAATATCCAGGTTGTTATAATTTGATTGGATTGTCCTTGCTGTGAGTTCGTTCATCAATACTGACAAGCTGGACACGAAACCAGACGGAGAGAATTTAAATGTAAATGAAATGTAGAAACATGTACGTAAACAAATGGCATTTTGTGGAAGAAGAACAACGCAAACAGTGGGAGAAAGTTAGAAATTTGACTAACAACAAAAAAAAAAAACAAACAAACATTTTAAAGCAACATAAAGCAAAATAGGGCCGTTGTAAAACCATGCAATTAAGAGCTGGCTTTTAATTGCTGTATATCATATTGATTTACATATATTTCTTTTTTTTTTAAGAATCTTGGTCCCTTTTTCCTGCAGACGTTGTTGTTAAGTAAATCTGCCAGAGACGTTATTACTCCGCGAACTTAAGTTTTTCAGCAGCAAAGCGACTAAACAGTGTTTTCCTACATTTGCTGCCCCATTACCAATTTGAATAGCATAGAATGGAAAAATAATCGCCTCTATGCTCCTCATCGTTTCTTCACTCAATTCAGCCAGTGCTCTTTTACTTCCAAGCAATTGTGAAATTGATTGACAACATAAATAAAGCGCTTGCAACCAAATGAGATGTGAATAAATGTAGATAAAATAAGTGGTTTACTGTTAAAGCAGCTTTGATGCAACAGTGCGGAGATTTAATGCAAAAGTTAAGCCATTAGGCATTATTAGCTTGCCTTCAGCTTAGGAAGATATTTTAAAGCCCAGGTTCTTTGAAGCTTATTTTTTCTTGTACTGAAAGTGAATACAAAAAAGAATTTTAAATATTAAAGGACATATTCATAATAATTATTGTAAGTTTATTAAGCTCTTATTTGACGTATTTCTACGGAATATTTGTCAAATAAACGTGTAATAAACCTTCAATAGTTTTTATGAATATGGGTGTGTATTTTTTTTTTCTTTTTTCTTACAAAATTCAAATTTTGGTTTCTTTTACTCATGACCTTAACAATTGATTACCTGCATGTGCTGCTCTACCGTACTGGCAATTTGTGTGGTTGTTATAAAAATATGGTTGAAAGCTTTTTTGCCGTACATACAAATGCACACAGAAAACCATAAAATTTAATCGACAAAAAGTCAACAACAATTAACACAACACTAATAGGCACACACATACACACAAAGGCACTTGCATTTATATGCTTCCAGCAAACAAGTTACCAAAAATGCTTTAAATTATTTTCTCGCCACACACATTCCCACAAATAAATGTTGGTTACGAAAAAGCAAATGCAACAAAACCCTTGCTTTAAATATTTAAATTGAGCATTACAGCATCTGAAATAATATAATAAAATAAAAAGTGTTTCTAGCAGACTGGCAACACTGCCACAGCCACACAACCGTTCGTGCTGTAAGAACGTTGCATCAGAACTGAACACTCGTTAAACGTTGGGTTGATTTAACGAACCGAAAAATTACTAAAAACAATAACAAAACAAGCAACGAAACTTCAAAATAATTTCAGCAATAATTTTGTGGGCAAATAAACTCAATTAAGCAAAAATTTGAAAATGAAGAGAAAACTGCAATTTTCATGTTCATACGACCGTGCCAATGGCAGAATACTTCAACGAAGTCAATTGTTTTTGAGAATATTTTAGAATACAGGACACTGGAATATGTTGTGTTCAGCTCCGCAGACAATTCTCAATAAGAAAAAAAGCCCAAATTAGGCTTCTGTGGAATATTATTTGCTGATAGCACATGTAAACAGTTTAAAACTTTTCTGAAAGAACTTTGGCAAAATATTGCAGTGAACTTTTCTAAGGAACATTCTAAAAGAACATTAAATGAAGAGATTTGTCGCTGATTAGTCGAACTTTATAGTCACACTGTATGTTCAACAATTGTTAATTACTTTATTGGGCTTTTAATTCGATTTTACTTCATCAGAGATGAGAAAGAAATGTGGTCAAGAAAGAAATGTGCTTTCGTGTACACCACGTCGCTCATCAGCACCCAATTGCTTCGAAGCCATTTCATAGCTAATTGCATGCTGATCTTAAGCAGTGCTGCCTATAAATCATAGAGATAATACCCATACAGCTGTAACTACTACCCTGCTTGGATACGCAGTTGCCGAAAAACTAAAGCAACCTCTAAACTTTATTTGGTTTAATGAATGAGCTCAAGTTCACTTTATTCTCAATAAATATATTTTCTATTTATTGACAAATTATTCGATATTTCGATACGCCTTTGTGTATCTTCTTCAGAAAAAAGACGTATCGAAATATCGAATAATTTGTCAATAAATAGAAAATATACTTATTGAGAATAAAGTGACCTTGAGTTCATTAATTAAACCAAATAAAGTTAAATAAAAAAGGCAGAAGAACGAGTGCCTAGAGCAACCTCTAAACATTAGCGTATGGGAAGATTTTATTAGCTTTTTTATCTCAATTATTTAATACCAAAGCCAAGCTATTCAAATCAGAGATTAATTTAACAGAGCAAGTTAATTTGTGTGCTTATTTTTCATGTCTGTTTGAATGTCTGTTTTATTTATTGTTTGAAACTTTTATGGGACTATTTTCTAGTACTTTAATTGTTCGAGCCTTTAGGTCACTTGTTTTTTATATAAATGTTTATTAAAGTCGATATTTCGATATCACAATGGATATCTTCTTCAGGAATGTTTTGAAAAAACAAACATCAAAACATTCCTGAAGAAGATATCCATTGTGATATCGAAATATCGAATTTAATAAACATTTATAAAAAAAACAAGTGACCTAAAGGCTCGAACAATTAAAGTACTAAACAACAAAGGTCGAAAAATTATACCTTGTTCATACATGCATTTCTAATTGAGATAATATTCAGTTTATTGACATAATATTTTTTGCGTTCATACATACAAATATTGCGCTAACTCAATTAGTATTTGACAGCTGGAAAAAATTTGTTGTTTTTGTTTTGGTAGTGAGAAAGAAAAAGTGAAAAATATTTTCAAATAATTTATTTTGTTTTGTTTGCTTTTGTTGACATTTATCTCGTCATTCATTTCGCATTGTATACTTTTTGCTCATTAAACACATCTTTTACAGTGTTGTGTTTCATCTTTTTCTCAATATTCAAAGCAATTTTGAGTTTATTAAGCAATAACTTTATTGACTTTTTGTATGGACTATTGAGCTCAATAATGGACTTTATTGCGATTATCTCAATAAAGGCGCATGTATAAACATGGTATTAGCATCAAGGACTATTTTCTTCCTAATTCTGATTGTCTATGAAAGTAAGTGAATATTTTTTTAGGTTTTTAATCCCATTGATGAGTAGTGTTGCAGCTAAGTTTACGCTTAGCAGGAGCTCTAAATTAAACACTAATACACTTGATTTTATTAAAACTAGCTTGAAACACTACTCAAAAGATTTTTTGCTCTCCTGCTCGTCATATTCATGGAAATTCCCAGAGGTTAGTGAGATGTCGTGGTTGTTGGCTTAGATAAAGTTTCCCGTTTAGTACACTTTTGCAAAAACAAAACCATTCTAGAGCTCATTTGAAATGAACGACGAATGTGCTTTAACCAAAAAATCTTTTTGTCATAAGCGTCGTCGTTATCTATTTACTTTAGTTAAAATATTTAAACGAAAATTCAGAGCTTTACCAGCCACAGACTGCAAGGTGGTGGTCTCTGCAGGTAAAAAAAAGTGCTTAGTTTATGATGAAAAGCCTTAAAAAGCTTGCACTAAATAACTTTTTTTCAAAGCTGTATTAATATCAAATAAACCAAACAAAACTTGATTTGCGAAAAGTTCACTTAGCATATGGCAAAAGCTTTTTGTTTATTACTTTGAAGCTTTCTAGAAATGCCAAAACAGCATTCATTAGCATTTATGTTATATTGCTTTTGATGATTTAACGACTGTGAAGTAAATTCTTAAGACCTCTAGGACACCTTGTTTCGCATTGTCTGTTTGACAGTCGGCAAAAGCTTTGTGAGCCCCTTTAAAGCAGACATCTAGTTATTTGTTTACCTTCAAAGAGTTAAGAACGCTGAAAAGCAAATACGGAAAAATAGTTAAGGGGCACAAAATTAAACTCTACGTGTAATAAAGGTTGTTTGACCAAAAAAAAATTAAGTTATAGAATTAATAAAAAATGCCCACATTAAAGAACATAAATGGCGCGAACTTTTAAAATACAAGCACATAATTGTACAAAAAAATTTATGTTTTCGGTGCTGTTTTTGCTCAACTAGCAGCTGTTGTTGTTGTTGTGGCTGCTGCAGCAGAAATAAAATTAAAAAAAAAAAACAAATAATTGTTTCGTTTTTACTTTTAATTTGCCATAAGAAATGTAAAACAGAGTACATAAGCAAATATTATTAATATCCTTTCTTTGTCAAGGCTTGGACAAATTATTGCTGTTGCTGTTGTTGTTGTTGCGTCTTAAAATGCTTCCCAGAAATATTTACAAATTTTCTGTATACAAATATTTGCTGTTTTCAATTACATGTGTTGCATAAAATTCCAATTAATTGTACATTAAATTACAGTGCGCTATAAAAAAAAATTTTAACGTAAAAATTACTTTTAATGACTTATTTTATGCGAAAGTAAATTTTCTACAAAAACACAGAGAAAACGCATTCACTCGGCCACTTGTATACATTTTTACAATTGGGAGAAGTACAACAGATGTTTATACACATTCTGATGTTGTTGTTCTTGTACTTGTTATTTCTATGTTCTTTATGCAAGTGGTGGCATGTGGGGGTGTGTGTGTGTGTGTCGTTGTTATTGTTTGCGGGTTGAAGGCAAGCGAGAAAATAAATACACAAACAAAAAAACAACAACAAACGATAAAACACACCTTTAATTTAGAGAAAAAAGAATTAGTGTTTCATTGTTGCAAACAAATTAAATTGGTGAAGCGTTTTTATTGTAAAAAATCAGCCCTTTTATCTCTATTTGTGCTGTAATTTTAATCAGCAGTGCTGCATGGGATGAAACTACAAGTTTGTTTGCTATACCAGAAATATCTTAATAAATTTAAGTCCGAAATATTATCTACTCAGTAACTGAAATTAAGAAAGCCACGTTTTCAAATACAGTGAGCGGTGCACAGTGCTTAGATCCAGCATCGAGTCTTTGGGTCTTATAAATATATTATTTAACTCAATATAATAAGTCCCTTTTTAATAAATAATAACTACAATCAAAATAATATTAGCATTGAGTAAATCAGGCATTTATTTAAAACAAAATTTGACGCACTAATAACTTGTAAAAAGTAATTCAAAACAGTTTGCTTTACAGCAAACGAATTTTAAAGTTTCCAATTTTTACATTTATTTTTGACCAATCGCAGGACTAGTATTAAAAAGATTGACTTTTTGGGCTAATAATGGTCATACCTTATTCTCAAGATGTAAATAAAACAATTTTATTTCATCGTGGGTTTCTCTCAACGTTTAGTCAATAAGGTTGGTCGACTTCTTCAAGAGATGTTTTTAATTTTTATTTTAATCGTTTGAGTTAAATTTGTCAAGTTTTAGCATAATAAATAAATAAAAAAAAAACAACAAATAACATTTGATAGAATAGAATCTACACATATGACGTTTAGTTACTTTTGGTCTAAAGCAATTGAATATTTAAAGTTTCGAGTTTGTGAATCAATAAAATGTCTGTCAATATGTCAATAGTTCTTTGATGCCAACTTGAAGCTTTCAGAAAAATTTTCAAACATTCAACTCTAAATGCTAAAGCCTTTTTTAAATAAAAAATGGGAATTAATACCGTTCGAATTGAGACACTTTGTAGCAACGAGTTTAAATGACAAATTAAATTTATTATTTATTATTTTTAACCCTCAAAAATTAGGGTTTGCCATAGGAGCTAATTGAAATATATTAATTTAGGTATAAATGTAGCTTATTATGCCACCGACATTTCGTTAGTACACTGGGAAACACTTAAAAGAATGATAATAAAAGTAAATGTGTTACACAACAATAAAATTATTTTCTCTGCTAAAGATTTGTTTGCACATTTGTTATCCTGATTATGTTCTTGAGAATATTAGAGTAACATATAGCATTGATGAGTTGGGTAGCATCAACGAAATTCCCGCGATCAGTATTGGGCAAAATACATGCTCTGATGTATTTAAAATACAAAATACATGAAAGTTGTGTATTTAAAATACAAAATACAAAATACTGCATTCCAAAAGTAAGTATTTGAAATGCAAAATACAGTGTAACAAAAATATGTATTTAAAATACAAAATACTTTTAATCAAAACAGTTTTTATTTTCTTTCATAAACATCAGTTTTTCAAAAGTGATATCAGACAAACAGTCTCTTGATGGCGAATGAATAAAACCAGCTAATGACAAAATCTCAATGATTTCTTATTAAATTTGAAAGACATACAACGCAATTAAGAAAAAAATCACAATTAAAAAACGTTTCACCAAATGCTATATCCTATCCAAGTCAACATTTGATTGATATTTTTTTCTCTTGTTCTACATTAAAATGTCGAACGCTGTTTTTCTTTGTATTTTATTTTTTCATTATTTAACTCTCTGACAGCTTGGCGACTTGTGCATTCAGTTGAGTTTTCTTTACACAGGTACTTTGGTAATTTAATTGTGGTATTGCTATTTTTTGGAAATAAGACAGTAGAAAAATTTTCGATTAAGCTCTAAACCGGAATAATTATTTTCTTACTAAAATCAAGCAATAAAATCTGGTTAAAAATCAGAAAAATATTATCTAAATTGTAGTAAATTTGTTTAAAACTATTTTTGATGACCAAAAATCCTGAGAGTGGGCAAAATGTAAAAAAAGCAATGTACCATAGTGTGCTTTTTCTTTTTGTATTACACCTCCAAAAGTTCAAAATTCTTAGAGTTCATTTGAATAACAAGCATTAGTACAATTAAAATGAAATACTTCTAGAACAAGGATTTTACACAAAGTGTTTTGAAATTCATTTCAACTTTCCTAAGAAACAGTAATCAATCTTCCCATACAAACAATGATTTTTTTTTTAATACTTTCTTGCTGTTAGCAGAGTTGTGCAGCAGTTCCAATTTGAAATTTCTGGCTAAACATATTTGGGAAAAAAAAAACTGTCATTAGCTATTGTTTTGTCATTAAATACTGTATTGTATCATTGGGATATGATATCTAATGGTACGCCCACGCGTACCAGATTAAACTATGAGAAAAAGTTTTCCATGAAATATTTCTTTTTAAGTTGAGCATCAGATTTAGCAAAGTTTTATAGATTTCATCAGCATCATTGCCAGCGGGCCATAATTATACACAAATAAGAAATATGCCTGAGTATAATTGGGAAAAAATTACATTCTATTCTTTGCTGGCATTAAGCTTGATACGTAAATAAAATAAAAATAAGGTTATTCTTCAGACGACGCCCTTCTGTTGAGTACGAGGCAAACATTTTACACAGTAGCAAATGCTTATCAATTCGTAAGTACTCCTCGAAAGGATTAATAAAGTGAATAAATTCACATGTTTTTCAGAGATCAGGGATCATGTTCCCGAAACCCGCACTTCTTACGGAATAAACAAGCATTATCCAGGGCCGATGGGCCAGTGAATTGCACAACACATTACAAAAAAAGTTTCTTCTTCAGTCGCACGATTCACATGTGCAACAAATTGTCTACAGATGTATTTTCTTCCTGTTACAATGCAGAAGGATTCAAATCAAATGTACACAAAGTGTATTTTCGTAGCTCTGAAATAGTGGGCTGCCTATGTACGGTTTGCCTACATTCATGATACAACAAAATGCATAAAAATAATCCCAAATTGACTTACAAAGTAGCAGCGACTGTGATTAAAGTTAGCAGTGTTTAAATAATTAGAAAGTTTAGCAAGCATATATCATCCTCTAGTTTCAGAGAAGCCTTCCATTCAATATAGAAAAGTTTAGAGGGAAATACTCTAATATGAAATGGTTTAAGCTTTGTTGACGGCGTTTTAAACAAGCCTGACATTTCAAAGGGCGCTTACCTTACATATAGAAAATTTTACAAGGCAAGCAAAGAACTCTCTAATATAAAATGTTTTAAGCTTTGTTGACGGTGGGGTCTACTATTTTCTTGCCTGTTAATCGCTTCTATTTCCATGACGAGGTTAGATTGGATATAAATTTATAATAGTATTTTTATCTTAACAAATAGAAAAATAAAGTTTGGAAATGAAGTTAAAAGCTACAGGTATAACTTTTAGAATTTTGTTGAAAAGATCTTTCAAGAAATAACTTTCGATTCTTAAAGACTGAGGCAACTTGCGATTTGACAAAGTTGAAAATTCGATGTTGAACTTTTTTTTCCCTTAAAGAGTTTTTGAAATCATATGTTTATATAAGACTTTGAGATGTAACTTACATCTGGCATATTCATTATTGAAGGATTGAGGCAGCAACCGTATAAACGTTTTGTTTTTTTTTTCAAGTAGCAATTTGATTATATTTTGTAATTGGAAACAAATAAAATAATTTCTTTTATGCAACTTGGACCTGCAGGCATGCTCGGGTACCATCCCAGCTAGGAAATCATAATATTTGCGCACTCAGCGACAATCAAATAATTAATGCGTATGATTGATAATCCATCGTATGAACTGTATGAAACTACAGTACTCATACGTACCAGTTTCGAAAAGTAAAATTTTCTAAAGAGAAGGTATAATCAAAAATCTGTGGCAATAAGGGAAAAGTGCTTAAGTTCGGTGTCTGGATTTTTCAGTAAAGCGATTTCGTACTTTTAAGATAATTTTTAACCGTTAATTTTGATTATAATGCGAACTTGTACGGTCTTCAATTGTAATTATTTATTGCGTTTTAGTTAATTTATGCCTCCTTATTTGTTTGAGCTAAAATTGAAGTGCTCGTAATGTGTGTAAGGTACAAAACACTAATGGCATGTTGCCCAGCCTTGTCTCCGTTTTCTACTTCAGAAATGTTAATAAGTATGCTTAAAAATTTCTTCACTTTGATCAAGCAAAAGTGAGCTAAGGACCGATAAATAATTAGCAGTTGGTGAATTTTAAAAATAATATTTTAAAACGAATACGATATTTTATTTTCCTTTAAGAGTTTATTCGCAATTACAAATCCAATTAGAAAAATCCTAAGTTATCAGGAATTGTATGGTTAACTAAAGTATATTTGGTTTAATAAATGAGCTCAAGGTCACTGTTGTTCTTCAATAAATATATTTTCTATTTATTGATCAATTATTCGATATTTCGATACTCTTTTGTGTATCTTCTTCAGGAAAATGTATTTTCTAAAGTAAGTAAAATTAATTCTGCAATAACTTCTAAAAAATTTTACAAAGTAATTAAGATTTGATCTGCCCAACGCTACTACTAAAGAGCCAAGTAGACTACATTTGTGATCGGCAGCCTGTAAAAAATATGCTTGAATATAAACACCATAAAGACACATCTCGAATTCCATTTAACTTAAGGATTTGATTCTTATATCAATTTTAATTAAAAATTTACTTTAAATAAAAAGATTATAAAAATAATCCATTATTAAGAGTTATTTCTGTGGCAATCTTATGAGAACTAAAGTAATTGCCAGGACTACCGCCAGCTCTTTGAATATGAAACTTCACAACCTGCTCCAGCGACTTGTTAAAAACATTTTTTCAGAATTTACTAAAAAAAAGTGAGTTCTTTTCATAAAGAAAAGTTCTTGATAAGTTGCTTGCTTGTATAGTGGAAACTACATATTAATAGATTTACCCTTCGCTTTTCATTTAACTCAGCTCCTGAAAATATCAATAAAGTGTAGAACAAGTAGCAAGTTTTTTTTTCAATTTATCCTGAACATGCTTTTGCTACATAGTGTTTTTACTTGCTACTAAATGGGTATTTTCTTTTTGCTTTAGAGCATCTACGTATATGTATGTGTGTACATGTGTTTCTAACTTTATTTTGCTCTTCTCTTTCTTTTGGCATTTTGCAAACACTGCCTGCCAGCCAGCCATTTGCATTCATTCTTAGGAAAACAAACAACGCTTGCAAGGATATGCCTTCTTTTAGCTTGAAAACAAAAATAGTATAGAGTTTATTAACTGCTGAAATTTCCTTTTGACATACAATTAAGAATTTTTTGTTCTTGTCAAAGGAATTTAATTTAAAAATAATTACAATTTTCCGTATCAAAATAAACATTTTAAAAATAGTTTGCAAATTTATTGTTAAAGCGTTTGCTTGATGCAATAATGTTGCAATATCAAAGCAAAAGATTTTGTTTTTGCTATTTTGTCATTGAAGTTTAAAAATAACAAATCCATTATACTAAAAATACCTCAACCAAAGTTTACTTACAAACACATATGATTGTACGCATGTATATATGTATGTATGTATGGCAATGGTACACATTGAAACCTGCCCTGAATGTTTTATATTTTTGCTGCCTTCACTTTTATTCCTCTTATAGGCACGATTGTTACAATTGTGTATCAGGAAACTGCCAAATCAGTCATAAAAACTGCAATAAGTGTAAACACATTTATTTTGTTCTCTTTCTGCTAAAAACTAATTTCAAGGACAATGCAAAATAACAAAATGCATTATAGAAATTTGTTACAAAATGCTCTTTCAAAATATTCAACTTTCATAAATAGTTTGCCAAATATGCAAAATAATATTTGTTTAGCAAAGTTTCATGGAACAAAAAAAAAACAACTAGAAAGGAGAATTATTAAAAACTTAAAGCTGCACGAGATAAATACAAAAAATAAGTTGAAATATTCAAATAAAACTAAAAAAAAAAATATTGCACTGTACAAAATTATACAGATTGTTTGGTTTTCGAACGCAAGTCTTTGCCACGTTTTCAATAATAAACATGTGGTAGAGAAATGAACTCGTTTTTAAATTTTTGAATATTTTATCTAATGGAGCTTCCCTACAAATAAACCGACCAACATTGATAAAGAAATATTGAAATTTACAGACAAGTGCTTTTATGCCTTTCGTCCCCTAATTCTTTAAGTTATTTCTAACAGTGTTCTTTTCTAAGTAAAAAACAACTGATTTTCCTCTGTTCCTTGCAGCTCTTAAATGCCTTGCAGAAATAAATAAGGAAAGTGCGTGCACAAGGTTTTAAGTGCAATAAATTTTAGTGCATTTAAAATTTTATATGCGAGTACTTAAAGCGGCCATATATACACATACAAACACAGTGCTTACGTATGTGTAAAATATACTCACCTTTTTATTTCTACATGTCTCTTTCAATTGCTTGAGGTGCTTGTTGTTTTTTTTTTTTTTTTTTTGGTATTGGCGAAAAACAAGTAAACATTTCTCAAAGACACGACAAAACTCTTACTCTCTCACACTTCTGTGATTTCTTTTTTTTTTTTTTTTAACTGAACATTTACTCTGTCGTATCACATGATGTGAGAATGCGCTGTAATTTATTGCTTTTAAAACCTGAAATCAAAATCAATTGCCATTGAGTTGCGATTAGCAAGCTTCTTTTGAACTGTTTTTTTTATGCATTTTAAAATATCGTGCACAAATCAAGGGAAATATTGCCCCTAAAAATTATGTTGCAATTTTTAAAATTGCAAAATAAAGCCTTTGCCTTCCATCTTTAAAACACCTACGACAAATTTGACTGAATAAACAAATGCTTTTATTTATTAAAATAGTAAAATTTTAAGCGATGAACCAGCAAATTTATTTTTATTTACAAAGAACAACAACAACAAAGTGCTTAATTCCACATCAGTTCAGGAGAAAAACGTTAAGAAGCCAGTCTTGTAAATGACGGTGTCATAAAATGGCGTTGAATGACTGAAATGCAGCTCAGCTACAACAAAACACAGCCACAGCTCATCTGACAATAACGCTTTTCAAAACAACAACAACATCATATAGAACTGTTTTATTATTCTTTAAATACACAGAATTTTTTAAAGAGTTTGTTCTCCGTCAAAGTTTTTCCAAATAATTTGACTCAAAGAAAATAAAAATAAAAACGGTAACTTGTCAAACTTTTGGGGTCTTATTCAAAATAAATATTTTAGGTTCATATTTGTATGGAAAATTTGTCAAATAAGAGCCTTATGTTATGTTATGTTACGAGGGCCGCCGGTCCTGAGACTGACTTATAAACCTGAAAAATTATTTGTGAATAAGGTTGTTGATCTCTGATTTTTTATAAAAAACAATTTTAAGCAATTATTTATTTATTTTTAATATTTCGCCAACAATTTGTTTAAAATTATTTTTTATAAAAAACCAAAGATCAAAAGCTTGAATAATTTAATTTAATTTAATATAAAAATAAAAACAGTAACGCTAAAATGCTGACAATTAAATTTTTCCAAAGGCTTAAATATTATTAAAAAAAATATTAAATAGAAAACTGAATAAATGGCATTCTGAAAGTACTGAACGCGGAAAATAAAAACAATTCTAAATAAAAATAAAAAGCAAACTAAAGGTGGCACTTGAAACATTCCCAGCACATTTTCGTATTCTTCCTTGATTTGCCAGCCAAAGTCAAGAAAAATTCAATAAACTGTCTGTTCAATAATAAACAGAAACACATTCAAATATTTTTTCTCTTCTATTCCGCTCGCTCTTCGACGCTTGGCTTGCAATTTCCTTTCGTTTCTGCTGTTTTGCAACCAAAACCCCTTCTTGCTCCTCTTCTCTTTCAAAGTCCCATTTTGCTTGTGGTGCTTGCGAGTAAGAAAAATTATGGTGGAAATACAAAAACCCCATTCAGCTTTGAAACGTCCATCATTGAAACGTGAAACTGTGGTTGTCAATAATAGTGCGCCCATGAAGAAGGTTACACTGGTGCCAAAAGAGGAGGTAAGTTTGTCTAGTTATTAATTTTGTAACAAACAAATAATCTTTTTAAGCGGGCTTACGAGCCGGAATTTTTTTGTTTTGTTTTGTAATCTATTAAAGACGAGATAAATATTTGTTGTGGTTTTTGCCAAATTTACCAAAACATCTTTTTATTGGCGATAACCAAGAATGTCTCTAATAGAGAGACTCACAAATTAAACTGCATGCTGCCACTAGAGCAATGAGCAATACTTCTGTTTTGTATACCATTAGAGTTATAACATGATTTCCTTACAATTTAAATTTAAATAAACATGACAAATTGTTGATTCAAAATCTTGTGGAATTGGAGCATTAATAAAGAATTTATATATGTAGGACTTATCTTGAAGAATCTTTGGCCTCGTTTGGAGCCAAGAAAAACGAGAGAACTGTTGGTACTAAAACTAGAATTATTGTGATGACTGCATCTTTAAACATTGTAACTTTGGAGACCAAACTAGATGGCTGGGTTTACCTTTTAATCTATAACTTGTTCAGATGAGAATGAGAAGGCGCGTGTGTTACACCTGCTTGAAGAGAGAGGGAAAGATCTTAGCCAAAGATTTTTGTATAGAAGAAGGCTTTCGCAAATTTGATCGACACATTGGAATATATTGCAATGCTTTGGTGAAAGCAGGAGCTGGCTGAATCCATTGCAAGTCAAGGCTAATTCATGCTTCCCCCTCCCCTGCACTCTTTTGACTATTTACCAGTTTGAATTTCTCCTATTAAAATTTTTCCCCTCACTCTCTCTCTCTCTCACTCTTTCCCTCTCTCTCTCTCTCTCACTCATTTCCTCTTTTTCTGCCCCACTATTTCTTTTCAGGTAACAACAAAGGCATCATCCTTCTCTGCAGCCTGTCTGCCTAACCAAACGCACTGAAAGTTTTTCTGAACTTTTCTTGAAATTTCAGTAGTTTACTTAAAATAACAATACAATTTGTAGCAAAACTTTGAAAGTTTTTTTGGGAGAGTTGTCGTCCCCCCATCTAAAGAAAAGGTTTTTAACTTATTACAATTAATCTTTATAGTTCTAACGATACTTGAGATGAAGATTAAAAAAACAGAAGTTGTACGCCAATATGCAAATGCAAAGAAATTTTTACGTTGCCCTCAAGTAGTAGACCGTTTTTTTCTGTATACCAGCGATATATTTCTTCTCAAATTTGGAACGCAGTTTACGGAAAAACAATTCACTATTATAAAAAAATATGATTTTAGCTTATTATGGCAAAGTTATTTTATATAAGAAAATAACTATTTGTGTAACTTTATCTCATACCCATTTCAAAGGCTGTTTATTCGACCCGTTTTGGGTCTTTTTTTGGAAAATACAGCAAAGATTAAAAGTAATCCAGTCACTTTGAATTTAATCTCTGCTTAAAGTAATAAATGAAGCTGAAAATTTAATTTATTGCTTCGCATGATCTCATTAATTCCTTTTGCCAGTGGTTTTTTCATTTTAACTTTTCATTTACACTCGTTATCTCGTCCTTTTTACGAAAGCAAAAAACAACCTTCACATTTTTTGACATTTTTGTTTTCTTGTGCGTTATCCTGAGTAATTAGCGTTAATCAACATTGAAAGTGGGACTTCACTTCATTCATTGTTGTCACTTTGGCTGTTTTATCATTGTGTTGTTTACAAAAAAAAAAAAAAAAAAAAAAAAAAACTCTATCGTTTTTTATCGCATTTCCTTTTCTAGCTTTCTGTTATAAAAAGGATTAAAAGGATGTTTATGGAGCAAAATTAGGAGAGAAAATCAGCAATAAAATAGATCTAGTACACGAGCAAGTTGGAGGAAATTTTTACAGTGGAGTTTAATTGTCTTAAATTATTTAGTTTTTAAGAAATGTTTGTTTTAAATTTAGAAGCTTAAATTTTTGTTTAAATACTCCAAGACTTTATTACAATTATATGTATGTATATAACTGCTGGAAACTCTTTCTTACGGCTGGTTTTTCTGAAACACACATAAATTATGTTTAAAGAATTTGTGTTAAAAACCAAAACAAATTTTCTTATTTTGCTGATGTTTTGAATATGAATTCTAGATTGAAAACGTGTGTAGTTAAACTATTTTTCAAAATATTTTGTTGCAAAATTTAAGTTCTTTTTTTCAGAATGCTCCCTAATGCTCAACTATACAAGTGTGTGTGTGTGTGCGTGTGTGTATGCATGCATTACTTTTGTCTAACAAAGCGTTAACCAACAATGTGGCAATAATAAAAAAAAAGGCCCCCACTCACAAAGAAACCAAATTGAACGGATACAAATAATAAATGGCAAACATTTTATTTTTCACTTTTAATGGTCGATAATTTATTAAAGGACACATTTTCCTGCACCCATTTCCCACCATATTGGTATGTTTGCAAAAAACCATTTGCATCAATTTTTTGCGATAATAAATGTAATTTACTTTATCGTTAAAAAGGGAAAGTTTCACCCAAATCAATTATTTGCCTTTTGGCAAAAAGCCATAAATTCCATTCCAACAATAAACAAATAAAAAACGACAAAAAAAAAGTAATTGTTATCGAAAAGAAATAAAATATCAGAAACGCAATTTGTGAGCCAGAAAAGTTAAAAGAGGCAAAAGGTAACAGGGGATGCTGGCACACCCCAAAGACAATTTTATTATTTCGTTGCTGCTGTTGTTACTTGTTGTAACAACGTTAAGACATAAATTATCAAGCAGTTATTGTGTAAATATGTAATCATATTCATAACTATTTTTTCTTCTTACTACGTGGACCGTCTTCCATTAGAATTCATATCAAAATCAAGTTGTTACCCTACACAGAGCGAAAACTTCCTAATAGATTCAATAAGATTTTCTCTTTGTAACGTTTTTAGGCTGAGGGGTATCCCAGCAGAGAAAAACGAAGATTTTTCTATGGGTATTTATTATTATTTCCATGTTGCAAATCTTTCATTAATTGTCTCAACAAGAAAAACACATAAAACCAAAAAGAAAACTTGTTACTCATGTTTGCTTTTACTCAGTTTCCGATTTGCATGGTACCAAAAAAAAAAATTCTATAGAGAAGAACTTATTGATTCTATTAGGTTTTCTTGTAAATTGTATACAATAAGGATTTCTTATTGATTTTATTAGGTTATCCTATTAATTTTTCCCTATTGATTTTATTAGTTTCCTATATAAACACACGTAAATCATCTTTTTAATTTCATTAATAAGAATATATTTTTGGCTACATTAGCTTTCTTGTTATTTCATACAAAATCAACAGACAATTGTTGTTTTTTCAATAAGGTTTTCCCATTTAAAATAATAAGGAATTCTTCTTGAAAAAAAAACCCATAGAGATAGATATCTTATTGATTTTGTTCTATTTTATTATGTGCTTTTTTCTCTGTGTATGTTATCTCTTTCCGGCCCATTGAATGCCATTGAACCTAAAGCGTTCAAAGTTTATCTAAAAAGTATTATAATCCGCACAAGGACTAAGTCTACATTCTATAAAAAAAAACAGTTTTATTATTTTGTTATTCGAATATTCGACCAGACTTTTATTTAAATTGCAAACGTTTTTTTTTTAATTCGCTCAAGTTCTATCCCCGGGTAGCGCTATTTTTGTTCATACAAATTAACCCCTGATTTTTGACTTGGGATTTAAATACAAAATTAGTAAATTTTCCTTAATATTTAAATTGGATTTAAAATAACTTTCTGTTTTACAGCCTAAAATTATGTTTGGTAATTAATTGTAATAAAAGTACGGCAGCACAATGTAAGTGTCAAAAAATTATCGTTAACTCAATAAAAAACAGCTGTTTAAACAAATTTGGAAGCAAGTGAAATTGTGAAAAGTTTAGAAAATAATAAATTGTTTTGTAAAAATGATTAAAATGAGTAGCAAAAGTGATAAAATACCTTCTGGAAATAATAAAAAATCAAATTATGAAACAAACAAAAAACATGTGCAATTTTCTTCATTTGCAGAACAAAACCAAACTGTCAAAATCATATGGCAGTACGAAAAACTTAAATCGATTTTAAATGGGCACGGCAGGCCGTTTAAGTTTGATTTAAATAGCAACTGTTTGACTCAATTTTGTATTTAAATCAAATTTAAATTGAAATGGCACTTAAAATCCAAGTCGAAAATTGGGGGTAAGCAAATAAAAATAAAATTTCATAACTATCTTGGACGGCCTAGTAGTTTAAGTGGCAGTACTAATGTGACTTGAGATCGCACACCCAAGACCATTGATGTCTAGCGAAACAGTGATTCCTGACTTGCATTCCTGGTTGACCGACCCTTTGAAACAGATCCTCATGGGATGGATCAAGGGAGAATGGAAAAACAGGACTTGGTATTTATATAGAAAATACCATGGAACTTTTAGTCCGTCTGCCGGGCTGTTGCACAGGTTTTTAGGCGGAAAATCGGGCAACCACGCAGTGTACTCGTATTAGGGAGCTCAGTGAAATGGGAGGAATATATTCACGCATAATCGAATGGCCACCAGAGCGATCTCAGCTCTAACGCATTCAATCACAAACAGTTTGGGATTGCAAAAAACTACTATGAAGAGCTGCTCGACTCATGATGAACTGCGCCTCCTCATATGAGTGCCAGGGCATGCGGCAATAACTGGAAATGAACAGGCAAACTAACTTGCTTCCAGAGTAAGAGAGTTAAGCTTATAAGCTTAGTATACAAGAAACTGTTCAATACAGTTAAATCTTAGCTAAATCATTGGGCACATAGAGCCCATTTAACTCTCTGGAAACGGCGAAATCGTGGCAATCAGTGCAAGAATTCTGTGGGAGGGGATCCAGCCGAAGAGGAAACAGCAGGACTGCTAAGACTTGGTAGGCCCGAATTAAGTAGAATAATGGGAGTTTGAACGGATCACTCTCAACTACTGGCACATCTTAGCCGCATAGGAATAGCGGGAGGAGATGAATGTAGAGTATGTGGGGAGAAGAGCAAGACGTAAGAGCAGTTAACCCCCCCATTTACACATGCAAGTAATTTGTTGCAAGTTGTGTGTACATATTAACAACTAATAAACTGACAGAGACAATAAAAGCTGTTGCTACTTGCTTGATTATTTACACAGGCAAGTGCAAGCTCATTGTTAAAATTTCGTCAAAGAAAATTGCTTTACTTTCAAAATAAAGAATTAAATGAAAGCAATAATAATAAAATAATTATGCAGAAAAAAACAAAATCATTAAAAAATCACTATTTTTTTTTTGTATTGTATTGTTTTCTCTGTTTTTGCCATCTACATGACTTTTTAATGGCTGGGTTGCCAGGGTATAATCATACGAACTGTTATGAGTTACTTGCACTTGTACTTGCGTGTGTAAATGGCGGCTAAGTAGAATAATGGGAGCTATGACAGATCACTCTCAACTACTGGCACAGCTTAACCGCAGAGGGATACCGGGAGCAGATAGTAAAGCAATATTTATGCCAAGACCCCGCCTTCTCACAGTCCTGACATCTTGGAAGAGACATCTTACCAGACATATGGTGGAGGAAATCAATGAACTTTGAGTTCCTGCATGAGTCAAACTGTTTATAATTAAATCCACGGAGTGCAGCATAAGCCTATACTGGGCCAAGTGTATATCGCAAGACATGGGCAAACCAAACCCTCTATTCAATCTAACCTAACATAAAAAAAATAAAAATACAGCAAGATTTTTAAAGAAATAAAACAAATGCAAAAACCTCAATGAAATGCAAAAACTCAAAGAAGCCTGTTCTTTAAAATGTTAGAAAGCTAAAACAAACAAAAAATAATGATGATTTTTGTGGTTAGAGGACCCTGAACTGTGAAAGAGAAATACATGGTTCTTGTCAATGCTTTTTCAGCTGTTGTTGCATAGTGTTATTTCTGCCAGCAAATTGTATTATTGTTTTGGCATCTCCAAATGTAGTGAACGTGAACTATTTTCATATTGTATTTATATTTTCACTGGCCCTGCTTTTTTCCTAGATTTAATTTATGGCTCAAATAATGTCCTTTCTCTCATTAAGCGCCTTAATGAGTACACCTTTCATTTTCTTCACGTCTTCCGTAGTGTTTTATGACACTTGCTAAAGCTTAAGAGAACAAAATGTTCTTGTGTTGAAAAACTGTGGCGGACTGTGAGATGGCTTTCAGACTCAGAATTTTTCTGGTTTTCTTTTGTTTTATGGTTGCTGTTCACTATTATGAAATGAATCGTTTTTATGACCGATAGTGAAATTGTTTAAGATTATTGAGTCATGAATTTGTTTTTTCTTTATGTTTACGAGATGCTGCAAAGTGAGTTTTTAATGTCAAAGATTTATTTATGTTGTTTGTTGTAATTGCTTATTACGGTGCAGTCATTAAATTGTACTTGTTCTGAACAATAATGAGCCGTGAATAAGCGATAGTAGTTATTAAAAGTAAATTTATGTAGATGAAGCAAATCACTCAGGGTTGAGAGTTTTGTTGGCCTTTTTGTCAAAGTGCGTCCAATAAAATAGAAAAGAAGGGAGATAAGATGATCCACAATATACATATTTATAAGCATTAAATTTTAACCCCCTAATTCATAAAAAATATTACAGACTTATAAGACTGTTATTTAACATATTTGTATGGAAAATCTGTCAAATAAAAGCTTAATAAAACTGTTATAGTTTTTATGAATTAGACGGTAACTTTATAATCGAACTAAAGGCCGTGTTGCACTATCCTACTCAATCGTACGATTCATTCACTGAAAATTGCTAGCTAAATCTGATAGGATTCTGTCCTACTTTAAAAAGTCGCATCAAAACGGTCACACTATTATATTTTGAAAACAATTCGAAAAGGCAACTCTGATCGCATAGAAAAAGATGGTTTTTAAAAATTTTCAAAAGATTAACAAATCGGACAGACTTATCACACAAAGTCTTTCACACACATACACTTTTAGTCCAGACTATCAGACTTTTTGGACACACATCTCATTTTTAACAGATCGTACGATTCAGCAGGACAGTGAATCATGGCTTTTAATATATGATTTTATCGGTCTTACTAGTTCGATTTTTACTGCCTCAAAATTGAGAAAGATTTTTTTTTTTGTGATAAAAGTGGAGTGATCAGCATTTTTAAAGAAGATAAGAAATATATTTGTACATTAGAAAAGGGGCGTGTCATCAATCGTTATTCGATAGATTTTGTTATTTCTAACACGTGGGATTTTCCTTCAGAAGGCCTGGTATGTGGTCAGTGGTTTCGAAAAAAATATTAAAAGAAAAAAATTGCTGGGAAAGGGTCACATATTTGACTACTTTACGGGCAGCCAGTGAAAATTAAATTCCCACATGACCACATAAGCTTGTCCCAGGGTGCCTGTAGAGGTATCAAATGTGTAACCAACTACCAACAATTTTTTTCTACCCAATCACCTGTATTGTGATTAATATGGGAAATTTTTATCCAGATCAAATTCTCATTTCCCACGAAGGGGAAATTGCTATCATGGATGTCATGAGAACTCATGTCCGTGCTACCAGTGCGCAGTGAATGTACATTACATACGTAAATGTAAATAAGTAAGCAGTGTGCATTGTAAAGAAAAAACTGTGTAAAATTGCAGTTAAGAAATGCTCAGAATCGAGGCAATAATTTTATTACAAGAAAAAGAATCTAGACAACTCGAAGGCATTTAAGAAAATTCAATTAGTTCCCTGAAACTATCTGACACGTAGTAAGTTACTATATTTTTAAATAAAAGCAAGAAAATTCCAAAATTTAAAATTTTCACAAGGAAGAGACCGAAAATAAATTGAAAAAGTTGTTGTGATCACAATATGTACAATGTAAATAGAGAATGAAGAGCGACAAAAGTTTGGATAGGAAAACAGCATTAACGAATTAAGTGTGTGTGTATGTGTTTGTGCGTGCGTGTGTGTATTTTCACAATGACTATAGGTTAACAGTTTGTGCTATGCAGAAAACTTGACAGCCATGTAAATTGACAATTTTTGTTGGCGTATAAATTTATTGGCAGGCAATTGTCTGGCAACGGAATTGTAAGATTTTCTTACAATTGTCCAAACTGGCAATTTTCTTATTACCAACAAATTTTCGTGTCCAGTAGATTCCCAGCACGTTGCTAGTTCTTACAATATTCAAAAAATTAATTAGACAGTGTTTTTTTTATTATTTACTTTCTCTAACAAACACTGGCCTCTAGCTTAGCAGGTCAGCTTTTATGGTTAGAATGAAGTGCCACAGTGTAGTCACGGTCGGCGAGGACCTTCGAGCAACTGTTGTTCTTCCCACAGACATACATATGTAATATGTAATTTCTTTTGGTCAAAATATGCTGCCGGCCAGGCCCCTCGTTATTTTTTAAACGTAAGATTTATTTTTCTTTTTTTTTCTTTCCTTCTCTTTTCTTTCTTTGCAATAATTTGTGTTAATTCACTTGACATGCTATTTTAAAATATTCTTGTTAAATAAACGAAATAGAAATGAATGTTCGTGTAAGCATGTGTATTAGGGGGTTTCATTTTCAAGCAAACTCTGGGCTAGCTGCGAATCTAATATTTCATAAGCAGAGTATGAAATAAAAATTTTCCAATTTCATAGTCGCAGCTTTTTGTTCACCATTAGTTAAACCAGAAAATATCATTGGCTAACAAATAGTATGAAAACAGCTGATTGATTGAAATTAATTGTTTGTATATTTGTTTTGTGATAAATATTTATCAAGGCTTGTGAAAATGGAAACGAGTCGAGTTCGGTATTGAAATTGAAAGTATCTGGAATCCACTATCAATTACCGGGTAACCTATATTATAAATTGCTCTTATACTTGGCCAAGCAGGTTCCTCATGTTTCGCTGTAACACTACTCGTTATTTTGTTTTTCGTTTTTCAAAATTACTGCTAATAGCAAATTTACTGTCTGACTTGGCAAAGTTTGAAGAAAGCGAGTTTACTTTTTCTAGTTTCTTAAAACAATGTAGTGTAGCAAATGTAAAAAAAAACTCATAAAAAATTTAATTTTGATGAAATATGTTTAGAACAAAATTTTTCATATAAAATTCGTTCTAAAATGTATTCAAGCAACATTTTGGTTTTTATGCATAGCAGCGTTAATTTTTTCAAATTTGCTTAATTAGTACGAAATATCAAATTCGCGGGTGTTCCCGAAAAGGCAAGCGCTTCACCTGAACATGAAACCCCCTAATACGCTTACATGCATGCATACGTATGTATGTACATGTGCAGCTGCTTTGCATGTGTTTGCTTTTCTAAGTGGTATGTTAAATATTTGTCTTTATGGCGGTGGCCGCTTTTTATTCTTCAACAATTTCCATTTTCGAAACATGAACTTTGATGTTGAGCAAAAGTATACATTTCGCCCTTCCTTTTAAGTTTGTGTACGTGCTTTTCCAAAATATACTTTAAACACCAAAACAAAGTTTTAAACTTGTTCTTCTTCGCACATAAAATAGTACATGTAAATGTGTGGGTTTTGTAAGCTTTTAAATTTAATTGCTTTAATTGAGTTGAGTAACGAACATGCAAAAGAGAAACTTAAGAGTATTAAGAGTTCTCCGTAATAGAATCAAGGTTGTTTTAATAATAATTAAAAAAGGCTTTAAATGTCCAAAAATAAAAAGCACATGACACTTTTACCCTTCAGTTTCTTAGTTTTAATGATTATAAAAGGTTTTTGCTACAATAAGATTAGAATTTATTTTTGTTTTGTGAATTACAAGAAATTACAGTAAGTAAGTACCATTCACATTATTTATATGTGAATGGTAAACATGTCTATGCATTAAAGAACTAACGGCTTAAGTCGATTTACAGTGAAAATGAATTTTTCATAAGAGCATATGTATAAATTTGGGCACAACACTACTTGCATGGTGTTGCTTACGGCAAAAGCAACTTTTGCTTGTAATAACGTTCAATAAATAAACAATAAATTGCCAGCTGATAGAAAACAAATATTTGTGTCTTTCAAATACCGGCCGGAAACAATTAAAAAATCATTTTTACGATTATCCGTTTAAAGCTTCGTATAGACGGTTGTCAGATCTTACAATATTGTAAGATCTAACAACGTGCTGGCAATCTACTAGAAATACAAAATTGTCAGCAGTAAGAAAATTATCAGTTCAAACAACTGCTAGAAAATCTTACAATTTCATTGTCAGACAATTGCCTAACAATAAATTTAGCTAACAACGAAAATTGTCAGCTTACACCGATGTAAGATTTTCTACGTATCAAAAATTGTCAGCCAATTGTCATTATCAAAATACACACACACACACACACACACACACATGTTTGTTTTAAACGCAATTAAAATGTAATCAATTTCTTAAAAGGCTTACAAACAAAAGAAGCAAACAAAAAGCAACGAAAACAAAAGATTTTCTTCGAAATATTTCAAATTAAATTTCTATTCGTAAACTCATGCAGGCTCATTTACATGTGCTGCACACTGCACATGCATAGAAAATAAAAGTATGAAAATATCAGTTAGTTCGAATTATCTAATGCGATTTTAAAACAAGGTCGGAAACCAGGTACAGGAGAATATAGAAGGGATATTTTATTTGTAGCAACAAAGCATCAAAGTTGCTCATCTCCAGTCATTAAAATATTTCCCACAATGTGACCCTCTCAATTATTTTTTATTAATTTTTGTTTTTCATTTTCAGCAAGAATTTTCAAATAATCGCAAAGTTTACAAGAAAAGGAAAATAATTTGAGCGATATTCTTACATTTTTGAAATTCTTATTGACTATTTACAAACAACAGAATATGAAGTAGAATGTTTGTACATATTTGCACAAGTGTTTTCAAGGTTAAGCACGAATTGGTGGGATTCAATGAAATGTTGGCAGCATATAAATACACATGCTGAAAATTTAATGACAGAAGGCAACTCTAAACTTTTTGTTTTTTTGCAAGATTCTTCATTTTATTCAACAAAATGCGACGACTCACACAAGAAGGCTTACGAACTGTAATTTAATATGGAATAATCCCATCTCTTACCTTCTTGAGGTCCTGTTGTTGAAGGAACAACTTATTTCATCTCAACCCTAGTCCTGTCTTTATTTCCGATCTCGTTAAGCTGCTTCTTGAAAATACATCAAATTTCGGTTAAAACATATTTATGAAAATCTGTCTGTGAGTAGAACTTAAAAAATATATATCATTTGTATGAAATATTAAGGTTTTCAGAGCCAAATATTTTCATGTTTTTTTTTACCTGCTGAATTACTTAAACATACAATTAAGCACAAAAATTTAGCTTTTTTTCCAACAAGAGCAATTTAAAAAAAAGAAAAAATAGCAACAATTTGAAAAACTATTTTTCTTCATTTTCTTTGACAGCCCTCAATGCCTGCACCACGTTATTTTCGAAAAAGAATTTTTGCTTCCATTGCACAGAAATTAAATTAAAAAAAAACAGACAATAATTAAATTGAGCTTTGAATTGAATTCAAATTAAATACCAGACCGCAAAAACGTTTAAATGTACGTTACTTGAAGATACGCACACTTATGTAAAAGTGAATATAAATAACAAACACAGTAACAGACACACGAAAAACTTGCAAACACGAGAATAAAAATAATACAATGCAGTAAACAAATGTCCCTGTGGTACAAGGCAGCAGGAGTAATCACAGCCTTCAGAATGTGTCAGCTGGCAGTTAAGTTGCCTTTTTTCTATTGTCTGCCCACTCATTTCATTCTTTGGCATATATTTTTATATGCGACGCTTTACACGTACAGACATGTTTTTGAAGGCCTTCTTTAGGAGTTGAGTTGCGAGTTTGACAGATAGTGGAAGAGCTTAGAAGGCACTATGTACAGCCCCCGACTGAGGGATTAATCTCATGGAATCTACAATATAAGTTTTTATCATATATTTACATACGTTTTTTGCTTCAGCTATTCTAGAGTGGTTAGAAATTTAAAATTTAGTGACTATTTCTTTGTTATTTCAAACTATTTTTATTTTTAAGCTTTACATTAACTTAAATTAGATTTAAGTTTCAATTAATAAAAGGAAAGTTCTTGTCGCTTAAAAATATTTGGGCTATAATACTGAGAGAGTTCAATCACTCCTATAAAAGAGAAAAATTATCAATATGATAAAATGTCAAAAATGGTAACTCAGTGATCAAAGCCAATAACGCTTTTCCTTAATTCTCTGCAGTCTATTAAATAGAGCTGATACATTTCATACGCATGAACACTTGTGAAGAGAAATAAAAAAGAAAAAATTTAGAAAATTAACAGAATTGCTAACACAAATATCAAAAACGATTCCAATAAATTTTGTTTTATTTTCATCAAAAATAAAGGTAAAACACTGACCATTATTAGAACAGAAAAACATGAGATTCCACTTTTCATTAGTTTCAACTTTACAATCGAGCGTTATGATTTACAATTGTTAGTTTTTTTTTATGGGGTTTTAGTTCGATTTTACCACCTCAGAATTAAGAAAGATTTTTTGTGCTGAAACTGAAGTGATCAACAACATTTTTAAAGAAGACAAGAAAATTAAAGTGGAGAACTTATTGACTGGGGACCAGCCATGGCTGTTTCATGTCCACCACCAAAATGGCCTGGAACCCTGGACAAGACTAGCTGTAGGCTGTTTTGAAGCAGCAGTGCTTGGACATCCTTTTGCCTGAGCTCTCCGTTACTAACTGCCTTTATTTAGTCTATTAGTCATTAAATAGATATGATTTTAATTAATTTCTATTATTGGAACTTTTTCTTATATAATTATTTATGTATTAAGTTTATCAGGCTCAAGTTCTTTCTATAATATCAATCACAAAGATAATATATAAAGAACTTGAGCCTGATAAACTTAATACATAAATAGATATGATTTTTTTCCAAGCTCTAGGCCAAGTAAAAAAAATCATATCATATCTAAAGTTCAAAACACCAGATTAGTGAAGGAATTACGAAAAAGCAAGAATGGAGTACAAGAAATTTAAAAAGAATGCGGAAACAAGAAGTATCATAAATAGCTATAAGATATTAAGGGACAAGATCATCAAGATGCGGTCATCAATTACTTTTCTAGTTAGTTGTAGAAATACAGGTATTGTACCTAAATTTATTTTAAATATGACTAAAAATATGGTCAATATTTTTGATATTAATGGGATGTACAACATATCATATCTATTTAGTTTATTAATAAAAAGGCTGAATAGAAAAATTACAAGAAGTCATCTTTAAATTTTATCGCTTGGTTTTTCTGTTAATTGGAATATATTTAATATTCTCTCGCCAACATCCAATGGATTTTTGTGGATGTTGCTATTTTATCAGTGATGACAATATTTTCACTACTGGGCTGGGCCCAGCGATTTTTAAACATTGATTTTAACTTTATAGTCCAACTTTATGCTTAACAATTGTGAATTATTTTAGCATGCTTTAGTTCGATGTTACCTCCTCAAAAATGGGAAAGATATTTTTTGTGGTCGAATTGTAGTGAACAACTTTTGTTTAAAGAAGTGAAGAGAAATAAGGAAGAGAAATATTTTATTGGCTGGGGGACATACCAGGGTTGTCTCTCGTTCACCAAATACTTATTTTCCTTAATTCCTTGCAGCATTACCACGTCAACTAACTTACCCATCTAATGGAAGTTCTCATCAGCACGCATGATCACTGATGAAGAAAAATTCGATTTTTCAATCTTTTAAGTTCGCTTAAAACCAGTTTTCATTTTTTATTATGGAAAAGCAAAAAAATTTTGCTCGATGCCCCACATTTATGTACGTTACACGCCTAGTTGTTAAGCATTTTTATTGTGTCTATCCCCCTTTTGAAAATTACCATAAAATACTATTCACTTATTTAATGTTCAAAAGCATTTACATATCTCTATTCTTCCTCCATCTTTTATCGTGTTTTTCTGCTTGCCTGCTTTTTTGTTTTATAGTTAAAGCAGACTCACACTCACACACAAATGCTCATGCTTGAAAACTTTAAAAACCGCATAATAGTATGTGAATATAATTTGATTTTATTGTTTTAATATTATTATCATCATTTGCTGCTTGTGTTTGTGGTTGTATGTACATATGTAAGTGTGTTTTTCTGTAATGACAGTAGGGCGGGTCGATTTATATGGAGGCAAAAAGATCGCTCAAATTTAAGAGAAAATCGTATTCTAGAGATCAAAATAAGAAACTTTGCGGAAGATTTTTCAAAATTTGACCCATCGAGTCAAAAGTCGGGACATCAAATTACATTGTAGAGGTTTGGTTCCTTCGCCAAAGTTTCTTATTTTGATCCCTAGAATACGATTTTCCCCTAAAATTTTTGCGATTTTTAAATCGACCCTCCCTACATGACAGTGTCTGTGAGCATGGTTTTACATACTTAATATTCTTAACAGCTATTTAAATTTTGTGATGGAAATGACCTTTATTAGTGTTTCGGTTTTATGTATCATTTGCTGTCCGCTTTTACTACATACTTTTTTTTGTTAACTGCTGTTAAAGACTGAAAATATGTATGTATGTATATTTAATGTTGGCCAATTAAATATGTATGTGCTGTACAATATCGTGTGGTGGTGTTGCTTGTCTTTAGGCCTTTGGAAAAGATTGAAAGTTTTTGATGGCACACACATGGACATTTCTGTGTTTGTTTGCGTCGTGTAGATTAAAACACTTTTTTAAGGATTGTTGATAAAAATTAACAATAAGACGATTGTAAGATCTTGCAATGTTGTCAGAAAATGTGTAGAATATTTTTAACCAATCGTGGGAACTTACATGTTCTTCCTGACAATATTGTAAGCAAAAGTATTGGCAGGCCATCGTCCTAATAATTAATTGTCAGTTAACTGTCACGTGTTCGTCTGAACACGTTGGCATCATCATTGCTAGTACATTGTCAGGCATTGGCACATTGTAAGATGCATAAATTCTCAACACCTTATAATGGCGTCATTGTCAGAGGAATGACAAAGAATATTAAAGAAAAATGTGTGTATACGAAAGGGAGAGAAAAAACCAGAGAATAGCAAAAATGTGAAAAGAGAATAAAAAATTAAAAACATGGTTATTTAGCGCGAAAAATTAAGAATTTATAATGACAAGTGTGTGTATTTTGATACTGATAATTGGCTGACAATTTTTGATACGTAGAAAATCTTACATCCGTGTAAGCTGACAATTTTCGTTAGTAGCTGAATTTATTGCCAGACAATTGTCTGCAATGAAATTGCAAGATTTTCTTGCAATTGTCTTAACTGATAATTTTCTAAATGCTGATAATTTTGAATTTCTAGTAGATTTCTAGCACGTTGTTAGAGGTCTTACAATATTGTAAGACCTGACAACCGTCTATACGAAGCCTTATGCCGGGAACACAACTGAGACGAATGACGAATTTCGCCCAAGACGACGAATACGTCTTTTAAAATTCGCTGGGTAAATTCGTTGTATGTAAGCACAATAACAACGAAAAACCAAAACATCTGTTATAATTGATAAAGTTTTTTATTGTTTGTTCAAAGATAAAAAAAAATTAAATTAATCAAAGATTTTGAAATTTTGTAAAAATAATTAAAATAATCAACATGAATGAACATGATCATTATGATAAAAGCCTTGAAGTTAAACATTTTCAATTATAATTTCACTTGCATCCATTTTCTCAGTTTTTTAATTTTATCTTATTATAGTTGAACAGCTGATGGGGTGACCCATAATATTAAAAAAATTGGTTGCTAAAAAATTTAGCATTACCAAAAATAAAAAATTAAACACTACAAACATGTTTTATAAACTAATATGTTGGCTTTTTATTTTAAATGCAAAAAGTCAAAGCTTAGTAGCATTTACAATAAAAACTATTAAAGTAAAAATTATCTGTTTTTACTAAAACACTTGGAAACTAAAACCAAAATGGCCACATTTGGTACTGATTTGTTCGTCGTTCGCCGGCGTAAGAAATAGAAATAAATCTATTTCAAGTTCACTGCGTACAACGAATTTCCGCCGACGCTGTGACTGTGTGCATTTTCATATGCACCAATGTGTTTTATTTTTGACGGCGAATATTCGCGGCGAAAAATTCGTCGTTCGTCCCAGTTGTGTTCCTAGCATTAATTGTATGGTCAATAGTCAGGGCGTTAAGTGACGTATCATTTACGACATTGTTGATATTTAATACCAATAAATATTACTCATACGTACCATTGTATGTCATTGCTCAATAAAGTTTAATTTCTGCTGTGTTTACAAATTATTACGATAAACACTTGCAGGTTTTTAGCTATAAAGTAGACAAGTTTCTTGTACCTGTATCCGCTTGACTCTTAGCATACACCAATGTCCGTAAATTTATCAAGAAGCGTTCCCCTTATACTAAATGACAGATAAATACACCACCAATTGTCTTACATGTTGTAAATTGTTCGATTGCGTGCAACTTATTTTTAACTTCCACGAGTATATATATTTGTTAAAAATAATGCCAGCTGCCATTGTGTTAAGAACTAAAAGTTGGAAAACAAGTTCAAAAGTAAAACACTTCTTGTCGTGTATAAAGGCTACCGGACGTTAAATGACATGTTCGATAAAAGTACAAATGTTTGTATTGCCCGATATGTTGGCCAAACATTAAAGTATTTTAATAATAAATACTACATGTATTCGAAGAACATGATCTGTACCTGTTATACGATGTATTAATTCGTAGGGCAGAGAAAAATATTAGAAATGATCGGCTTTTTTTGAGATGTATTTATGTCTTCAAAATTTTTCTGAATAATGTTCCGAAAGGGAAATGTTGAAAATGACCGTTTGCAAGAAAGTGGAAAAGAAACTACCAACAATTGTTAATGTTTGCTATATTTCATATTTGTAGAACACATGTGTTGGTGTCAGGTGCTCTTTACTATGCCTTGCCTGCTAAAGACGTGGTGTTACCACAAAAAACTTAATATTTGTTTTTTATATCGTTATAAACAGCAATCGCAAAATGGTTTTTTGACATGTCAATGAATTCAATTTACATTCACAAACTTTCGCATATTTTATCTGAATTGTTTTGTAGGCACAACGCATTATTTCGGCTGTTTTGTTGTTAGTGTTATTTATAGATTTATTTGAATGATTTTACATCAAATTGTAATTGCAAGTTCTTAAAAGGGAAAAGAGAAGCAAAAAAAATTTCAACACAGGAAAAACAAATAAACAATAAAATTTCTTGAATTTTATTAAGGAAAGATAATCAGGCGTAAGATGAACAGTATAAGTTGTAAAAATTTTAGGGACTCCTACATCAGATCTATTTGAATATAAAATGGTTTTTGGGTGTGGTTTTCATATAGTTAAAATAAGCTTAGAATATTAAATTAAATTTAAATGTAGTTGATCAATTCTATTCTCAGAACTTAATATGCATGAGCGATCGGGCTACTGATTGTTGCTGTAACAATAATGTTTTTGAATTGGTTCGTATTTCTATAGAACTCGTAAATATTTGCTTCAGCTATTGACTAATGTTATGACTAATTTTATAGAGAGCATTGTCATGTGGTAAAATACATACTACAGTGGCCATCATGATATTCATAAAAGTATTCCATATGCCTGCCACATAATCAATTATACACACCTAATAACCAAACTACCAGCCAGGCACTCAGAGCTTATTACTCTTGTCCTTATTACTTTCTTTACAATAATATTTGTCATCTATTACCAAATAATTAATTAAACTTATTATGTACATGCTGTTGAATTTGAAAATTTAATCTGCTCTAGAAATTTTATTAAAAACAAAACTAAACTTTGAATTTAGTGCACAATAATAGGACTTGTGGCATGAAACCGCCTTGGGGGAATATTATCATGATGAAATTATTACTGACAGCACTATCAAAGCAAAAATGTTGTTCTTGCTGCTCCACTAAATGCATAGAAATTTAAATTAATTTTCACAACAATCGTCTGCTGAAGGTTGTAAGTTTATACACATGCACATAAATATCGTTTCGAGCAAAAGGATATCCAAAATAAAAATCAATATTTATGGTGGTGAGAAGACATGAAACATCGGCGAATTTCAATTAGATGGATTAATAAAATGCTTTAGCAGTGTTTTTTTTTTTTTTGTATTTTCTTTCTTGATAAAATCATCACATACACATGATTGATGAATATTTAATGACAATAATATTGTAGAAACAAAAGAAACATGAAACGATTAGAAGCCTCTTGTTTAAGAAGCCCCCAGTACAGGAATGTGAAAACAATGATTTGACTGATTTTGAGAAGAAAGAAGGCCACCATAATGTTCAACCTGAAGTTGAAACAAATACCATACAGCAAAACAAAAGCACCAAATGGCCTTCAAAATAGTGAGATGAATGAACTCGTGAATATAGTTTTCCACCATTCTGCTGCAGGCACAAAAATGTTATAACTTGATAAAAGCGAGAACACAACACTGAAAATAATCTTTAAGGATGGCCTCTTTAGGTCTCAGTTAAACTAAGTTTAGTAAAACTGAGCCAGTTGTCCACCTAGCTATAAAAATTTTACTTTTCTTTACTTAATTAATATTGATTTAAAAGTGGCAAACCAAGAGTTGAACTCGAAAATAATATTTTAAATTAATAATTAGAGCTTGAGGTCACTTGTTTTTTTTTTAAATGCTTGTTTAGTTCAATATTTCGATATTTCTCATTGCAAAAAAAAAAAGAAAACAAATGAACTCAAGCTCTAATTATTAATTTAAAATATTATTTTCGAGCTCGAAAAATTAGCATTAAGAATAAACTGAAAATAAATATTTGGCACCATTACCAGCTGTTTTTCCTGTAAGCGAACAACAACAACTTTTAAGGGCCGATGTTGAATGCGATCAACTCCTAAATGTCAAGTTTTTTTTTTACTGCATTTCATTTGACATTTCAAACTGACTCAATTTGAACCATGGAAAGATACACAATCGAGCAACGCGTTAAAGCTATTCAGGCTTGTTATGAAAAGAAGCGTTCAAATCAAAATGCATATCGCTCACATTCTAAATTTTTGGATCAATTTAATCGTGCAAATGTAAGATAAAATCGTGTAAAAATTTTAGCAACCTGGGCCTGCATAAGATAAGAAAACACCAGTTTTCTGCTGCTGTTTGCTATAGCGTGGCTGTAGAACCCTGTGCGAATTTCGGCCTCCATCTCTTACGGTTCGAGAGTTATAGCTAACTATAACTCTACGTTGTAAGGGGACACCTGGTTGTTCGACAGTTGTTGTTGTAAAGCATATGTGAATACATATATTATGCAAATTGCATCCCTCTGGCTCTCACGGCTCGAGAGTAACGGCTAATTGTTACTTTACGTTGTACAGGGACACCTGGTAGTTTTCGACTTGTTGTTGCTTTTAGCATTTGTTATTGTGGGCCATATGTAAGTACATGCACTGTGCGAATCTCAGCTCTCTATCTTTTACGGTTCGAGAGTTATAGCTAATTGTAACTTTTCGTTGTATGGGGACACCTGATAGTTTTCATTTTCTTGTTGTTTTTAGTATTTGCTGTCGTAGCAGCAAGGTACAACAACATTCTGTGAAAATTTCAGCTCTTTAGCTCTTACCGTTTCGGAGAATGGACGAACGGATGGACGTAGTAGTCTCAGTAATAGAGTTCCGTTTCACTTTCCGTTTCAAGAGCAGAACATGTTTACCAAAAGTGGAGTTCGAAGCCAATTTGGATGCTGACTAGTGACTCCAGTTTATAATTATTTAAAAAAAAATATCATTCACTATAACAGTTGCAAACACAATTTTCTTGAATGTAAATTAACATTCAAGGCTCATCTGCGACAATAATTCATAAACTAAAATTCAAAATTCGACAATCAAATAAAAATTCTTATTACGTATTCGTTCCATGTTTAAACTATTTTGCTGTTTGAATAAATAAAATAATAAATATGAAGTTTTATTCGTACCACAATAACATACGAATAATTAACAACTTTGCAGCAAAACTTCAAAAAGAAAACTATCTATGGTGTTTTAACAAAAACATAATATGCACACACACACACACACACACACATATGTTGCTTTAATCAGATTTTTGTTTTTACTTTTGGCATGTTGAAACAAACGCCATTAATGTGAGAACACTAATTCTTTTATTAAACACACAATAAAGTTGTCTTCCAGTGACAGATGACCATTAAGCGCAAAGCAAAAACAAAAACAAGAAAAAAACCATATTTAGAATCAGATGGCTCTTTATGTGTTTTGCTTTTTCTTTAATTAAATGAAAGATTAATATGTTATAAACAAGAGTTTCTTATCTACACAAACACTAAAAGCTTTAACGAAAACTCTGTTGAAAATTAAATATTTTCAAAGAAATACTGTCGTGTTTAATTTCGGAGCCCACAGTAAATACACAACAAATTGTTTGTACACAGTGTAATTTATTGTGTACAGTGGGAGTTGTGTTCAGGTTGATATTAAAATGGTGCGGGCGTCTTTATAATACCAATTTTAATCAGAATCATTTGATAAATATCGATTCGGTCTTCGATTCGACAGCAACCCGGAACGTTTGCACTAATTTAAAATAAAAAATGCCATCTAAAGTAGCTGGTCCACTTTTTTTTTGTTGTTTTAGCTTATTATTTAAGTCATTCCACTAAAGAAAAAGAAAGCACTTAATTACAAAAATGAATTCGGTTTGGATCGCTGAAAATCCTCCCTGGCTTGTGTTACGGTACCAGCGTATCAGGATTAATACTGCTTGAGCACATCTTAATTAAGTTTTGTAATCTTTTTTCTGTTTTTATAAAATAATACGCGATTTGCTACTAAAATGATTTATGATTTCACCGCCATCAAGATATAAAAACTAAAACCGATTTAAAAGCAAAAATTATTAGACTGAAGCGCTCTTCACTGGATGATGTCTTTAATTTAGTTCTGCGTTTATTTATTTCTTTTTTTCCACTCAAATTGCTGTTTTTGTTTGTTGCAGCATGAGTTAATTTATTTTTAAAAAGAAATTTCTTTTCTTTTCCTGTTTTCTTTTATTCTTCACTACTCTGTCAACATCAACAGCTGTTGGTATTTGAAATTGTCGTCAAATTGGCGCCTGTGAGAGTTGTGCGTTGTGTGTAATTGAATGCATATGTATGTATGTATGTATGTATATTTAAGGATTAGTCACATGTGAAGAGGAAGGAAGCATTTCAAAACTTTTCTCTAGTGTGTCTCTTTTATGTGGATCAAGTTCAAGTTGTTTATAAATGACATAAATAAATGTTAAATGGTCTTGTAAAACGTAATAAATATTAAAGTTTTGAAGTGCAAGTCAAAAAGAAATTATTGTTAATAGAATTAGAATAAATGTTTTTAACACAGCATTAGGAAAGTTTTTCGAAAGAAAAACTACGCGACCAACTACGATAGACCATCGTATTCAACTGTGGGCATCATGTATAAAAGGCTTCATCGCATAAATATTTTTTGTTGTATTTTTTATTTGCAATCTCTATCTTAGGATATTAAGCAAATGTGCTAAAAAATTAAATAGTGACATACATATTGATTTTTAGTAAAATCAATATTATTATCTACAAATTATTATGTTTCTGAAACTAACATTTACAATATACATATACATACATAATTAATTAATAATTACACTTAATGTAATAACTTAAAAAAAAAAAAAAAGAAATGCGGTCGGGTGACCCCCGTTAGGAACGAAGTTCCTTACGTTTTTGATTTTCATCTTTGAATGTAATACAAGGTGAAATCTGTATGTTTTATTTTGTGTTGTTTTTGAAATTTTTAAATTTTATGTTTCTTTAAATTTTTGGAACGTTTTCCAACTAATTATTATTTTTTGGTAGGTGTCTCCGCTGCTGTCAGCGGAGACACCGCCCATCATACACAATTGCTTGTCGACAGTACACCAATACATATAAACAGCTCACACGCTTTCGTGACGATTTCTACTAATTTCCACTACCAGCAAGCCGCGTTAAGGAACTTCGTTCCAAAAAAAAACGAAAATATTTTTATTTCGAATATGTTTGTTGTTATGTTTGTTTTTTGAAAAACCGCAATAAAAAAAATGTTTCATTATTATTGTCCTGAAACAGTTATCCGAAGGAGAGCGAAATATTGACAAAAATACTCAAATACTAAAATTCTTTAATAAAAAGACCTTAAGCTCAAATAAATATATAAAATATTAGAAAAAAAAAAATAAAAATAAAAAATTAGCTCGAGGGCATGGCAGAGGAGACCATCCAACTCTGCTGGTTAATCTACGTGGTGTGAATCGGTAAGTGTCCGTGTTAGATAAATCATGAAAATTTTTGTGTTAAGATACGCGTCTGGTGGCGAGCGTCGGAACCGCCTGAGGAAGGAAGGAGTCCGAACGAGCTAGGCTGGGAATCCACCAGGTCAACCGGTCTGTAACATAAATTATTAAATTTATGACCTAAACGGCAGATCTAAAGCATAAACTCTTTTTAATCTTCTAGTTTCTTCACCATCAGCTACTAATGAATTGGCCAAAGGCTTAATGTGATCACTTAACCTTTGAAGGTATCGACTGCTATATTTATTTATTTCGTCTTTCACATAGGGAATATCTAGGTCTAGGTGTAGTGCCACGGTGCACTAACGATGTTTCGTCACATTTTTGACTGAAATCTTTGTAGAATTACATTAATTGAAATCGCATAAATTTAGAAAGATAATGGTTTTGCTCTGGCAATGTTATTCATTCCAATTCCACACCATCTGGCCTTGAATCTCTACTTAAATCTTTAGCACAGACTTGATCTCTTTTAGCTTTTATTTTTACTCTTCAGCTTGAATAATAGTTTTCTTTTATGTTCCTGACAGGCTGTCAGCAAAAGTCATCACACACACTAAGTTCTATTTGTTGTAAGTTTTTTTCTTTATCTTCAGACATAAATTTTTCTCGATAATTAAACAAAAGTGCTTCAAAAACTAAAACAATTAAAGGAAAGTGTTTTCGTAGTTCTTTTTCAGCTTTTCTTCCGCCACTATTAGTTGTCGTGGTCGAGTTACTTAATGACATTTTCGTAAAGTTTTAGTTGATCTCACATGTGACCGCTGCAGCAGCATGAACGAAGATGTTGCAACACAATTGGGTCGCCTGCTACAATAGTTTTGCTGCGGTTGGAAGTGTGCAAGGGGGCTTGGTGCACAACCAAGCCGAATGCATCTCGTTAACTTTACACCATCAAAATGATAGTGATGGTGATGATGAGCATGGTGAAGCTCAGCAGTGTATTTTAAAAAGTAAATAGAGATTCATGATGGTCTTTTTTTTAAATATTTAATTATTTTTGTTGATATTTCGCTCTCCTTCGGATAGCTTCTTCAGGACAATAATACTGAAAAAAAAACTATTTTCATTATTATTGTTCTGAAGAAGCTGTCCGAAGGAGAGCGAAATATTGACAAAAATAATTAAATATTTAAAAAAAAAGACCTTTAGCTCAAGAAAATAAATATATACACCGATATTCATAAAAACTATTGAAGCTTTATTACACGTTTATTTGACAAATATTCCATAAAAATACGTCAAGTAAGAGCTTAATAAACTTACAATAATTATTATGAATATGAAATATAAAATATAAAAACAGGGGTCGAAACAAACCAAAAAATAAATTTTATTTAACTATTAACTATTCACAAATAAAAACTATTCGCAAATAAATAACTCACTGTTTATGCGTCAATGCGAATGAGGAAAATTTTTATTTTTTAGTGCAGCCAGAAGGTAAAAATGAAACTAATTGGTAACACTGTTAAGCACAACACATGTTCAGAAAAAGACGTGATTAGTAAAATAATAATGGAGAAACAAAAAATTATGATGTTTCTTATAATTCAATTAATGCAGAAAAGCCACGAAATATTGCAAAAACGGTTCAACAAAAAGCATGCAACTTTTGTAATCGCTAGTGAAAGAAGAAGGCGCAGACACCAGTTAATTCTCGCAACATTAAAAATTGACTACTTGATATCTGTTGCAGAAGCAGTAGGAAAAGACGTAGGAAAAGACGAAGATTCAAAGCTCGCCCTAGAAGTGACCACTACTGGGCATTGATTAGAGAGCCTTGCTCCAGCTGCAACGACCGCTTTCATATTTTATTTTTAACCTTTTCAGCACTTTTATTCAAATTTTACAAATTTTTTTTTGCTTTCGTGCAATTTTTAGTAAATTACATGATACAACTAACAAGGTAGCCTTTTCGCTACAATAAGAACAACTTCAATAAAAATAACATGCATTTTGTTTTTGTACAACTTATGCAAACTGTCAAAAAGACGCCATTTCCACATTTACAGAATAGAGATGCACTGAGCTTACGCGGATTAGCTATCTCGTTTCGGCTGCCTTTCATCTCTGCAATCTCTTGACAAGCTAAAGTAGTCAGTTGATTAACGGTTTAGCTGACGAGGCTACCTTGTTAATTGTATCATGGTAAATTATTTCCTTGCTGTCATATGAGTGTGTACGTGTGCCACATCGAAGAAAATTTTAAAACCGATAAAAAAGTGGCAACTTTTTGTGTTTTATTTGCGAATAGCTTTTGAATGAGTACTTGTTTTCGTGACTTAGCTATTCACAAATAAAAATTGTATTTACTGTTTATACGTCAAATTTTTCTATTCACAATAATTTTATTGGCGAATAAGCAATACGTATAAACGTAGTATATGATATTTAAGTACATTTATATTAAATTACTTTTTCAGGCTCAAGTTCAACCCACAAACAGCCGATTGTGCACCCAGCTATTTTACTTTTCTTTACTTAATTAATATTGATTTACAAAGTAACAAAACCAGGGGTTGAACTTGAGCCTGAAAAAGTAACTTTTAAATTTTTGCCCTAAATTTCCCCTCCGTACTTTCCAATGGCGACTATGATCGTTTTGTGTATGACCAGTTTATTTTGAGTTTACAGCTTGGAAACTCTACCTAATATGCAGAGTAGTTGCCTGAATCTGAGTGCAATCAAATTCAGGTTTTGTTTTCTTAAGTTAAACCAAATCTTTACAATCTCTACGTTTACCTTACACTATTTGCCAACTGGTCTCAATAGACATGATACGCTTTTCCTAACTGTAGCTCCACTTTCCGCTTTGGCGATATTTTTTATAATACCTATTTTTAAAATGTGATGAAAATAATTTATTCATCTCAACAACTTCAATGAAACAGGTTTAAAATATTTCTTTCTACTTTTGTTACAATCTACTTTTAATGCTTGCAAATCAATGAATATTCATTGAGGACTACCAACGACATTTGCTCTGGTCTGTAAATTAAACGCAATAAATCTAAATTTGTTGCTCGTAAATACAAATTTTCCAAACGACTTATCGTTTCTTAACAAAGACTTATCGAAGGAAATGAAGTGTATGAGTTTTTGAGGCTGTAGCCGATTTCGAGGGAGGAGTGTGAATGTGTGTGTGTGTGTGTGTGTGTCTGTATATACAAAAAAATTAAATGCGTCTTAAAAACTGAAATAAAACCAAGAAAAAAACTGGTGAAAATAACTTAAAACACATGTTGACAATAAAAGCAAGAAAATATTCTACCTAAATTTGTTAGAAAAAATTCGTTTTATCTAGGATTTTCTAAAATTAAGAAATCAAGAAAAGAATATTGAATGTAAAATAATCATTGGCAGTAGTGTGTGAAAGTGAATGTGGCAATAGACACCAATTCCTAAATGAAAGTCAAAATTTAAAAAGTTTAATATTTGCAAATAAAAACGGGAAATGGCTTTTGCTAGACAGAACTTTGCGACCCGGGAGGTGTGTCAATTCACTGGTAAATTTAATGTATGACTAACGAAATCATAACTTACCGAAACGCCCACAAGCGAAAAAATATTGGGTAAGAAAACTTAAAACGTTATGCTGGGAACACAACTGGGACGAACGACGAATTTTTCGCCGCGAATATTCGCCGTCAAAAATAAAACACATTGGTGTTTAAGAAAATGCACACAGTCACAGCGTCGGTCGAAATTCGTTGTACGCAGTGAACTTGAAATAGATTTATTTCTATTTATTACGCCGGCGAACGATGAACAAATCAGTACCATGTGGCCATTTCCGTTTTAGTTTTCAAGTGTTTTAGTAAAAGTAGTTAATATTTACTTTAATAGTTTTTATTTTAAGTGCTACTAAGCTTTGACTTTTTGCATTTAAAATAAAATGTTGACTTTTTAGTTTATAAAACATGTTTGTAGTGTTTAATTTTTTTGTTTTTGGTAATGCTAAATTTTTTAGCAACCAATTTCTTTTTAATATGGTCACCCCATCAGCTGTTCAACTAAATAATATAAAATGAAAAACTGAGCAAATGGATACAAGTGAAATTATAATTGAAAATTTTAAACTTCAAGGCTTTTACCATAATGAATATGATGTTGATTATTTTAATTATTTTTACAAAATTTGAAATTCTTTGATTCATTTAATTTTTTTTTTTTATCTTGGAACAAACAATAAACAACTTTATCAATTATAACAGATGTTTTTGTTTTTCGTCGTTAATGTGCTTCATAGGACGAATTTACACAGCGAATTTTAACCAGCGTATTTGTCGTGTTGGGCGAAATTCGTTGTTCGTCCCAGTTGTGTCTCTCGCATTACCATAGAAATCAATGGGATCTGAGAAATACTGCTTATAAGCAAATTTAAATTAAGATGTTTCCAGTAGCATCTAGCAGCTAGAAATGTTTTAGTTTTATTTAAGCAGTCTTAACATCAATCGGATTTCTAGAACTCTGTACTTATAAAGTGCAAATGGAACCCTATTTGTCTGAGAATTCGCAGGCGGTTCGTCACAGCGCCGATCTCCCTAACGGTGAGCGCTACATATCCTGTGGTATAAAACTACCCTACCTCTACAACAGCAAAGATTAAAAACAACCACAAGTTGAAAACTAAAGTAATTGACTGTAACTTGTGAACCATAAGAGATAGAGACTGGAAATTTACAAAAGATATGAAGTTATATGAGCTCTAGAACAGAAAATGGTAACGCCTCAAAAAGTTAAAAACTGCAGGGTCCTCCCGTACAAGAAACTGTGTAAATCGGCTGTAATTTTTGAGCCGTAAGGGAAGGAATTTCCGCAGCCCTTAAGACTTAAATAAAAATAAAGTTTCTTTACAAAACTGGCAATTTTTAATCTCTGAAAAGATTATTCTCAATGTTTAATCGATTAGCAACATGTTTGAACGCACTAAAATATTTTACTGCTGAACAGTTAAATTTCAATACTGTTTGTTTTATCTCATATTAAATGAGCCTTTTCTATTTCATTTGATATTATTTGCTTATAATTATTTGATTTTCCGTACATATGTACATACATTAATTTTCTCATTATGCAATTATTTCTTAATTAGCTAATGAATTATTTATATGAAAGCAAAACAAAATGTTGTTGCTTTAACTATTTTATTTAACTGTTAAATCAAAACAATTGCTGTGACGTAAACAAGTGTAGTGAGAAGATAAAACAACAAAAACTAATAAAACGTTTGCCAAAAAAAAAAAATTTATCCTGGGTTAGTTTTTGTTTAGACTCTTAAAGGCCATATTCATAATAATTATTGTAAGTTTATTAAGCGCTTATTTGACGTATTTCTACGGAATATTTGTCAAATAAACGTGTAATAAACCTTCAATAGTTTTTATGAATATGGGTGTAATACTTTAGGGACTTAAGGCAGTCCTTAGCGGGTTAAGAGTGCTTCTTCTTGCTTATAGTAGATACACAACCAGGCACTTGTAATTAAAATTGGTTTAAGGTTTCCTAAAGCATATTTTTTTTTCCTGCAAATAGTTTTGGTCCAGTGTATTGAAGTGTTTATCTGCCTTTCAACACCTGGCATATGAAAAACTGACACAAACTCAAAACGAGTTGTCTTTGGCTCCAGAGACAATTCCATATGAAAACATAAAAGCTTTCTAGCTTGTGAAAAGATTTCATTTCGGTTCATTGCTGTTTGCCTGGGACCAGTGTTGCCGGTTTGTGGGTCTATAGGTGGCGGTTAAGTTGATGTGTTGTGCAAGAAACTTTTTCTATTTTGAAGTCTTTACCCAGTGGAAGCACTATGAAAATATTGTTGGATTCGAAATGTAGATTGATTTTCCAAACAAATCAAAGACATTTCGATACAGTATTGTTGCGCAAAATTTTAGCGAATGTTCCACTTTCATAGATGACCACTAAAACTGTTTCCACTATTTTTCTAAATTAATTTTTTTTTTTTTTTTAATTTTAATTATTGCAGAAGTCTCCAGCAATAATTCGGCTTTTACACATTTAAAAACTATCAATTAGTCGACGAGTTATAGCCAAAAAACAATATGCTAAAAATCGGCATTTGACTGAAAAGTTCGTAGGTCGATGAAAAAAAAATTCGAACTAACATAAATAAACGCAGCGATACGGGTCTTCTAATTTAGCCTCTAAATTCACCCCTCATTTTCAGAATCGAACTAGCTTGAATTTGTTCCACAGTGTTATTCTACTTAATTCGGCCTTACTAAATCTTAGCAGTCCCCTTGAGTTTTCCTCGTCTAAATTCTGCCATAGAATTCTTGCATTGATTGCCACGATTTCATTATTTCAGAGAGTTAAATGGCATGGGTCTATGTGCTCAATGCTGTAGCTCAGATTTAACTGCATCGAAAGGTTTCGCGCATACTAAGCTTGTGTTGCTTAACTCTCTTGCTCTTGAAGCCAGTGAGTTTGCTGGCATAAAATTAACTGCCAAGCCCACGATGTCGAGTGACGTGGCGGGCCAAAGAGTTGACAATAGCTATGAAAAACTTTCCAATAGTAAAAAATTATGCATGTAAAGTTGCCATCGTGTACGTAATTTGTAGCCTTTTTGTGTGTAACCGGCAACGCTGCCTCTCACATTTATTTACAAAAAGAAAAAAACAACTCAGATTTGCCCTCTTTTCGAATAGAGGTAAAAATGATTTTTCATTTTATTCTTCTGTCCTGCTCCTGTTGTTTTGTAACTCTTTCTTCTGTGAAGTAAAAGTTTTGGACTAAAGCCAACAAACAATTTTTACAAAATCCATGTATTAAATAAAATTTAATTTTTATTATTTTTATTGTAGTTTATGTTTCCCAAGAGCAATAACTTTTAAAAATTTTCTTAAGGTGAAAACTGCTCATGAAATCTAATAAAAAAAAATTACATTTAAGGAACTAAAATTATTCATGCACCAGGGTGTTCGCACTGTTCGGTTGGTGTGTTGGCAATTTGTTAGCAAGTTTTCAAGTGCTTTCAATGTGATTGAAATTCGTGAAGAGGAAGGAAACATGTGTTTTAATTACACAAACACATGAGCCTTAAAACTTAATGGGTTATTAAAGAATTTGCTGCACATGCAAAATACTTAAGGAAAAAACTTTGGAAAATTAACATGCAATTAAATGCAAAGTGCAGTGAATGTTAATGCGGAAATAATTTCTATTGCATCAAGTTTTAATATTCAATGAAATTGCTCATACTAATGTTCCAAAAAAAAAACAACTTTTGAAAAGGAAATACTCTGACAAATAAAACTATCAAAAATATAAGCGTTGAAATAATTACAACATATTTTTCTTATTTTTCCAACTTTTGTTTTAATACTTCTCAGGTCGAAAATTGTTCTTGGTTTGAAAGGTACGTCTGTACCGAAAATCTCAGCAGCCACAAAAAATCTATTTAATTTTCTTTTAGCTCTTTTGTTAGATTTCAAATAAAATCTACTTTAAAATCTGTTTCGTTTACACCACTGTTTTCCGACTACTCTTCTTACAGCTGCGTTTGCTGTAAATAGGCAAAAGTTTGAGGCTAAAATTCTTTATTTTATTTGTGTCTAATTTAAGTTTGCAATCACAATTAAAACTACATTTTATTAATTTTCCAATTCGTGTTTTATTTCCTCGTAATTTAGAAAGATTTTTTTTTTTTTATAAAGCAGGAGTAGTCACTATTTTTTAAGAAGACAAGTTGAAGACTTACTGGCTGGGGTACATAACGTGGCTGTTCAACGTATTCTTTAATAATGTTGATCCCTCCGGTTTTATCTCAAAAAAATCTTTCTCAATTTTGAGAAAGTAAAAGTCGAACTAGAGAGTCTGATAAAGTTATGAACAAATGTAAATCTTCCTCATAATTGAGAAAGAAGTTTTATTTTTTTCTTTTTTTTATAAAGCAGGAGTAGTCACTATTTTAAGAAGACAGGTTGAAGACTTACTGGCTGGGGTACATAACGTGGCTGTTCAACGTATTCTTTAATAAAGTTGATCCCTCCGGTTTTATCTCAAAAAAATCCTTCTCAATTTTGAGAAAGTAAAAGTCGAACTAGAGAGTCTGATAATGTTATTAACAAGTGTAAATCATAGAGTTCGACTATGAAGTAAAAATTAAGGCTTCAAAATACATTTTATTCAAAATAAATTTTTGCGGCTTTAACTATGTTTTTTGATATAGTTTTTTTTTTAACAGCAAAGATTTTTTTGTACAATGCTGAATTTGTTAATCGAAAATGTAATAAATCGTGGTTGCATCGCTTGATACTGAACATATTTGGGGAGATTTCACCATAATCTACTTATGAACTAGATTGATTTTCATCAAAATCTTCCAAATTATGATCGAAATCAGGATTTTACTTCGGTGTAAATACACCAAATAAATTGAGATGCCTGAAATTGAATGCAATTTTGCTCTATTTGTGTCGTTTAATTAATAACTCCAGCCAATCCACAACTAATTGGAAATATTTAGCACAGTTTATGTCTGCATATCTTTCGGTGAATTTCTTCTAAGCAGATTTCCTTAAATAAATTGTTGTACATTTCGTAATTTGCTTCCATTGTCTAATAATCATCAGGCAAAAACCAAAAGATGGTAAAAGTTAATTTGTGAAACATTTTATAATTCTTTTTATGTCATTTACTTCAACATGAAATTGACACGTGAAAACAATAACAATTTAATTGAACGAATATTTTTCATTCAATTTTATTTTTATCTTCATTGATGAAAGTTTATGAAATTGTTTCTCGGCCTTGATAAATAAAATGTGTATTTTCGGAAATTTTGCAAAACAAATAGAATTGTAACAAGAGAAACCCCAAACCCGCTGCACACGTGCATCGTTAAGAGCACATCCACTACTTCCTCTTTCCTCCTCCCCAAAACCTATTTTCCTAGTTCCGATACGATGCGCATGCATGAATAGGGGTCGTCCCCTGAGTGCTGGTCCAAGCTAAAAAAAAAAAATAACAGTAAATATAAAATTATAGGTTAATTCGCTCTCAGTTGGAGAGAGATTTTTGAGAAACATCTTAAATAAATGAACAGACTTTGTAGTTCCTTTTGAGCACCATTTTTCTTACTTAAGAAAGCGAAAAGCACGTGTGGTGAACTACATACACAAGTACATTTTATTTCAAATTTCATTAAATGTTTACTTGTTAAATTTCATTTAAAGTTACTTGTTAATATTTATTTTTGTTTAATCAGTTTACCAAATTTTATGTTTAAATAAGTTTTATTAAAACTAAATAAATTAGAATTCTTTTAAACTTTAATAAGAGACGTTGTTATTTTCGAGTTCGTAACTTCTACACACGGCTCACAGCACGGCTCTGAACTTTGAGAAATATGTATGTATGTATATGTGAACATATTCTCGGACAGGACCCAGTCACTAAATCACTACCATATTTGCTATATTATAGTTTTATGATTATTAAGCAGCCACAGCTTTTCACACAGTATAGTCATATGTGAAATGGTACATGAAAATGCAGATGCATATGCACGAGTATGTATGTATGTAAAAACGATGCCGTTGTTGTGTATCGCATATGGAATTTTGCTGCGTCTCTCAAGCTTAATATTGCCTTGACCTTCATCGGTTTTGATATTTTTTTTCTATTTGATTCCGAGTCAAAAAAAACTTATTTATTTAATATGCAGATGTACGTACGTATATGCCTGCATTTGTATATACAAGTGTGCATGCTTTGAATAGCTTCAGCACATTTGAACGTGTAAACAAATCGTAGAAAAATGGCACATAAATTAAACTTGAAAATCATATGATGAGTGTAAATACGAGTACATACTTCATTTAATTAAATTTCAAATTTAAGTAATTGGAAAGTGTCATTTAATCTGGTTGGATATTTTAATATTTAATTAGAATTTTATGTAACATTTTTTTAATGACAAAATTGAAAAACGGAGGTCCCACTGTGGGGCGCTTCATACAGTTTTATAGCTGCTGTAATGGCTTTTGTTCTGACGAAATGGGGGATATTGTTTCCAAAACCTGCATATTTCTATGCAATACGCATACATCGTCCAGGACATTTCATACTATTCGTCTGCTGCAGACATATTTCCTGCCACTGTATGTCATAGTTTCGGCACATTGCACTGCATATGTTGTCCCCAGAGTGCAGAGCTTGTGCCCTGAGCACCAGTCCAAATTAAAAGAAATATATATATTTTTTTTTTTTAAACAAACACAAAACTGCGAAGCCTTTTGCTTGTCTGCAGAAACACCCAGAGCCTTCGACAGGAATCGAACCTGCGACCTCGGAGACTCTTGGCAGAGCACTCTACCAATTCATCCATCGAGGCGCTCATGAAATAGACTCTTCGAAAATTAGTTTAATATATTTTATTAAAAAGTTTAACGAAGCCTACCTTTCGTTCATATTATTTTTATTATTTATTTTGCTTGTCATTAGGGTTTGGGAATCCCCGGACTTTCTCTCTTCCCGGGAATTTCCAGTTGATCGCACAATGTGGAACCATTAGATTTGTTTTGACTGGATTATTTCAAATGAAATTATGTTTAGTTTAGTGTATTCATTTACACAATTCAATTACTACAGCTTATCAGCTTAATTATAATATATAAATAACAACAATTTGAACGTAATATTGTTAACATTAAAGTTTAAATGTGGGGTAAAACTGTTACAAAATGGTAACATCTTGCTTATCACTTGCATAATAATAAGAAATAAGACTCTTCAAACAAATAATTGACTCTCAAGACCGCCGAAGGGCTGCTGATTATCAGATAACACGTTATAGACAAACAACAGTGAGGAACAAGAGCTGGATCCTCTAGGGTTGGCATTCCTAGCAATTTTCTTCTAACTTCATATGAAGGTAGTTCATGTGGCCAAATTAACTTTAAAGCCGTCTTCGTAAATATTTTTTGAATCTGTTCCATACGCTCAAATGAATCCAAATGACTCAGAAATACATATATAATAATTTAAGGGTATGAGCGTCTTTAAACTCTTTAGAATTTCTCCTAATAAAGCAATAAGCTCTAGCAACAACACAGTCAATTTAGCAGGTATTTGTCTGGGAAATGTTAATTTTGAATCGCAAATTACACCAAGATCCTTCACTTCAGCTACACGATTAAGCCGGATGCCGCTAATAAAATAATTAAATTACAACATTTAAAAATGTTGAAATAAATATATTTCAAGTTCGCCGCGTACAACGAACAAATCAGTACCATGTGGCCATTTTGGTTTTAGTTTTCAAGTGTTTTAGTAAAAACAGTTAATTTTTACTTTAATAGTTTTTATTTTAAGTGCTAAGCTTTGACTTTTTGCAATTAAAAATAAAAAGCCAATGTGTTTTATTTTTGACGGCGAATATTCGCGGCGAAAAATTCGTCGTTCATCCCAGTTGTGTTCCTAGCATTACTCAGTAAAATATAATGTTTAATTGAGTCAAATGCCTTAGCAAAATCAGTATATATTTATAACATCACATTGAGACCACTGTTCCATTGCAGACACAATATCACGAGCTATTAAAAGTAAATTAGATTCAATATTTAATTATTTTGACCCCTTATTCTCTTGACAAAAATACTCAAATAATCAAATTCTAAAAGACCTTAAGCTCAAATAAATATACATATAAATTATAAAAAAAGTAAATCAGGCGTAGTAAAGCCACGCATTTAATGTTGTATCAGCAAATTTCGATTTTACCAATTTGTGCAAAATGAAAAATGGCCTTCTTCTGTTATTTTTTTATTACTAAATAAAATATGATTATAAAGGGTTTTATTTAAATATTGCGTTTATTTCGAGACATCAAAAGTTGCTGTTTTTTTTTTTTTTTTGAAAATCAAGTTCTTGGTAGAATCAGGAAATATGGCATTAAATATTTTTTAATTGTAAAAACAAAATACAAAATTCACATGTGGGAAGAGATTATTTTGATGTTATTGTTCCACACACACACACACACGCACACACACACACATGCATACCATCTCACAATTTGAAGACCGAATGTCCATAATTCTTTTAAACATTTTCATCCGCTTTTTATCTAAAATCTGGGGTATTAAATTTTGCTGTTCATGAAGTGAAATAAATATGTATGTACATAAAGCCATAAAAATGTTGGGTTGGTTGGTTGCTTTATGGCCCAAATGGCTTTTTATTTCTCCAAGAAACCAAAAATACAAAAGAAATTCCAATTAAAAAGCACAAAACATAAAACTTCATACGATAATAAATTAATTATACTAATAAATTTTTAATTATTGCTATTTATGCTTAAATGGTTTTCTCTGTTGCTTGTGTTTTTGCAGGAACTGGTGGCCATTTCCCCCGAAAGACGAAATTGGCGTGGTATTTTTATAGCATTATTGGTCATAGCGGGCGTGTTTAGTTTAATTACTTTTTCCATATTTTTATTATCACCAGGTATGTATGGCAACCGGCAAGTAAAGTTAATTAAAGACCTCTATATATTGACTTGTTTATTTGCATGTGCTTTTGTATCCATTTAAAGAGGACGAAGGCCTGCGTATTCGCGGCAGCCGTTTAGTACTGAGTGATGTTTTAGGCAAACGTTTTCAATGGAGGCCATTCAATGGCACTTGGCACAGTGGTACGTAAAACTTGTCTATAAAAATATAATTATGCAAAATAAATGTTTCATCTCTGATTATAAATTTTTTTTTTTTAGCAAATAATAACACAGTGTGACAGTGAAAAAAAATTATTTTAAAATGCCTCATATAAATTATATGTGAACTTGAGTACATCATTTCACTGAATTTCCTGATCATTTTTCTAAATTTCCCAACACGAAATACGAACTTAGGGTACGTTGTGACGAAAATTGAGCACAACTTAAATTACTTTTTTAAAAAAAAAAAAAAGCTTTTGAATTTGTGGAGCAGTATAAATATGGATTTATGTACGCCTAAAGTGGGATCATACGATTGCTGCAATACACCACAAATTGTTATGCCCCAATCGTGTGATTGCACAAGCACACAACATATGATTCGGTGATAACGCCAGTTAGAGCAATCGTGTAACTGAGCTGTGGCAATTATTGCCATAAAATTATGTGTCACATTGATTGCGGCAATCAAATTTGCTTAAAATGTGGCAATAATGTGACTGTCAAATAATTGATTGCGACACTTTTAATGTTGTTCAAATTGTCGTTGATTGGGGGTAATCGTGTGGTTCTAGCTTAAAAAAATGCTACTAACAATTAAAATAAATATCACGATGCTGGTGCGAAGCATCATTGAAGGAAGGAAACCAATCACAGGTGTGCAAGAATAGTTTGAATTCAGCTTTAGGCATTTATGGGCGGCGGATGTGTCCCTGCTGACACTTAACGAAACTTTATTTCCATTTCCTGTACAACAAGATTTCACTTATATTTAAAGTACAGAAATACGTTAAAGGGGCACAACTAGTTTTAGCCACCACTGGAGAAAATATCCTTATTATATAAATTAAAACTAAACAAGTTAGGAAATACAATATAATAAAATAAATTAATTAAAATTATTAAACAAAAACCCGTTGAAACTTTTTTTTGCGTTGCTATTAAATTGCTGAGTAGCTGGTAGAAGGTTCCAAAGACTCGCTTCATTTATAAAAAAAAACTGCCACAAACTGAAACTAGACAACTATGACTCAGAATAATGATTTTTCTGCCTCTAAGTGGTCTGGTAAATTTTTTTTTTTTAACAACTAGTTGTTTCGAAGCCGCCACACTTTCTCGTCAGCACCCGCCTTTGAACTCAGGGGCTCATGTTTCTAAAGCGACAACCATGCCACAAAGACGGGTGTTGATGAGAAAGTGTGGCGGCTTCGAAACAACTAGTTGTTCACCCTGCTAAATGTCTTTGATGGTTTCTTTGTCTAATTTAATTAATATCAATCACAAAGATAGTATAGAAAGAACTTGAGCCTGATAAACTTAATACAGAAATAATTATATAAGAAAAAGTTCAAATAATAGAAATAAATTAACATTATTTTATTTAATTATTTTTTTGTGATTCTTTTCAGACACTGAACTCGTTTTTCGTGATCCCACTGGAGGTCTGTCAATAGTGAATTTAGATAATTATACAACACGAATTTTAATGACCAATTCAACATTTGTAAGTTCAATTGTTATTTTCCACAACAACAACAAATTAAATACTGTATTTTAAAAACACAGAGCTAATGAAAAAACAAACAAAAAATATTTTTCCATTTTTAGCGCCAACTGAATGCTGAAACATTTTTAGTAGCACCAGATCTGAAATATGTTTTGTTGCAGTCCGACAGCAATGCGGAGGGATCAAGGTAAGACTACAAAAATCTCATGATATTGAAATTCAAACAAAGAAAAATAAATAAATGATAAATTTTTAATGAACTTTTGCACAAATTGCAAACCAAAAAAAACCGCCAAAAGATAACAAACATAAACAAAAGTGATCTGTTTTAGATCTACATATTTTATTTGCTTCTTAATTTCTTACTTTTTTATTGCTCTAGTCAGTGTAAACTATTCGGTTTGGTTAAAAGGTATTTATTTTTCTTTGGCTTTAAAGGAAATAACTAAAATTTCAATGCAGAAAAAAAAACATTGAACAGGCCTCTTAATTTATGGGAAAAACTAAACGAAACTATCAACCAATGCCATTTGCTATCCCCAAAAAATCAGTGCAAGTCCATCTTCGAGTTTGCTTTAATATACGTTTAAGCTAGTAAATCTTTAAATCGGGGAATATTTAAGCCACATCTATTGGAAGAAAACTTGGCATTTAAATTTTAAATAGCATTTGACAGTTTTGCAACGTTGACAAATTTCTATTTCTAAAAACAATCAATAACAAATAATTCGCTGGTTTACTACAGTCAAGTTTAAACTGCAATTAAATAGCAAATGATGTTAAGAAATGAGTTGTATAGTATTTTAATTGTTCAAGCCTTTATGTCACTTGCTTTTTTTTAAGAATTATTAAATTCGATACTTCAATATCACAATGGATGTCTTCTTCAGGAATGTTTTGAGGTTTTTAAAAAAAAAAAAAAAATTTTTTTTAAACATCAAAACATTCCTGAAGAAGACATCCATTGTGATAACGAAATATCGAATTTAATAAACATTTATAAAAAAAAACAAGTGACCTAAGGGCTCGAACAATTAAAATACTAAACAACAAAGGTCGAAAAGAAAAATTAGCATCAAGAAATGAGTTATAGTTTAACGAAACCAGTGGCTGCTTCGAAGCCACCACGCTTTTCATCACTACCCACTTTGATCACAAACTTAATACTTTCTCTTTATCGTTGTTTAATCTTATCCAATACCAGTGACTACACCTTTTTTTAGTTTGTTTAGATATTCTATTTTCTAACTTATGATTTTCTTTTCAGACATCATGTGTACGAGGTACAAAGTGCAAATACCTTTCCCTTGGGACCAACAGAAAACATAGCAGAAGCCCCACGGCTGCAGTTCGTTTTATGGGCCCCTTTTAACAATCAATTAGCAGCAAATCTTATGGCAGCAAATGGCGTTGCTCATACAAATCCCACTTCAATAATCTCCTCATCTTCATCGTCAATAAGTGTCACCACCACCACCATCACGACCACTTCAGCTCCCAGTCCAGCCAGTGTAAGTCCCCTACTGAACAGTCTGGGCAATGGGGCCAGTGCAGCAAATTTAGTAAAACCTCCTCCCCCCATACAGTTGCAACAACAAAATCAAGATGCTGCTGCGTCACCGCTCAACAACGGTTTCACCAAAGCTCTGGCCCAAAATCAGGCCATTGCTTTTGTGCACGAGAATGATATCTATTATAAGCCGAAGGTCCAGGGAGAGCTTGTGTGTCGCATAACAAGCACAGGTGAGCTGGCTTAACACAACTACTCCGTGTCATTATTTACCAAAAAAAAGAAAAATAGTAATTGAAGTCATTTGCATTAATTTTTTAATATCATATTGTTGGAGCTTAAGATCATATTTTTAAATTTTTTTCTGCACTTTTTATGAGTATATAACAGTTTCCTTGCAGCAAAAGTTTGGTTTCCTAAAATTTCTTTGTCATTATTATGTACAGCATTTTCAAGTGCTTCAAAATGCTGTGTACAACTCATATTTTTAAGTCTTAGAGAAACCCTCGCAAATAACTTGTCAGATGTCATTCACAACCACTTTTGTGTTTTACTTTTAATAGGCTGTTATCACAGTGATACTTTGCTTACTTAAAATAACCGAGAAAATATTGGCGATTTTCACCGTTCGTATTAAAGTATTATTGTAGATCTTGGAGATATTTTAAATTTAATAAATCTTGATAAATTTAAAACTCGGCAACAACAAATCTCATTCATTTTTAATTTACTAAATTCAAAACCTCTGCAATGCCAAAAACAGTAGTAGATTTACTAAATGTAGCAAGTGGATTTATTTACAAGTATAAAACAGCTGACAGATATGGCGCCACATTGTTTTTTTTTGCTTACATATAATAAAGTGAATTGTAAACATTTCTTAAATTTGCAATGGCAAAGGCAAAAAAAGTAGAAAATATTAAAAAACCTCGATAACCTCGTCCAAGATATGCTCAACAATATCGTTCCTGTAACTATCTACTGAGAGATTGGTTATGCATACATTTACTTTTCGTTAATAAATAAATAAGTATACATACATATGTACCTTTGCACTTCATCATTTCATTAACTTCGATTTGATCAAGGGCATTTTAAACCAAATACTTAGTTATTAAATTTTTCTTTTGCGGTTTCCTTAGGCATTTTTTTTTTTAGATTTTATTTCTTTTAATATCTTACGAAACACCAATTGAAAAATTCTTTTGTGTTCTTTTGGCGGTAAAATATCTAAACAAATATCAGCTGTTTCAACTTTTTTTACAATACCAAACAAAAAGTCACTCACACTTAGAAGTGCAACGGGGTATCGGCTCACGAACATCCTACCACCTGAGCTCTTCATTGCTGCCTCTCTACATTAAATTCTACTCATTGTTTTTCAACTTTATCCCTATGTTTTTTCACATAGAAAATTTCACTAATCCAAAAAAAAATTGACTGTGAAAGATGCGAAATATTCTCAGTTTTATTTACTTCCTGAAAAATAACATAATTCCGATTATTGCTAAACTCATTGTTGACATCGCCGTCAATTTTTAGCGGCCCTCAAATTTTATCGATACCGTCATCAACTCGGCAAGAAATCTGTATTAATTTAAGAGTATATGCTGATGTCGACTTGTTACGGCTATTGAAAAAATAAAAAAATATTTTTTATTCCTATTTTTTAATTTCTATTCTTTAAATTTTCTTGAAAATATGTTTGTCAAAGAGTAAAACTAGTACAAAAGATGTAAAATCTAGCGAAAAACTTGCAAATTGCCTAAATAGTTAAAGAAATACAAAACTGCACAGTTACACAACTGGCAAAAAACCACGAGCATTCAGGAAAAATTTGCAAAAGTCAATAATAGATAATAATTTGCAAAAAAAAAAAAAAACATAAAAAATTGCAATTATGCCAGGGCGCGAAAATCCGCGATAAGTTTGCAATATGCGAAAATAGAATTTCAACACTACGTAAAAAGTTTTAGGAGTTGCAAAAGCCATACGGTGCACAAAAACAAACAAATCTGCAAAAAAAAAATCCAAATGAATACCTGCAAAAAGAAAGTCAAGCAGCTGTAAAACATACGGAGAGGTGCGAAAAATTTACAAAATTAAAGAAGCGAAATACAGCAATTTTTAAAAAAGTTAAACAGATGCCAAAAGTTGAATGAAATGCAAATAAGAGAGAGAAAAAAACGAACAAATAGTGCGGGCTGTGTGGTGCAAAAAGAACAAGAATATTTCTCTCTCAAAAGCTCTCTCACTTGCACGAGAACTTCGAGTACGGGAACAGTTTTCGTGCACATTGGCATCCCGCGCGCTCCCAATGTTGAGTAGGGGATCACAGCTAATGTAAGTCCAGGCAAAATATTATTATTTTCTCTGAATCTAACTTAGCAGACTTATATTGCTCCCATATCGCGTTAGCTTATTACAGAAAGAAGTTTGCACTTTCATATATCTACATAATTTTTTATCAAAGCAGTAGTATCCCTTTGAGTCTATTTGTTAATTTTTTTAATTTTTATTATTTTTATAGGTCAAGCGGGTATTATTTACAATGGTATACCAGATTGGACGTATGAAAATGTGCCGGAGTTGAGTAGTCGTGGTGGCAGCATGGCATTTTCGCCGGATGCTTTGTATTTGGCATTTCTCACCTTCAACGACAGTGAAGTCAGTGAATACAAGTGAGTATTGAATTCTGCTAGCGAACACGAGAAAATAATACAATACATAATAAAACATTTTCATAACAGATATACGTGGATGGGTGATGATTTAAAATACCCGGCTGTGCTTACGCAACGCTATCCCAAAGCAGGCTCCAACAATCCCAATATAACGGTGAATGTCGTTAATCTTTCCGTCCTCAAATACATTTTTCCCACACAAATCAAACTTCCGCCTGAGTTGGCCAATGGCAGTTACATTGGTGGCCTAACTTGGGCCACGCCCATTGACTTATCCCTAACAATAACGAATCGTGCACAGACCAAGGCCCACACGGTGCTTTGCAGGGCTCCCGATTTTTATTGTAATATCGCTCACACCGAAGTTACCGTCAATGATGGTTGGGTTTTGCCTTCAGAACGGCCAATATTCTCAACGAAACTGAATAATCAGTTGAAAAACCAATCCAATAATACAAACATAAATGTCAGCTTCCAGAATATAACGAATGGTCAAACAACTTATGAAATACCAAATAGTGGATATTTACTTAAACGTCTTCCTGTGCGAGATGGCGAACATGGCCACTTTCGCCATGTGGTATTTGTGTCGTCAGTAGATCGCAGACCGGTTCCCTTGACAATGGGACGCTTCGAGGTCACCGAAATTGTTGGTTGGGATGAGGCCAATGAAATTGTCTACTTTATGGCTGCTCCTGAGAAGCGGCCTGGCCAAAGGCACCTCTACAAGATCAGCCTTAAGTTGAATGTCACGAAAACGAATCGCACCTACATCACCTCATCGCAACCCACATGTCTGACGTGCGACAACACGCCATCGACGTTCAAACTAAACAATGGTCGTCCGGCCAAAAATCCTGCAGATGTGGACGACGATGAGGAAGAATGCGTCTACATTATACCGAATAATTGTCTGTACAACAGAGTTTATTTTAGCAAAGACTTTTCATTTTACGTGCAGGAATGTCTGGGACCCGAATCGCCCAGCGTGTACCTAGTCGACACACAAAGTAATCACAAAACCATTGTTTTGAATGCAGGCGACAATTTGAGACATCGCTTGCTGCAGTATGCTTTGCCCCAAATACGAACGTTCAATGTGGAAATACGTCATGGTTTTCATGCCCAGGTCAAGCTGTTGTTGCCGCCCGGCATGAAAGAGGAGGAAGAAGTGGCTTTTCCCATGATTTTGCAAATGTAAGTGATAGATGGGTTGAGGTAACTAAAAAAATATACCATATATTTTTAATGAAAATGCTTGACTAAAGCAGCTACACAGAAAGAAAAAGCTCGTTCTAAATTTAAGTTTTTTTTTACTTGATTAGTGTGCTTGAAAACTTAAGTACATATCACACACAAGTGTAGTTAAAACAAGCCAAATAGGGATTATTATAGCATGTTTCCACGGCTCTCTATTTGTGCTCAATACCCTAATCCGAAGCGAAACAATGTGCAAAATTTTGAGAGCGAATGAAGTAGCTGCATGTTGAACCCCAAAAATTCCTGTCTTCTCTAATTTGTAGCGCAAGTTTATCTGCACTATCTATCAAAATCATATATTGTAAACAAACAAAGAAAACGTAATGGTCCCATAAAAATAAAAGATAAGTTCTGGATTGTATTTAATGCCCTTCAATGCCAAAGACAACCGAAGACATCTCCATATGAATGTGTTTTCTTTTTTTCAACAACACTTCTTCACTGACTTCTTTTGTCTATTTAGAAAAATTTTCTTCATGAAATTGGTAGAAAATTTATGTCGGCTTATTACAAACAAAAGTCAAATCGAAGCACATAGACGAGTCGTGTAAACAGTGTGATCCATAAATGTAATTGAGAGAGCGAAGCGAGTGATTCAACTCGTAATGGAAACATAATATTAGACGGAATCAATGAGTACGAAATTAAAACGCTTAAAATGAGTACGAAATTCTTGGGCACACTTGTGTGTGCTGCATATTGTTTCATTTTTTAATTGCTGTTGTAAAGTACTTCAATATTCGCATATTATTCACACATACAATATATGACAAGCTTTCAGATCGGCTTTTTTTTATCACTAATCTACTTTCACTGCGCGATTATCACTATAATTTTTACTGTCACTTATTTACATTTATTATCACTCAAATTTTACTCAATTGGAAATTAAGCAATGAAATGCAACAACAAATAGCTTAATGTTTAATTTTAAGCATACCGTTAATTTTATTTACAAAAAACAAAAGCCGTTCTGAAGGCTTGTGAATAATATGCGAATATTGCAGTACACTACACTGTGATAGCTGGATAGGTAGAGTGGCTGGACTGGCAGCAGTTGGATTCCAGATGCAAATCAGCATAGAGCCAAAGTAATTTATAAATTGTTATTAAATTAAGGAAGTAGAGGGGATAGTTCATGCACAAATTTGGTCAAGACAAATTCAAGATTGAATTGTTTTTTTTTTCGGTATATGCAAATAAATTTGGACAATATTAGTGGTCGTGTATGGACGTTGCTGTTGTTCTCAAATCTTTTTGGATCTTTCTTCTTTCCATTTTATAATTGAGCGATGGCAAAAACTATTTATTCTCTTCATTTCCTTTCTAGAGATGCTTCGCCCGGTTCGCAGTTGGTAAACGAACGTTTTCAGGTCAATTGGAATTGGTATTTAAGCAGTCAGCGTTCGTTTATTGTGGCACAAATTGATGGACGTGGCAGCGGCTTTCAAGGCGAACTGCTGCGTACACAGGTGCATGGTAAGCTGGGCACAGTAGAAGTAGAGGATCAGTTGGCAGTATTGACGTAAGTTGCTTCTTCCAGTTTGTTTCGTTGTTAATTGATTGGTAAATGTATCTATTCCCTCTTGTTGCAGTTATCTGCGTGACAATTTAAAGTTTATTGATCCCTCGCGCATCTGTGCTTATGGCTGGGGCTACGGAGGTTACGCCACAGCCATGACCTTAATTGATGACTCGCAGCAGGTGTTGCAATGTGGTGTGGCTGTTAATCCTTTAGCATCATTCGGTTATCACTGTCAGTATAATTTGGCTGCACTTGATATACATACATAAGTGAAAGTTGCTAAAATTGTTAAATGCTTGTCTATTTTAAGATTCCTTTTTCACCGAACGTTACATACCGCTGAAGGGTGACTACTTGCGTGCACTGCAAGAAGCCGATTTAACAATGAAAGCTGGCAACATTAAGGGCCGAAATTTAATGTTAATTCACGGCACTGCCGATACGTTTGTGCATCAAGATCATACGTTGATGCTGGTGAAAGCTTTAGTCGATCAGGAAGTCAAATTTAGGCATCAGGTAAATCAGCTTACTCTTTATTGTGTGTGAGTGATTGCATTTTGTAAGTAAAAATAGATATTGTACAGATGTATTATTTAAGGTCTAAAAATAGACCTTATTAATATTTTCTGACTTTGTGAACCGTCTGCATGCCGCTGACATTTCGTTGATGCTAATCAACTCATCAGTGGGCTCGAAAAATCCTAAGGGCGTATAGACGGCTGAAAAAGAAAGAAAATATTAATATGATAGATTTCAAGACCACAGAGAAAGTTATACAAATATTTTCATGTTTGCTGTCCTTCACTGGATGCTCGAGCTCCGCAAGGCTGTGAAATTTGACAGAAAATTGGTAATTTTTGTAGAAGGGCAGAGCTGGTTGTATTCTGTGTTTAAGACCTAAAATAATACATTTCAATTGGTTCTTAAAGTAAATAAATAATTTAGTTAATTTTTACAATATTACAAATATAAAGGATAAGGGAAAATAAAAAGCCATGTGTTACGTGTTTTTCAGTTTATTTAAAATTTATTATCTTACTTAAAGTCTACACCTGACAAAATTTGTGTGAGACAAACTTCAGACTCTGTACGAATAAATGAAAGATCCAAAGAAAAAAAAATATTTTATACAGAGCCTGATGTTTGTCTCAAAAAAATACTAGGTGTAGACGTTAAATTAGGTCTAAAAAGATTTCTGTAAGTGTTTTCTGTCTGCGCTCAACGAGTTTTATTTATTACTTGCAATATTAACATTAATTAGATTTCAAGCATCGACGGGATTCATTGAACCAATGAATTCTGATGCATTAAATTTATATTAATGATCTTTTCATTAAATCAGCTAGTGAGTTATTTAATTTTTTTTTAATGACAAAAACCATTAACAAACTGAAACGATTTATTAAATATTTGAATTGGTTTTTCGATTTAATGAAAACAAAACATATACAGAGCGAAAACTTCCTAATAGATTCAATAAGATTTTCTCTTTGAAACATTTTTAGGCTGAGGGGTATCCCAGCAGAGAGAAAAGAAGATTTTTCTATGGGTATTTCTTATTATTTCCATGTTGCAAATCTTATTAATTGTCTCAACAAGAAAAACACATAAAACCAAGAAGAAAACTTGTTACTCACGTTTGTTTTTACTCAGTTTCCGATTTGCATGGTACCAAAAAAAATTCTATAGAGAAGAACTTATTGATTCTATTAGGTTTTCTTGTAAATTGTATACAATAAGGATTTCTTATTGATTTTATTAGGTTATCCTATTAATTTTTCCCTATTGTTTTTATTAGTTTCCTATATAAACACACGTAAATCATCTTTTTAATTTCATTAATTGTTGTTTTTTCAATAAGGTTTTCCCATTTAAAATAATAAGGAATCCTTCTTGAAAAAAAAAAACATAGAGATATCTTATAGATTTTGTTCTACTTTATTAGGTGCTTTTTTCTCTGTGTAATTTTTATGAAGTACACCTTTTATTCTACTTTTACGAGATTGATACCTTGCTCGAAGTGATTGGTTGCACGTTGAACATATAATATAACAAAAGATAAATATATAATTTGAATTCGTGTTGCTTTATACAGGAATACATTCTATTCTAAAAAAAAATTTTGCAGAAAACTCGTTTCTTTTAGAAAAGTAATCACAAAAATTAGAAAACTTAAAAATAAACATTTTTGCTATTTATTTTTTAACATAATTTTTAATTGATCTGTTTACTTTATCAATTTTTAATCAACATCACAAATGGGATTTAAGTTTAAATTGAGAAAGATTTTTTTTTTTACTAATGACAGTGTCTAATAGATAAACAAGAGAAAAAAGTAGCTGTTAGCAATAATTGTTTTTTTTTTCAGGTTTATCCTGATGAGGATCACTTAATGTTAAAGTCTTTATCGCATGTCTACCAGACCATGGAATGGTATTTCGATGATTCTTTTGGTCCTAACGATGACAGCGAATGGGATCCAACTGGACTGTTTGTGTTCAAACAATAATTGTTAATGTTAGCAACCATTTAATTTTAATATTAATTAGTAATTACTTAGAAAATTTTAATTAATTTTTATATTAAAAATGAAATTAAAACAAACAAACAAAAAAAATATATATATATATATATATGTATATATACATATATATGTATGTATATTTATATATATATATATATATATATATCTATATATCTATATATATATATATATATATATATATATATATATATATATATATATATATATATATATGTATATACATATATACATATATATATATATATATATATATATATGTATATATATACATATATATATATATATATATATATATATATATATATATATATATATATATATATATATATATATATATATATATATATATATATATATATATATACATATACATATATATATATATATAAGAATGCGTTACATTAAAAGAACAAACAAATAAAATGTAATAAAACTAACAAGTGATTAAATAATTTTTATGTATGACTGAGTAAATTTAACACACAAACAAAACATTATATAAACATTATACATATTTACTTTGTAACTGTAATTACATGCTTATTTAAAACGAATACTTTTCTATCAGTTTTTAAGAAGAAATATTTTAAATCATTTACAAATAATTAGCAGCGATTATAAAGAAACCCCACTTCTTGGCAACAAGCATATAAATTTAATTCAATTGTCAGAAAAATGTCCGTGTCTTCAGAAGATATTGTTTTTTTTTTTTTTAATATTGGTCAACACCCGGCAGCTGAGTACTAGATTTTTGTTAGGTGTAAAGGTGCAGAGAGAGGGGACGCGATAAAAAGTGCACATTTTTTCCGCAAAGAACAGATTCGACTTGCTACAGACGCAGCATCAATCGGCTGCAGTTTTGATTCGTCTTGGCCTGTAGTGACAGGTCTGCCACTAAATAGTTTTTGTGAAATTTTAGCTTATCAAGAGCTTCTTGGTTTTTTTTTTTTTTTTTGAGTACATTAACAAGAGCATTTAAAATGCTTAACTTTTATCTAACTATCTTATTTATTAAAAATGTCTTACGCTTAATAAGTTTGAATTTGACAAATATCCGTACAATCAAATAAACATTTAATAAGCGTGAAATATTTTCTTATAAATAAGCCCAATAGTGTAATAATGTCTGTAGAAAATTTGCTTTTAGAAATATTTAAGTGAGTTTTTAATTTTAGTTTGTTCTTGTTATCAAAAATTTGTATGTGACTGACTGACAACTTTCATTTGTAAAAATATACATATTTGTGTTCTTAGTCGTAAGAATACTTTATGTTTATTAAGCTCTTCTTGGATACATCATTATCTAATAATAAAACGTTGATGAACATAATTTTTTTTTTTTTTAAATAAGCCAGTTAATTTTTAAGAAAAAAAGATTAGATAAAAATATGTTATTTTTATAGGAATGTATGTACGATTGAGATTTTATTTGTTATGCTGTAACAATGTAGTCTAAAAGAGAACTTTTTTTAATTGAATGTTTTCATCGCAAATAATTTCAGCAACAAGTTTTGAGTGCAAATAAAATGTGTAAATAATTTCAAAATTTTTGTATGACCCAGTAAAAATGTTGCTTCTAAAGTTTTTGTGCTGATGCAGCTTATTGTTGTTATATTGAGGTCTGTTTTGTAAACCGAATCCGAGTAAATTGCTTGTGTTTTTGGTGTTCCGTAAATCGAGATGGCATAATTTTACTCGTTCCTAAATTGAGTAAAAATATCTGATCGAAAGTAAAAAATGTAACTAATATTGTTATAAATCACTGCTGAAACGTAAAAAAACAATGGTAACTTAAAATTTAATATTTTTTTTTAAATTATTTTTAATAAAAATGCTTCCAGTGCAATGAATACATTTAAGCATAAAAACATTTTTGATTGCAGCAGAAAGTAAGATGATTTGTAGGAATCAAAATTCTTTTTCTGTGAAACTTTTAGATCCAGTATTGAAAATACTGCTTTAAAGCGGTAGTGAATAATATATGAAGTTAGTTTTTTTTTATAAATACTTTGCAACTCAATTTGAGCTTAATGGAAGAATCTCAAAAATTCTACCAAATCGAGAAATGTCTGCCAAATGATAAAATAAAATAAAACCTTTTGTCACTAAAATTCATTATTTCAATATAAATATTGAGTAAATAAAACATGCTTCTAAGCATGATACAACTAACTAGGTAGCCTTTTCGCTACAATAAGAACAACTTCAATAAAAATAACATGCATTTTGTTTTTGTACAACTTATGCCAACTGTCAAAAAGACGCCACTTCTACATTTACAGAAGAGAGATGCACTGAGCTTACGCGGATGTGCTACCACGTTTTGGCTGCCTTTCATCTCTGCAATCTCTTGACAACCTAAAGTAGTCAGATGATTAACGGTTTAGCTGACGAGGCTACCTTGTTAATTGTATCATGCTTCTAAGTCTTTTATACAGATTTAGTAAAAATGTGATTTGTTTGGCAACTTTACAAATGTATTGAGCTGTGTTTATTTGGTAGTGTCTTCTATTGACAGTTGAACAGAACGATAAACATCTTATTCGAATAAAAAAATTCAAAATTTTGCCAAATCGAGCCATTTGCTGGTTCTTTTAAATTTCTCGTTTTTGAAAACGTTCGGTTTACAGAACAGAAAGATGTTTTTTTTTTTTTTTTTTTTGTAAAGAACAACAGTTTATATTAAGTCGTCAGAAAATGAAAAAAAAACAAATGCGGTCGGGGGACCCCCGTTAGGAACGAAGTTCCTTACGTTTTTTTGAATGTAATACAAGGTGAAATTTGTATGTTTTATTTTTTGTTGTTTTTAAAATTTTATGATTCCTTAAATTTTTGGAACGTTTTCCAACTAATTAATAATTATTTGTATGTGTCTCCGCTGCTGTCAGTGGAGACACTGCCAATCATGCACAATTACTTTTCGACAGTACACCAATACATATAAACAGCTCACACGCTTTCGTGACGATTTCTACTAATTTCCACTACCAGCAAGCCGCGTTAAGGAACTTCGTTCCAAAAATGTTTGATAAATCTTCTTACAAAATCCAACAATTTAAATAAATTTTTCCATGGCATTTAAAAGTCGACTCTTTCGAAAGTCCTTAATAAGTCAGATTAAAACAGAGCAACAGGTTGCAGTGGATTTTTGCCTAAAATAAACGTTTAACATATGCACTCACTTGAGCGTAGATTCTACAACCTGTCCAAGGCCTATTTATCGGGCCAGTGCAACTCTACAAAAACGGAAAACCTGCTTCTATTTTGTTATGTAATAATAGTGGTGAGACTACTACAACAACCTCATACGTCCGTATAGCTTTTGACAGTTGCACCATGTTTCACACACAAAATCATATGAAGAGATGCATTGAACTGATAATCGGACCATGGCCCTGCCCAAGGCAGCTCGATACCAGGTAGCCTTACCAGCCCAGCTGACTACTGCTTTTAGCTTGTATAACTGTCAAAATACACAACACAAACACACCTGCGCGAACAAATGGGTGACAGTAATACAAAACTTCTGCCAACAAAATACATCAAGTGTTTGTTGGTGTTGTGTTTGTTGTAGTTCTTACATAAAAAAATAGTTCCGCGTTGAAATTTACATAGATTTCATTTTACATAATGAGCCGACGAAGCCTTTTCGAAAACGTTTGCGATTTAATGAATTAAAGAGTGTTATTTAAAAGGTTGTCGTAGGCAAATACACACATACATTCATATGTACGTATACTTTTTCAATATTTGTTAAACCAAAAAAGTCCGTTTAATTCCTGTTTTATTATTTAAATGTTATTTTAATTATAATAAAAACCACAACATGGCCAAGCTTTAAATGTTTATATGTATGTGAATTATGTAGTTGGCTTAACTATTCACATTATGTATGAAAATTATACAGATTAATGTTAAAATTTTAAAATAAATAGCAACATAAGAAGAAGAAGAAAAAACATGAATTAATGAAACACAAAGATTACATACATAATTACACATGTAAGTACAAATAAGAGTTTTATTTGTTTTTATTTTTTTTTTTTTTTCATTAATTTGCATTTGTAACCTGACCAAAGTAAAAAATAGATTTTTTTCTTTGAGTAGATAATAAATAAAGTTATAATCCAACGACATATTTGGTTTCATTTTACAAAAATCAAAACTATAATTTAAAAAAAAATATATTAATTTTTTTTCGCCTCCAAATCTTTCAAATAAATTTTTAAAAAATTTATGAAGTGAAAATCGGGCATAAAGATTGAATGACATATAAATTGGGCATGTGAAAAAAAATGCTACAAGAACACTAAAGCTTAGATTTTTAAAAATTGTAAAGGAGAAATAAAAAATACAAGTTTTTATTATCAATGAAAAACCCATAAACAATTTTATTAAGTAAAAAATATATATAAATCAAATAAATTATATTATTAAAACTGTGTGCATAAAACTAAATGAGACAACGCAATTATAAGAAATAAAACTTGATTTAAATGCAAAATTTCAAACAAATAGTATATTTTATTGCAAGGCTATTAAAACTATGCCAAATCGGTAAGTTGAAGTTTGAAGGATAACACGAAATGGGTTGTGGTTGTGGGGCATATGAAACAAGGAGAGCGGCTCTCCAAAGCGGTTTTCTTTTAGTAGAAATGTATTCTTCAAATTTAAGGAGCGAAAATGTTATGAGATTTAAGAGAATGAGTTCCGTGTCCTGATCAAACATTATCCCTAATACCAAGAGGCAACGTCATTGTGACAAAAAATGATTTTCAAAGAATAAGCACTGGTTTGTCCAAGTTAGTCCAAGTCCAAATGCGCCTCGATGGATGAATTGGTAGAGTGCTCTACCAAGAGTCTTCGAGGTCGCAGGTTCGATTCCTGCCGAAGGCTCTGGGTGTTTCTGCAGACAAGCAAAAAGCTTCGCAGTTTTGTGTTTGTTTTTAAAAAAAAAAAAGAAATGCGGTCGGGGGACCCCCGTTAGGAACGAAGTTCCTTACGTTTTTTTTTTCATCTTTGAATGTAATACAAGTTGAAATCTGTGTTTTATTTTTTTGTGTTGTTTTTGAAATTTTTAAATTTTATGATTCTTTAAATTTTTGGAACGTTTTCCAACTAATTAATATTTATTGGTAGGTGTCTCCGCTGCTGTCAGTGGAGACACCGCCCATCATATACAATTGCTTGTCGACAGTACACCAATACATATAAACAGCTCACACGCTTTCGTGACGATTTCTACTAATTTCCACTACCAGCAAGCCGCGCTAAGGAACTTCGTTCCAAAAAAAAAAAAAAAAAACTTAGTTTTTTTATTTTACCTGAGCTGCAACAAATCAAATGGGGTCCAAATCGTCGCGTGAGCAACCAAGTAAAACTAATATAAGCCAGAAACAAAATAAGGAAAAACACATACAGCCTACGTAACGGAATGCATTCGATCACGAATAAGATGATATTGCCCCTGATTTTAGCATTTTCAAAATTAAACTTTCTGCCCTGCTAACCAGCCCAACTCCACCACAAAAGCGTGTCCTAAGAAATTGTGAGAGAGTAAATTGTATTTCTAATTTTACCGAACATTACCAGCACTTTTATTTCGGGCAAAGCGTTAAAATGGCTGGGGAGCCGATGATGACCTTTTCTTTGAATAGCTTTATATACATATATTTATGGTGTAGGCATATATTTTTCTTTTATATCTAACATACATGCATAGTCATTTTCAACTTGCAATACATACATACATATATATTAATTGACCATGGAGGCGTAAATTGTATTGATATTAAATAAAATAAAAAAATACAAATAGTCACATGAGTTTTTTCATACAAATTCGCAGATAGGTGTGTATGCTATATTTGAAAATATATGTAAGTAGAAATTATATTATTTATATTACAAAATAGCTAAATCTTTGTAGTGTATTTATTTAAAGATGTTATACTCTTAAGGTACTGCCTCTGAACGAGATGTAAATATGTATGTTTGTTTGTAATAAATCGTTAATATTAAGAACTAAACTAAAGAGTTTCTTACAATCTTAATGTCGTTTTTGAATTATAACGACTACGAGAATATTTAATTCAATAGTGGCACTATTTCACTACGTTTGCAATAATTTTACCTCGCAGCTACATATGTATATACAGTATTTTTCGGTTAATTGCACATCAAAATTTGCACAATTTTGTGTTCAATTAACCGGGGAACCAATTAGCCGATACCCGTTTAATTGAACAATTCGTTCAATTACAAGAACCCTATTTAATTGAACAGTTTGTTCAATTACAGAAATCACGCATAATTGAAACTATGTACTAATGAATTAAAAGAAATCGCATATGTGCACTTTAAGTTTTTCAAAATAATTTTTTTTATACCTTAAACGAAAAAAAATGCAAGTAACAGCAAAAAATGTACATATATGTATGTGTATAGTAGAGATGCCACCCAGTGTTTTTCACAAATGATGTCAAATATGTATGTGCAAAAATGCCAGATTATTTTTCAATGCAATTAACCGGGTAAAAGTAAGAGGAAATTTATTATTGATGACATGAATTTTAAACGAATTAAGCGGGAAAATCAATTAACCGGGTGTTATAATAAAACCAAATTATTTAAAGTATTGTTGAATTTATTTAATTAGCGTTTTAAGTCTATACAAACGTAGTTGTGTATAAAACGTTATTCCATTTCTGCTTTCTTATATTCTTCTCTTGGGTTGCCACCCTGTTTGTTTACGTCACTATACCATACAACACCGGGTTCAATTATCCGGGGAAATTCACATGGTGTTCGTATGCAATATTTTTTTTGCCCGATCATGTGGTTCAATTAAGCGTGGAAACCAATTAACCGTAGGGTCAATTAACCGAAAAATACTGTACACCCATATTCATAAAAACTATTGAAGGTTTATTACAAGTTTATTTGACAAATATTCCATAGAAATACGTCAAATAAGAGTTTAATAAACATACAATAACTATTATGCCTATAGATTCAAGTCGCGCTGGTGGCAACACCGCTCTGCAATAAATTCACCCCAAGACGAACTCACCTCGCAAAATTTTTGTCAGCGCTGTGCAATTGGTGACTTTGTGCTGTTTCTAGTGCTTTTTAAAATTTTCGGAACGGAAATGTCTTTAGTTCATGGCACAACTAATCAGTTGTATCGTGCTTTAGTTGGAACCCAGTGCTCTTTACTTTAGTGATCTTTTTGATTTTTAGTGACACCAAATCGTATATCCTGTTTTAGAGCAGGAAAACGGTTACTTGCCATGAAATGCAGCTGTTTGAATACAATTTCGTATTACTCATCTGGTGGATTAACTGGTATTGTAATAAAATCGTTATAACTTCCACACTGAAAATTTCCCCATTCTACCTCTGTTTTTACAAGTAGCAAATTTATAGTGAATTGCACTAATATACATATGTACCACCTAGCAAATATGAATACATACGAATCTGTTTGCATTATTTATTTTTAAATTTCTTGTGCCTTTGAATTTGAGCTTTTTATTGTTATTTTAATAGGTATAAAAAGTTTAGACTTCCCATGAAAACTTAGTGCTTTAAATAAAAGCGCTATTTTTCCCCAACAAGATTTTGTGCGTTTTGAAATTTTGAAGTTGACAGCGCTGGTTTTTGTTGTTATGTGCTTATTATTATGGTTTGTAAATTTTTCCCGTATGCTTTGTTGTACTCTGTGGCTTTGTGCTCCCGTCACAGAATACCCGTCGTTGTGTTATTCTGTGGACAGTGAGATTTTAATAAATTCATTTAAACTGGAGGAACATTTGAAAAGGAAAGAAGAAGAAAAACGAAATGAATAATAGTACAACAAATGAATATATGATATGTGGAGTACAATATAAATGTCGTACATGTTTTGATCCGGGTACAAAATTCTGCTCCCTTACGGATAAATTCAGTGGCACTAAGACTTGGCGAAATTTATTGGATGAGGTTACACGGTTTATGGTAAGATAACAAATTAACAATAAATAAATCTGTATTAAAACTTCACTTCACTTTTTTCGTTCAAGACAAATAACGAGCAGCTACTTCCTAAAATGATTTGTTGTAAATGTATAGACAAACTTGTCAGCCACTATAATTTTCAACTTCAAATACAAAATGTAAATATGATGTACTCTCAACTATTAAGTAATCCCAATAACATTATCCAAAAGAGTGAGACAAAGCAGTTTGATAAGCTTACCGAGTGCCCGACTAAATCATCAAGTACATTGCCATTGGAGCAGTATGTGACTGAAATAAAGATGGAAGATGAGTGCGTTGTACCATATGATATCGCCCTGGGAAGCAGCAATTTGGTCAAAGAAGAAAAGAATGAAGGTAATTTTGTATTGGTTTTGTCTATGTATTTTGCTTAATTTTAGCAATAGCTGGCTGTTTAACTACTTGCACAAATTAGCCCGAAGAAAAAGTCCGAGCCGTTTCATGCAAGAAGAAGAAGAAGAATATTTTTCTATCAAAAGCTCTCTCACTTGCCCGAACTTTGAGTACGGGAACAGCTTTCGTGCAAATTGGGCTCCCAGTTTGCACGAACGGGAACCAACTTTTTGTGGCATCCTTTTCTTAGTCCAATAGCATATGAAGTTCCTTAACGCGGCTTGCTGGTAGTGGAAATTAGTAGAAATCGTCACGAAAGCGTGTGAGTTGTTTATATGTATTGGTGTACTGTCGAAAAGCAATTGTGTATGATTGGCGGTGTCTCCACTGACAGCAGCGGAGACACCTACCAATAAATATTAATTAGTTGGAAAACGTTCCAAAAATTTCATAAAATTTCAAAATTTCAAAAACAACACAAAATAAAACATACAGATTTCACCTTGTATAACATTCAAAGATGAAAAAAAAAAACGTAAGGAACTTCGTTCCTAACGGGGGTCTCCCGACCGCATTTCTTTTTTATTTTAGTTTTTTTCTCTCTAAGCAAAAAAACAGTTATTCAACGTTTTTATATTGTGATGGTAAAGTGCTCGGATGAAAAAAAATCTAGACTCAACACCTGACGGCATAAGAGAAGCAAACGCTACAACACAAATAATTGTGATGTTTCAAGTCTTTTGTGGTACGTCTGCGGCAAGTTATTTAAATAAACGACACTATTGCAATCAAACTGTTTGAAGAGAGAAGACTCTAGGCCACTTAATAACGAAAAATTAATTTATCCATTAACTTCAAATACATGCATGTCTAATACTAGATACATATTTTTTCAGATAATTACGATTCAATTAAGGAAACGCGTAATGAAAATTTTAAACTTCTTCCTGGAGACGAACAAAGGTATTTTCGATTATTTTAAACTTATTTGTGCAATAAAATTATTTAAAAAAAAAATAGTTTTTATAACAATAGATCATTAAACGAAGAAATTAATGATGTGCTCAAAAGTCATTTAAATGAAAACAGGTAATATAAGTATTTGATCTGCCAAGAAATTCCAACCTTAACCTTATTTTTTTACAGCTCTTCGTGTTCGGAAGAAAGCGATTACACTAATGACGAGAACAAAAACGAACATAAAAGGTAATTGAAGTTGATATGTTATTTAAAAACGCTATGCAATCTTCAGTAGTTGCTCGCTAGCACTCCCATTTCTGTAAATAACACCAAAAATTAGACAAATTTGAATTGCAAGTACATATTTAAATAACTGTTATTGCACTTGTCGGTTAGCCGTTCAATTTTCTTTCAATGTGTCCTCTGAAAATACAATTCCGTTATCTTTGTTCCAGCAAAAAAAAAAAGGCAAAACGTGAAACGATTATATTTAATATGCAATTGAGAATAATTACGGAAATTATGTACATATTTTCCTTTCAATTTGTTGTATATAATAGTGTATTTTATAGCAAAGATTTTTATTACATTTAAGTATTTGAAATTCATCCCGTATTTGTACACGTCGAGTCCTAACAGGACTAAAATAAAATGACTAAAAAAATCATATTTTACAAGATTAGTTTTTTAAATTATTTTCTAATTACTTTGAAATTTTTCAATGAAAACCTAAATTTTATCTGCAAAGAAATAAAAAATATTAGAGGTCATAGAATTTGCATTATTTATTTCATTGCTTTAATACATTGGAAGCCTATAAGGCCTATTATTCGATTCGTTAAAAAAACTTGCTGGAATTTGCTTTCAGGTACTCAACAAATCGTCTGCCAAAAGTAGTTTGTGAGCACAATGGTAAAGCTTTCGAGTGCACAACATTAAATCAGCAGGATATACAGGATTTTCACAACATTTTTTATGCTCAACAATCCAGGGCTCAACAAGATGCTTTTATTCTAAAATTTTGTTCAACGTCATCGATACAAAGAAGAAGGCCAAGAAATCATGATAGGGGTCCAAAGAGCTTCCAAACAAAATGTTATGTTCCCAAATATAATAATAGCAAACTATTGGTGGCAGTTTGCCAAAAAACTTTCCTAGCAGTTTTATGCTTGACCAGACATAGATTCAATTATGTTACGAAAATATTTCATGAACAAGGTATTTTACCCACTGTAAAACGAGGGGGAGATCAAAGCAGTCACAAATTGGAAATGACAAAGCAGCCGTTTAAAAGCGATTAAGTTCTTTTACATGTGTTGAGTCTGACTACTGTCGAGCGCAGAAAGGATGACTTTATTTTTCATGTGTGGCAGCAGTCAAAGAACTGTTTGCAATCTACGATGAAAACAGTCCCAATGAATTTGAAAGTGAAGCTGGAATACTTTCGCTCTAAATATAGTATCTATGGGACTCAAGCTGTCAACTATAGATGCCTGCTCAATTTGCACAGATAAGTACGAAAATTTTCTATTCGAATTTGGAACTGTATTGAAAGTTATAGGCACAATAAAGAATTTATTACCAAAAAAAAGCTTTAATGGATAAATCAGTATCACAGACGGAGAAAATAATTGAAACCATTTCAATGAAAATTGTTACAATGTTTGTATGGAAAATTTAGATGTGGTAATTATGCAGCCATCACCATATTATGTGAAAGTTAACTCCCTGAAATAAGAGATGTTGAGTATACGATGGAAATTAATTTTGGAGAAGACTGGCTGAATAATAAGAATTTAAAAATAGTATGCAGATCTTATTAACAATTCAATACAGCAAATATTTGATTCTCAAGACGAAGTCAGCAAGAAGAATGAAAATAGAGGAAGCACTTTTGAACATTTGAATTTATTTAAGCTCATTCATGTATTGATTATGTGTTACTGAGTTCTGCAATTCGAGGGAATATGATTGTGTTTTATGTGTACATATTGTGTTAATAAAAAGATTTATAGCAATTGAAGATATTGTAAAATAGAAACATGTTTCATTCATTCAATAGCGATACGGAAAATTACTGAACTGTTTAACATCATGTTCGTGGACCTCTATAAAATAGAATAGTGGTCTTAACATTATGTGATTCACTCTGATCGCTTTCTATATACCGACGTGAGAAAACTAAAACGTTGTATGGCACTTAATACCACTTTTTCTCGGTACATAGTTTTTGTGTGAAAAACCAGTTGGTCCAGCAAACATTTTTCCCCCCATGGATTCCAATTTTATTTCAAACCTAGCCTAGAGGTCATATTCGATCTTATTAAATTAGGTTCGTTCGAGTTCTTTTCCAGTCCTATAATTTTTCCATAACATCTCTATAAAAAAGCAAATAAGTTATAACAGTGATGTTTTTATTAAATTACTTTTTCAGGCTTAAATTCAACCCTTGGCTTGTCACTACTTTTAATTAATATCAATTAAGTAAAGAAAAGTTTTTAGTTTTAAATATATTTGGCACGTTGCTGCGCCGGATTTATTAACAAAATGTTTAAGTTGAGATTTTTATTAATTATTTTATTTATTTATCTCTTCTTTAAACAAATATTGTTTTGTGCTTTAGCCATGTGATTTAAATTAAAAAAGAAAAAGTTACATATGTATGTATAAATAAGTACATAAATAAATTTAACTACACAATACGTAACTGAAGGTTGTTAAAGGAAAAAAAAAACCGGGATATAGGTATCTAAATTCTTTTTAATGAGGCTCAAATATATTGTAATATATGTATTTACTTCAATTAATTTTTATATTATTAAAGTAATACATCTTATAACTAATTTGATTGCATTCTTTATGTTATCAGAAATCAGGGTGCACAGGAAATTAACTTGCAAGTCCAAAAAATAAGACAATATCATATGACTTATTTTGCATTTTTGTAGTTTTCTTGTCATGAAACTTTTGGTGTATTTCGTTGCCTTAACATAGAAAGAAGGTATGTCGATTTTGAAAAAGAAACTCAAACATTTTCAGTCCCAGTCAAGTGGACTCATAGCGGCTTTTAATCTAATTGTGAAAGACTTTATTAAATTTATGAGTCGCTTTTGTATTTGGTGGAATCACACAATATTAAGTGGCCAGGACACGCTCAATAAATTCGTCACTCGTTTGGTTGTGTGTGTGCGGTCGTGCTTGTTCGGCTACACGCACATGCCATCGGCTCTGTTTGAAACAAAATCAAAAGTTTTTAATATTTTTGTTGAAGCAATTTTTTTCTCAGGTGTGCACTATTGTGTGACACAAAAAACATCATTTGGTTTGTAATTTCGTGGTGGATAGATACATAAATGTGCAGCTGAAAAGACAGAAGCAATATGATAAGCTTCTTTTTGTTTCTTTCTGAATGCATCATATGAAGTTTGTTTATGCTCTGCAAGAAATGTGACCGCAGAGATTTATGATTGAGTCAGTTGTACTACTGACAACTACTGAAAATAATATTTACTATGAAAATTGTATATGTTTAACATCGACTATTGCCGTTACAATAACAAAAATGTGAATTTCTTGCTTCATGGACACTTGATTGCAAAATATTCTACAAAAGAGGTGACTTCTTGCTGCATTATAGATGCTTATGTTAAGTTTACTACAGGGGAACTTAATTTTTAAAATTGTACATAAACACAAAAAAAGCTGATTCCAGGATACAAAATCAATCGCGATCGGGAGAGGAATTAATTTTTTTATTTGAAGGCTCCATGACGAAAAAAAAAGTAATTTGGCAGGTATGCAATTGTCGAAGTGATAGAAAACCGCGCGGATGAAAAAATAATTATTTTTACGATTTGTTGAAAATTATCTTTGTACGAGACAAAACATCATAAGGCAGGATCATAATCATAACTTTTGTAACTTTATAGCGTTCGTTCTTATTTTACATTCGGGTATTACCTGACGGTATAATAAAAACGAACGCTACAAAGTCACAATAATTAAGAGTTTTGCCGTCTTTCATTGTATTTTTGCAGCAAATTATTGAAATAAACGACAGGCACACAATCGATCATGAGTGACGAGTTTATTGAGCGTTTCTTGGGCACTTTAGAGGCATCAAATTTTAATTTAGCCCACCCTTTTAAATTTTTAGTTACAAAAACGATGTTAAATTTATTGTCTATTCGAACATGTTCGTTCGTTTGTTTGCATAAATACGTTTGAAGTTTTCAAAAAATAACTGGAACTATTTAAAAAAAAATTCTTAAGCTCTGACCTGCGATGTCTTCGAAAGTGCTGGCCAAATTTAAAACCATTATGTTCACGGTAATATTGTTACCGAATTTCGATTTTATACTGAATTACTATGTAAACCTTGAATTTACATCAAGACACATACCGTGCAAGTGCCTTACTTAATTTTATGAATTTTCTGAAATCTGTCATTTTACCTTATTTTATAATAAATTTTGTAAATGAATTCTTTAGATAATAGGAATTGCACATATGTATTACAAAGAGTAATCTCCGCTGTTTTATATATGTATGTATGTATGTAGCATGTGTATCATATCAACTACTTTAAGCTTATTAAGAAAAGTGATTTTTATGCTAATATTTTGATTCAAATTAAGTGCGTTTTCTTAAGAAAAAATATCATGATACATATACAATTGGTTTTATGTTTATTAATAACACTGTGTCCGAATTAGATAATTTTTGAATCAATAATTTTTTTTTTCAAGTTAGCACTCGTTTTCGTCGTATTCTCGATTTAAAATATCCATAAAGTAAGACCATATTTTCAATGCTCATGATACTATTTTTGCTACTATAAAATCAATTCTGTGGTTCGAAAATGAAAAGTCTAAGTGTTACTTCTCCTTCAAAGAAGAAAGCATCAGTTTTGTGTGCTGTTATTTTTACGCCTAAAACGCAAACAATAGCAAACAAATTTCAAGAGACTATGACTTCGAAATGAAATTTGAAATCGCGAATACTGGACTTAACTTCGAGCAGTAGAGTGCCCAACTTCTTGAAATTTGAGACTAGTACAGTGTGATTAACGATTTCTACAATATTTATCTTAAATAAAATCTTTATGCATACTTATTTTCTTTATTTATTTATTTTTTTTTTGGCGGTGCCAGTATTATCGATCCAACAAATTGTTGATACTGGCTAATTATTGTTTAGTTTTAAAGAAATATGTACGTATGTATGTATGTATTTTATGTAAACAAAATCATTAATAATTTCATTTTATGATTTTTGGTTTTAAGGCTCGGTATTCATTCATTCGTTCATTCAAAGTACAAAAGTTAGCGAGAACTTTTTCTTAAAAAAAAAAAAAACATTAAATAAGTATAACAAGCTGGTAACTTTATGTTCCAAAAAAACTTAAAACAATTTAAAAATAAGAAATTAAAGGAGCACGGCTTTTCTTATATTCTAAAACATACCATCCGAATGAGCTATAGGTATTAAGACAATTAGAAAGAGGATGAAATTTCGTGCCACTAATTTCCAGTCATTGGGAACTGCAAAAGGCAGCAAAATTTGTGTTATGCGATGTACTTCGTGCGATGCACACACAAATATAAACGAAGTTATAATCATATTAAGGGTAGGAAAACCAGGTAGTAAAACTAAAACGCCATGCCGATCGGCCGCCAACCATATATGATATTGACAGATAAATAGCTCGAGTGATATACGACCGAACCAGGCGAAAAATGTCGAGTAACGAGTGCGTAATATGCCAGACATATTACGCAAAATGATGTAACCCACTATGGGTATGAAAACGATATAAGAATGAATTTCCTCGCAGTTCTGTTCGTTGCGACACAAAAACGAGAAAGCCGTATAAAAGCCTACACCTAAAAGGGCCAATAGGGCAACAGTTATTGAAGTTTTTCGGGAGAAAAGATTGCCATGATTATTGTCATCAAAAATGCCATGTTTTTGTGCTATATGAAAACAGGCGGCCGTTATCATGCCAAACATGATCGTATAGCGATCCAATTTCCACTGATACCACCAGTCGTGAATGTCATCGTCAGTGGTGACAAATAAAGCTTTCCATGGGCGGGTAACAAAAATTCTCTCGAAAAACACTTCCGACATAAAAAGTATGGTCACAATGCTAAAGCATCCCACAAACTTACCCACTAAGTACAAATAGTGCAAAGGATTTGATTCTACTGACTGCGCTGTTATACGCGGTGGCAGGGATAGCAAAAAATGAACAACACACACCCAAAAGGAAAGCAGTGGTACAAAATAATAAAACTGATAGGGACGGTTCATGCAAAAGCACAAAATCACTGTCATAAAATTTAAGCGAAACATGAATTGAAAAAATCTTACGAAACCGGAATTTCCCGTTTGCCACATGTACGAAAAATGAGTGTAGCCTGTGTGAAATAAATAACCACTCAATAGCAATTTAATATGCATATGAATGGGCAGGATACGATGAGCTCCCGTCATATAATAAATCAGAACCACCAACAGAATCCAACCCTTAAGCTCATCTGATTGATCGCGATTAAGAACTTTGGTAAATTTTGAATCTTCCGTGAAAAATAAACCCAAAGCAAAAACATAACCCACCGGTATCCAAAAACTAAATTCAGAATAATACTTATTCTCTTTCATAAAAAAGTTTGTACGATCACACAGATAAAAATACGCCATTATGATTCCCAGCATGGCCAAGGCCACAATCGGTGTTGTATAATCTATACCGGTTAAGCTTAGTGATGAAGATCCATTTGTAGCAGATGATGCTATGTGTGCTGTGTGTGCATCATGTCGTGGTTGTTGTAGCGGTGTATACAGAGTATGGCCCCGCAAATGTAAAAGCCAGCGTCTAAGAAAAATTCCAAAAGTTAAAGTTATGCTAAAAAGGAAAAATGTAGGGTATTATTCAAATCAATTACTTTGAGATTGTTTATAAAGAAAATAGAATTTCGAATTCCGACTATATAACTTATTTCTTTCCTTTCGCTGGGACTCTGGTACATGTGAAATTATCGCGTCAAGTGAACCACCCATTTGGTATGGAAAGGGTTGATTTGAACAGCGTCATTGGCAATTAAAGGCATTTTTTAATTTAAAAATATTGTCTAGCTTATGCGCCAGGAATTATGGTATGGTACAAAAAAATCGCTGTGGTTAAGTCGTATGACTGAAGCAAGCCACCAGAAACTGTAAGGCTCTCGAATCAAGGCAGATCTGCATATCTAAATCTGTCTTGTTTTGAATGTCAAACAACATCAATAACAAGACTGGCAGCATTAAAAAAAAAATAAGTGCTGACACGATAGTAATTCTTGAGTCCCAGAACAATTTCATGATTGATTTACGGCTCTAATATTGATAAAATATTTAAATAAAATACGTAGTAGTAACAGGGATAAAAGCAAATTATAATGCTATTAGAAACTGTAGCTCTTGAATTATTGCATATCTAGCAAATGAAAGGTTAATTTTTAAAATCGAAGCAACACGTCTGATTACTGTGTAGAGCCGAGATAAATATCAAAATAAGAATCGCTTGCCACACAAAACCATATAGTACTAGTTCCATACTTACCAAACTCCGAATACTGCATATGTTACAATCTGTAACAAAGTGTATGGTTCGGCGCTACTGCAACAACTACCATCATTGTAATTCATATAGTCATTACAATACATATTCAACAACAATTGAATGTAATGCCTGAGACCCAGTGAACACAATTTATAACCGTCGACTGCACTCTCAACCAAACCGTTGGAAATGTGCCAGGCCGACTCCCAAATTGAGGCATCTGTATAAAGAAACACTGAACGCGCAACACGATTCAAACGATCAATATCCTCATTTTTTACCAATTTCCACAAATCGGCCAATTTTTCTTCGTTTACTCGATCTTGTAATTTCCACAAAACTTTAGATTTTTGTGAAATTAAATGATCAAACGGCACAACAAGACGTGTTAAATTAGTTGCATATTGTTTTAAAAGCTCTTCAGTTACATTGCCATTTAAAAAATGCCGATGCGTAAAACCGACCACGAAAACGGCACGTACTTCTTTAGTATCTTCGAATTTTGTTAGAGACTCTAAAAGACTATCAGAAACCTCATTGGCAAATATATATGTTGCTCGCATGTTAAGTTTGTGGTCTTCGAATTCAGTGTCGATTGGTGGTTGAAGCAGCATTGAACCGTTATCGTCATCACTGGGATGTAAGTGATTGATAAACTGTTTGTACAATTGATGGATTGAGTAGTCGCCTATGAATACAAAATGGTTTTTATAGCTCCAAAATGCCAAGTACCGCAAACAACGACGGGTGTCGCTGTAAATAAAAGAAGTTAATTAAATTTAAAATCTTTTTGAAAGAGAAGCATTCTACATTTGAAAAAAATGTATTGTATCTACTTTCTAAAAATAAAAAACCATTGCTAAATGTAGTGCTTGCTTTAAAATAGTCTCCCATATTCCAATTCTCGGCATTGTCGTCACATTAAGTCGACGCGAAAATTCGGCACTTGGTTTCGTGCTACCAACAGCAAGTGGAGAAGATTACTCGTAATAGATTTTGTCTAGCCCTAGAAGCAGAGTTTTCGATGTTAACTTCATGTGACGACGTTGACGACAATTACAATATCGGAAAATATCTCACTTTTTAGTGTATGATTTCATTAAGATTTTTACAGTGGAGTAACTGAAAATCTATATTATTTTTATAAATATTCAGCTACTGAAAAGCAATTTACAAACCTAGAACGAGCACATCTGGACGACTACATAATATAGTAATAATAATAAATAAATGAAGCTATTAAATCCAAGGTTGAATATCAGACACAATACTAACACGAATGTCACCTTAGTACATATTTGCATGTACATACCTTGGTATGGCGGACAGACTTGCAAGCCCGGTTTGATTACTAAATATCGAATTATTTTTATAGACTTGAAAAACTTACGTTTGTGTATATTTGTGCATCATGCAACCATATGGCTGCCACTCGTTATCACCTTTAAATCGTCCCTTGGACAAAAGCCATTGGCAGGAGTCACTTCCTGTAAGCAGATATGTACGAGTGCAATAACATTTAACTAAAACGCATTTGTTACGCTTACCATATTGCCAATTAAGTATGCCATGGTAAGCTATAAAGCCAATTACAGCAAATAGGGCCAACTTTTTAAAATTGTTTGCATTTAATTGTTGTATGAAATGTTCTGCCTTCGAATTGCTGCTGTTTGTTGATGATGTTTCATCTACACCATTGTGTAATGTATTTAATTCGAAATCCTCAATCATTTCTATTATATCTTATTTATTTTTTCATTATATTAGTGCATGTTTAATGTTTACTTTAGTAAAATTTTACCCCAATGTTTTTTCAATAAAAACTTTTACTTTTTCCTGATTTGTTTACACACTTTTTTAACATTTTCTGATTATAAGAACCAAAATAAATACTGCAATAAATACCGGTGTTATGACAAATGCAGATAAGCAACGTTGGTGGTGCTTTACACTTGCAGCTTCGTACCGCAAGTTTGTTGTTCATGTAGTTACTTCTACAGAACATGGTTCACACAGTAGCTCTGTTTCTTTACTCTACTTTGGAGTTCCGTGGGATCCCAATTTGTACCAAAAACGTTCCCGTACTTTAAAATTGGGCAAATGAGAGTATTTGTGAGAGAACATTATGCTTCTTCTTCTTGCTAGTTTGGAAGAATGAACAAAAACATAGAAGAAATAAATGTTTTGGGGAAATTAAAAGAAAAATTGGAAATTAGTGAGAAAAAATATTTTAAAGCATTCTCTAAAAAATTGTTGATTTTTATATATGTATTTATATTTACGAATTCATTTATGTATATGAATTTATGAGTTCTGCTGTGTTCGTAAAAACTTTGATGTGTTTCAATCCTTTTAATTGTTTTGAGAAAACTTTTTTAACACAAATTAAATAAAATATATTATTTATATTAAATTACTTTTTAGGCTCAAGTTCAACCCTTGGGTTTTCACTACTTTTTAATCAATATCAATTAAGTAAAGATAAGTAAAAATTTATTTGCTAGGTGGACAACCGGCTGTTTCTGGGTAGCAAACACCCTTCATCAGCACCCTATGAACTTTGGACGTGTCAAATTTCACAATTTTGGCACAGCCGCTTTAACCACTCGGCAACCAAAGCTCACGCAATTCTACTTTCTGTTTGTATACTTAATTAACATTAACCAAAGCAATGATATTTTTGCAGTCTTGGACGATATTTGTCGTCTCAGAAGACTGTTGCTCTCTGTTTATATGAAAGCTTTTTAATACATGTTCTGTTATGCATCATTGAGATCTAGATGCTCTTTTATTGATACAATTTGAACATGTTCGCCATGCCCTGCGTTATTAACATTTTGCTGTAAATTTTAATTTTGTTATTGAACTTCTGTGTTGTAATACATTTATATTAAATTACTTTTTAGGCTCAAGTTCAACCCTTGGGTTTTCACTACTTTTTAATCATTATTATTATTTTTTTAATAATTATTATTTTTTGTTTTTAATAAACTTAGCTGTCAGGACCCTGACGTTTTCTTTTGGGGTAGAATATTTGTTTTTATTCGTTCCCGTACTTTTGTGCATTTTTGTCTCATGGAGAGAAATTATAATTTACTCTCATATTACCGAACTTTGCCCAAAAAGTAAAAAAAAAGAGCTAGTAGCTACGCAAAATCTTGTTCATACGGGACATCAATTGCGCAATTGTTTCTATGAATACTAAAATTATTTGATTTTATATAAAACACGGGAAATTTGCACAAAAGTCAAAATAATTCTACTTGGCCCTTTATACCATAGCAGATCTTGGGTATGTTATGCATACATATGTAAACTTAACGGAAACAATTGAAATGCTTCTACTGCCCTTTTTTCAAATCGTGTGGCCACTCCATAAGAAACAGAGCTGCTTAAAGTTTTGTTTACTTCTAACGCCAGAATAACTGTTGTTGTTTACATGTGCCAAAAAAGTGTGAGAAAAATTTCATAAATGTACATATTGTGCTTTGTGACTATATTAACAGATTTAATTGCAATAAAAACTTAAACACAAGGCATACAGATGCGTGACTTGTTCAAAACCCTGGAGAAGCTGAAAACAGAAACAGCCATGGAATACTGCGAAGAATTCGATGGTATTAAATCCATAATGGAATATTGCAACAAGCAGTTGAAAGCCTTTAATAAATTACATTTCCGCGGAGGTGATCCATTTGTAATGATAAAAGTAGTAAAGGACTGTATAAAAATTCTTTATTTTGTAGGTAATGAAGCTGTTATAAATGAGCTGGTGGGACGACTTAAAAAATTTTTAACAGAACGAGAATTGTTAGACAATGAAAGCAAACATCCACCACCAGATAATACGAAGCAAAATAAGTTAAGAAAAATTTTCATGTTTTTGATGCTTAATACGGATGCTACATACAAATACAATTTAAGGGATGATCCTGAGCTAGTTCACGTTTTAGAAATTTGTCCTTTAATGCCCAAGTTCCTTTTAGTGACGTTAGTGTGGGAACTCCATTTAGAGCAATTTTTCAATGAAATGCTGTCCTATGCACCTTGTTGGTTCGCCTTTCAATATTTTGAGCCGGCCACAGATTCACTTAAGTATATTGAAGATCCCTTTGATGTTTTGTGCAAAGTGAAACATCTACTAAAATCTATATACACTTCCACAACACGTTCGGAACTCAGACAAATGGATAACGTAGACACTCGCATAATACACAACAAACTCTATGATTATGCCATGAATTTATTGCGTTTATTTTACACCCCTGATTCCCAAAAATTTGAAAACTTTACCAAAAAGAAATCTTACAAGTATTTAGGTTTTGCTTTGATGCATTTGTTGGAATTGGTATTGTATACATTCGATGTTTATGAAAACTCTGGAAAAGCTGATCCCATTGAGAATTGGCCTGAGTACAATGTTTGCAACCAGGTATTCAAGAAATCTGATACTTATATGGCAACAAAACATCTAAAAGAACAGCAGCTAAAAGTTATTACTGCCTTACTAAATGCTTTGCAAACTCAAGTGATGCTGGTCAAAATTGATATTTTCATTTACTGGGTTGAAATTGACTTGAACGAAAAAGAAAATTTGCAGGAGGTAATTGGGACAATGGCTTTCAAAGTTGGAGAACGAATGATAAGCAATAATGAATTTGGTCACGATGTACAGCAGCAGCTTAAAATAATTGAAATTAGACCGAAAACACTACAAGAGATTATACTTAATGCAACAATAGGTGACATTTTAACTACGCTTGATGATAACCAACTGGATTATAATATAAGGAAGTCATGGTTTGATGAACTGCTTAATCGCACTACAGCACTTGGTAATGAGGAATGCTTGCAGGCTATTAGACAAAATATTAAACTAATGTCTGTGGAAAATTGCTTGCAAATATTAGATTTCGTTAAACTGGAAATTATGCGCAATTGTCAAGAAAATGATTTCCAAGATGATAAAAAACCCACTATAGAAGACATGAATGTGGATCCTGAAGACTATGAAGAATTATGTGAAATAATTTTGAAATCACTGCAAAACTATAACATCGAACAACTACTGAAAATCATTAACCACCAATGTAAACTGTTTGGTTTCAATTCGGTATTGTTTGCACAACCAGAAATATCCTGCAGAATCACAGAGTTCCTTAATAAATATAATGCAGACATCAATTTTGATGCTCAACAGTTTCTAATTTTGTCTTTTGAAAATGCTGACTTGGCTTGGCAAAAGTTCTTCAATATGGCTTGTCACAATCTCGCACACATCGCCAACTATTGCACTACCGTGAAACAGTGCCGACCATTATCGAACAATTATTTTATGCCTCATCTTCAGGCGGCATTAAATGAATCGCTTTCCCTAGATCAGCGTTACTTTCCAGCATTGTTATGTGAAATTTACTTTACTCTATATTTCCCAGATAATAAGACAGAGTTTTTGAAGAAAATTATTCACACACACGTCAATCAATATTTGGACCAGCAACAGTTCGAACAATTATTGCCCTTGGTTAAGTGCTTAAATTTAATCGGTGCTTATGGTGAATCTCAATCGAATAAACCTTTAAATTTTGGTGAAATAACTGCTCCAGTTCTGTTGATGGCAGCACAGATAATGGATAAGGCCAGATGGGATTTGATAACATATACAGATGTTCGTGATGAAATTGTTCGAGAATGTATACAATTTATACAGAAAATATCGAAAAAATTTTTGCCAAGTGCGACAGAAAAAGGTATTTATAAACAGACGTTAATTTTTAGAATTTATTACTTATGCTGAAACAATGCAAAATAAATGGGTGTAAATTTCGGCTAAACCTACGATGTATAAAAAATATTTTGTGATTATTAATTTATTATTTCATTCTAAATTTTTCGCAAAATTCATTTCAAATACATTTTATTTTTCTATCAATACATTAATTTCAAATTGCAAATAATTATTGCTTAATTTATTATCTAGATCGTAAATGGATTACTAAAGTCATTAAGGACTCTTACAAACCTCTTACTCAGTATTACTTTCAAAAGTACTCCTTAAGTCCGGATCAAATACCCATAGAGTTCGATAGATTCTTAATTCGCCTTGATATTGAGGATAAATCTGAAGCGGAAATGTTTCTTATAATCGTAAGTTAAAAATACAAGGACATGTACATATGTACATATATTTAGCGCTAACAAAAAATTATTTCAGAACTACGTACGCTGTACAATGAAAGAAACTGAATGGTTAGCGCGCAGTGAACGTCTACTTCCTCACATTTCTGATGTTATGATTATTTTAAGTGGTGTCGTTAAAGAGACCGAAACCCCAAATTCCATCAACAACTATCGACATTGTTTATCTAATTATGCGAATATTTTGCAAAAATTTCTTTTGCCACAGATTGAAGATGACAAAAAGAAAATTGAAAAACTGGAAATTAAAGTACTTAAAATTATTTCATCGGCACCAGAACAAATTTATGAAGAAACCTTTATGAGTTTTGAAACGCTGTTGTTGGAAATAATAAAAAAATGTGACCAGCCATTGGAAGAGAATGCAACGAAAAATATTCGTAAATTTGTTGAGAATATGAAGGATTGTAGTGCTAAACAAATCTTTTTGGAGAAATTTCAAGGTCTGATATCTGAACGGGAATAAAAGTCTAAAACATAAATTTTATGTATGTATATATACATTATATTATATACATATGTACATTTAAATATGTATAGTACTATACATAAACTTGCTACAACCGTGAATTTCAAATTATCTTTGTGTTATACCTAAAAGTATATACATATGTAAATATATACTTTTGAAATAAAGAAGTAAAAATTTTGAATAATACCTATATCATTAAAAATTATAAATGCATCACAAGTTGTATGCAAATGTTCCACCTAAGAAACAGTTGGCATTAACTGCAGTTTTCCAAATAAATTTCTTTTTTTCATAACGTGCCGTTTTTCAAAAAACAAGCCAATAAAACTAAATTTTAAAAGCAAGTCCTTAATCATTTTTGCTAGAACGAATGCAGAGCACCATTTTAGTGACTTCAAATCACAGAGATTTGCCTACTTGATTTGATAGTTTATAAAATGTATAGAAATGGGAATTTAAATGAATATTATGCAGGCTGGTAGCTCTATTCGTAGGTCAATGCCTTCTAAACACTTCCTTCACGTCAAATTTTTTGGCTTGCGGCGAATATTTAAAATTTTTAAAGATGCCACATCCTAACTGAATTAATTTCTATTCCATTTATTTTAAAATAATTCCCTAAAAGCATATGTATTATAGTATTTTATGAAAAATTCAATTTTTCATTCATATTTATTTGTGCATGTCTTTGAAGAATGAAAATGAATATATTATTTATAGTTTTTATAAAACTGTTAGTCTGGCAACGCCTCAATGACGCATGCGAATTTGCCAAAAATATCAAAGCCAAAGAAAAATTGAAAAAATTGTGTGAAAACGCAAAACGAATTACAGCAAACTGGAAAAAATTTTATTTGTGAGTTAAAGTAGTGAAAATAAATTGTTCTAATAATTTATGATAAAATTTGCATTAATAACTTTGTAAAACAAGATTTACACTTACAAATACGGTAAAAACTCGCGGCGTTTAAAAAGTATAGTTTTCGTAATACAGTCAACGATTTCAGTTTTTTTTTTTAATTTGAAGCACAAGAAATTCCCGTGCAGTCATCATAGGCAGCGAATAAAAACGAAAGCAAAAAATCTGAGAGAAGACAAAAGACTACTTAATTGAATTTTTCAAATTTAACTTTTTGGGAATAATTTAAGGGATATAACAACATGGCTCTTTTTACTGAGGCCCAGCTTAGAGCCAAACTAGTCATTGACCCACCAAGCGAGTTGCGTTTTGTTGGTAAGTAAAATTTGGAATAATCGTGCTTTAATGGGGAAACATTACTTGTCAAAAATTAATTTATCAAAGTGCAGCAATCAGCCCAGCCAACAGTGCAAAAATCACTGAACTTATCTAATAAACTTCAGCGTTTTAATTTTTCAACCAATTTGTAATACATGCAACTATGTCCATAGCTTATTGGCCAATAAAAAAAAAAAGTGTAAATAATTTAGGTATTTCTTAAGTGTGCTTCTAAATTTCGCATCTTGTGCTCTTTCTGAAAACCCTATTAAAGTGTGCGTAATGTTGTGGCGATATTCTTATGATGGTTTTTTTTAGCTTGACATGAAACATTAATTTCTTCACTAGGTTAGAAGGGCGTATTTTACATTAATTAGCAAACTGGCAGAGAACAACGAATTGCTATTTGCTTTAATTTATTTTTAAATTTAGGCGCTCCAGGCTTTTGATTTCCTAGAAATTCACCTCATTTCATTTATTGTGAGGCAATCAAAAAAGTAAATTTAGCCTTATTGATAAATAGGTGGCTATTTTGCGACAAACTTAATAAATTTATTTATGAGCTCCTCAGCGTGACAATACGTACGTACATGCATACATATCGTCATGTGATTCCAAAAAAGTCCAAATTTAAAAGAAAAATCAAAATCGACTTTTTCACCAATTATGATGTACCGTGTCAAATTACATGCAAAATTTAACAATCATTAAACTAATGCCGGCCATATATTACACATGTTCAGTGCTCAAGTGTGGCACTGCGTAAACAAAACTTATGACAGACATTATAACTGCAAGTAAACTGGACAAGTTTTAATATCCAAATCATAAGCGAAGAAAACACATGTACAAATGAAATAATGCGCTCATTTACATTGTATGCTTATCTTACTGTTTGATACCTATGTACATATATTTAAAATTTTATTATTAGACATAATTTTTCCTAGTCTTCAATAGGTATTTAGGGTACCAATATTTCGTTGTTGACTCTGCAACAACAACAGAAAACTGCATATTCTCAACATACAGTACGCATGTTCACTGCACAGGTACAAACCTGAGCAAACATCAAAATCAATTTAATTTATACTAACTTCACTGCGTAAACAGCATAAACCCCCGCTATACCTACACTACATCGAATCAACTGTGCAGTTGATTCGGTGTAGCACTGACCTTGTCTAATATATGACCGACATGAAACAACGACCTTTTACTTGCCATCGTTATTTCCGAATATAAGCTATAACGTCGGCATAATAGCACTAAAAGTATGCCCATTTTCAAGTTTATGTTTTGGGCTATAGAACACGTATCGTATTGATTGGACGTGTATATTCTACGTTTTTATTTATTTCAAAAATTTTTATTTTTAATTGTTAATTTTTTCGAATTTGAGTTGAATTTTTATTTCCTCAAAATTTTTAAAGAAGACAAGAACAGTGAAATTGAAGACTCACTGGCTGTTTGACGACCACCACGTCACTCATCAACACCCATATTTACTTCGAACCCAGGCTATTTTTAAAAAGCAGCGCTTAACCATGCTACCACCTGACCTCTTCATTACTGTCTGTCTATATTTAATCTTATTGATCAACTTCCACTTGTTATCACTGTGTTTTTCTATTGATTGAAATATGTTTTATATATACTTTCACCAATATTCTGGGTCTTTAAAAATTTATTTGATCTAAAATTTATTTGATGCCTGAAACCAGTTGTGCCCCCCTTTAACGTATTTCTGTACTTTAAATATAAGTGAAATCTTGTTGTACAGGAAATGGAAATAAATTAATAAAAAAAAGAAAATTTAATTTAATTGATTGCAAGACTTACCTGTTTCATTCCCACTGCTTTTTTTATCGCACAAAAATCATTCCCAATTTTGAGGAAGTAAAGAAAAAAACGAAATAAAATTATTAACAAAATTTTTAATTTATTTTTCAATTTGGATTTTTTTGTTTCTCCTGTAAAATTGTTAAATTTTATAAAATTGTATAAGTTTTTAGAGGGTTTAAATTAAATTTTTTTATTTATAATGTCTGCTTTTCTTTTTATTTTTATTTATCGTTTTTTATTATCGTTAGATTTGAGCTGTAACAGTTTATGAGTTCGCGAGCGATATGTTTGCAAACTCTTTTAGCAGTGTTAGAATCTGAGGTTTGAACTATTGACTTGTGGGTGCTCTTAACGTTCTCTATCAATTTCTTGAAAATTTGTGTTTGAAAAAAATTTTCAAAACTATGAGGTGAATATCTTCTATTCATGTAACCATTTTTTTTTTGCTGTAACAGATTTTCTGAACTGCTGTTTCCAAAGTTAATATTTTGTTATGCAGTTGTTCTGGATACAACACATAAAACATTATTAAAAATCAATAACATGCTTTAATGTAGGAAAACCAAGAAGCCTTATAAAATATTTTATATAGAATAATTATTAAGAAATAAAATTTTCAAGACTATTGCATAAATTCTATAAAACTACTAAGTATATTTTTGATTGATATTTATGTATGTACATATATACATATGTATATACATATGCATATATGTGTATGCACATATGAACATGTGTCAAATTTGCTTGTAGTGTTGAAAGCTCTATATGCACGATCTTGGGTCATTTACTTTTAGAGTTGGTTGTCATTTTATATCTTCTAATATTTTGTTTTTATGTCATACAATGTTGTCATCGTTTATGCAACACGTCGTGTTCAGTTCAGTATTTATTTGATTTGTTTATAAGCAAAATGTATTTATGTTCCAACATACCTACATATATGTATAAGTACGTGTATATACATATATATGTATGTATGTACTACAAATCAGACCAATATATATTTATACTTATGTACTAAAAGTTTTATTGGTGCTTATTGTCCACTACATATTTTTAATACATCAATGCATACATGTATTTGTACATTTCGTTTTTAATAATTGTACCCAGCAAAAAATACTTGTCATTGAAAGAGTATGTCTGTACGTATTCGATTCATTTATAAAAATATGTACTAAAGTCAAAGTATTAAAGTATTAATATCAATTAATAAATCAATCAAATATAAAAAAAATAATATTCTATTAAAAAAAGATTGTATATAATATGAATTAGAGCATTTTTATGTCATAGCGTTAATCTATACAATACATAATTTTATTGGCCACGAAGGCTTTCTTGTATTGGTATTGAATAATAAATAAATAAATAAATAAAACTATAGTTGGAGTAATAAAAATGAACACAAAAATATTTTTTACGCATTAAATTCTATGCAAAAAACCATTACTAAATTTTCCTCTTCCAGTCTACATATGTTAACAGAAAATTCGCGTGACATTCAAACGCCACTGGAAAAGTTATGCATGTTTCCTTAAATACATAAGATTATCATGTTGGTTTTTTGTACATAAGTATATGTATGTAAATAAATATCTAAAGACAAATCTTTTTTATTCCTACACCCTAAACCTTAGCTCATCTCATCACAAAGGCATTAATAATTTCCAAACCAATCATTTTCATACCCACACAACTTGACTGTATAACGCAAATCAAATAAAATATTCAGGTTAAAGGTATAATTCCTTTTTATTTTACTTTAAAATCTTGATTTTTCCGTTTAGACTTGAGGTACGTATGTATGTACCTAATTAAATGTGAATTTTCCATTGTGTTAATTTGTGTGAATCGTATTTAATATTCTGAAATAATGTACATATATACATTTTATATTTTTTTTTATCCGCAGTCGAAGAAAAATTAAGACTTGCAAATAGAGTTTGTTCCACTCAATTTGTGTTTTTATATTATTTTGCCCTCCATTTGGGGCTCATATCTATTTAAAGGATGATGACTTTAGTTGGTTTTTGAGTGTGCAGTTTTTATTTACATCTGACACTAATCATGTTGGTGTTAACGGCTTTTTATTCTTCGCTGACACAACTTGAAACTGGGCAGTGGTTTGGCAAGAGGATATAATTGGTTTTATTTTTCTAATTTCTGTGTATAAGTTTTTTATATTATTAAATTGATAGTCAATCTAGAAGAGATTGGGCCGTACCGTGATGCTCACGTGTAAATAAACAGTTACATGACGAAACAAAATGACGTCTTTGGCAACGAAAAGACTCCCTCCCGTTGTTCATTCATTCGGCTAACAGACACACCAACATTCAGTTTCAATTAAATTTTTGGTTTCTTTTCATTTTCCGAAACTTTTGTGTCTGGTGGTAAAATATGTTACATGTACACGCACACATATACATATTTCTTGCATATTTTTTGTTTGTTTTATTATTATATATGTACATACATATGTACAATCCATTCATTGATTGTTAACCTGTCCCACTTCTTGTCTGTATACAATTCTCTTCTATGCTATTGAATAGTTTACGAACACCTTTTTGATGTGATTTCAAGTTCTACTTGAAATCTGTTTTTATTGTGCGTGACAAAAAAAAAATTTTTTTGTCCAAATTTTTAGATACACTCCAGTTCATCAGGTTAAAGTTAGCACACATTTTGTGTTAAACTCACAAGAAACACTGTTTGGACAGTAGCAGCTTTAAATAAGGCAAAAATTAAAAATTTAATAAACCAGTTAAAGAGTTATGCATTCACAACTACAAGTATAATTAATAGTAGTACACACACCCGCTACCACCAATATACTCGAAAGTAGGTAGTACATGAATAAAATTATTTGTACACCCGTATGATCCACAAAAGCAGTGAATCAATATTCTAGGTTTTCCTACTTTCTATCATGACTCAATTATGAATATTTTTTCCTTCATTGATTATATTATTCATAGTCTTTTTTTTGTTTTATAATCTTTTTTTGATCATCCAACTGATTAATCAGCGTTTGGTCGTATAAAGGATTCCTAAAAAACAAATTTTGCTGATATTGTCATCAACAATCTTCCAGTTGCTATCTGGGTTGCAGATAATAAGCGTTCAGTGCCATGATTCCTTACTTTGATATACATATTTATAAATTTTTATATCATTCAATGGAAACACGTTTTTAATTTTAAACTTTTTTTTTTTTAATTTTCAAGGTCCATTTACTAGTCCAGTTATTACAAAACTTAAACTTACGAATCCATCTAATGAACCCATTTTATTTAAAATTAAAACAACTGCACCAAAACGTTATTGCGTACGTCCAAATTTTGGTAGCGTTGCTCCTAGTGAAACCGTTTCGGTTGAGAGTAAGTATGATTCAAAACTATACAAGGTTAAGTTCTTTATTTTATTAATTTGTGTATTTTTCTCTAAAACAGTCTGCTTGCAACCCTTCAATTTTGATCCTTATGAAAAAAATAAACATAAGTTTATGGTGCAAAGTATTGTGAGCCGCTCAAATGACCAATTTGATCCAGAAAAATATAATATTGTAAATATACTCCTTTTATTCGCAGCTTAAAAGAATTGTAATAAAATAAAATTTATTTTTAAGTGGAAGGAATTGTCACCCGATAACTTCATGGATGCTAAATTGAAGTGCGTTTTTGAAATGCCCGAAGGACAACGTGACGAGGCTGCAGCCGCTGTTAAAGCTGTTAAAGCTGAAGCTTCAGCTCCGCTTAAAACTAAGAATGAAGAGAAGGTAAATGCAATAAAATATTTTTTAAATGTGTTTCGCATGTAAATTTTCGTATTGATTTCAGGTCCTTAACTTAGAAAACTCAGAACAATCTGAATGGCAGACAAATGAAATCAGACAATTGCGGGAAGAAAACAGTAATTTGAGAAAAGAATTACTTAAAATAAAGGTACATATGTATATTAAATTGATTTTCGAAAACTATATTTTTGATCTCATCTTGCGACGAAGATACCATTTAACAGCTAAATAAAATGTTTTACTTAAAAGCAAATAATAAGTAGTCCATAAGACGTTAGAGAAAATTTTGAAAATATTTTCAGACTGATGGCCGTATTACTTAATCCCAAAAACGAAAAAAAAATTAAACTCTCTCGTGAACAAACTTTCCCCAAGATACAAGACAGAATACAAAAATTCAATCAGCTTTCAGTCTGTTAAAATCATACATGCGATAATTGGACTTGAAGCCTAAAAAGAAATTTCATAAAGTTATGGCAATTAGTCAGAAAGAAATCTTTCTCTTGGTATTGTTAAACTGGTACTTACAAATTTTAAATTGTTCGCTGACTGCATCAAAACATAGAGAACTTGCACAAGTTGTTTTCGAATCGACAAAAAATATTAAAACAACATTTTATCCAAAAATCGGCAGAAAGTGTGTATCGGGGCAGAAAAAAGATTTTGATAGACAAATCAATTAATTCAACAATTATGCTTAACAATTTTGTCCACAGCAAAGTATACAATGGAAAAAAAAGATGAAATGAAATAAATGTTGGTAATTTTATTTAACATCTGTTTTCCACTTTCCCTTTTTAGGAGGACTTAATCAGGAATCGGTCATCACCTTCTAAACCTCCAATGGGTGAACCTTACACTCCCGTTATGGCTGAGAATCAAATTCCAATGTTTTACATAGCGATTGCTATTGCTGCTGTAATTTTTGGTATTATATTTGGAAAATTTTTACTCTGAACACTTTACTAAAAGATGCAGAAACAAAAATGAGTGTTATGTTTTTTGTGTTTTGCTAGCAGTTAAAGAAATAAACATCTGCATGTTACAGAAAAAAAAAAATAAAAAGGAAAACAAATTTCAAAAATAAAAATCAGTAACACATACATATATAAAAAACTTCAATCCTTAATAAAAGAGCAGCATATATTTCAAGAAAAGAAAAATAAAACAAAAAGCTCATATAAAAGCAAACTCCATTTGTAAGTGTGAAGAAAGCAAAAATAATAATTTTCTTTCCTTTTTTAATTATTAAAAATTCTATTTTTATTGTCGATACAAGTCATTAGTTTGAGATCACACTGAATTTTATGATTGGTAATCCGGAAAAATTTTCTATACGCTTCGTTTATTGCGTTTATTGAACTCAACTTTAAAAAGAAGTATTTATACATTTCAATAACTGCTTTCGCCTTTAAAAGCTCCCCTCAATTGTATAACAAAAATATGTTTTTGTTAGTTTGCATTTAATAAATAATTACAGAAAGTCATAAAAAATACCCTATTATACATTACATGTTGCTTATACATATATAGTTTTCGATAGAAATATGAGTCAATTTATGAGATTTGCTGGTTCAGTTTTGCTTAAAAAGGAAATAATAAAAATTTTCATGTCACCAAGGAATATGATGTTATGTTGTTTAAAATATCCACAACACTTAGTTTAGAAGATCCCTATGATATACTTAGTTACTTAACAAAGGAGAGCGGAATTTTCAAATCATATTTCCAGTAATTTTTTCATTAGTTGTAAGTTTTTACTCTCTATTCACTAGGGTGTGTTTTATTTGAATGGTTTTGTATCGTATGCTAATTTTTAATTCTTTTTTTTTGCATTTCATAATACACACACTTTTTTTTTAATAATGCTGCTAGACTTAACATATGTTATAAAGAAAAATACATATTATGTAAAGCTGTAAGGAAACAATTTTTATCAACGACATTCAGATCTTTAAAAATATTTGTGTTTCTTCAATTTCTTTCTAGTTTGGTGAAACATGTGAGCTATTTTTATTGTTTCATTCAAGTTTTTTTTTTTCTTTTTTTTTTTTTTAATATATAACAATGTTTAAGAGTAAAAAACCATATATATATTTTACAAAATTTAAGAGAAACAAGTATAAAACTTTATAAAAATAAAACTAAACTATGTGTAATGTGTAATTTCCACTTGAAGTTGATCGATTAATAACTATAAAACTTATAAAAATGCATAATAGTTTTCTTTGTTATTTTAATCCTAAATGCAAAAATATTAATTTAAAGCAAAAATCAATAAAACAAAATAAAATTGTAAGAAAAAATTATTCCAAAATGAGTTTGAAATTGGCGAAGACATTCATCGTTTTTATTTACCGCATCGTGATTTCAGAAAGATAAAATGATAATACAACATAATGCAGTCAGAAACATTTTTCTGTAACTATATAAGAAATAAATTTGATGAAATAAAATAAAACTGGGAAATATTGAAAATAAACTTAATAATTTTTTTTTTGTGTAAAATTATTGTTTAAAGAAATTTCTATATTAGCTCAAAAAGAGTCGTTTGATGTTGAGCAGTCGTAGCAAGAAGTTTGTAGCGTGCACACAGTTTAATTAAAAATAGGGTCGGCCTTAGGCAAAGACTTTCAACAAATATCAGCTCAGTATGATAAATAATCTGCTTGATGAATATGAGGATTGCTTTGCTGAGGTTTTGAAGGAATTAGAGCGTTGCAAGAGCAAATCTTGCAACGAGTCAACCAGTAATGTCGTGTCGACAGGTCATATGAAACCATGATTATATGATTTTCCAGAAATCGAATCAAAAGTGTTATCAACTCAAAAAGGGTCAGTCGTTGATGAGCAGCATTGTTTAAATTTCAGTAACGTATATTCAATTCATTTCTATAAATAATAAACTTTCATAAATAAAGTTAATTTATGCTTGGCCACTTTGACAATATGTATTCTGATTTTTGACATTGCTCGCATTTTCATCCCTGCAAAATATACCGCTATTCACATAACTAACTTTTCGGCTTCGTTTTAATTGGAATCTGTTGTTAAAATACATACATATGTACTCATATACATAAGTATGTAGGAATATATTGTCACCGTGCAAAGTGACGTAACAAAACGTTACAAAATCAGTAATAGCGTAAGTGCTCCGACAGTGCTTTCTGAACTGATAAAAAAAACTAGGAAATCAATTTGCTTGTTTACAAATAAGATGACGATATGCATGAAAGTTTATAAGTCTAGTAAGCACTTTAGAATAAGCGTTTTTCTAATTTGAAGTAATAGCACGCAGGATATGCTTTCTCAGTTTTAGTTAAGCTGAACGTGTTATTCTGTGCTGAATGTACATACATGCATATTTCAAGCTTAGTGAGGGTTTAAATTATTTTCGGGTACATAATTTTATATGTTTTTGGCGCCAAAAGAAAAAAGCTAGCTCAGATCTTGCCATATGTGTTGTGCTAAAAAGCTAACTAGAGCTGAAATCTGGCATCTCTTACAACCATCTGATAAAACCAATAACAAAGGCAGGTTATCAAATTTTTTGTCAACAGTTTACCACAGCATTTTTGATTCGTATAATTTTTCTTAATTTCAAGTGACATATTCCTCTTTCAAGTAATTAAGCGTTGAAAAAACTCTATACATATATACATAAATGCGTTATTAAAGTATCAATAAGTAGAGAAATTTCGGCAACAGCTTGCTCACCAAACACACGCAGCACATATGTATGTACATATAAACTGAGGCGTGCACAAATTTACATACACACATACATATGTATGAACGTAAGTAAATCATTTTGGATTTTATTTTGGAGTTGTATAATAATTAAATTTTTGCCAAATCATGATGATGTTGTTTATCTTAAAACATCCATTTTAGGCTCACACACTTGCAGCGCACTATCAGGAATATATACTTACATACAAAGCTAACAAAAATTTTGCTTTTAAAATAGTTTTAATAAAAAGCACTGTCCGCTGCTACACACATAAATAATGATTGATAATACTACCATGGAGCAATGTATATCATTTCCCATACCAGAGCAGGAACTACTTGAAGTAACGGAAAAAGCTAAAGATTGGGCTATAATGCACGGTGCTGGTATGCGTTCAAAAACTGACTTTAGTCCAGATTCTTTAAATGTAAGTATAAATTTATGTATATACTTACATTTGCTCATTATGCTCTTTAAAGTGTATAAAATTCATTGAATTAAATATTGTCTTTATAATATATATACATACATACATATATGTATATTTACAGTTTGCTCCGTTCTTGTTGACACCGACTTCGTTTCCACGCAAAGAATTCGAAAAAGCTGTAGCGTTACAGACCATTATTAATCGACTTATGCATAATGTGGCTCACGACGAAGAGTTTTTAACAACCACTTTAGCAGAAACAATTAAAGTTGATGAATTTACTGGAAATTTGTTTAACATTTACAAGAAAGTTTTGTCGAACGGATTTGGCCAGGTAAATATTGCGTGAAGTAGGTATTTACGTAAATTGTTGAAACAATTAACGAAACAACTTGACAACTAATAGGTACATATGTATGTAACACTGCGTCATATTCGAAATTTGCGCAACTGAAAACATTTTATAATAAAATAAAATTTCTCCGATAAAAGTTTGACGAAATTCAAATTTAAGGCTTTTACAGAATAAAGTAGTTTGTTGCAGTAGTTAAAGTAGCTTCGCAAACAAATACGATTATCATAGTGAAGTTTTTCTGTATGTGACTATTTATGTAAATCGCCTCTCAAAAACAGGATAAATTCAGGCATGTATGAGACCAAGGTGAATTAATTAATTAGACCAAGATAAATTAATTCGCCTTGTATGAGACTGACCCATACAGCAAGGGCTTCGTACCACGATGTATGTACCCATTTTACTTAGCGGACGAAGGGAATAGATTTTAATTTTTTATTGTTTTCTTACTTGTTGTAGCGGCCAGGCCACTAGCTGAGCTGTGCGAACTTCGCTCCTCTATCTCTTACGGTTCAAAAGTTATAGCTAATTTTCCAACTAAATAAATTTCAACTTTTTGTTGTTTTTGGTTTTGCACATACACTGTGCAAATTGCAGCTAATTTTCAAAGTTTTTTTGTGTGGGACCCTCCTTTAGTTGTTAACTTTTTGTTATTTCCATTATTTATTTGTATTATATGTTCAATGAACATTTCAGCTCTCTAGCTCTTACCGTTTGGGAGAATGGACGCACAGACGGACATCAAAGTCTCAGTAAAGGGGTTCTGTTTTCACTCTGTGAGTACGGAACCATAAAAAGAAATAAAATTTTTAAATTAGGAACCTGTGGTTTGTGGAATACATCACGTTTTAAATATTATTATTTGGTGTTTACTTATAAGCTTATTATTCATGATAAAGGACCATAATCTGTTTTCTATAATCTTGTCTAGTATTTTAAAACAACACAAGCTAAAAGATATACGCCAATAAGATGTTGTTTCAACTTTGAATTAGGTTTTGGTGCCGTGGAACTATTAAGCAAGTCTTACTCATTTGTGAAGTAGTAGTTAATTAGGATATTGTCGTATGTCGTGTTGAAATCGTGCGTATGTCCGTCGAGCCCTGGGGTATTTCCTTACAGTTAATTGAGATAAATTCTCAATTTTATAAATTTAATATCTTTTTCTACCACCGATGCTTATTTTCTGGGAGTCATGTGTTGGAGTTGACGTGAAATGTGTAGTAATTTTCGTGCCGGAAATGACGAAGGAAGGGTATATCTTGAGGTATTACACAAAAACAAAAAAATTTCAGAATAATAAATCGATAAAAAATCTAAATTGTCGCATATATGGTACCTACTATACGTAAGTAAAACGAAAAAAAGATGAATTACATGCAAATCACCAACCAAGCGAAAGTTTGGTAAAAAAAAAACACTGTCTGTGGCCTAATACCTTCCCAAAACATTGAAAATCGTCTGAAGAAAATTCAGCTATTTTTATTTCTAGTTGTTTTTAACATTAATTTCACTACAATGTGATTAATTACATTAAATAGCAATAAATACATTAAAATCATAATCACATTTTAAACTCACAATCACATTTCATTATTTTTTATTTATTATTTTCTTTGTTCAATAAATAATAAAGCGCATATCGTTGGGCATATTTCGAAGTGATTTGATGTTGGAATCAAGATGTAAAGACTTAGAAATTGTAAAAAGTGAAAAACCCTGTGCCTTCTGTTGCTGGAAACAAGTTGAAATTAATACAATAGCGTCCGGTTTTGGCCACTTAGGACCTATCAGTAAAGCCATACAAAGGTGCTAAAATATCTTGTGTTTATTTATTGCGAATAAATAGTATAAATTCAAAACTAAATTCGCTGCACTAAAAGTATGTAGTATTTTTGTTGTATAAGCTTTTAACTGATTGCACCGTGTAACATTAAATCAAAATTAATGTAATCTTTCAAATGATTATATATATGTATATGTATATGTATATGTATATATATATATATATATATATATATATATATATATATATATATATATATATATATATATATATAAACAGAAAACCAAGTATGTATGTATGTCCGGTTTATCCATCGGTTCTAATAGCAATCTTTTGTTGGAATAAACGATTGTAATACCATCATATCTCTATTTTAATAGTACACATATGTATCTCTTTTTGCAATAAATTAATTGACATTTTATTCAAAACTCACTAATTTTAAATATAAAGTAGTTTTTCAATTCAGTTTACCTTCAGCTAATTTTGTTTATCAGATTAAATTTTGCAGATTAAAATTATAGTACACCGAAAAACTCGGATACGAAAAAGTCGATATCGGACTAAAGAACATATACATATATATTTCGTTAAGTTGAAAAGACAAATGTAAAATGCGTAATGGTATCTATTTAGAAAAAAACAAGAAACTTAAATTTATTTTAATTATCTTCAGAGGGCCTTATACATAACAAGAAAAGCGTTTGTTATCTGCTAAGTTTCTTGTGTGTGGATTTGCATAAAAGGAAAGAAAGCAGAAATTTAGTTGGACAAACGTTTTTTGGTATGAATAATGCCGTGAATTTAATTTTATTTAAAATATTAGCTTAAACAAATTTGCATTATTTTTTATATTAAATTAAGTATAAGTATAAGAAAGTGCTTTAATAATAGTTCCATGCATGTCGTAATAGAGTTTAAACTAATAAGCTATTTTTTTAAGTTTATATTTTAATGAATGCGTTCGTTATGATGGCATACAGTTTGGCCAGGGATTCTTTTTCGCAAAATAACGTACGACTATTGAACTAAAGTGAGCTCTTTTTGTTGCTAAATAATTATTAAAATGTGTATGGCGAAAATCAAGTTACTTCTTCCACAACCATTCATCCTTCATTTATTAAAAATACGGGTAATGCTTATTTACCAACAACAAAATAAAATAATTTAATTTAATACTTTAATAAACATTATTTTCATGTCGTTGTTTTCTGTTTCTTTTTGTTTTTTGTTATGTGTACAATTACAGGCTTTATCCCTTGGTATCTTCCGTTCTGACTATTTGGCTCACATGTCTGAAGACAATACTATTAAACAAGTTGAAATCAACACCATTGCCTCTAGTTTTGGTGGCATTTCCACACACATGTTGCCTCTCCAGAGGTACTTTCAAACATTTTATTCTTAGTTCACAATCTACAGTACTAAAAAACTTTATGTTGGACATCATTGATATTGTGCGAAAAAGAATTGGTTTAATTGCTTTATTTTTAATATTTTCTTCTTACGAATTACATTTTATGTACATATGGTTGTATTTATTTTTTGTTATGCATGGCTTTTATTTTAGAGTTATTTATATGTATGTATGTATGTATGTATGTAGAGTAAATATATATTTAATGTACTTCTACGTTATTTGCTCGAATAGAAAATTATATTTCGTATTTATAATATTTGCTTCTCATTTTACAGCTACGTATTGGGTGAGCTTGGCAAATCGCACAAAGTGAGGAATGTAAGTTTTCTATGATAGTGTAGTGGAATCCCCGATTTTAATTGTGTGTTTCATATAGATGCCGGAAAATAAAGCCTTGTCTGGCATTTGTGATGGCATTATTCGTGCCTGGGAGATCTATAATAATCCAGACGCTGTGATTATGTTTTTAATTGAGGACTTATCATATAATATTTGCGATCAGGTTAGTAGTTTTGTTTCAATTCATCGTAACAAAGCAAAAAGATTCAAGGTATAATTACCGATTTCGATATCGAAACAAATATAATATTATCTCGTTATCTCATTGAGATTTCATACTGATTTATAAAATTTGATATTAAGCGTAGTCAAATAAGCATCAAGTATCAGTTTTATTCGATAGTTCTTTCTTCTACAACGGACACGGTAATTGGGCTCCTTAGCTCTTTAAATAGAGTTAAACTTATTAATTAAATTTCACTCTTATTCGATAGTTTAATCCATAACGAAAGCGGTAATTAAACTTTTAAACTTTTTAAGTAGAGTTAAACTTATTAAATACAAGTTAATTGAAAAAAAAAGTCCAACCGAATTGACCAGTTGTTAGATTTTATTTTAAATCGATATTAATTTTAATTCCGTCAAGTGTTTTCATTTGATGATTTAGCTTATTATTATATTATAATAAAAAAATCAATATACAGTAAGTTGGACTGCTATAACACGTCAGGTATTGAAAATGATAAGGCAGTAGAGTAATATGATAATACAGTTAAAATCAACTATGTATGGCTGTCGCCTTTCTTGAGTTTGAGTTGATTAGAAAGTTTTGGTTGTTAGTTGGGCCACTAAAATGGAATTCGGTTGCTTTCGACAATAGAGCGATAAAAGAATGAATTTTCTTTAAAAAATGAGCACCTTCGTTTAACAAAATTTTTATTTTATCGACTCTGACGAACTACTTTTGTAACTCTCCAATTTTCAGAGATTCCATGAGTTTTACATACGTGAAAAATGCCCTCATATTAAAGTGCTGAGGCGTACCTTAACTCAAGTGCATAAATCCGGAAAACTGAGCCTGAACAAAGAGTTGATTGTGTAAGTTTTCCATGCTGTGCTCTCAAGTTGACTTAATGCACTTGACTGACTCACATCTGATTTCAGGGAAGATCAACAGGTTGCTGTTATATATTTTCGTGCCGGTTACGAACCTGGTCATTATCATACGCAAAGTGAATGGGATGCTCGTTACATGATGGAGTGCTCAACGGCCATTAAGTGCCCTTCCATACATTATCACTTGGCTGGTACCAAAAAAGTGCAGCAAGCTTTGGCAGAGCCTGAAATGTTGCAAAGATTCATCAATGATCCGGAAGAAATTAAAGCTGTAGGAAAAATATTTACCGGCCTTTATTCCCTCGAAGATAATGATGTTGGTAATGCAGCCTACGAAATGGCATTAAAAGACGCTCAACGATTTGTTTTAAAACCTCAGCGTGAAGGTGGCGGTAACAATGTTTATGGTTTAGATATTCCAGACGTTTTAAGGGTGAGTTGTGCTCTAAGAGTTCCTTTGTATAGTTGTTAATTAAGGAAACTTGTACAGAAAATGTCAAGAGTTGAACGTTCCGCCTGGATATTGATGGATCTTATACATCCACCTGTTTCAAAGGGATACATGATACGTCCGGGCGGAGCTATGCCGCCACCCATAGTGGATGTAGTATCCGAACTGGGTATTTTTGGTGTGATTATCGGAGATGTTGATAATATTATTTGCAATTACCAAGCCGGCCACATGTTGCGGACTAAAATATCTACTGCCAATGAGGGTGGAGTTGCTGCCGGCTTAGGTGCTCTAGATAGTCCATATTTAGTTGATTAGTTTGTTTTTTCTTAATTTTTTATGATTGATTGTAAAGCTTCTACTATTTGTATTGTATGGTATTAAGTGAACAATGCGTTGCAAAGCAATAAATCAATTTTTATAGGAATCTTAAATAAAATATATTTACTAACAAATTATATTCCTACAGAACAATTTACATTTAATATTTTTAAATTTAATATTGGTGTTTTTGGATTTGGTTTTTTCGATCCCTTTTTTATATTTTATATATTTATTTTCTTGAGCTGAAGGTCTTTTTTATTAGAATGTACTTTAGTCAATATTTCGCTCTCCTTTGGATACCTTCTTCAGGATAATAATAATGAAAAATTTTTCATTGGTTTTTTAAAAATCGAATCTAACAATAAACATATTTGAAAGAAAAATATTTTCCTTTTCTGTATTTCACATTTTAAAAATTTGAAAAGGAAAGTATTTTTCTTTCTTACACTTTTTTTCGTAACTCCTTCATTAATCTGGCCTTTGAATTTTGATTTCAAATTTCTCCTGATCATTTTTATAGTTCTCTTCCTTCTGGGAAATTTTTATTTAAATTTAACATTTGGTTCTCCTTCGGATAACTTCTTCATCTTCTTCCTGATGAAAGCTGTCTCAAGGAGAGCGAAATACCGACAGAATTATAAAAAACTAGCTCAAGAAAATACTAATATAAAATTAGATTTGTGCATAGAAACACTGCATTCAATATCCGGCGTTGTTACACAGGATATTGCACTAAATAAACTTTTTAAACTCGAATGCGTGCCACTATTTATACTCCAACTTAAGTTCCGGAAATTTCTAAGTCGAGCCCCATCTTCAATGCCCTAATGCCCGTAATAATGACGTACCCCATCAATAGATAAATTAATCTCGAAAGTTCTAAGACAGCAACCTTTCTGCTAAAGCTGTGACAGCACTTTCGAGATCCTTTAGACCAATCGATACACGGCCGTTATTTAAATTGCATGGTGGTGTTTTCCTTCGTTAACCACAGATGTTGCTTATGGCTGTACTAATCAATCACTTGTATTGGATTAATAGTAGTTACAAACAGTACAACTCAAGCTTCGTGAAATTCGAGAGCTCTATAAAAAGTCTAAGCAGTTACAAAGAATGTAAATGTCGAAAAAACACGAAAATTCGAAAAAATGCTACAACCGATATTATTGAAAAGCGATAATATCAGTACCTCAGATATCTAAAACCTTTATGCGAACAGTAGTTCTATAGCCATTTGGGTACACCAAAATAATTTGCCGGCTTTGAACAGCGGCTTTCAGGCAACAGCACTCGATTACTTATCTATCAGCCCAATCATGAATTATAATTCCGTGAGAGTTTTTTCTCTTTTCCCATTCCTCTTATTAAGTTGATAAATTCCTTAGGAAATTTTTTTTAACCTTCCCTGTTTTAGCCACATCGAAAGGGAAAAATTGTCGGCGGAGGAAAAAATAGGTATTTTTAGAAAGATATGTTTTTTGTTTTTACCTATAAAAGATTTCGATATTACCAACTTTTATTGTTTTTGTTTCTCAGGTAATTTATGATTGGAGGAATTTTTCTCGAGAAACGTATTTTCCTTAGGAATAAAATTCCTTGAGAATATTCATGATTGGGCTGTATATGTATATCCAAACTTGTCATCGTTTCCGAGTAAAACTTTATATACCTTGTAAAAGTCGCAGACCTACCGACTGTTTCAGTCCCTAGGTTTGCCGTCTCTCATAACTTTTGGGAGATAGCTTAGCCATTTGGTTTATCCACCTTTGTCAAACACTTAGCCTATTGAGTGGACGGACATTCGCAGAGGCGGATTTGCTATGCGACTTATCAAAAACTTAAAGAAGACTCTTAATATGATTTAATGTAGATTTATTAAAAATTTTAAATTAAAAACTAAATTAAGTAAATTAAATCAAAAATTTAACATACAGTATGAAACAAATAAAATTCAAAATATAACACCACTAAGAACTTGGACTGAACTACTACACCAAAAAACCCCTCGCAATCGTTAACCATGCATGTGTATGAGTATCTCCGATGCTTATTAGGACTCGGCCTGGGCATCAGGGCAAGCCATCTGATACAAGAATTGTATAAGTGTTCTTGTGGGACGACCAGTCATGCGGTCCTTGAGGAGATAGGGCACTGTGCCAAAGCGCGTCAGCATGCCAACGCCTCGTATATCTAAATGAGCCCAGTCAACACAAGGAACAAATTCCTGTAATATGAATTTTTGTTATAAATTAATTTTAGCAAGTGAATGATGGTGGGATTTAGTTCTTCACTTTCTTTTAACAACTTTTCGCTATTTAATAATTACGCTACACCCACAAAGATGATCGGTTGAAAAAATAAATCCGATTGTTACATCAATCGCTTTCCATCACACACCTGTGATTGGGTTAATAATAAAAAGCTTAACTTACGTGCAAAATCGCAGCTCCTAAGCAGCTTGAAGCCAGGCCAACGCCATTGTTGCTTATATCGTAACTGATGTTTTCTATTAAAAAAAAAAAAAAAAATACAATATTTAGATTGATTTGATTGATGAATGCATGCATAAAACGAATTGAAAATACTTGTAACAAGCTGTTTGTAGTAGTTCCATAGTGGGAAGCGCCACATCCGGTCACCCGTAAGAGAGCCAGCCTTTTGGAATTGCTTCCAAATGTAATGGGAGTTTGAAAATATTCCTGTAGCCCCACCACCCAAGCCACTTACAACACCGTCACCTAAAGTGGCAACATCAACCACCAAACGAGGTTTATAAGCCGTTTGAGCATATAGCAAAGGATCGGCCATTACCACAACACCGGCCTGGTTTGTGTCCTTTTAAATTAAAAAAAAAAAAAAAACTAAATACCTCAGACCAAATTTATGGCGTACATAAAATTTTACTTACTCGAATGGCTAGAGTGCGGCCATTAAGTAGAGTTACAACATCGCCAGGCTTACAAGCCATGCCTGAAGGCATATTTTCACACAAAGGAATAACGGCCGAGATGTTTATCGGCAATGAAAGAGCAGCAGCTGCACGTATAGCAGCCACACAAACAGCAGCACCGGCCATCGAACCACGATATTCATCCATGTTGTCACAGGGGCGCAAACAAAGGCCACCACTGAAATCAAAATATTTGCCTAAATCTAAAGCTGTCCAGAATACACATACGCACGTACCTATTAAAAGTCATTCCCTTGCCCAATAATAAAACGGGTTTGTCTTCTGGTGCTGTACCACAGTAGCTGATTTCTAGCAGTACGGGTGGCTCACACGATCCCTTAGCAATAGTGAGGAACGAATTTAAATGTTGCTGCTCAATCCATTCCATTGTGCGTATCTCAACAGTTACGCCACATGGACACAAAGCATCAACAGTGGCCTGGGCAAATGTTGTTGGCGTCATTTGGTTTGCGGGGGCATCACACAAACGACGTGCTAAATTTTGAGCTTCAGCCTTGAAAAGGCCTCTGGTCCAGGCATCCACATCTGGAGAATCGTACAACTCTAGCTTAGGTGCTAAAGTACGGTTCTTTTTTTGTTTGTTATCATTGTAACGCCAGACAGCCAGTGAGCTTCCTTCAGCGGCCTGTTCCGGATATTCCATAGAGTCGACCAAAACCTCTGAACATCCTTGCATTTGCAAAGTCCTTGCTCCCACACCAGCAGCTACACGTGCGTTTTCCTATTTTCAGTGACATGGAAAACTATTGAGTTAAAGTAGCCAGTAAAAGGGCCTATTATTCTATTGGATATATCCTTCATCCATCAGTCAATTCGAAGCTAGAATATTTAAGAGGAAAGGAAAAGGGGGGGAGGAATGCTGCCTGCTATCTCATTTTTCACAAGTTGAGAATACTTATTTTTGTTTTGTATTCAATTTTTGCAACAATAGTCCCAACATTTCCCATCTCTGGGATGCCGTCTTTGATAATCCCTTGCATAGCGTATATCTTAGTCGACATATCTTTGTCAGAGATAATTTTTTCTTGAATAACTAACTACTTATTTCTTCCCGCTTTCTCAAACGACCATAATAGTTTATTAATTTAATTGATGCATCACAAAATTAAATTCTGAATCCTGGATTTTTATTGTAGTGAAAACGATAATAATGTAGCGCAAACGGGCAATAACCGTTAAAAAAGGTTTAAAAGCTGGTTAAACCAACCAAGACCGAATCCGAACAAACCTGATAATGGTATATTTTTCATAAAGCTCTTTCTCAAACGACTATAGTCATTTGATTCATGAATCACAAAATTACAATAGGCGCTTTTCACGTTCTCGTCAACCATTTTATTTCTGAGCATTGGGTATTTATTGTAGCGAAAATGCCAATAAAGTAGTGAAAACTGGCCATTACCATTGAAGTGTCAAAAACAGACCGAACAGACCTAATAATGGTATATTTTTCAGTATACCAATGAGATACTTAAAAATGCTAAAATTTTTGAAGTTATGTACCATAAACATGTATTATCGGTTGTGTTCTATAACCCGAATTCACTTGAAAGTGAATTACTTACTTCAGTTCTGGTGTTCTGCTGTTCTGGGCGTCAGTTCTCATTCTGTGAAAAGATGAAAAGTTTTCTCATGTCTTTTTCGATTGGCTTAATAAATGGTTAGTGAAAGTAAAGCTAATCGAATTTTGTGGACGGGTGTACGTACATATGTATTTGGTATAATTTTGCACAAAAAAAAATTTTCATCTTTAGTTCGAAATGTTTTTTATTCAAATGTGCATTTGCTCATAAATATTTATGATTTTTTAACCGATCCAAGCATTTCTATATAAAAAAAAAAAACACTTTTTGGAAAAGTTTGGAGTTTTTAGGGACTCTTTTCAGTGTTTTCGACACTTGCATTTTTGCCGAAACGAGAACTTCGAATAGTCAAATATGTGCACATATGTATGTATGTGAATAAGAGTACACCAATTTTAGAATTTTGCTGACTTAAAAAATGTAAAGTTTTTAATACATGTCGAAACCTAGAACACACCTGCAGGCATATTTATATACATATATGTATGTAAGTATGTAAGTATATATGCAATTGCAACGATTACAAGTGCCGCTGTTGTATTTATACTAAGCATTAACTGCTTTTCTTACATTTACGTGCATATTTTTGTTTTTTTGAAGCTCAGAAGTAAAGAATTAAGAATACTTGCCATTCCTTCATCGATCATCTCCAGTTCGTTGAAACCAACTCCCTCTTGCCCCAATCCAATAACGGCCACGGAACGATATTCTTGATCAATGTTGTTAAAAACCTTTCCTTTGCCCAAATTACCCGTAATGTTACATCTTACACAAACACAATGTTAAATTTGTCTTTGTAGTTTTGCTCCATATAACTTACTCTTTAATTAACTCCGTTACTTTGCCTTGTACGCGGTCATCAAACTTTTCACCACTTGTAGTCAATTTTGGATCTTTATCACCCTCCTTTTGAAAAACTCCAATGACAAGTCCTTTCTATGATTTAGAGATTTAATGACATTTAATAATAGCTTATTATTTTCTATTAAGGCCAAAGTAAAGTTCCAAAAAAGCAAAAAATTTAGAGCTGTTTTCTGTCATTTCGCCGTTTTGTGTGATGCCAGCCAACTGCTCTAAACGTTTTGGTTATCTCAGAACACATTTATTTAAGTCATACCGTCACTCGCGGATCTTCGGTTGCATAGTTGCGTTTGCTAAATTTTGCAGTCCTTTTAAATCTTCTGAGACATCTGGTTAAAGATTTTGCAATTCGCAGTCCCAGCATTATTTTTATTTTGATTTAGGTATTGAATGAGAAAAAATTTGTGTTAATTAAAATTGAAAATGAAATAAAATTTTGACTGGTGCTATCGTTTATTCAAGGCCTATTGAATTATATTCATTTATATAAATTTCTTCAAGTGGGTTAGTAGTTTTTTTTTCGTTTATAAAAATATCAAGGTCTTTTTTGAAGCCTGACAAACAGAAACAGGCGATGTTGATCTTGAAAGTGAGCAATTAACAAAATGCAGCATAGTTCCAAATTCCTAATCAATATTTGTGTTCTTTGTACCAACTATAGAAACAACTTAGTTCTTAAAATATATGTATCTTCCAAGCGAAAATTCCTGGATTTCGGAAAACTAAATCCAATACCGGTATATCAGGAATTAAGAAAGTATGAGAAAAGAAAAAAAAGAAATGCGGTCGGGGGACCCCCGTTAGGAACGAAGTTCCTTAGTTTTTGTTTTTCATCTTTGAATGTAATACAAGGTGAAATCTGTATGTTTTATTTTGTGTTGTTTTTGAAATTTTTAAATTTTATGTTTCTTTAAATTTTTGGAACGTTTTCCAACTAATTATTATTTATTGGTTGGTGTCTCCGCTGACAGCAGCGGAGACACCGCCCATCATACACAATTGTTTGCCGACAGTACACCAATACATATAAACAGCTCACACGCTTTCGTGACGATTTCTACTAATTTCCACTACCAGCAAGCCGCGTTAAGGAACTTCGTTCCAAAAAATCTCTTGTGTATAATGCAAATATAAACTATACTTAAGTATACATCGATGTGTGATAACAAATAGAAAAATACTGCACCGATCTGGGTCTGGGTTTCATATTTTACGCGGAAAATGTTTGTTTACTAGGCGTCTCCATTAACCATGGGCCTGGTGGTATGCACATGATGTCGAACATCGCTCATAGCGAATGAACACTGCTCATGTTCATGTTTCGGCCATGCTCGAGCATATGAACAAACATCGATGTTCGCCTGAAATTAGGCATCATTTTCTGTTTGACCGTTTAGCTCTCATGAAAAATCCTACAGAAAAGAGATAAAAAAGGATTGAAAAATAAAAAATATAATTTTTCAGACTTAAAAATACAAAAATTGATTGGATATGTATTTATACATCAATACTGAAATAAACCAAAAATATGAACGATGTAAACACTTCAACAAATCAAAAAATTATGAATAGTTTGGACACACGCGCTATCCATGTACAAAAACATGGGAGAATTAATACCGTTGCTCTGCCGGCGTCATGTTCATGTCATGCTTAACTTGATAGCTGGTGGAGACGTGAAGTTGTGTAACCATAAAAACGTGGCTAATAATCAGGGCTCGAACTTTTATGCAAATTTTTGGTAAATGATAAATGTGCTGTGACTAATTATCTATCCGAATGATCGAATTTAAAGCATTTTGGCATCGATTTGTAGTTGCATATGTGTGCATATTTTGCTAATATTTCCATTTTTTAACATTCGCTCGATAACTTGCAAGAAATATTCTAGTCGGTAATTTAACGCATCGTTTGGAAGTGGCACACAACTTAGTTTTTTACTTTTGTCCGCCAAAAATCGCTAACAAATATCATGTGGTTAAAAATATTCCTTAAGGCTCCACAACGAGTTCTCATATTTAAGGAAACATTACTCAACATGCCACTTCCACCACAATCCGTAATTACTAAATGGGGAGCTTGCTTAGATGGCGCAATTATTTTAACGAAATAATAACGATTCTCATTGAATTGATTGAGGAAGATTACAACTAAAAACAAACAAAAACATGAAAACAGTTTTAAGTTTAAATTATACGAAAAATGAGTTGACCTTTTTATACACAAACTATAATTTTCTAAGTGAAACCATAACATCACTGTAGGTAGGGCTTCAACACGTTTAGTAAAGTATTAGAATGGTTTACGGTGTAAAAGGTCCAACTACAGAAAAAGTAAGAAAACGTTGTATAACGTCATAGAAAAAAATTTTGGCTACCATATTTTGAAGCAAATTTCCGAGACCCTTGGATCAGGTTCAAATAATTTAATAAGTGAACTTTCGCAAACAGAATTATGATTACTGAAATACGCTCCGTTAACTTCAGTAGATGCTGAAGGCAGTTTTTCGATGTACAATAGCTTTCTGCGTCCTATCAGGAGCAGTTTTACTTTTGATAATATACAAAAATAAGTATTTGTATACGTAAATAGCAGCCTACTATAATGCCGTTTTTGCCTACAGTAAGTGAACTATTTTTGGTATTGTTTTGCAAAGCTTAAGAGCTTTCTTAATTTCTTTTTTTTTCGTTTTGAGAAAAAGGTGCAAAATATATTTTTTTTAATAAAAAAATGTATTTATTTTTGTTTAGTTTTCAAATTCTATTATATGAACTGCTACGTTTATTTACGTTATTTTTGTTATAAATAAAAATGTCTGCTTTTCTTTCATAAGGTCAAATAAATCTAACAACTTTATAAACTAATAATAAAAATAAAAATAAATAAATATTTGTGTTTTGTTGCAAACATTTTTTATAAAAAAGATCTTAAGCCTTACACCGGTATTCATAAAAAATAAAACGTTGTTCAAATATATTTTAGAACAAATTTTATATGAAAAATTTGTTGTAAAATGTGTTTCAACAATGTTTTATTTTTTGTGAATACCGGTGCTAAAATTTAATTTAATATTAAAAAAAAAATAAAAAATTTAAAAATTATAGAAATTACTGTAGATATTTTTTAATAGGAAAAGTGCATATTTTTCATTTATTAGTGTATTTGTTAGGCGCTTAAATTATAATTTTTAGTTGCGTGAAAGACAAGAATATTTGAAAAATAAGAATATGAAATTAGTTGAAATGTGGCCATACAAACAACTCTAAAAGGAATTGACAAATGTTTCTTGCACAAAAATTCATCAATCAGTATGAACCATGATACAACTAACAAGGTAGCCTTTTCGCTACAATAAGAACAACTTCAATAAAAATAACATGCATTTTGTTTTTGTACAACTTATGCAAACTGTCAAAAAGACGCCACTTCTACATTTACAGAAGAGATGCACTGAGCTTATGCGGATTTGCTATCTCGTTTTGGCTGCCTTTCATCTCTGCAATCTCTTGACAACCTAAAGTAGTCAGTTGATTAACGGTTTAGCTGACGAGGCTACCTTGTTAATTGTATCATGGTATGAACCGAGAATTGTATAGAAATTGCGCTAGAATATATCGGTAACTTTAGTTGAGCAATTTTTAAGCTTGTGCAAAATTCAGAGAGGGGTGTGTGAAGGGGAAATATTTGTATATTGTTTAATATACAAATATGGCTAACATCTAGCATTACTTTTTATTCTCTGCTTCGGTTTGTAGGCACTTCTTCTGTAGCATAAGAATTTAAAAAAATAAGTTTGAAAATGTTAAATAAATGAAACAGAGAGGTACTTATTATGTGCACCAATTTAAATTTATAAGGGCATAATACTAATGATTATAAAATCGTTTTATTTCGATTAAAAGTGAAAACTATCACTTTTTAAATTTATTTGAAACCTCTTTTTTCGCATTTTTATTTAAAAAACTTGCAAAATAATTGCTTAACAAACTCTTCTCGCAGCATTTTTTGTAATTAGCGCTAGAATAGAAACTAATCGATATGTATGAGTGATGACACTTTTAGCACTAGGTGCTAAGAAAACAACTCTGTGTTTTGCAGCCAACAACATTTTTGGGAAATGTCAAAAATACAAAGAAAATGTCAGTTGATGAACGCATCATTGTATTTCTTTTTTTTTTGTTGTGAGGATAAAAATTTACGTCGACTTAAAAAAAACAAAGTGAAAAAATTAAATTCCGTAACTTTAGTGTCGGCAAAGACTATTAAACAGAAATATAATTGTACACAAGTAGTTTAATAGTAAAGGTAACGTAAAGAGGCCAGTAATAGTACACATATTCGCAATATAAAGTTGCAACAATAGCAGAAATATAGTACATAATTTGATATGCATTAGTCATAATATTTGTATGAACTTTATTTTTTTCTAAATGCATTTGGAAAGGGACAGAACAAAATTTTTATAGTAAATTATGATATACAATGAATATGAGTTTTGTGAATATTGCTACATGTTTAATTGTATTAAATTGATTCTCTAAAAGCGGAGTAAATACACTGGACAATGGCTTCGGGGACAACCCTACAAAAGGCTATCGATTTAGTAACTAAGGCCACCGAAGAAGATCGCAATAAGAATTATGCAGAGGCGTTACGTTTGTATGAGCATGGCGTAGAGTATTTTTTGCATGCAATTAAATGTATGTCTCTTAAAATAATTTAAAATTATAAATTATTATAATTCTTTTGTCTGCTTTATCGTAGATGAAGCGCAGGGAGAAAAAGCCAAGGACTCCATAAGAGCCAAATGCTTACAATATCTTGATCGTGCCGAAAAGCTCAAAGAGTATTTAAAGAAAGGCAAGAAGAAACCTGTCAAAGAAGGCGAATCCAGTTCGAAGTAGGTTTGATTATATACATATGTACATATGTAGGTGCATGGTAAAATATGTATAAATTTGTGAATTTATTTCAGAGATGATAAAGATAAAAAGAGTGATAGCGATTCTGATGGTGATGACCCAGAAAAGAAGAAATTACAAAGTAAACTTGAGGGTGCGATTGTTATCGAAAAGCCTAAAGTGAAATGGTCTGATGTAGCGGGCTTAGATGCTGCTAAAGAAGCCCTTAAAGAGGCAGTCATTTTGCCTATTAAATTCCCGCATCTCTTTACTGGTAAACGAATTCCCTGGAAAGGTATATTATTGTTTGGTCCACCCGGTACCGGTAAATCATACCTGGCCAAGGCTGTGGCCACCGAAGCAAACAATTCCACATTTTTTTCGGTGTCCAGTTCGGATCTTATGTCCAAATGGCTTGGTGAATCCGAGAAACTTGTTAAGAATCTCTTTGAGTTGGCCCGCCAACACAAGCCATCAATTATTTTTATCGATGAAATTGATTCCATGTGTTCGGCTCGTTCTGATAATGAAAACGACAGTGTGCGTCGCATCAAAACTGAGTTTTTAGTACAAATGCAGGGTGTCGGCAATGATACCGATGGCATTTTAGTTTTGGGAGCCACGAATATACCTTGGGTGTTGGACTCAGCAATTAGGCGTCGTTTTGAAAAACGTATCTATATACCTTTGCCGGAGCAACACGCCCGCTTAGTAATGTTCAAAATACATTTAGGCAACACGACGCACGTCCTAACTGAAGCTGATCTTAAAGAGCTAGCCGGCAAAACTGAGGGGTAAAATTTTAATTTTTTAATAAATCTATTATACTTCATTGTTATGCTTATGAAAATGAGCACAACAGTTATGTATTTCACTTATAGAAATGAACTTAATTCATTACTATTTTTAGTTACTCTGGTGCCGATATTTCAATTGTTGTTCGCGATGCCTTAATGGAACCTGTACGCAAAGTGCAAACTGCTACTCATTTTAAAGTAAGCCAATTTATTTACTCTTGTGTTGACGAATATCTTTAGTGAATTTTTTTAAACTTAAAGCGTGTTTCCGGTCCATCCCCTTCTAATAAAGATGAAATCGTGAATGATTTGTTAGTACCATGTTCTCCTGGTGACTCCGGAGCTTTCGAAATGTCCTGGATGGATGTGCCAGGCGATAAACTATTCGAGCCACCCGTGACAATGGTAATACAAAAGAAATCTATTTTAAATTATAATTTTATTAACCTAATTCTTTTGTCTCTTTTCCAAGCGTGATATGTTGAAGTCCTTGTCACGCACTAAGCCCACAGTGAATGCAGACGACTTAATTAAATTGCGTAAATTTACAGAAGACTTTGGTCAAGAAGGTTAAAACTGGTTTGGTATTTTTTTTTTTCAACAATCAACTGATACCATTTAAATAAATAAAAAATAAGTTGTAAGAGATTTTTTTTTATTTTAAAGATTTTTAGTTTTTATCGGCAATTTTTTTGCTCTGTTCATTAAACTCATTTTCTATGTTAAATTTTTTGTACCTAAAATTTGTTTTGCAGGACAGGAAAAGTTGAAAATATTTGCAACAGCTTAAATGAAACAAGAAAGATTTTTTGAGGCACTTAAACAAACATACATATTTTTGTACTTGCAAATGGAATTCAAAATTTGTTATAAAGCAGGCATTTAACTTCTTTTGGTTTTCGTTTAATTATATCAAACTTCAGATGCAGAAACGTTAACAAAATTTCGCACATAAATAAAATATACATATGTATGTATTTCAATTAGCAATCGATGTTTCAATAAGTTAAGAGAATTGTGTGATAACAAATGTTTTGATTTTTATGAGCGTGAGGTGAGTTATACAAAGTTAGTAGGAGCGAACTTAAACGGCAAAACAATGTCTGAAAACAAGGGTAAGTGAACAAGATTTTAAACAAAAACTTCATTATAGTACATATAAAAAAATATGTTTATAAAAATTATCTAAAGCATTTTTTATGTCAAAGAAATTCTAAAAATGTTTCATTTTAGCAAATGTATATCCACATTTGAAAGTTTTAGGCTTCATTGTTTTGATCATTGTTCTCTTCAATTTCTTCAGGTACATAAAGCATCGGTTGGATAATCTCATAGAATTGTATCATGTCCTGAAATGATCAAAAACAAACAACAATAATTACTCAAAATAGTCTAGAGGAAGAGTGAACGAAGAGCCTAGTCTGTAGCCACTCTTAATAAGTAATTTTTCAAAGCGATTCTTAAAATTCTACCGTTTTTTTTTTCATTAAAAATATGTAAAATTGGCTAGAATTTGTTTTGATTTGACATCCACGAGCACGATCTAATTTGTGTTTAGTAATTTTGTTGAATTATGAAAAATGTCTGCAACTTACTCTACATAGTTCCATATTTAACGAACATATCGCTTGTGATGTATCTGGGTGTCGTGAAATTTCATCCTTTGGTACCACACGCACTTGAGGATAACCATCTTCGCCATCTTCTATGGCGATGTTTCCATCTCGTGCTAAAAATGCCATTTGAAATGCGTTTTCTACCGTATTCATAAAATTGTAAGGGTCAATGATTAGTTTATAGAAAGGTATGGGTTGGCGATTATTTGCTCGAAACAAATCGTTAACTTGATTGAGTATAATATTGACTTTTTCAGCGCCGCGGTCATCGCGTTTCAATTGCTTAATTGTTTCAGGACGTTTTTCTTGTGATAATACAGCACGACGGCGTTGCTGTTTCTCTTTGACAATACGCTCCTTCGGTTCAACGTCTATGGCACCCAGCATACTTGATTTGGTGAAGGCAGGACATGCAACTCTCAAGGCAACTTCAGTTATTATGGCCCAATTTTCCGATTCGTTCTTTGATATCAACGCATTCTTAAAGGACATATAATAAAATAAAGGCATTCACAATATATAAATTATTTTGTTTACTTACCAATGCATTACTGTACATGCCATCATTAAATTCAGCGTTTGCTAACAGCAACTTTGACACGGATTCGTGGACACTTTTCATCAACTGAGCGTCCATAACAATTTCGCTGGTGTTTTCCACTTTTTCTGTTATTGGTGTTTCCTTATGAATGCGGTCGCAGTGCTGCACGATATTTTGAACGGCTCGACATGTCTCACTTGGCAGTTGTTGTCCAATACCCTGCTCTAAATTTCCAAGTTTTAGAATACGGTATTTAAAAATTTGTGCTTGCAGATGCATGCTACTTACGTAAATAATTGGTTTCATCCAGCAGTTGTTTATAACGTTCTTTACGGTCTCCATATTGTGTACTCATTTTAAGAGCAATATTTATATTTAATTAAAAGAAATTGAACTATTAACTTTTATAACAAACTGCTAAATAAAATAATGCGCCTTTATTGTTTTTGTTACAACTTACACTATAGTGCTGCCAGACGTTAGAAAAATGCTGTCATCTTTTCAGTCTGATAACTGTAGGAGGTGGGATATTAAATCGATAAGTTTGTGTATTTGTAAAGATATCGATAGCCAAATATGAACTAAATTGTTTATTTGCTGAAAAATACAACAAATATTTTTGAAAAAGGTTCATTTTTGGACCTGAATTAATAGATATCGATAGCATTATCAAGCTGCTTTGTTATTATTTTTTAAACAATTTTAGTATTCGATTATACCAATTTTCGGAAAAAAGCACTTTAATACGGGAAACGTCATAATTGAAGAAAAAAACAATAATATTAAGACAAATTCCGTATACATATGAAGCATGTAATAATTTTTAATGTGTTAAATGCAAGAAAAATTAAAATTTGCAATAGGACTCTATTCCCAACATATATTTCATTTTACTGTATTTTATTTTATTTTAATTTATTTTATTGTATTTTATTATATTTTATTTACTTTGTTTTACTCTGTTATAGTTTGATGTAAAAAAATTTATTTTACAGTATTTTGTTTTAAATTAAATTATTTTATTTCCATTCATTTTGTTTTAATTTTTTTGCTATATCTTTAAGTTTTATTTCATGTTATTTTATTTTGTTTAATTCTATGTTACATCAATTATTTTATTTTAATTTAATTTAATTAAATTTAATTTAACTTAATTTAGTTTAGTTTAATTTAATCTAATTTAATTTAATTAAATTTAGTTTAGTTTAATTTAATTTAACTTAATTTAATTTAATTTAAATTAATTTAATTTAATTTTAATTAATTTAATTTAATTTAATTGAATTTAATTTAATTTTACTGTAAATTTTTAATTTTGTTATTGAACTTCTGTGTTGTAATACATTTATATTAAATTACTTTTTCAGGCTTAAGTTCAACCCTTGGTTTGTCACTACTTTTAATTAATATCAATTAAGTAAAGAAAAGTAAAATTTAGTAGCTAGGTGGACAACCGGCTGTTTCTGGGTAGCAAACACCCTTCATCAGCACCCTATGAAATTTAGTTTAGTTTAATTTAATTTAATTTAATTTAACTTAATTTAATTTAATTTAATTTAAATTAATTTAATTTAATTTAATTTAATTTAATTTAATTGAATTGAATTTAATTTAATTTAATTTAATTTAACTTAATTTAATTTAATTTAATTGAATTGAATTTAATTTAATTTAATTTAGTTTAGTTTAATTTAATTTAATTTGCTTTAATTTAATTTTAATATTTAGTTATTTTGACCCCTTTTTTTTCTTATATTTTATATATTTCTTTAAAAAAAAAAAAAACCAATCAAAACATTTTTCATTACTATTGTCCTGAAGAAGCTATCCGAAGGAGAGCGAAATATTGACAAAAATAATTACTCTAATTCTAAAAGACGAAAAGCTCAAATAAATATATAAAATATAATTTAATTTAATTTTAACTTATTATGTATTATTTTATTTCTTTAATTTTCTTTTTGCTCTTTACTTTATATTACATTACTTCATTTCAATTCCTTCATTTTATTTCCTCTCATTTCATTTGATGTGATTTTAATAATTTTATTTTGTGTAATTATTTTATTTATTTACATTATTTTATTTAATTTCTCTTAAATATGTTTCAGTCATCACTGTACTTTTGCTGAAAAACTCAGCTCTAATACGTTCGCTGCACAATCACTCAGTTTTTGATTGAACTTAGTCGTGTGCAGAGCGTTAACGGCTGACAACAGTTAAAGGAAAGCAACAAGGTTTAAGCAAAAAAAAAAAAAAAGTAATAAAAACTGCATAAACGCTTGCTTTTGGAAAGTCAAACAAAAACATTTCGAAAAAAAAACTGTGCAAAAAGAGGAAAAATTTAAATAAAGTAAAAGTTCAAAAATATATTAAACTATTAAAATATGTAGCAATAAGTAAACAAATATTTTTCAGCAAATTGGAGCTATAAAATAAAAAAGTGTATCTACATATGTATATAGAGCGATATGAATGTTAAAGTACAGGTAATTTTTAATAATCTATAAAATCTCAGGAAAACCTTGATATTGGTTTTTATCTTCATTGGGTTAATTTAAATACTCCATTGGCTTTTTTGGTCTTAAATATTTCTTAAGATTTCTTAATAGCATTTTAGTTTATCAAAAGTTTGTTTATAAACAAACAAAAGCCTAGTTTTTTAAAGTTTGTTAAGCTCATTCTGAGCAAGGTGCTGTCTGCTGCTCATCTACATCTGTCTAAATACACGTACACATGTACGCATAAATAAATACATTTAAGGTTTGTTTGCTTGTGTTTTAATGAATTTTGTATCCTATTTTATTGTTTAGCCATTCATTGATATTTACTTCTTTTTAATGTCGTTTTGAAGGTAGTTTTCGTATCTTCAAAAAATTTTAATAGTCATTGTTATCACAATAAGCTCGTATTGTGCTCAAGTAAATACGTATATGCACACACACACACACACACACACATAGACGTGTAAATGTGGTTTGTTCATTTAACCAAACCATTAAAGCCAACCAAATCACACCAAATTTAAAAGCAGGTACTTAAACCTGTGAATACATGATAGATAATATAAGATTGATCTTACAGCAATCCCTATTATGGTAAGCTTTTGTTTATAGAAATTAATACTTCATTCTCTTTGTAGAAATTGCAGGCATACCCAGCAAAACATGAAGCTGCTACTCGCATGAGTTTGTAGCGAAATATGCTCGTATAGTGTGCTCACTAAATTTGTAAAATACGATTGATTTGGACATTATAAATTATAAATGGCATATCCGGCAAAAATTCGCTACAGCAGTTTGCTTTTATGAGAAAAGGCTGCGAAACTAAAAGTTTACTTTTTTACATTGCACAAGTTAAATATTCAAGTCTGGCGCTGCCTAATAACGCTTCTGGTACACATCATACTAGTAAACTGCACAAGTTTTCATTTTAAAATTATAGACGCCAAAACGAAACATGTACAGATAATGTGCTTATTTTATTGCTTGATATATTTAAAAAAACTTGTTACTTTATTAAATATATTAACTAGAATTGCTAAGGCATCAATATTCAATAAGTTTGTGTGACTTTAATGTGCCTCAAAAAAAAACTTTGAACATAATATTTTCTCTGCTTCAATAATTCCTTGCTGACTCTGGAAAACAGCCAAACACTACGCAAATGTTCTCAACAAACACTACGCAAGTTCATAAATTTCAAAACGACTGTAACCTTTACTCAGTTCACTGCGTAAAGGGCACAAACGACACCATACACTGCACAAATGCAGTGTATAGTAACAGACTTGTGTAATATATGGACGGTATTAGCGAAGTTTGTGCAGCTTTAACAATCAGTTGTTAATATAGTTTTGCAATTTTTTTATGTTGGACCAGTACTAAAGGAATGACCCCTACATATGCATTGCATTGTGGCAGAACTAAAAAATAGGAAGCAGAAAAATGGAGTAATGTGTAGACAGGGGAAATATAGAGTGTTTGTGGACGTTTGATAAACGAAACATTAGAACATAAGGCAGATTATTTGACTTTGCGTAAGTCAGAATTCGCTGCTGCTAATTTGTCTCCTTAGTGCCCAGAGTTTATACCTTCAATACTGTTCAGACAACAGTTAAAGCATTTTATGCAACATTGTAAAACTTCGAATATATAAAGGCAACATAGAGACGACAAAGAAAAAGAGCCACTACAAAACCTATTACGAATTTAGTTACTACAACCTTAATGGTCTTATTTATAAAAATATTTCATGTTTATTAAGTTGTCATTTGATAAATATCTATGCAATATTTGTTCGATAAGCGCTTAATAAACATAAAATATTCTTTCAAATAAGATAGTAAACAAACACGTGTTACACCTATTACTATTCCACAACTTATACAAGAAGTCACAAGAAAACACGTATGCACTAATCAAGTGTACACTAATTGGTGGAAAAAGTTCATAAAATTACCTGAAAAATTTCGTCTATGAAAATTTTGTTTACTATAAAATCTGTGAACAGAGCTGAATTTACCATCAATAACAGCTTGCAGACTACTGAATACCCACATTTTAAGGCCCGTACAGTCAGTTGTTATACTGTTTAATTCATTTGCCAAGAGGTGCTTTTAGCAATTTACTTGTAGTACAATATATTTTAGTCTTTTAAAGCTCTGAAAAAGTTGATTGAAAAATCTTCCAGCATGGCATGAAGCCAAACTGCAAATTTTTTGTCTTTGTTGTTATTATAACAAGCATGTTTTCTACAGACAACCAATTTGGTTTGTCCTCTACAAGCGCTCAGTTTTCGTGTTTTTTTTAAATTATATTTTTGTTTTTTCTTTTATGCCTTATGCTTGTTTATGTTTTAAGGCAAAGTTTTTCTTTTATCACTTTACTTTTACGCTGCGTTTGTATGAATTGATTGTAACGGCGGTCGTGGAATATTTTCTGTCTTCTCTTGGCCTCTTCACAAACTATTTTTAAGCTAAAGTAACAAAGAGGAGACAAAAACATAATACTAGGACAGTAATGCTTTTATTTTTTTCCAATTAATTTCTTTTAATTTCACTATTCGTGATAAAGTTTCAGTCTTAAGTCTTTCTATCTATTACATACTTGCTTAGCGGTCAAGTTTCGGTCTTAAGTCTTTTGATTGTTTTAAAGTTAACAAAATTAAAGTGAATAACAGTTGTACTGAGACGAGTGAATGTGACAAACATTTCTACTGATCTGAGCCGTTTTCAAGGTTACAATAAACCAAAATTTAGCTTTGTTCGTAAAAGATAACTTGAAGTTGAAATAAACAATATCCGCTTAATTACGTATGTAAATATGTATGCACAGACAAATGTAAAAGTACAAAGCAACGGAAAACCTTAAAAGAAAACTAGTGATTTTAGTCACAGCCACAGTCACATAGAACATTTCAAGTTTACTTTTCAAAAATCGCTCTCTAGTAACCTACAAACATATTTAAAGTCGGCATCAACATCTCGTATAACGAAGGAGGCTTGAAATTTATTTACACCTTTGCGTTATTGTCTGTTAAAGGGTATTTTTTTTGTAATTTAATTTGTAATAACTAGTTCACTTGAAAACCAGATCTATGTATTTTTGCCATTATGCACATATTTATAAATACCCTCACTTTGTTGCGAAAGATCCAAAGCTCCAATTCTAAATACGATACAGTAGATTATTCTTATATTATTCTTTAATAATAATATGTATGATTTGTGGCCCCAGTTAGTTTAAAGGAGTTGATAGTAAATTTTATATAATTATTAATTCAATACAGTGCATTGCTCTAGATTTACGCAGGTATTCATAAAAAATAAAATTGTGCTGAGATACAACATTCAACAGCATTGTATTTTTCGTGAATATCGGTGAACACACGTGATATGAGTGCCATGTAAAAGTTTTCTGTTTGTTAACAGAAAACTTCCACTAAAAAAATCTTCCTTTATCATTTTCTTTATACCACATTTAAAGAAATGATTGCACTACTTTTATGTTTGCATTTAAGCGTCACGTGTACAAGTTGTATTTATAACAATACCTTACAATATGCCTTGAAGAAAAGATGATATCTCTTACAAGCATACTTGGATTGTATTGTACTGACAAATAATGTATACAAGCGTATAATATACAAACGTTGTCTTTTTTTCTGGTGTGATATTTAAACAATAGTTTACCAGCTTCAGTTTGACTCGAAGTTAAATTTTGACCCAAATCTATTCTGGGTTCTTTAACGTTGTTGCAAGTTTTTTTTTTTACGAACAAAACAAAACAAAGCAATTCAGATTTATATTTCCGCTTACTTTTGATTTAATGATACAGAACTTTAACGCTGCCGTTTATACACACCACATAAAAACGAAAGAAAAAAAACAAAGTTATGGATGGTGATTCTGCTCTGATTTGATATGAGCCCGAAAACAAAAAGGTTTTTTTACTGAAACAATTTTAATTTCTAACTACAGTGTACGGGTTTTGTTGAAAAGAAAAGGTGGGGTTTGAATTTTTATGGACTGTGTGTACTTTGTCTCAAAAAAGTGTTTATAAGTGGTATAGAAAGCAGAGAAGATGTTGATGACGATTAGCGTTCTGAAGTTGCAATCATGTCTAAGAAAACAAAATTGGTTGATAGTTTTATCAGGCTTGAGTTTGATTTTACTTTATCGAAATTAAGAAAAATCGTTGAATCACTACCGGAGAAAACGCTGAGGATGCTGACATATCAATCGGCTCATTTTCTGGACTGTCTTGGACATAAAACATGTGTCAGCGAAGAGTGTTTCAGAATTGCAAAATTTTGATTGTGATGTTTTGGTAAAAAAATACCACCCTAATCATGCCTCAATTATCTCATTCACCAGATTTGACTAGCTGTGACCTTCTCCTACTTCACAGAACTAAAGAGACCAATGAAATAAAAGCATTTTGCCAAATTGGATGAGATAAAGTTAGAGTCTAACAATGAACTGATGGCTATACCATAGGATTGAAAGAAGCGCTAGAATAAGTGCATTATATTTGAGAGGGTTTACTATGATGGGGCTAAAATGGAAATATTGGTGAATAAATAATTACTCTTCAAGAAAATGGAAATTCACCTTTGCTTTTGAATAAACCTCGTATCTTAGATGGACTTTTGTACAGATAACTGCCATGACTGATATTAATTGCAGGGCATACATTTTTATCAACTTTCCTTGCCAAAGTGCTGCCATCCAGTTGGAATCCCATATCATCCAAGTCCATGTCCTCCGTTTCTGGTCATAACAAGTCCGTTATCATCTCATGACACCGAGCACCATTTACGGTAATCAATTCAGCCGACCGCAATTTCGAAGAAGCCCACAAATCAGACTGGAAGAGTATACACAGGAGTTTGTTAAAATTTGCACACATTTCTGCCAATTGTATACACATTTGTTCTTCTATGCAGACCAAAAAAAAAAAATAACTCATTAAGTGCATGAAATGCATTTTGGATTGAACACCCGTTTTCGTAAAAACCTTCAAGGCACCGTTCAATTCTATATGATTGAATTTGTCGCACATTTAAACGAATAAAGGTCAAATCAAGTTGGGGAAAAAAGTTGACGTTCAGATGTGATTCACAACTGACATTTTACTCTTTAATTAAATTCTTCAATTACGATTTTGCAGCAAAGGATTTATTCTTTCTTTCCTATTTTCAATTGTACTGTGTTCATATTGATCAACTTTTGTTGAAGATGAACTCTTGTGCTTGTGCTTGGAGAGGGGTGACAAGCGAAAGCTAATCGGCACCGAGCTGCTTGTAATAGGTAGCTGGTTTCAACTCATTTGAATCTGGGTGAGTTAAAATTTGAGTGAAAAATTGTATTGAGAGAATTTGCAAGCCAAAGAATAGGAAATTATTATTAAAACTGGCTGTTCTGTGTGGACATTGAAGCAACTTCAAAAGCGAATTGACAAAAGTTTCTTCAACCAAAGTTGATCTGTGCGAACTAGCAGTTACAGCTGTTCACGAAAAACACACCATTTTTCAACCAATTCCGAATAAAACCAATCTTTAATAAAAATTTATATTTTTTAATACAGTAACAACCGAACGTATGAACTAACAACTATCTCTCAATGTTGAGTTCTACTGGTTCCAATTAAACCGAATCATAACAGCAGGTTCATAACATAAAGGTAAAAACAAGCTATACCTGCCTTAAGAGAGTTGTAATTTAAGTACACTCCATATACATTTACGTAGACATGGAGAGAGGAGCAATCGAATAAACGTTGGACATTTCTTTAATATGTGTAATTTTACAGCAATTGCAGGTAAAAGTATAACAAGTAAAACATCGGGACCTTTTAGCACCCAAATGAGCCAGTTTCACAACCGGCAGCCTGCGAAGCATAACACAAAGTCCAGAACACTTTAAAGGATATTCACCTTACAATAAACGTTTCCCCTGCTTGGCAACACCTTTCTTTTTAATTTCTTGTCATGATCTGGCCATTAGTGTATGATCACAAATGCATGTTTTTAGTCAGCTCTTTCAGTCCATTAGGAAGTATAATTATTGATATTAAAATGTTGCAGGCATTTTAACACAAAACTAAACTGCATAAGTAATACAAGACAAACTCTTTTACCTCTTTAGTTTATGGAAAATCTTTTAACCAAATGAACTGCAAAAAATAACGGTTGTCATTTTTTCTATTACGATTACATAATATCTCTTACTACTGACACAATAGCCCAAACAGCAGACTAAATGGCTAAGTGTTTGTTTTTTCTTTTTAGCTTTCATTGCAATGTCTTACATAGTCACAAGAAGGTGGTCGTATGTCTAGTCTGACCGGCTGCCCGGCTGCCCGATTGTTTGTCTGCAACAATCTTTATTAACTTTTTGTTTGCCTCGAATCTCTCTTGGTCAAGTGCGTTGAAGTGTTGGATATTTATGTGGTGTTGGTTTCTATATAAATTTCATTTACTTTTTCTCTCCAAAGAAGAGATTTCTAAAGTTACATTCACTTTTATTGTGTCTTGAGTGCAAACGTTGGTGATTACATTAATTCCTCCAATTATATGTACGAGTTGGATGTATCAGACATAATATTTGAATCCGGTATAAAAGAGATAGAAAATAGACACTCATAAGTGTGCATGTGCAAGTGTGTAGTTTGTTTAGTGCAATGTCACACATTGAATTGAATAATTTATACGTATTTACGTAGCATTTATTTATCTTCTTGGAAGGCAAATATTTTTCTTGAAACTCTTTTTATTGGTATTGCGATGGTGCTAATCAGTTTTACTTTTACAATATTCAAATACATATTTGAAATTGTATTTGCGTGTGTGTGTGTGTATTTCTTAAAAATTTATGTGTTTCATGAAAAAGCCGATGATATTGATCTCATTTAAATGGTGTGAAAATCATAAAAACTCTTGCTTTTATTTAAAATTTGTTGCAGCTGTTTAAGTTTTGTTTTCATTTGATTATTTGATGGTAGTGGTAGATTTTAACTCCAAACCTTGTGTGCTTGAATGTGTTCATTTCATTCTAGAGAAAAACTGTTTTGCAAACATTTAAAAATCGGTGTCAATGCCGTCTAGAAAATCATTAAAAAGTCATTCGCATATATTACTAGAGTTGTAAGCGCATGATTCTAAGACCATTAAAATTTTTTTTCTAAACTATTTTGCTTGTCAAATTGTTTCAATGCAAAATTGTAGAAAACCAATCACTTTTGCAAACAGGTCGTTTAAATTAATTAAACAACACCTGTGATATCTTTTAAAATAGATTTCAACAATGAACTTAATTTATTATTCGCCATAAGAGCCAATTGAAATTTGTTACTTTAGGTCTAAAAAAATAGACCTTAATGCTTTCTGGCTTTTTTCAGCCGTCTATATGCCGCCGACATTTCGTTGCTGCTAAACAACTCCCCAGTAGACTTGAAAAATCGAAAATAGATTTCATAAAGTTGTTAGATTTATTTGACCTTATGAATTTAAAATGTCTGCTTTTCTTTGTTTATAGGCAGGCTCTAGGTCGGAGTTGTTTTAAATAAAACTCTTGTGTGTTAAGCAGACATTTAAACTAGATTTCTTTAATTTGACAATTTGCTATCGTGAGAATTTGGTTTTCGGTCTTGTTAAGACTATTTTCCGTTCCGGCAAGCGAAAAGCGAAGGAAATTTTTAATTGTTTTCTATTCTTGTAAGGAATACAAAATACACTGTCAGAATTAAGACATCAATATTACATTATTCTAATGAAAAAAGTGTCATTAATTTCATGTTAAATTTTATTAATAACTCCAATAAGTTTAAGCAAAAGATAAACAAATTAATATTAGTATTTTCTTGAACTAAAACATCTTTGCTATACAAAAATGAACTTAATTATTTATTTGCTATAAAAGCCAACTTAGGTTTTAACTCAGGTCTTATAATAGACTTTATTAATGTTTTCTGTCTTTTTCAATCGTCGACATTTCATTGATACTAATCAACTCATCAGAAGACTCGAAAAATCTTAAAATAATGTTTGAATCTCTTTTACGTATTCCCAAATTCTCATGAACAAAGTGAGATGGTAACTGGTTATATAGAAGTTCTTACGAAAAGTAAAAGTGTTGTAAGATGAAAAAATGATTTCTGTATTAAAGGTTTGTTAACAACATGTCTGATTTGTATTTTGTTCATGGAAATTTTGTAATATGCAGTTGAGTTTCAAACATTCTTTTAAGATTTCTTGAATCTACTAATGAGTAGATTAGCATCAACGAAATGCTGACGGCATTATAGTGTTGCATTGTTTGAAATTATCACTTTTGTCATTGCATTGATGCCAAAATATAACCCGTTTAGGACGGTTTTTATATCGCAAGTGTAAAAATCTATGCCTATAACTTGCTAATATCAAAAATAATACAGGATGGCCGGCAGAAAGGCATACTACTTTACTTTGCCGCTATATTAATAAGCATTAGACTTGCCAGTTCATGTGTAGCAGTTGTGAAGTAAGAAGATGGCAATTTGGTATCTGGCCAAATACAAGAGAACATCTGACAGTCTCCACTGATGGGTTTAATATTTCCGAAATACCCTTCACCGCATTTGGTTATTTATAATTCCTTGAGACGTTTCACTTTTGTTTCGTGCTGTCGTTAATAAACCGAAAAAGAAACTAAGCAAAATGAAAACAAAAAACCCTGGCGTTTTAAGCCAAATTAATATAGTTTTGTTTTTAAAGCAAATCTAACGATATGCTTCAGTTGTGAAAATTTTATTTTGAGTGGTCACAGCAGACAAAAATTCTAAAGTAAAAAAATGACCCACTTTTGAAATGCTTTCGCAAGAAATTATCTGTAATTATATTTATTCACAAATTATCGCAAGTAAATATAATGAAACTTAAATAATTCAATAATTTCATTAATTTTGTATTCAACATAAATGAAAGCTTATTTTTTAGAAACATACACACATATTTGCAAAACACAAAAGCTGCGGGTTGTGTGAATGAGTAAAAAGAAATATTATTTCAACAAAGTAGAAAAGAGCAAAAACGAAAAAAAATAATGAAATAAAATTGAATAAAAACAAAAGACTGAAGCCACAAGCACGCTACAAATTTATAATGCTTGACACATAAACAACGACGGCCAGCAACAACAAGAACCAAAGAAAAAACTAAGCCCGCAACTGGCAGCACCGAAATGCGGGGAAAACACAATACATATTTGTTTGTTGCTTTTGTTTCGTTGGGTTTCTTTTTGGTTCACTTTTGTCTCTCTCACCATGAACGACGTGATGAGGAATTTATAATTTGGATATTTTTCGAAGTCTTTAATTTTTTTTTTTTTTTGGCTTTGGATTGCTGCAATTCTAAATGTCATGAAATATTCAATTAATAGAATTCAATGTTGGCTGCCAAGCAGCGATCTTTACAATTTAAGACTCCAACGGTTTAACGCTTTTTGATTTTAGTTACAAAATTAATTAACTGGTATATAATTTACTCAAGTGCTTGTAAGTGTTTGCTATTGGGGCCTTAGATCTTATGCGCTTCAATACTTTTACAACATTTTAGAGCAACGTTTCAAATGAAAGACTGGAGGTTGTTGGAAAACAAAAACAAAAAATAAAAGTAGTTCAAACAAAATTAAGGAAGTTTTTGTTTTTAAAACTTTATACTTCCATGATTTTGAATTAAAAATACCAACGATTATATATGATAGTTAAAGAAAATTACTGGGAGTATATGAGTAAGTGTATGTGTATATGTATGTATATCTACATATTGTGGCGCTGTTGAAGTAGTTAAATTTTGAGATACATGCAATCATTTTGGTAGCTAAATAGTAAGCGAAGCTGTCACAAAATTTACTAATGTGTTTGTTTGCAAGTAAAAAAATTTAAAAACTATCTATTGCCTATTATTATACCATATATGTATAACGATATAGCCTTTTTAAGAAGAAGAAGAAGGAGCGTAAATGTTGTAAATAGCGTTTTCGCGCCAAAAGTCTAAAATGAAAATCCATGAGTTCAAAATCTTTAGAGGAACTAGACACCGGCATTCATTTTACAGTAAAATTCTTTTCATAGAGACTTTTTCCAGATTTTCAAAGGCCAAAAGTGACCAAAAAATGTGCAATAAATTCGTCACTCGTTTGAATGTGTGCTTGCGGTCGTGTTTGTTCGGCTACACGTACATGCGATCGGCATCAAAATCAAAATTTTGTTGATGTTATTATTAAAGCATATTTTTCCTCTCGTGTCCACTATTGCGCGACAGACAAAACCTCATTCGGTACACAAATGTGCGGAAGAAAACGCAAAAGCAATATGAATAATTTTTGCATATTTTTGTTTCTACACATGAAGTTTGTTTATACACTGCAAGAAATGCGACTTCAGTGATTTATGATTGAGTCAGTTCTACTACTGACGATTTCTGAATATACTATTTGCTATAAACATTTTAAATGTGTTTTTTTTTATTGAATATCTAGAATTGCCGTGCTTGTTTTTCATTACAAAATATTCGATAAAAGAGGTGTCTTCCTGCTGCATTGTAGATGCCTCTCTTCAGGGCAACTTAATTTTTAAAAGTGTACATTGAAGTGTGAACATGGAAAATGCATTCAGCCTAGAAAATCAAAATTCGTAATTTTTCTTGAAGCCTTCAAGACGAAAAAAAGTAATTTGGGATGAAAAAATATAATTTTAAGGCTTATTGAGAACTATCTTTGTACGAGACAAAACAGCTCAAGACAAAATTAACTCACCACCCGACGGCATAATAGAAACGAACGGTACAAAGTCACAAAAATTATTATCTTTGCCAAAGATAAAAAAGATTAAAACAAACAAACAAAAGATTAAAACAAACTTTTCTACCATAAGTGCAACATTTTCAATACTGTGTTTTTTGCAAAAATATGTAAATCAGCTGGACCTTCGTTCATTCCTTTTTCACAAACTCTTCTTTTGATCCTTATCTTGCTAATAACTAATAAAACTTATTCTTTAAGAAAAAGTGCGAAAAAATGCACATTTTGGTAAAAAAAAACCGGCATAACTTTGATTTTATTTCCTCAAAATTGAGAAAAATATTTTTGTGAAAAAATTGTAGGGCTCAACATTATTAAAGAATATGAGAAAAGTAAAGTTATGACCTGAGTTCGAAGCAATTCGGGTGCTGCTGATGAGTCTTCCAGTTTACTTCTCCGTTCTTCTGTAATAATCTTGGTCACTACAATTTTATCACAAAAATATCTTGCTCATTTTGGAGGAAGTAAGACAAAGCTAAAAAGTCCAATAAATAATTGCAAAACAAATATTTCTGGATCATGTTTTTCACAGAAACATTTATTATTTGCCTTCGTTTATTTGGCTACTTTTGCTTTATCTGAAATAAAATAAGGGTCTTATTCATAATAAATAAATATTTTAGGTTTATTAAACTCTCATTTGACAAATTTTCCATACAAATATGTCAAATAAGAGCCTTATAAGCCTGAAATAATTTTTATGAATTTGGGGGTATTTATCCAACGATTTTCATAAATAGTCGTTTATTTTATTTATTTTTGAGTAGTGTGCTTATCGTGTCACTAAAAATAAAAGAAATAAAACAAAAAAAAAAAAAAAAAATAAAAATACTCAACACGCGCCCATCTCCACCCTGTGTACATGTTTCCAAGCATAACATTTGTTATGTATGTCTTGTAATATATTTGTCTTTGTTTGTAAATTACTTTAGTTTCTTATTGTGAATTGTGTTTAAATTATTATTTATTTATTTAGGTTTCTTCCGTTTCAATCATAAATTTGGCTTTAAACAGTTATTGTTTTATTGCATTTATTTTACCAAATAGACAAGTATACATGTCTGCATGCATAAATAAACATACATACGTACAGAAGCTCTTCTAAATTCAGCGCATTGTTTAAATAAATAAAAATAAAAATACACAAATAAACAAAATATGCAGAAAATATCTGTTACTAGTGAGTACGTTATCGTAAACTGAACTGAACCGTTATAAGTGTGTCATATTTTATGACTGCCAAGACTGTTACATGTTCAAATAAGTATGTGTGATAATGTGCAAACAATGGCGGAGCTGTTGCATCTTCTCGCAAAAGGTTGTTGAACCGTTTTCGTTGTTGTTGTTATCGTTGAGAAGAGGCTTAATTAACTATTGACATAAAACTATATGCCTCTATTGTGGCCTCAAGTCAACTGACTGGATTTGAAAGTGCATAAAAATTAATATCAACACAGCAGACGTAACACTTGTTTTTGTTACACAGCACCAAAAGGAATAAATAACGGAATTCTGACAACAACACCAGGTGGATGAGTGAAAAGAAAAATTTTCTCGAGTTTGGCTGCTTTTGTAGCATATGGATGCATACAGAGTGAGTGTCCCAGAGTGAGTGTCCAAACGAAAACTTTTGACGGGTCAAGTGGTGACTGCTGCCAGAAAAATTATAAAAAAATCTTTGTCGCGTAGTTTAGCAGTTTATTTACGCACTATAATATTACAGTTATGTAAAAAGAGTGAATACAAAATAAAAGCTTTTTAATAAAAGGCTTTAATTTTCATAAGAAATTTTTATTAATTGTGGACAATATCATTGGTGCTTATTCGGGAAAACGTGCTAGTGAAGTGAGTCTCTACATGTAAATCAAGAACAAAATGTCAAGAGTACAAACAAATTGTTTTTATGTTTCGTACAGAATTTACCGTTTACTGGTGAAAGAGATACGCGTGGCCAACTACCTCGTTAATTTTATTCTTGCGATGTAGGGAAAACACAAACAATTCTTCATATTTTGTTTTTGTTTGCCAAGGAAAGTTTCACCTCTTCGGCGCCTTTTTCAGAATAGTCACCATTGTTTTCGAAAAATAATTAATAATAAAACTGTAATTTTCAGCAAAACGCAATAAAAGGAAAAGTGGTCATCGTCATTTATCGGTAATCGATTCTTTTTCAGAGAAAGAGTAACTTAACCGAACACCGAGCTTAATTTTCGTTGGCTGTGAAATAAGGTTTAACACGTAAAAGTGGGGAAGAAATCAGGCTTCAATTGGATATACAGCGTACAATCGTAGGTTTTAAATTTATATATGTATAGAGAGTTTTGTATTAGAAAATATTGTTTCAAGCATTTTAAATTATTAAATAGTTAAGCAAGGGTCTTGTCATTGATAAGTGTTTATTATGAGCAAAACCTTGGATATTTTGTGCTTATGAATCTTGAGTCTTATTCAATGTATATGAATTAAACCAATAGTAGGTATGTATGTATAATAGAATAAAACTATTAAAAAACCCACCCACAAAAACAGGCTATTATTTCTTTTTCGCATTTAATTAGATATCATAACACTTCCCAACGTATATTACTGCTTAACAGGATGAAATTTCTTAAAAGAGGCTTCAATTGGAAGCGCTTCGATTGCGTTTTCATAAAATAAGCTTTTTGTTTATAAATTGCTATCAACAAGCTGGTGTATTTTTTCACTTAAATTCGCCTTATTTCACTGTTTGACTAACGCACTTCAGACAGAGAGAATTATGAGTGACTTTAAGAAGTACTCATGCCTTTTAAGTAGTTGTATGTGAAAAGTTAACCATAAAATTGCATCTGCTCGTTTTAATGGCACTAAATCTTTATATCTTTTTTGCTGGGTTATATGAATATGAAATTGAAAAAGTTTGCATGCTATTGTTTGCAAGTGTTGATGACTGTGAGTGTTACTGATGATGCTTTTGATATGCTTATTGAAATTTCAAGAGTAGTTTAATCAAATTTAATCATACATTTCCGCACAAAAATCTTCATATGGTGCTTTAAAAAGAGATGTTATATTAAAAAAAACACACACACACAGATACACTAGTATTAAAGATTTAAGAGTGCAAAAATGAATTACCACTGATCTTCCTTCCCCTTCCTTCCCCTATATAACATCGACATATTTTGACGCAACTCAATTTTTAGGAAAACAACTCAAATGTGGTTTTAAAGCAAAAATTATTAATTAATAAATTAATTTTTGGCAATATTGAATATTTTAAAATACAAATCGCCGTAAAGAACGGACCACAGCTCACATGAAAACACTAACTTAGAGAGAAAATTCATGTTACTGTCAGGTGTGGAGCACAACTGTTCCTGTTTTCTCGGCCTCTTAGAGCGGTTTTACACTTTGGCAGTTGAAAGGCAGACAGTTTTTTGAATTCTCTTTTGGTCTGGCTGAAGCTTACATACTTCGCAAATTATAAACAGACAGAAATTCTGCATGCCGCCGACTACGACCCCATACCCTATAGCTTACAGTATTAAATTGACGATGGCATCAGAAAAGTGATGTCAAGTAACAACATGAAAGTTACAACAACAACGAAAATATATTCACAAATATTGCATACGGATAGTCGTGTGCTACATACTTTACCGCACCACTTCGACGCTTACAAACTTCGTCTGTCTGTCTTTCAATGTTCCAAGTGTAAAACCCCACCTAGCACGGCTGTTAAGATGTCTGTTTTGACAGCGCCGTCTTAGCAGAAAAACAATTTACTCTCTTGTGCTATTACGTGAAAATATTTCAATTATAATTTTATATCAAGAAAAGAGCAAATAGTTTTTATGCAAATAAATATGTGTACAAGATGTAAATTTTGTAAGCAAAAAAGTTTTGCTTATCATAAAGTCACAGAACTGAGCAAAAGGTGGACGGGGGTAATTCTTTGTTGATTGTTCTCTGTTGACTTGCTTAAATGTGCAGCGATACGGCAAAATTTTTTTCTGTATTAAAAATTAGTCTGGAGATTTTCGGAATCTCTCTATTTTCTCTAATATAATAGAAAATGAAATGAATGTTTGAACAGCTTTTCAAAACTTTTCGAGTATAGCTAAGTAGCATCAACGAAATGACTGCCGAAAAGCCAGACAGAATACAACGAAGGAGGTGTTTTAGAATCAAAATTCTAATTCTATTTGTTTTGTATTAATTCAGGTCCAAAAATTAACCTTTTCAAAAAATATTTGCTGTATTCTTCAGCTGTCTATATGCCGACGACATTTCGTTGGTGCTAATCAACTCATCAGTAGACTTGAAAAATTCTTAAAAGTTTGTTTGAAACTTAACTACTTATTCCATAAATCCCATGAACAGAATGAGAGTCAGAAATGTGCAAACAAACCTTTAACAGCAAAAATTTCTTTTTTCGTTTTGCAACACTTCTACTTTTCTTTGCAACCTTCTATACAACGAGTCACCATTGGTTACTACGATTTGTATTTTTGAAAGTATCAAAAAGTAAAAGTTTGAATTTTCAAATATGAACTTAATTATTTATTTGCTTTAAGAGCCAATTGAAATGTATTAATTCAGGTCCAAAAATGAACCTTTTCAAAAACTATTTGCTGTATTCTTCAGCTGTCTATATGCCGACGACATTTGAAGAATACAGCAAATATTTTTTGAAAAGGTTCATTTTTGGACCTGAATTAATACATTTCAATTGGCTCTCAAAGCAAATAATTAATTAAGTTCTATTTGTATTGTGTAAATAAAAATACAGACATTTTTAATAAATATGATATTTATTTTTCCTTTTGCAGCGTAAGACCTTGATTTTTTTTTATATACATATTTTTATTTTAACATCAAATTGATCCTCGATATTTCGCTACTATTTTGTTGACATCTTCAAGAGAATAACAATTTTCCACAATTCTTCCACAAGAAAATTAACAAAAAACATTTGTAGCATAAAAATTCAAATACAGTTTCATTTAAAAATATGAAGCTATTTATATTTATGTACTACAAATGTTCTGTAATTATTTAGTACGTACATATTTTTATTTAAATTCTGAAAAATATTAAAAAAAAAACGTTTACCCATTTTTATAATCATTGTCTTTGTATTCTTTCCTTACAGATTAAAATGAAGAATTTAAATCTTGAACACGTTTTAAAAAACAGTTAATTTTTGCTACACACTCTACACATTTTTTGGCCGAGTTCCCAAAAGAAAAGAAAAAAAAATAACAACAACAGCAAAACTTGGAAGGCAACGAACCAGATACAAGCATTTGTATATTAATTGCTATTTTGTATGAACTTTAAACGGCTGACGGAATATTTGTTGTTATCGGATGTTGCTGTTCAAAAGACAAGTGACACGATATGGATGAACGACTTTTGCCAAGTATTTCGTCAAAGTGACTTGTCTAAAATAAATTACAAATAATGAACAATTTTGTTTGCCATTAAGGAAATAATATTGAAAGCAACTTGCCGAAAAACTGCAAAAAGTTTTAATTAAATTTTGGAGTTTAGCAAAAGCTTAGCGGAGAAGAGTGAAAGCCCATAAAGTTTTCAGCAAAATAATAACAGTGGATTTGATTTACATGATCAATAATAATGTTTGTTGAAAAAGCCAAATAAAAGCCATCTACTTAAACATTACTTTACGCCTACGCAATGTTGTTGGTTTTAACTTAAAGTAAATAAAAAAAAAAAAACAGAGAAAGAGCACAATACACAGACATTTTAAGTAAACGTGAAAGTCTTCTCATTGGCAAGCAAGCGTGCGCATGCCTATTCGTGATTTTTTATGATTTGCTTTGATCAGTAGATATTAAATATTGTAACGGTAGAGACGTGAAAATATTGAAACAAGAAAGCTTTAATGCAGCCAAGAAAGAGATGCGTTTTTGTGAAAAGAAAAAATTATAAAGTGATTGAATAACCATGTGACAGTGTGGCAAAGAGCTTTATTTATAAATAATGCAAACAAAAATTACAAAAACAACAATATAAAATTAAAAAAAAGAAATATACATATGTATACATACTGAAGAATATATAGAACATTCGAAAAGGTTTTCTTGTGCAATATTTTTAAGAAAAAAAAAAAAAATATTTTAATTTGATCCAACTTTTTTTTTTCGCTGCAATCATAGTTTTATCCTACGGCCGAACACTTTAAAACAAAACAAAGACAAAATAATTACGTACATGTATATAAACATAAGATAATTAAATGAAATCAAACCAATTGTTTCACGATTAAAAATAACATTTTTTAATAAAACACGAAAATAAGCACGTTTACGGTTTCAAGTCATAATTATGTTATTTCATCTACACTTGGACAAAAGCCGAATTTGGGTCACCTTACTTCATTTCATCAAAAGCAACTTGATATTATGACAACCATCCCTGTTCTTGGGTCTTGAATTTCTTTTTAAAACTAAGTAAAAAAAGATTTTTCGGAATTCAAATGACTTTCGATCGAAATTGATTTCTGTGCGACAGGCATAAATATCCTACAAGTGAAATAACACTATTCAGTTTTATGCAAACTTTCACAATGAATAACCTTTCAGCGACATGTGAATAGTCCATGGGAAATCTACCATCTCCAATGCTTCATTGTGCATTTTTGAAAGCAGTGTTCAATATGCTGGCCTCTTCTTCAAAATAATTTGAGATAATTTATGCCAAGATCTTATTTTGTAGATTAACGAAAGTTAATTTATTTCAGTTTATGCTCTCATTTTTCTCCAGCTGTTAAATGTCAAAATGAATGCCAAAGAGAACCAGCAGCAATTTTATTCGTTATAGTATATTGCTCTTAAGCAAAAAATATTTGAAATGAAACCTCGATTTTAATGGAAATTATTCTTGTTTTGCATAATTCCATGTATTTTTTCTGTTTAATAGAAATATGTTATGAAATTATGCAACTTTTTTTCCCCGAGATTTTATATTTTATTAATATTTTCTGTTTGATTTTATTGATGATCATACAATTTACGACATGCAATAAGCGATTCGATGGCTCATTGGGTAGAGTATCAGCACAATAATCCCAACGTACAAGGTCGATTCCTGCCGAATTCTTTTGTTTTTATTTTTAATATTTTTTCGTCATTCCTAAAACCAAGTACTATATAGTTCAAAATATTTGTTACAAAACAAACTATACAAAAAAAAATTTTTTTTTTCTACTAAACATTTGGGAGTTCTTCCCACAAGCGGTAATTGGTTTTAAGATTTTAATGATAGGACCTGATTTATTTAAAAAAGTGAATGGTATTACGAAAAAAGTAATTGAATGCGCAATTTATATTTTTCTGAGCATACAACATAACTTTTTCATATTTTTTTAACACCCCACGTGCACATAAAAAATAAAACAAAAATCACCAAAAGTGTAAACCGATTTAAAACTCCATTTCATTAAGTATTATCAAACGCTTCGTAACATATTAAAACAAAATGCTATTTTTCATCTTTCTGATAGAAAACAAAATCAACGTTCAAGCCAGTGAAAGTGTGTACAAAGTTTGAAAGAAGAAAAAAAAGATATGTGCATAATTTCTTTAATGAGCATTTTCAAATGAAGAAGAAAATTAATTTTGTTTTGTTTTCACATGATTTTCCATGTTCACCTACCACAAGTCCATTCATCAATATTCCGTTTGCTGTTTGTTGGTGGTTTCAAAATAAAATTTCTTTTTAAATATTATTTCTCTTTAAACCACTTTTATTTGTGTCATACTCATATAAGACCAGACAGATTCCAAAAAAATAACATACAAAATACTCTCGCTTAACTGGCCTTAATCAGCGCGTTTTGAAAACAAAATGCTGCCAACTACAACATCTTTGCTGTCAATATTTTGTTTGCTGTCACTAGCATCATCGACAACAGTATCATCAACAGCCCGGCAAGAAACCAGTAAGTTTTGTATACATATTTTAATTTATTGCATTCAGAATTAAATATTTATTACATACTCAAAAAATCATTAACAAATTATGGGTGAAAATGGGTGATTTCAATGAGTAGTTGATTCAGGTTTAAAATATCTTAATTCTAAAATCCATTTATTTATTATTTGCCTACTGAAGTTTGGTACGAATCGAAACGAAACACTTCATACTCATTTATTTCGAATTTTGCCACAAGCAAATGAAAAAAAAAAAACCAAAACCAGTGAGAACAATTCGGCCTATTAATTTTTTATTGTTTTTGGAAATGAGAGTAAGTGAAATGTTATAAGTGAAATAACACAGTTAGAAGAACAATAAAGAGAACAAATTAATTTTTATTGAAAATTACTGCAATTACAAAAACTCACGCTTAGCGTAAAGGGTATCACTAAGAAAAGTTTGTCGCAATAGCAATCACACGTACAACGTTTTTATTTTGTTTTATTTGTCGCAAAAAAAAAAAACAAAACATAAGTGCCTAAAAAGTGAAAAGCATGTAAGCAAAACAATTTGCTATTATATCATCTCTTTGTAGTGACCTGGCCTTATAATCGTACAACTACGCAGTAAACAAATGTAAAAGAGTTTTGAAAAAACTTTATTTTCTGAAATCTAAAAAAAGCAATAAAATAAATATAATTTACTGTTGTTTCTGCTTTTTTCAGCCGTCTATGGGCAAACATTACGCCGACATTTTGTTGATGCTACTCGTATAGACGGCAGAGAAAGACAAAAACTAATTAATAAATTCTAATTAGATCTAGAATAATATATAAGTTCTGGTGAAAAAAATAAAAATACAATTACTTCTGGTCTGTCTTTTTCAGCCGGCTATATGCCGCCGATATTTCGTTGTTGTTAATCAACTCATCAATAGACTTGAAAATTTTTTTAAAAGAATGTTTGAAACTTAACTACTTATTCCATACTTTCCTATGAACAAAATGAGTATCAGAAATGTTCAAACAAACTTTTAACACAGTAAACATTTTTTTTTTCGTTTTGCAACTCTTTTTGTATAGAAGGTTGCAAAGAAAAGTATTGTTCCTTTCCTTTAACCTCATGTTCTTTAGGTAGTTGGTTATTTATTTCATGAAATAATAACCAATAATTGAAAGCTAAAATCTTACAAAAATATTATGTGGCTTAGAAATTCTTAAGACTTAACTAAAGTTATATACATACAGTTAACATTTTGAGCTTGACTACTTACTATATTCTTGATGCTAATTTTTCGACCTCTGTTGTTGAAGAAGATAGCCATTGAGGTATCGAAATATTGAACTAAACAAGCATTAAAAAAAAACAAGTGACCTCAAGTTCTAATTATTAATTTAAAATACTTGACTACTTACTTCTCTTATTTAGAAAATTTAAATTTTTTTTATATACTGATTTTTTTATATACTGATTTAATTTTTTTTATATATACTGAAATTTCCACAATCAAAATTTGTAGTACAAATTAACATCATTACTCTTTAAGTCATGCATTCCCATTTGGTGTGCCTCTTAGCATTAGATAAGGAGAAGATTGCGTGTATCGTAATGTTTGTCCAACTAAAGATCAAACAATAAAACTGAAGTCTAATAATAAATAAAATACACAAATAAAGACCAAAAATTCAACATTTGAATTGTATGTACAAGTACACATTAGGACCGTTCACTTTTAGGCAAAATGGGATCTGATATTTTACAAAAAATAAGAAAAGATATACAATTTGAAAACAATTTTTAACTCGTTAAGACCTCTAAATTTAAACTTTTCGACGTAAACAAATAAATTAAAAAAAAAAAAAAAAAACACATTCAAAAAACAAATATCGTAGGTTAATCTAACCACTATCAACTGTCAATTTAATGCAAACATAAATTTGTATTGCAACCATATTCACTATGCGACCACCAGTTTTCTTTTCCACTGCAATTAAAATGAATTTATTTATAATCAATTACAAATTATAACAAAATACTTACATTTTCCGCAAATTTTTTTAAGTTAGGTTAAAATTTGTTTTGTGTTTATTTTTTGAAATGTCATTTTGCTGGTGATGGTACAAAAGCAATCGATTTTCTGCAATTTTTTTTAGAGATGGCAAGAAAAAATCGAAAGATGTAAGATGGAATAAAATGAGAAAGGATCATCATTTGCTGATGGAGAAAGATATAGAATTTTCGCCCTGTATAGTTCTTATGAGAAGATGTAACATGTACGTCAGTATAAAAGGCTATAATATAGCTGAACTCTTTGCTCATACTATATTCTACTATTACATGATATTTGCACTCCAAAACTTAAACAATGCAAGAAAAATGTAGTATTATACGGGCTTAAATAGTAAAAGTACTATTAAATATGTAACAAAAAAAAAATTTAGTGGTCATATTATTATTATAAAGTTGTCTTCTTTAACTGTAACCGGAAAGCTCCTGCTCGGGGGTTAACTAGGCAGCTGAGCTTTTTGCTGCAACTTCTCTGCAAAATTGATTTTTTGAAATATTCTAGCACAGAAAAATTCAATGAAGTCTACAAAATGTTTGTTCTGCAGAAAAAATCTTTCTGTTCTTTATTTAATTAATTTTAAATCATAAACAATAATTTAGTAAATTGAACTTGAGCATGATTAAGAATTAGACAAAAATTTAAATCTATTAGAGTAATATATTATAGTTAAATCTATTGGACTGACTATTATATAAAAAAATTGCTTACTTTAAATTTATACGCAAGGGAAACATGGAATACAGTTTCTTTTAAATTCATATTTTTATATTTCTCATAAAATAAAAGCGAACGATCCGCCCAAAATTCAAACACCACCGCACCAAACATGAGTACTTAAATATTTCATAAACAAAAAAATAAAAACTAACTAATGATATGTGACATAATCGAATAAATACATACACGTGTGTGCTGTGCCATTAAATATGCATACTTTATTTAGCTTGTTTTTTTTTGTTTAAATGCGTATTTGAATTTCGCAATTGAGTAACTTTTTTTTTTATTGATTTTAATTAAAAAAAAAACATTGCAAACAAACGTTGGAAAGTGGGGAAAAATGGGAACAAACTCTTCGACGACTCATCATTGACAAAACGAAGAAAGTTTTGGGAGACAGTGAGAAAATTTGTTGCCAGATTCAGACATTATTATTTAAAGAATTGCAATTCGTAAATGCTTGAATTTAAAAAAATAAAAATATTCAACGTCTTGATCTTTGTTGTCATTAGATAAGTTTGTCTCCTTGGCTAGAATTGTAGCATTGGATAATTGACTACTTCCTAGACTATCATCATTTTAAAATAGTCATTTGTTTGCATTGAGAAGTAGTCCAGGCGTCAAAAAGTACCTGTTGCAAAGTTAATTTAATGCTCTGTATTTGACAGGCAGCAAATTGCGTTTGTTAGATTTTTTAAACTAAGAAAAAAATATAAAATAATAAAAGTCGAAAAACTAGCAACAAAAACATAAATTAACAAATAAATAAATAAATAATTATTTAACAGTTTTTTTATTTTATTATTACTTTTTTATTTTATTATTACTAATTCATTTTAATGTTGCGTTCGTATTTATCCCATTTTTTTTTTATGGCAGAAACACGAACTTCACAAAGTAACGTCAACCTTTTGTCACCTGAATCACTGTTGCAGCGAACATTTTCCAAAAACCCTGCAAATCACACAGACTATATTAGAGCTGTACGCGAGTCCATTAAAGAATATGAACTATATCGTACAAGAAATAAGCCCTCAAGGTACTATCGAATTTCGAGAATTAGAATGTAAAATAATTTTTCAAATGATTTGTAAATTTTAGGGTCAAACGTGCTGCCAAGCGCGTATGCTATGGTGAACTGGGTTGTTTTGAGGATTCCGGCCCTTTTGCCTATTTGGAAATGTTACCCTCTCCGCCGGAAGAAATCAACACCAAATTCTATTTTTACTCAACCAAAAATAGATCAGATCGACCACTAATGGAAATGCCTTTCGTCAATATGACAAAAGCTTTCAAAAATACCAAGAGTTACCTCAAGAAAAGGAGTGTAAATGAGACAGTGTCTGCGGATGTGACCACGGAGAATACACAAATTGCTAATACGCCTGCGAGGAAGACTGGATTTCGCAAAACTCCTATTACGCTAGACGATCTGCAGGGCTTCGATGAAATGTCTGTTAGAATTATTGTGCATGGATTTGGTTCAGCCTGCCCTCATGTATGGATATATGAAATGAAAACGGCTCTAATGGCAGTGGTGAGTGAGAGGAGGGAGGAAATAGGGTTTGATGGTTTTCAAAAATGTTGTTGTTGTAAAAATTTCATAATTTTAGGAAGACTGCATTGTGATTTGTGTGGACTGGGAAAATGGTGCCACTTTTCCCAATTATGTGCGTGCTGCCACCAATACACGTTTAGTGGGCAAACAATTGGCCATGTTGATAAAAAACCTGCAGGACCATAAAGGTCTCAATTTGACACGCACACATATTATAGGCTTTAGTTTGGGAGCTCATGTTTCGGGCTTTGCGGGAGCTGAGTTGCCAGGTTTATCACGTATTACCGGTTTGGATCCAGCGGGACCACTTTTCGAAGCTCAACATCCTAAAGTGCGTTTGGATAGTACCGACGCTGAATTTGTGGATGTTATACATTCGAATGGTGAAAATTTAATATTGGGCGGATTGGGCTCATGGCAGCCAATGGGCGATGTGGATTATTATCCTAATGGCGGCAGAGTGCAAAATGGCTGTTCAAACCTGTTTGTGGGCGCTGTAACAGATTTTATATGGTGTAGGTATTTGAAATTTGATTCTGTGTTTTAGCTTTAACACTTTTAACACGTTTACTGTTCAAAAAACAGCGGCCCAAACTGCCGAGGAAGAAGAAGGGCGTTCTTTGTGCAATCACAGGCGAGCTTATAAATTCTTTATTGATTCCGTGGCTCCACGATGTTTGTTTCCAGCATTTCCTTGTGGCAGTTATGATGATTTTTTGAAAGGCAAATGTTTTCCTTGTGCCCAAGATGATGAAGATTTAGCCGAAGGTGTTCCACGCTGTGGCAACATGGGCTATTATGCTGATCGCTCTTCCGGCAGAGGTCAATTGTATCTGGTTACTCGCGAAGAAGAGCCGTTTTGTGCCCATCAGTTTCAGTTGCAAATTTTCAACTCATTCAACGATTTGCCTTTAAGAACTATAGGACGCCTGGAAGCCATTTTGGAAGGAGAAGGTGGCCTCAATGAAACTTTCCGAATATCAGAGTAAGAATATTTTTAAACTCAGTGACGCTGTTTTCTGTAAGGAATTGTTATTCTTAACATATTATTAGCTCTGTTTCTTTACTCTACTTTGGGATCCCGTGGGATCCCAATTTGCACGAAAAGCGTTCCCGTACTTTAAAATTGGGTAAATGAGAGTATTTGTGAGAGAACATTATGCTTCTTCTTCTTCTTCTTGCACGAAACAGCCCGTACTTTTTCTACGGGCTAGTTTGGGCAAGTGGTTCAGCTGCCAGCTGTTTGAAAGAATAAACAATAACATAGCAGAAATAAATGTTTTGGGGAAACTAAAAGAAAAATTGGAAATTAGTGTGAAAAAAATATATTCTTATATATTTATATTTACGAATTCATTTATGTATGTATATGAATTTATGAATTCTGCTGTGTTCGTAAAAAGTTTTATGCATTTCAACCCTTTTAATTGTTTTGAGAAAACTTTTTTAACACAAACTAAATGAAATATATTAATATTTTTTTAAAATAAATTTAGCTGTCAGAACCCTAATATTTTCTTTTGGGGTAAAATATTTGTTTTTATTCGTCCCGTACTTTTGTGCATTTTTGCCTCTTATGGAGAGAAATTATAGTTTACTCTCATTTTACCGAACTTTGCCCAAAAAGTAAAGAAATAGAGCTAATATAGGTCTAAATATACCTCATTAATTGTTTTCTGTTTTTTCAGCTGTCTATATATGCAGCTGGCAACTTGTTGATGTCACTCAACTCGTCATTAGACTCGAAAGTGTTTAAAATAATGTTTAAAACTTTACTACTTATTCTGTTATTCACATGAATGCAATGAGAACCAAAAATGTTCAAACAAACCTGTAAATTAGAAAACTATTTTATCGTTTTCCTTTTTTACTTTTGTTCACTACGATTTGTATTTTTGTTAGTATCATTAAAAAATTATTTTGAATAACTTCCAGGATACTGACTAATTGAGTAGTATCAACAAAATGGCAGCGGCCTAGCGTCCGCTGAAAAAGACAGAAAACAACTGGAAAGTTATATTTAGACCTCGAATAATTCATGTCACTTGGCTCTTATAGTAAATAATGATTGAATTAGTTTTTGTAACTCCTAAATGAAATTAATTTCATATATCTAATGTGACAATGGTTTTGACGGCTTCGTATTTCTGTAGTAGAGTTTTGATTTTATTGCCCGGCCTGTTTTTAATAAAATTGATTAAAATTTTTTTGCCTTTGCAGAAAAGATGACTTTGAGTTTTTTGCGGGCGATATTGTGTCTAAGATCATAGTACCGCATCCGGCTTTGGGATTCTCCACGACTCTTAGTCTTAATTACAAGCCTTACAGTGGCTGGCTTTCGAAAGGTTTGCCGCACTGGGACATCGACAAGGTTGTACTCACCGATAGTTACGGTCGCAGTTATTCCCTGTGTAAGACCAATACAAAACTACCAAGTGGATCACCTGTGCGTTTCAAACTGCAGCCAGGAAATTGTGAACTAGATAATCAGGATGAATATGGGGCTTTTACCAGCAGACCAACGACTGAAGTACCCGATTCTACCGGTCAAGAGAGTGTCAATTTGCCCGAAGCGGATGCTATAGAAACCATAAAGAAACGCAAGAATTTCCTAAATTTGGGCACAAGTTTTAAGTTGGACAAAAATCAGTCATATTCGCTGGATGATGCAGGCGATTTACCCTGGCAGCCCATTTTAGAAGGTAATTCGCTGGACAAGGAGGCAGGTGAAACCAGTCGCAGTTTTTCATCTCAACCAGAGGAAATTTTCGAACCCATTTTAAATGATAAACGTTTGAGTGCAAATCGGGGTCGCAATTTCAACACTGAAATCGTAGAACCAGTTCTCAAAGCCACTACTCCGCGTGTTAAAAAAGGTAAAGAAATAATGCTGGGCGATGGTGAGGTTCCTGAAATGTCAGTTAGACCAGATGTTATGAAAATTAATGCTGTACCCAGAAGTGAAAAACCAAAATCTCCAACTGAAGAGCAAACCGTAACAGTTCAATTGTTTCCATTTCGCCTGGGAGAACTTTTGCAGAGAGCTGAACGTTATGCTCGTGAAACAATTTTGCCCCTAATATCTGTACAAGCGCCGAAGTTTTTCGGTTTCAATTTCAGTCCCGCCGAAGAAAACGTTAAAAGTGAAGTTAGAAAGCCGCGTTATATACCACGAGTGGAACAGCTTTCTTATACAGACAATAAGACTACTAAAAATCCCACTAAATCAAGTAGCAACAACAAAATGAAGTCAGATCAATCAAGGGAACAGAGAAATATTTTCCAATTGCTGAGGCCGACAACTTTGACCAGTGTTGCTCTCGAGAACAGCAAACAAAATGCGCCGGATACAAAAACCCCAATAGCTTACTACACCAATATCTTGCTGGCGGAATCACGAGCTCTGAGACCAGAGAATCCCGAATACGAACCAGAATTTATCGACTTGCCCACATTCAAACCGCCCAAGGCAAGATCAAGATCAGAGCGTTCTGTAAGAGATTTTAGGAAATTAATGGCGCCACTACCCTAATATTTCAGTCTGTAAATCTTTTTATCTAGCTTAAGTAAACAAATTAGTGATTAAAAATCTTTTAAAGCTTTTCATTATATACTGCTAAGCAGTTGCATAAACGAAAAGCCATCTGTAATGATATGTGATATTTAAGAAAATTATTGGCGATTTTTTTTTTTAATTTTTTTTGTTATTAATTTTATTTGCTATCAAAACGAGTTAAAGTCACGGAACAAACCAAGCTTTTCGGCATTTTCGAGCAAAGTGATGTGTTCGTTAGAAAATATACATATTTAATACATCAATTCTTTATTTATTTCCATATAAACGAAGTGTTTTTTTTTAGCAATGGCCTGATATAGATAGAAACGGCAACTTTGGGGTTTTTATTACTTTACTACGGAAGAAAATGCAAAAGAATATTTGTAGAGAGAAAAAAGAATAATGCAGTTTTAGTAATGAACTCGTTTTCTTTTTCTTTATCAAGTTATTGAGAGCTGCACTATCGAAAGAAGTTTAAAACCAAATTTTGGAAAACATCTACATATATGAAGTCAGGGTCTTATATTAAATATTTGAGGTTCAATTTGTAGAAAATATTTTATATTTATAAAGTTCTAATTTGACAAAAATCTCTACAATATTTGTCAAATAAATGTTGAACCATTATGATTTATTTTTTTATAATTAAATTTATTGATTTGCTATTCTACAATTATCTGCCAGTTTATCGATATCGAACCAATGCGGACGCTCGTGTAAAACCAATTTGAAAATTTCGTTTGAATATGTTTATTGTATTTTTTTTTTACTCTACACTGCTGTATCGGAGGCGAAATTGCGTTCAATAAAAAATTCGTTGAGCAACGAAATTTTCGACAGTTCTACCCACTCATAATAACAATTTTACCCATTCGTTGAACGATCTGCGATGCTCAGTGAGTATCGAATGTTGTTCATAATAAGCGTCTTATTGGCGATTGTCGAATTTTTTTTTCAGATATTTTATAAATAATAAAAAAGCATGTTTTGTTCTGCTCGTTCCTCGTTAATTAACACATGTAAACAATATTGCTGCGTTCAAAGCTCAATGTTGGAAATAATTGTCTTGACTTGTTTTTGTTTATTATTTGGGTTTCCTTAAAATATAAGTTCAAATAAATTGTTTACTTAACATAAGTATTTATTTACGATAATTGATATTCTGTACATACGATAAATTAGCTTGATTTGTAATTTGTAAATTGTTTAAAAATAAATTTTAGAATAAAATCGTTTTTATATAGAAAACTTTACTATATCAATAAAAACTTTTCGATTTTTTACTTCCTCAAAATTGAGAAGGATTTATTTTGTGATAAAATTGGACTGATCAAAATTTTTAAAGCAGGCCAGAAAAGTAGAGTTAAAGACTTACTGGCTGGGGTACATATCACGACCACCATGTCGCTCATGTTGGTGAGAGTGTATAAAGTATATTCCAATCAACATAAAAACACAGTGATGAAATAGAAAGTTGACCCTGCAAGAAATAGCTGATGGAAACCAACACATTAACAACTTAATTACCAACACATGCAAAGCAATTTTATAGCTTTCAGCGTTGCCATTACAATTAATTTTTTAGTATTTTGACTTTTCCTTATTAATTTGGTGATTTCATTTGGAACTACGTTTATGCATTAATGTTTTTATAGGTTCGTTTGTCCATTTTTTTTTAATATAGTTTATTATATTCTCTTTGAATTGTTTTTTGAAAATTTTCGAAAAATTCTTTGTTTATTTATCAATACAGAAATTAATAGCATTACATGTAATTTTGTGGGCATTTTGCAGAAAAGATTTCGAATGATCACTTTGCTGAGGTGGTAACACTGGTTCAAAAAAGAAATCACACGTACACGAATGTTTACATCAGTTTTTTCATTTTGCCCTTAAGAAAATGATAGAAACGCTGATGTATGAACCCATCAGCAGTGTCGGTCATATGATGCATCAAATGACCGACACTATTCTTGCAGGGGATCAATATGATTAAATGTAGACTGTTAGTAACGAAGAGCCTCAGGTGGTGGGAAGCAGGAGCTGATCCTTAAAACCAGTATACAATTAGTCATGGCCTAAGTTCGAAGCAAATTTGGGTGCTAATGAACGATGTGGTAGTCTTGAAATAGCCATGGTATGTAACCCAGCCACTAAGTCTTCAACTTTACTTTTCTTGTCCTCTTTAAAGATGTTGATCACTTCCATTTTATCACAAACAGTATCTTTAGCAAGTAATATATGTATGTGCAAAGATTTTGATCTCTTCAGAGCAAAATCCATTGAAGTTGACTAGATTAGGTTGGTTGCAGCGATATGTTTGTCAAAGTCCACTGCAGTACCGATAAAACAGTGTGACACACGTCACACTGCAACAATGTTCCACACAGTCTATATAACTGTACACCCACCCTACAGTCACCGTTGAGCTTCTTTGCTCTCTCCCGTACTCGGCCCTTTTCAAAAGTGTTGCTGGTTTTGGAAAAACGTTCCTTTACGCATCAGACGTGTATGTTTTTTTTTGCAGTAAATGTAAGAATTTACTTTTATGATGTTTACGCAGAGTTTTCAATTTTGAAATTGTTAAGTAATGCCGCATTTGCACACAAAACTTTTTAGAACACCTTTTGCTTTCCAAATAAAGAAAAGTAAATAAACACTCCGCATTTTTTTAAAATTGTTTATTTTTTATTTATTTTTAGACTTCTTATGCCAAATATTTATCATAATGTATTTTTTACCATTTAAAGTTCAATATGTATAATTAAATTACTTGTTGTTATTTCTTCACTTTCATTTTATTCTAGATAATTATACGTTACACTTTCTTTTGTATGGTTTCTAAATTTGTTAAATAGATTTTAATGTTCTGCTTGTTTATATTTATATGAATTTGAATATTATTATTAAACCATCAATATATGTACATATATATATCGTTGAACTTAAAAAGTTAACTAAATATATATGTATGTATGTGTTAGGATGTGTCTGGTAACATTTCAAGTATGAGCGTATTATGAGCGTATTTTTTTAGTAGCTTAGAAATGTGTCAGTGAGACTTTTTGAACTTTAGATAAAAAATAAAAAATCCTATTTAAAGAAATAATAACCAGATCCCGGTCTACAAACACAAGTTTGGTTGTCGTAATTCTCTTGAAGCCAATTTTGCGAATCGCATTTGTGTCCCCACAATCGCTGCAGCAAAAATATTAAATAAGTCTGATGCAAATTCAGTTTGGAATGAATCAATTTTAAAACAAAATGGCAGCTTAAAAACATAATGATTTTGCATTCAATCTCTTTTTAAGTCCAAACTGAAAAAATATGAAATAATTTGGATGAAAAACAAATCCAAAGTAGAAAATTCAAGTTGATATTGAAAATGGTTTAAAAATGTATCTAATATGATATTGCGATAAAATAAATTGCTGATAAAAACCCATAATTGGGAAAATAGAATTTGATATTGACGCAATGGCGGGGGCCATTGGTGTTGTAATTCACAATGCAGTGCCAGAGTTAGACTGAAAAACTATACTGCCAAGTAAACTACTAATGTAAATGTAACTACTAATATCAATTAACTGCTCATGTAAATTGATTCTATGATTTGAAAATGATGTCGAAAACATGTAACAAAAACTAAATTTTGGGTAACACTGTCAATAGTAACTCTACTATTGAATATGTGGCAGCACAATTTCAACCATAGAGTTTTTTTTAGATCTCATGTTGAGAGCGGTTTAGACGGCAAGATTTTACGTACAACATACTGAATTTTTTTAATCAAGAGAACGGATGATATCAACTAAGCTCATTGTGCAATGAAGCGAAGAGAAGTTGAGAGAAATTCATTGAGAATTTTCGAAACACCATCACACACCTTGAGAGATGAGGGGTACGTTTTTATTCATTCCTTTTACTTTGTTTTTTCTTACACCCGATTCACATTGATTAAAGTCTGTTGATCAAATTTTTGGTGAATACATTTTTGTCAATTCTGTCGAAAATAATTAAGCGAAGTTCGAATTTCATATGAATGTGGAAACGAATAACAGCTTTGCAAAATATTTTATAGTTTTTGGTAACCTTTTTTCTTAATATAAATTCTCAGTTTAAGCTGGGATTTCTTATTATCAATCACCTTGTTTTTTTTCCAATGTTAAATTGCCTTTTTGTTAATTGGAGCTTAAAAGTTGCAGTTTATTTTTTAGTTTTTCTTAATACAAAATCGAGAATTGCTGAAACCAAAACTCTATTTGTAGACGGGAACTTAAAACTGTACAAAATTGTTTAGAAAGTGAGTTTTTTTTTTTTTTTACAAAACTTGGTTATTAAATTTAGCATACAACGAAAATATATTTATGGGTAAAATATTGGCTTCATGATTAATAAAATAAAAAAATAAAGTATCCCAATTTCTAAAACATATTAAGCAATTTCGCACTCATTATTGTAAATAAAAAAAAATAGTTACACCTGTGTGTGTGTGTGTTTGTAACGCCAGCGTCACAGCTTATAATTATTAAATTTTACTTTATCTATACTCCTATATGTATTGTATTATATTATATTTGTGTATGTATATGTTATGTCTGCATTTTCTTTTCTCAGCATGTGAAATTGTGTCGTAACTTCTAGCCAATGTTCAATGCGTGCGTGCGCCAAAATGATGGGGTAGTTTATAGTCTAAAAAGAGTCATTAGATATTTTTTTTGATCTCAATAAAAAAAATTAAAATTTATTTGAAATTTTTTATGGAATGTTCGAATTAAAATTCACTGGAAGTTCATTTTAATTTTATTCAGCTTTTTCGAGGTCTCTTTGCGTTTCATAACAAGGCATGCAAATAATTTTTGGTGGATGGATCATTTTTTCAACAGAAATTTATAAAAAAAGAAACGGATTAAGGACATTAAATAACAAACGACAGAAAACGTATAGAGCCTTTGAAAAACACCAAACGTAGTTTGACGATTTTGATGACCAAACTTTTTATGGCTCATCGAAAGAGAATGCATTTTTTAAAATGGTGTTTGAAAAGATATTCACTGGTATTCATAAAAAATAAAACATTATTGAAATACATTTAGAACCAATTTTTCATATCAAATTTGTTCTAAAATGTATTTAAGCAACATTTTATTTTTTATTGTCTGTAAAATATATTGTATGGGGCTGGTGACAGGACACTAAAAGCTAAACATCCATTTGCAAAAATTTAGTGATTCCTGCAGACTCTGTAATGAGCAGAAGGGAACGGTGCAATATATCCTCTGCGAATGCCCCGCTACGTATAGATGCAGAAGCATATACCCAGATGCTGGCTTATTAGAACCCAAGGATTCTGCTAAAATCAAACCTACCGCCATAAGCAGATTTGTCAATTGTCTGGGTCTCAGTCTCCAGGCTGAAAGTACTGCAGAAAATAATTTCTTGGTCGTGGTGCATAATTGACCCCAATTGTTGCTAATAATACTAACAATTAGAGTGCCTCAGTATAGTTAATTATTTTGTCAAGCTTGAGGAAGATTGTTTTGTGACAAAATTATGGCGATCAAGTTTCTCTTTAAAGAAAATAAGAAAAGTATAGTTGAAGAATGATTGGCTGGGGTACATACTATTGCTGTTTCATGTCCACCACGACACTCAGCAGCACCTACATTGCTTCGAACACAGCTAATATCTAATTGTATGCTGTGTTCAAGCAGCAGCGCTTAGCTGTACTACTACCTGAGCTCTTCATTACTGACTGTCTATGTGTGTGTTTTTCTGTTGATTGGTACCAAAATATGTTCAGATTCAGAACTGAGAGTTGTTCACATTTAACGCAGCCACAAATTTGTTTGATAGTTTTAGTGAAAAACTATGCCTAGTTGCAAGTTATTCTAAGAAATGTGAAAAAATTAAGAAAAAATGACTCATGAAGAAGCAAGATATTTTACACATAATTTGTGTGGTAGAACCTGGGCTGTATTTCTATACCACAAAGATTGAATGACACCTGTTTTGGGGGAACCTCTTGGTTTTCAAAATCGCCAGGCTGAGTGCAGACTCCTCAAAGGGCAGTAACATTGCAGACAACATCACATCGCTATGAAAACTACATTGCGGCAAAATAATTATGTTGCAGCTGCTGAAACATTTGCTGCAAACTGAATTTCATTTTCATTAAAATAATTAATAAGTTCTATTACCTTATCATTTGGCAGCGCACATTATTCAATAATACTGGTTCATTAGCCTGTGGACATTTTAGATTGTTCTTATATCTTGTTATGATGCAATTTTACATTAATAATATTTATATCAAAGAAATATCCAGTGTCTAATTTATTTACACAGTTTAGTAAGAATTTTGCATATTTTCTTTTTCATTTCTATAATTTGCTACACAAAGTTTTATACCTTTGCACGAGTATTTTAATACTTATTTGTAATTCACTGTATTTAAAACGCTTTTTTATGTTCTTGTTTTGAACTTATTAAACTATTAGTAGATGTTTATATCAACCTTTTTTTTTAATTTTAATGTATGTCTGTATGTGTTATTTAAAGTGAAATGTGTTTTAGTTTCAAGAGTTTAGTCGTTTTTTTTTGGCAATTTAGCTTTTTTTTTTTTTGATTTATTTACAAAGTGTCGCAGCTTTTGCAATTTGTAAGACTATAATTTTTTTTATCCCTATTGACACAAACCAACATCGATACGTTTATTTGGACATCTATTTTAGGTATACTCAAAAAATTGCTTATAAGTTGCCTCTTAATGTAAAGAAAGAAAGAAAAAAAAAAAAAAGAATGCGCAACAGAAGAAAATCGTAATATCTCTTTCTTTTAAAGACTATGGAAAATACTGAAAATTTTATTCATTCTAAATCCATGTATTAAAACAGTAAAGGAGAAAATTTTGCCCATTAACTAGTGGCTTGTATTAGAAGTCATTAAGAAAAAAAAAAACAGAAATTAAATAAATGCTCCAAGATCCTACAAGAAATGCATAACCGAAACTAATAGAGACAAACATTTTTACTAATACTGTCGCAAGTACGTCGAAATGTCAATATGTCAATTCTATTTCTTCTATTTCCATCTTCGTCCTTTCATCGAAGTCCAATATATCATTGAGAAAGTGTATGAGAATATCTTTATTTTTCTCAGTGCCAAATATTCTCTTGAGCGCGAAATTGTTTTTTGGATCGAGAAATTTCGAAAAGGCCATCATTAAATGCAATTAAGAGACGAATAATTATACACAATTTTTCGCCATTATTGATAGAAATATCGTCTGATAAATGTCATTTATGACATTTATTTATGCAAAAAATGTTGTGCCTGATTTAAACACTGTGGGTCGTGAGAAGAAAATCAGTAATTTTTATCAATTACAAAGAAATAATGAGCAACACTTTTCTAGAACAATGCAGCAAAAAGTATGTATAACGTGAAGATGAGTGAGCGGTGTTTTAGTAGAAATAAATTGTGGTGTAAAATATTTCTCACAAATTCCAACTTTTTTTGAGTGCAGATGTTACAATAACAAAACAGCTTAGAATTCGAAAAAGTGGTACGAATTGGGGCGGGTATCTTTTTTTAACTTCTATTAAACATACGTATGTATATTAAATGTACATAAGTGAAGTTATCGGAAATATATCGTATATAAGTTTGTCAGCACTGACTGTACAGGCATAAATATGTACTAGTCAGTTTTGAACCATTTTGATATCAACCCTAAAAAGTGAACAATCAGCCGTGACAATATATTCAGCAGGCTTGACTAGTAAGTCATGAGCAGTGTTGGGTCAACGCTGACTAGTAAATGGTATCCATTAGGGAAGGAAGCGAAATCTCACGTACACAAACGATTCCGTCAGTTTTCTCAATTTTGGCCTTAGGAAAATGATAGAAATTTTGTTCTACCCGATGATGGGTAGAATGTCGGCCATATGACCGATACCGATCAACAAATGACCGTCACCGTTCTTGTAGGGTATAATGTTTGCCATTTATTTTGCTTGTTTTAAGATCTCTTGTAAAACTGGCAATAAAACAATTTTTTTTTCATTATTTTGTTAATTGTTTATGCTTATAATTTTTGAGGCATATTCATAAACATGTACTTGAAATGTATTTTAAGAAAATTCTGTATGGAATGTTTGAAAGAATATTGAAATATGAACTTATTTATTTATTTGCTTTAAGAGCCAATTGAAATGTATTAATTTAGGTCCAAAAATGAACCTTTTTAAAAAATATTTGCTGTCTTTTTCAGCTGTCTATATGCCGACGACATTTCGTTGTTGCTAATCAACTCATCAGTAGACAGCTGAAAAAGACAGCAAATATTTTTTAAAAAGGTTCACATTTGGACCTAAATTAATATGTTTGAAAGAATATTATTTCTATATGTATGATGCTTGAAAGTCTTCACATCAATGAAGACATTTTCTACTAAGAAATTTTAGGCTTCATTTATAAATTTGTAACACTAGCTAAAAGTAGACATAACTTTAAAAATTATCAGCGAGCTGTTACGTAAAATTTTTCATGATTAAATACACGGAGAGCACAACAAGCCTATACTGGCCTGGGTGTATGTTACAAGACATGTGCAGACAAACCCCCTCCAATCAGCCTAATCTAATCTACCTACACTCTTACAACTGGGATGGGTGAGTGAAAATCAAACTCAATGCCGAAATTAAGAATCCCAGAGTTATTGCAATTACTTTAGTCTCGAGTTTTAGGATTTTCATAATAGAAATGGGACACAAGTGCATTGTTTGTGAATGCTTGATGAGTCTAAATTAGTTCTTTCTCTGTAATCCTTTGCATGCGTTGCAGAGCCGAAATGGTTGAATGCAGGTATTTTATATGAAGGCCTGTTGGCAGCTCTTATAGAATTTCAAGTTTCCGTAATTTTTCAAAAGTGCATTTTCTGAACATCTGTTTTTTTAACATCGAATTTAATAGAAAATTTGAAGTACCTAAATCCATAGTGGTTTTTTTTTCTTTTTTATAATTTTTACTTTCCAGAAATGCTGCTCTTCGTTTTATTCGAGATCGGGGTTTTAAGAAATAGTCCAATAATCAATCTTCATATTTGGGAGAGGCAATAAAGGTTTTTTTTAACGTAATTAACAATGCCTTGAGCGATAGATAACAACAATGCAATTTCTAGAACCTAAAGAAACTCATTTTTTTTTTAATGGCGCCAAGGCCAGGGAATCTTAAGTAAGAATTGTTAAACAAGTGCTTGTGTTTCTTCAAGCAAAAAATTAATAAATTTATTTTTCGGACGAGAAGAGTGAAGTTCTTAACTGTAATAGCTAAGTAAAGGGTGTTTTTTTTCGATGTATAGAACTTTAAATTGCAATAAAACAACGATGGACATGAATTTTATTTTAAATCTGATTTCTGGCGTATGACCGCCACGTCTGGCGCGGATGTAGTCAAATATGGACGTCCAATTTTCGATGACTTTTTCCAACATTTGTGGCCGTATATCGGCCACAAATCGGTTGTCTTCCAAATGGTCAAGCGTTTGTGGCTTATCCGCATAGACCAATGACTTTACTTAGCCCCACAGAAAGTAGTCTAGTGGTGTTAAATCACAAGATCTTGGAGGCCAAGTCACAGGTCCAAAACGTGAAATTAGGCGGTCACCAAACGTGTCTTTCAATAAATCGATTGTGGCACGAGCTGTGTGACTTGTCCTGGACATCATGGTTATTGAATTCAGGAATAAAAAAGTTAGCAATCATGGCTCTATACCGATCACCATTAACTATAACGCTCTGGCCATCATCGGTTTTGAAAAAGTACGGACCAGTGATTCCATCAGCCCTTAAAGCGCACCAAACAGTCAGTTTTTCTGGATGTAACGGTGTTTCGACATACACTTTGGAGGATTAGCTTCACTCCAAATGCGGCAGTTTTATTTGTTGACGTAGCCATTCAACCAGAAGTGCACTGCATCGCTAAATGGACGTAGTGCGCTATACGTATTCCGCACAGAACCATTATTTTCGAAATAAAATTCCACTATTTGCAAGCGTTGTTCAGGCGTGAGTCTATTCATGATGAATTGCCAAACCAAATTGAGAATAAATCACTTGACAGCTGTTAAATCGGTCGCCATCTTGAACAGTAATGCCAACTTAAAGTTCTATACATCGAAAAAAAAACACCCTTTACAACTAAACCCAACGAAAAGAGTGAACTTTTTTCTTCGTTTAATAAACTATAAGCATCTTATAGTTTCGATTAGACTCTAAAAATGTTGAAATTTTAATGAAATATTAAAAAGGCAAGACAAAAATGGAACGTACATAATATAGTTTTTTTTTAATATTTCTTGCAAACTTTTTTTGTTTTATAATCTAAAAAGGAAAAGCTGAAAGAACTGAACATAACCTCAAAAAAAATGTGTTTAAAAGTTTAGTATTTTCCTGATAAATACTTTCATGTGCTTAGGTTCTGGCACTTGTGTAGATCATAAGCTAAAGATTTTCTGAAGTATAGATCTAAAGTAATGCCATGTGAGGCTAAGCAAAATTTTAAGTGAAAATAAAAGGTGCTTCTGCTTCGTTTTATACTAAAGTCTTTTTGTTTCAAGAAATCAACTACGCAAATAAGTTTTTAAAATATTAGTCTAAAGCTTATGAAATTATCACTTTCGTTATGCTATTGGTAGCAGTGCAAAGTGGTGACTTTGGCCGCACTCCCCATTACATTACATACATACATTCGTTATTCTAACTTTATTTCCAGAAATAAAGCTCAGAGATTTTGTTTCAAACTTGTTCAGTGCGTTCAGTGTGCATCCGCCACAAAACAGGTTCACTGACATTGAATGGCGATCAAATGAATGTAAAGGGAAGTTATATAGTGGATTCTCTGGAAGGCCGTTTTCTTGGGAACCGAGAACAACAAGAAAACAGAACAATGTTGCTCTGTGTTCGAAGGCAGCTGAATACATGTCTGGTTTCAATCAGTTAAACACATTTGTTTAACTGCTTGGCTAAAGCCTTTTAAATAAAATAGCATTCAACAGTTTACTGAAGAAGCCAAGAAAAAAAAACTCTACTCCGATACTCAGGGTGCTCAGCTTTTGACGAAGAGCTACATCAAGGAGAAAAACAGCGCAAATCAAATCTATTGAATGCAGAGCTGCAGATTTATTGAATAGTTATTTACAAAATCACAATGACATGCATTTTTGTAGTAAGTTAAATTTAAATTGAGACGGTGAATGTTAGAAATACATACATACATATATTTGCACTCTTTATGTTCCAAGTAAATTTTGCATTGAAGTTGGTTGGAACTGGTTTGTTTTATGTTTGTCGCAAACTATTTCCAATAAAGGAGATTTTACCCGCTCCATGCACGTTGAGAAAGTCACCAAGCTGCCATCAAATTGTAGAATAGATATAGAAAATACAAGTACCAGCTTTTTGCTATGAACCAAGGCGAATCCATTACAGGTGCCCGCATCCCAATTCGCTTCTACATTTTTATCTTCTGAGTTGTCAAAGCTGATAGCAAGGCGAATCCATTACATTTTTCCATGATTTTATCTTCTGAGCTGTCAAAGCCGATAGAAAACGACAACAAAACTTGTGGCGTCTCGAGAGAAAATGTTGAAGCGAATTGAATTGCGACCACCTATACTTGATTCGCCTTGGCTGATAGCAAACGACAACAAAACTTGTGACGTCTCGAGAGAAAATGTTGAAGCGAATTGAATTGCGACCACCTATACTTGATTCGCCTTGGCTGATAGCAAACGACAACAAAACTTGTGACGTCTCGAGAGAAAATGTTAAAGCGAATTGAATTGCGACCACCTATACTTGATTCGCCTTGCTAGGAACACAACTGGGACGAACGACGAATTTTTCGCCGCGAATATTCGCCGTCAAAAATAAAACACATTGGTGTATATGAAAATGCACACAGTCACAGCGTCGGTCGAAAGTCGTTGTACGCGGCGAACTTGAAATAGATTTATTTCTATTTCTTTCGCCGGCGAAAGACGAACAAATAAGTAACATTTTGGTTTTAGTTTTCAAGTGTTTCAGTAAAAACAGTTAGTTTTTACTTTAATAGTTTTTATTTTAAGTGCTAAGCTTTGACTTTTTGCATTTAAAATAAAAAGCCAACATATTAGATTATAAAACATGTTTGTAGTGTTTAAATTTTTGTTTTTGCTAATGCCAAAGTTTTTAGCAACCAATTTTTTTAATATGGTCACCCCATCAGCTGTTCAACTATAATAAGATACAATTAAAAAACTGAGAAAATGGATACAAGTGAAATTATAATTGAAAATGTTAAACTTCAAGGCTTTTGCCATAATGAACAAGATAGATGTTCATTATTTTCATTATTTTTACAAAATTTGAAATTCTTTGATTCATTTAATTTTTTTTTATCTTTGAACAAACATTAAACAACTTTATCAATTATAACAGATGTTTTTGTTGTTCGTCGTTATTGTGCTTCATACGACGAATTTACGCAGCGAATTTTAACGGGTGTATTCGTCGTGTTGGGCGAAATTCGTCGTTCGTCCCAGTTGTGTTCCTAGTATTTGGCATTTTGATTGAAAATCAGCTGACACAAAAATCAATTAGCTGTTGACTTGCATTGACTTTATTTGTTAGACTTTGGTTTGTTGGTTCGAAAGAAAGTTTTGTTGAATAAACTTGTAACAAATTTATTTTTTGTTATATACATACATATATAAAATACAAAGATTTTTCCGCCCACTTCTTAACGAGAATTCCTCGAGGGGATTTTCTCTTTTCCCCTTTTTTCTATTATGAATAAAATTTACATTAGGAAAAAATCCTGGACAATTGACAAAAAGGCTGGATTTTTTTTTATCAGATTCTTTTATGGGAGATAATAGAAATAATCACAAAAATATGCATACTATTAGAAAAACCATTTTGAAAACAAATTCAATGAAAAACAATAAAAAAAAAATACTACAAATTACGCAAATGAATGTCAGCAAGCAAAACCGCTGGTTTCAAAACGAGATTTGAGCTAGAGAATTTGTTTTCTCACAACGAGGAGCTCTGCAAGAATTTCATAGTTGCTGATTTTCTTCTTATAATTTTCCAAGTCGGCTAGAATCCTGGTTACTGCTTCTAAACTAAGCTCTAGAAATGTTGAAACTTTAATGGAATCTGAGAGAAAATGACAAAATTCTTATGTGGGGTTTTCTGCTTTTATAAACTAATGCGGTTATTTTATAGCACACACACCACTCACAAAAGAATAACTTTTTGTCCTCACTTGGAAAGCGATCTAGAGGAGGGCTGGGTGAAAATAGACAACAACCTCTTTCAAATATCAATTACTGTATTTAATTATGATTAGGAGCCCTGTTTAAAGTTTTGAGATGGGTTTGAAAATGTTTTAGGTGGCAGTACTAGAGCACTGCAATGTGCTCCAAAACAATTCTTTGAAAACAACTCAAAATTCATAAAAACTAAAATGTTATTGAAATGCGTTTTAAGCATTTTAATTCTTTTTTTGCAGGCTGGTATAAAAATTTTGAGTTATTTTCAAATAATTGTTTTAGGGTAGGTTGCAGTGCTCTCGTACCCCTTACATTTTCGAACCGATTTTAAAATTTTCAGCAGGGCTTTCATTATAATTAAATACAATAATTAATATCAATTTTATTGTGCAAGCTGTATTATTAAGTATTTTTTTAAATTTCTTTACCGGGCTTTAGTTAAATTCTCTCATTTTTATTATTAACTGCAGAAGAAAAGTAAAAAGCTGTTTTGAAGCCGCAACTCTTCTCTTCTTTATCCGTTTAAGCCTTGGTTGTACTAAATTTCACTATTGTAGTACTGCAGCTGAAGCTGCTCAGTTGTTATTGTGACTCGGTTTTCAGTGCTAAAAACTCGAAAGAGCTCAGAAGCATGACAAAAATTAGCTGTTGCAACAGCAAATTGGTGCTTGGAACACATGAAGATCATTTCAATGGCAAAAATTCTGGGGCCAAATCGTCGCATTCGCGCTCGCTTATGCTGAGTACTTATGGTTTTTATTTTACAACATTTTTAGTTGATGTCGAATGCAACGATTCGGCTGCAGCTTTTTAGCCCCGTATACATATTTAGTTTTTGAGCTTTTTTGTAATTGCAATAATAAAATCTCCTATGAACGCGAACAAAGCAGTTATTAGTTAAAATGTTCGCTGTTATTTTGTTTTTTTTTTTTTTTTTTTTTTTAAATAATTCTAGTCGAATGTACACAAATTAATTTAATTTAAATAGCTGCAGTTTGTTTTGTTTCTTTTTAATAAGTCAATATTTTTATTATTGTTAATAATAAGTTATAAATTCATTTGTTTATTAGTTTTTTTTGTTATAATAATAATTACAAGTAGAAGAAAAAGACATACTATTCGGTTTTTTTGTTTTTTGTTTTGTTTAAGATTTATTTTCCATTTTAAAGAATTTTCACTCAAAGTTTTGAAGGGTATTTTGTTTATTAATATTTATTAAATTTAATTTCATTTTGGTTTGTTTGTTTTGTTTTGTTTTTCTTTTATTTCTTTTTTAAATTTATTATGAATCTAAAGTATTCCTGGCAAACATTCTCAATGTTGCGTTTTCTTTCAATTTGGTTAAGCTTATTGAATTAATAATAATATTACAATAAAATGTTTTATGTGGTAACGTGCGCGCCAAACTGATAAGGCCACTTTAGTGTTGCCGTAAATAATTTGCGCATAAACAGAAGAAAAAGACAAGTGAGCTTAACAGTTTGAGGCGCAGGTTATGAAGTTATTGTTGTTTTCCATGTTGTATTTTTAGCCTACTAGTTTAACATGTTCATGTTTTAATTAATAATTATTTGTTTTGTAATGCTAAAATATTTTTTCTTAAATATTTTATATAATTTCTTTATAATAAATGATATTTTTTTAACCATCAAGGTTGTTTTGCATAAATTTTGCTTTTTTGTTGTTTCATAATTACTAGTTTTATGTATATAATAAATATTAAATATTTTGCAGAAGCAAAATTTTATATTATTTTTTTTTTTATATAAAAAAAAAAAATAATAAGAGCGGGATCCTGCCCTGTCAACAAATTAAAAATAATAAATAAAACTAAAGTTGTGTTTGTTTATGAAGTTGAAAATAATAAATTAAGCTAAAAATCAAACAAAATTATTAAATGAAAAAGAGTTCTAATCTTGTTTTTTTTTATTATTTGGCCATAATTTGTCATTAAAGTTAAAAAAAGGAAAAAGAAATAATAACTGTAAGAACTTGAAAGAAATTCTTGAGGTTAAATGATGCTTAGTTGTCATTTAAGTAAAATTAGTTTTTAAAAAACGAGTTTTCCATTAAGAAAAAATTTAGTTTGGAAAAAAAATTAATATATAAATTGTGCTTCAAAACAACGTTTAGTTTTTTTTTTTTTTTTTAATTTAAATTAAGAAGACTTTGTGATGTTTTCCATTTTTTTTTTTTTTTTGGTTTTGGTTTTGTTTTTGTGGTAGAGAGTTTAAGGAAGCATTTAATTAAATATAAAAACATTTCTTTTTAAAGTTTTATTCCAATAATAGAAAAGTAAAACAAAAACTTAAAAAGTGATTAAAACTTTTACATATATTTATAATTAAAATGTTTTTGCTAAATTCGAGTCCAACGGTTTAATTTATTTCTATAATTGTATAGTTAAATTTTTGTGCATGTGAAATTTTTGCCCAAAGAGAAAACGAAATGAAAATTATGTGTTCGCATAGGGTACGTTTATATTAACACAATCTGTGTAGGGGATTGGATCATATATTTTGGGAGAAATACAATTTTTTTCAATTATAACTGTTATACGAAACATTAATTTCATGCAAAATAAGTACAACTGTCATACTGGTGTAAATAATTGTTGCCCAATAAAAATCACAAAAAAAAAAAAAAACGGCCGAAATGGCAGCTAAAGTTCGACAACTACAAAACTGTTATGCCACTGGCAGTGCGATATTTTCTAAAACTTTGCTTTAGAAATTGTAAGCAAATTGTTGACAAGTTGCTGTTTTGTGCTTCAAAACAATAAGAAAATGGATGAAAATTCAAAGCCAGTAACATTTACTTCCTAGTTGTGGCTCAACTTATTTAAACAATTTCCAGTCCACAAATTTTTGTTATCAGTATGACAGTTTATTGATTTAAAGTTTAATTTACTCGATTTCGTGTTTATGTAATATTATTATTTTCTTGAGCTAAATAAAGAACTTTTTGGGGATTTATTTTTCACTTTTTTCAGCAGGTTTGAAATAAACCAAACTGTTATAAACAAACTGCTGTAGCACAGTTGTGCTTATAAAGTTGCCGAGTTAAATTCATAACTGTGTAACAGTTGTTGTAATTTTATGTTGCTTTCCTTTTGCACAATAATTTCACAGGCACAACTTACATTTCATGCTTTAAATATTTGTTTAACAAAGAATTTATTTCCTTTCCTTAATATTGTATCCTGTTTTAGTTTATTTTTTTTTTGCTTTTGATATTCGTTAACATTTTTGATTCTTCTATTTTGTGTTTACTAGTTGGGTTCAATGTAAAACTTATGCTCTATAAGTTTTGCTAAAGAAATAAAATCAGCTCAAAAATTATAGCACTTTAACTAAACAATAATAATAACAAATTTATGTAAATAGAGTTTTCCATTTTCTTAAACAAAAAACATTTTCATTTTCATTTGTTTATTTGTTTTTTCTATTTCTAAATTAAAACAGCATGCATAAAATTCTTAGAATACTAAAAAAAAATGTTACATTTTAAAATAAAAAAAAAAACCTTACAACTTAATTTAGGTAATGGTAGTTAAAATTAACAGTAAAATCATTTTTTTAAAAAATAAAAATATTTTGCAAATTTTTCTATTTGAATTTGTTTTTAATAAAACTGCTCATTTTTGTTCTAGATTTTCCTTTTTATTTTTTGAGATATTTTTTTTAAAGACGCAGTTGAATGCTATAGTCCTTTAAATGTCGTCCGATTGTTAATGTTGTCAAGGCGCTGCAAATAAAAAAAAAGTCAATTGTGTTACGTTAGTGGAACAGTTAAGGGTCAACATTAATTTAAAACTGTCCAAAAGTGTTTATTGTTTAATAAGTGGAAAAACAGAGCGAAAAATATTTAAGTTCCAATTTTGCAGTTCACAGTGTAATAATTGTCTGTGTTTCAATTGAAGCAAATTTTTTAATTATTACTAAAAACTGTTTTTACTTTATATACAAAAATCATCAAGGCAGACTTATCAAAAATACGTATACGCACTGTATTCACATGCAGCTCATAAAATGGATTATTACTCATACGCATCAATTACACGATTGTCGATAGAGAGGATTTTCAATTTGTACAGAAATAACATTGAAATTTTCGCATTGAACTGTAGATTATAAAATTGAGACTGAAAAGGCCTTACTATTCCCATGAAATGCATGGACTATGAAAGTGGAGAAATTGGAAAATACAACGAGTTAAAATTTTGTAAAATTTAAACTTTAAACTCAAGTAATTTAAGATTTTCGTTTATTAAAAAAACTTTATTGAATTTAATCACATAACATCTAAAACTGACAAAATTTTGTTGAGACAATCTTCAGACTCGGTACGGAAAAATAAGAGAACCTGAGACAAAAATTGTAGCGACCAGAGATTGACGCTTGTCTTAACAAACTTTTGTCTGGTGTAGATGTTAAGTTAAATTTTTTAATTCAATCAAGTTTTTTTTTAATAATCAAAAATCTAAAATATGGTTTGAGGCCATGTATCGAAATGTGGAGTGGCAAAGAGTAATGTGAGCATTTTATGGGATTTGCAGGAAAATATAACTGGAATGGTTTTGGATTCAACATATTAACCAGTTTTCAATGGTCCTAACTACAAGTCTGGCATTGAAAACTAATTTCCGAAAAGAGCAATGCCTAAAAATTACAGTGACCGGTACATTTACCCGGCTCAAAACCCTTCTATTGGTTCTTGGTCTTGACATATCTGTTGACAGTTGCATCAATATTGAAATGTTTGAGCGAAAATTCCGCACCATCGCTCAATGGATGCTTATCAAAATAGAGAATAAATATTTATCATAATTTCATGATTCAGCAAATTTTAAATTTTATGAGAGTACAACTTTGAAGGCTTGATTTTTTTTTTAGTTATTTCACCTGCTTGTCACCATGATAGTCTCAGCGTTGTGTTATAGTTAACACGGCATTTGTCACGAGAAATTCGAGGTGATTCTCACAGATGTCCTCTAGCTTCAAAATGTGATTGTTGTAATTAAAGTTGCTTTTGTTTTTTTTTTTGTTCTCACAGTGGCAAAAGTAATTTTCAATTGACATGAATATTGAAAATATTTAGTTTGTTCTTTGTTTTGCTTTTTTTTTGAATGCATTGATTCCACCCATCTATTATAAAGTTTAATTGTGTTTTGCAACGAGGCGAGAAAGGCTTTTTAAATTCCAAAGTTAACGCTTTTGTTACTCAAAGGTTTTTGTTTTGCTTTATTGAGAAATCATTTCGCATCCAAATTTTAGCTTTAAACAAAATCATTATTCTGAATGTGAAAAAGTAAAAACAGTAAAAAAAACCACTGTTTTATGGTCAGAGATCTTTTTAAAGCATTTAATTTTAATTATTACGTTTTATTCTAATGTGTCCCCAAACAAGTTGCCCATTTTTGAATGTCTGTTGTATCTGTTTTTTGCGTTTCGTGTAGTCAGCTTGTCCGTGTCATAGAAATGTGTTGTTTTCTCCAGAAATTTGTGAAATTAAAAAAGGAAAATCTATTCGGTTTTTTGTGTGTTTGTTTTTCTTGTTAAAAAAGTAAAAACATAAAAAATTAAATAACTTAGCTATTTTGTAGTAGTTGTTGTTTTTCTTCTTTGTTTATTGCTATTCAAGCATTGTCTTAAAAATGTTTTTGAAGTTTGTTTGTATAGTTTGTAATGCGTGATGTTTTGTATGTTTTCTTTTTTTTGTAGATTTTAGTTTTTTTGTTTTTATGCTATTATTTTTCTTTTTTTGGAGGACTTTTTTTTTAAATTTTCTAGTAAATTTGTAATTTTGAAGCTTTTTATATATTTTTTTTGTATGTTTTTTTGTTGTTGTTGTTGTAATTTGTTTTATGTTGTATTTAAAGTCACTAACGTATTAGCAAAAAATGTTGTGCCTTTTCAGTTATTTTACGGCATAGTCCTGCGACTCTCCGTCACATTCCAGAGTGATGAGGTTCATTTTGACTCCCCGACGGTTTGTTTTCAACCATTGTGGTCATGGAGGTTGTGGTGACATCTGGATCATTGTCACCACGCTCAGCAGCCAACTCATCCGCTTCCTGCAGTTCATCTAAATTTTCTTGATCGGATTCTTCAAGGGTTACCTAATATTAAAACGGATAAATGTGCATATTTTACTCAAACTGTAAACTAAAAAGTAAATTTGGGGTTCATGAAAAATCGTCCAAAATTGAGCCAAATAGTACTGGCCCTTAAAAATATCACTTTATCGTATATGAAAAATGATATCTGTGAAAGATGAGTTTTGAAATTTTCCTTCGATTTCAGTGTTCCATTTTCAGCGACAGCAGAAATGAATTATTTCGACAACTGGGTTGTGGTGTTTTACCTGTCGTTTTATAATTTTTTCAGCATATTTCGCAAATGAGTTTTGCAAATTTAAAAAATATTCAGATGTTTTTTAAATTGAAATTGTCGGCAGAGAACTACGTAGATCAGAGCTAGATTTGCCAATTCAGTGCAGTAAAAGTGATTGCTGTGTCTGTCTGTCGGTGAGTTTTACTTTTACCCTTTAATTCATAAAAGTTATTTCAGGCTTATTTGCATGGAAAATTTGTCAAGTATAATAAGAGGTTAATAAACCTAAAATATTTATTATGAATAAGACCCTTAGTCTTCACAGGTAAAAATGAAGAAAAACGTCGTTAAGGGGTATAGAAACTGGTTCAAATAAAAGTGTAATAAAAGATTATGCTGATTTCTTTACTAAAAACGAATCAGCCTGTTTTTTCTAAAATCCAAGTTTTGATATTTTATCGAGATTACGATGAAATGAAAAAGTCGTCAAAATTATGAATAAGAAAACAGAAAATAATAAAACCCTTGCTCGTGTACATTCGCTGTGCAAAAGAATATTGCAAGTGTCGCACCCAATTCGTTATATTGTATTTATGATGTCTAATTTTCGACGTCATTTTCTGTTTGTTGCCGAAAGATGTATTAAAGCAAGCGGGATTGTAAAATAGCTTTATCACAAAAAATCTTTCTCAATTTTGAGAAGTAAAATCAAGCCCGATAAAATTATTAACAATTGAAAATATTATTTCATCTATAATTTTTGAACTTTATTGTTAAAATTAATAAAACTATTTTTTAAAGCTTAAGGTCTTTTATTTATCTTTATTAATTTTTTCCGATATTTCCTTAAGCTTTAAAAAATAGTTTTATTAATTTTAACAATTGAAAATCATTTAGTTCGACTATAAGGTTAAAATGAATAGATAGATAATATTTTTTGAATTGATAATATTTTTTGAATTCTTGTCATTATCTTTCGGAGTTTTACTGTCATGTCATATTTTAGTTGTATTCTTCTCCGAAGGAGTTCACACATACATATGTCTTTATACGTGCGAGAAAGAGATAAACTATTTATGTGCCCATAAAAAACAACTCTGCCAAAAGGACACGCTTAACAAACTTGTCACTCACGTTTGTTTGTGTGCGCTTCGTTTATTTTAATAGTTTGCCGCAGACGTACGATAAAAGTCGTCAGACATCACAGTTTTTGTGGCTTTGTAACGTTTGTTTCTACTACGCCATCGGTTGGTGAATTATTTTTGCCCTGTGCTGTTTTGTTTGAACTATTTTTGGTCCGCGCACTTTCCATTGCTTCGACCATTGCATATCAAATAACTTTTTTTTTTCGTGATGAAGGCTTTAATTAAAAAATTAGAAAATTTTGATTTTGCTTCAATAAGAGTCAGGGAAAAGAGAGGTCAGGTTTAATTTTGTATCGTGGAAAGCAATTGTTCAGGTTTATGTACACTTTTAAAAATTAATAAAGGCATCTACAATGCAGCAGGAGGTCACCTTCCTGCAAATAGTATTTCCACGAATTGTCGGTAGTACAACTGACTCAATCATGAATCATTGCAGTCACAATTCTGTACAAAAACTTCATATGTTTGTACATACATATGTACATAAAGAAACAAAAAGAAGTTAAAATTACGCATATTGATTCTATTGTATTGTATTCGCATATTTATGTGTCCGTCCACTACGAAATTTCAAACCAAATGTTACTTTTTTAACACATAAAAGTGGAGATGTGCGAAAAAAGTGGCCTCAACATAAATATCAAACACATATTTATAATAAAAAAAAAAAAAATCCCCTCAATTCAAAAACTTTTTATTTTGCTTCAAATAGATCCGATGACGTGTACGTTCACAGTCAAACTGTGTGACGAGCTTGTGGCCCATGTCCAGGCCACTTAAACATACTATCGTAAATATTAACAACAAAATAAAAAATAAACAAAATAAAAATGCCTGACTTAAAAAACTGTTGCATAAATTGGGTATAGAAGTCGTTCTTCTTAATTTTTGCAAGAGTCTATTAATTCTCGGCCATAATGATGAAACAGAACAGGTGCTTAAAGTTAGCTTTAAAGCTTAACTGACCCATATACATATGTATAAAATAAACGCTTATTAGTAAAATTTTTCAAAAGTAACTTATAAACATACAAAATATCTGCTGAATTCGAAATTATTTTGAATGATTTTTCATCTGATTTTACTTCGTTTGCGCTTAATTTACCTGAAACCTTATTTTATCCTCGCTAACTGCCTGCTCATCGGCCTGTGATGTTGGTGGTGATGGCGGTATCATACTCTGATAATAGTCTCTATTCTCTTCAAGCGTATCTAAAATATCTTGAGCATCTGGATGCACCAAATCGGCCCAAGCTTCCCAGAGTGGGTGTACAATAAAATCAATAAAGCCGACCTGCGACTTTTCAATCGTAGGATTAAAACGATCACACATTGGACTAATGTCCATGCCCGATTCACGCTCTTTATCGCCTTGCAAAAAGAACTCCTCCATCAGTAAGCTGACCCAACGTTTGTACAAAGGTAAAGGTTTTGTTGGATTACTTAAATCGGCACAATGGACAAGATTCTCCAGCACCTGCATTCGCATAGAAGAATATAAAAGAAAAATTCATTAACCACAATTTCACTTCTTCATATTGAGCCAAATTACCTGTATACGATCTATGTAATTGTCTAGCAGTAATACACCAGATCCGGCCACCTTTTTCGTTTCTACCATAGTTTTCAAATCGGCCAAAAGGCTCATGTGTTTGGACATGTCGGTTGATAAAACAATATCAATAACCATTTTTCTTAATGTTTTGCGTTGTTTCCTGTGAAATGAAATGAAATAGGAATTAAAGATTACAAAAAAACATATAAATATGCACCATATATCGTGCTGTGTCATACACCTATGTATGTATATGTAGGTGTATTGATCACATTTAAGGTTAGGAACTAGATTAGCTTAAAAAATAAATTTTTCTCTATTAACAAATTCAGTTCTGGTGATATCAAAGTGTTAATTATGAGAATTGATGAATGAAATGCCATCATCTAATAAGTCGGCAGAAAATTTCAAACGGCACATTGCAATAAAGCTCTACTTTCTTAATCGTTTGAGAGGCAGTTGTTAAGTTTTTTTTAAGCGTTAGTTGTCAGTGGGTTGTTGACGAAAGCCAAAGCTTCTACTATGCAATACAGGACACGTTTCGCAATATTTCTATTGCTCAGATTATTAATTGATTAAAAAACTCCACTTACTTTTGCATATTACAGAATATATCACATCCTTGGTTTTGCAGTAATTTAAAGGCAACAGCTAAGTGATGATTTTCCAAAACAGATTCGTCATTGTACATTAAGGCTAATTCGGAACCTACAAAAAGCAATGGAGAAGAAAATATTCATTAAATCCAACTGTTTTTCTTCTTTCTCTGAGATAAAAGTAGCGTACTTGAATTAACTAAAAATTGATTAGTAAGACCCGGATGATCGACGTCATGAATACAGGCGGCAAAGAGGGCACCGCCCACTTCTAGTGGCGTAAAGACGCCCTCGAGTGCAGGAGTATTCAATAAAACATTAGTACTTTGTGTTACATCGGCCGCATGCAGTGAATTGTGAAACGGATTGTCTTTAACATAATGATCTTCCAGAGTAGTCATAAAATTAAGAAAATTTTTCGGTGGTATCATAAGACTGGTCAATAACTCTCTACTCTGTAAAGGTAAAGAAGAAAAAAAATTCAATATTGTTTTATGTCAACTCAACCAACTGCAAGTGCGTTTTCATTTACCTGAAATACTGCGTATGCAACGCACGTGAGTGGGCGATTGTTGCTTAAATCGTCGATTTTAAATATTTCTATGCCCCAGGTATCCAACACGGCCAAATGTTGGCCCAGTTCGATCTCATGTGGCGTCTCCACTCCGTATGTGGGCAAACGCTCGCCTTGAAATGAATTTGTATGTGATAGTGGACGTTTGACACCGGATATTTGGGACATGGGTGGGCCTCTTGGCGAACGACTGCGTTGCTGCTGCTGCTGCTGCTGCTGTTGTTGTTGTTGTGCCAGTTGTGTTCCCGGCACATTGGGATCCGTATTCTCTTCAAAACGCATCGAGGGCAAATCAAACTCCTGTTGTTTGTCTAAAAGAAAGCAGTTTGCAATTGAAAATTGGAAATATTTGATTTTCTTTTTGCGAAAATACAAAAGCTGTGACTAAAATGAAATTTTAATAAAAACTATTATATAAAGACAATTTCCAAAGCGAATATGAAGATGTCAAAAATTGTTTATTTTCAAAAAAATAATTTATTATATGTACGACATTGAAGTTATTGGTGCTTATTCGGGAAAACGTGCTAGTGAAGTGAATCTGTACATGTAAAATAAGAACAAAATGTCAAGAGTACAAACAAATTGTTTTTATGTTTCGTACAAAATTTACCGTTTATTTTATTCTTGCGATGTAGGGAAAACACAAACAATTCTTCATATTTTGTTTTTGTTTGCCAAGGAAAGTTCCACCTCTTCTGCGCGTTTTTCAGAATAGTCACCATTATTTATTTAAGGTTTTATATTTGATGACACAATTTCAGAATTCATTGAATTTTATAGACAGCAATTTGATTCAAAAATTTTTGGGTGATCAGGCTGGCTTGAGTTGGTTAAATACGAGTTATTATTCACCTTTAGGCTACGTGGAATGGCAAATCTCTTGTGTAAATAGTTTATTGCCGAAATATTATTTTATCTATAATTTTTGAACTTTATTGTTAAAATTGACAACACTATTTTTTCTACACCCATATTCATAAAAGCTATTGTTTTTATTTAAATTAAAGATTCCTGACGATGCTAACAAATTGTTAGCGAAATATCGAATAATAAAGAAAGAAAAATATCAAGACCTAAAGCTTTCAAAAATAGTGTTGTCAATTATTGCCGAAATTCTAAAATTCAAGGGTCCCATAGGGGATGAACATACATATACGTTCTTATGCAGGGAGAGCGGTGTCCGCTGGAGGTGCGCGTTACTGCAAATTAAAGTTTGTGCTGGTGGGAGCTTCTGGGGGGCATTGTTTTTCTTTTGCGCAAGGGCGTTACTATTTTTCTTTTTCATTTTATTTTTTTTATATAGGTTAGTTTTTAAGCACACCATTTTCATAAATGTTGTGCCGGGAGCAAGCACTTATCAATCAGTACTGTTCAATATAAATCCATTAAAAATCCATTATTCCTTATAATCTTATTAAAACAAAACTTTATGGTATTAAGTTTTTTTATGTAATTGTTATTTAAAATTAATTTCTTTTATATACATATGTATGTTTGTTTCAAAGTCTCAAATAAACTTTACTTTACTTTAAGGTCTTATTCATAGTAAATATTTTTGGTTTCTAAAACTCTTATTTGACAAACTTTCCATACAAATTTGTCAAATAAGAGCTTTCTAAGCCTGAAGTAATTTTTATGAATAAGAGCATAAGTGTTAAAAAAAAAAAATAGTAGCCAATACCGTTTTTACAAAGTTCCTATTTGACAGTCCAAATGCCGAAATGTTTGTTTCAAAGCCCAGGCCGCCAACAAAAGCTGTTCAATTAGTTTTGAAAAATGTGTAATTTTCTGGCAAAATGATTTGCACCGAACAATAAACACGGCATTATTTTCCTGGAATTTCTCTTGTAAATATGTATATTCTTTCAAATTTCAAAGTAATTTTTTCCAGATTTGTAAGACAGACAGGCATATGAATTCATTTAAAGAATACTGCTTTATTTTATTTTTAATTCTTTATGCAGTAGTAATACAATTTTTTCGTTTTTATTCCACTCGTTTCTTTCTTTCCATTTTATTTGATGAGTATTTAATTGAAAAATTCTTCAAAACCATCCGCAGCTTATTTAACATGTAAGTTAAATAATGTTAATATTTATTTAATATACAGATAAGCAAGCATATGTATGTACATGATAATGTACTAGTTACATTTGTGCACATCCCGGCAACATTGATGCCGGATTATAAATTATGTTTATGCAAATGGGTGGGTGTGCTTGTAGTGTCTACTTACCCAAAAATGTTGAACAAATGTATTCTGAAATTTGATTTCCTGATCTACTTGACTCACTGAAGTGTGATAATTCTTTGTTAAGCATGCGTTTGAACTGTTTGAGAAAAGAATTAAATGAAATTAGATTTTTTTTTTTTTTTTTGCGAAAAAGCAAGAAAGACATAGAGACGGTTGACTCACCTTCAGTGAAGCCATGTCAGAGACACTGCGATGTGTTTGTATTGTTTCCAGTTGATCTAAGCACCAGTCTAGTTCTTCTATTGTTTCGGTGGCCAAACGAGTGTACGCCTCATCGCCCTGACTTAATTGTATGCCCGCCGTTGAGGAACGTCCCATTGAAGTTTGTGTTGGTCGCCTAGATCTTAGACGATTAATACAGTGTTCCAAACATACACAAAACAACACATGCAGCCACACAGCAGGCAAATGAGTTTAACATTTACACACACACACATACACACACATAGACACACACAAATGTTTTACAATATTATTTACAAGAAATTTTAAAATTTAAGAATTTAAACGGAAACGGAAACAAACCAAAAAGGAACAAACAAAGCGGATGTAAAATTAAGAAGCCATAAAGCGAGCAACAAGCGATGTTTCGGGCGGGCATAACAAAAGTTGTTGGCAAAAAAATAAAACAAAAAGAAATAAAGGCAAATTATTATTATAAAAAAAAATTGTTCATCATTTGGAGTGTGTTGAAATTATTAATAATGGTGTTTGCAGTGTTTGGGAAAAGCAAAACAATCAAAAATAAGAAATATTTGAAAAATTATTTAGAACAGAACAGATGTCAGTTATTTGTTTTGTTGTTATTTTGTTAAGGAGGAAGAAAATGAGAAAGATAAAAAGAAATAAAGGTAAAATTAGGTTTGTTATAAAAATTATTAGTTTTTTTTTTTATTTTACTTTTTATTTGAATTGGGATAAATTAAAGATTCTTTTAAAAATGTTTAAAAACTTTAATAATGAGATAGACATGAATATAAAGAAGAAAAGCTAATGTTGCATAGAATTGAAAGTAGAATTTGTCCCATCCAATTTTCTATCGTTCTCTTTGTGCTGCTCTCAATTTTACTTTTTTTTTTATCAAAGTCATTGTCAGTTATTGGAGAGCAAATTGTAAAACAAGAATTTTTTTGACGTTTCAGGTCATATTCCTTTGTGCCCTCGACTGGCATAACTCTGCACAAAAAGCTGCTTTTGAAAGCAAGAGTTTCAAAATTTATTTTGAGATTTTTGTTTTAATTATTATGCACATGGTGTATGTCTTCAAATTATTATTACTTTTTATAATTTAATTAAAAATGCTGTCAGGTGCGCTTAAGTATTAAAGATTGGATTCATGATAAGATGGTCAAATATTTTTTTTGCTTTTAGTTATTGAAGAACAATGAATAAATAACACAAAGAAGGGTAACAAAAGATTAAAGATGAGTTTAAATGAAAACGTGCACTTACTTGTTGGTTGCTGGAACATTTGTCAGACTTAGTAAATTGTTGCGCACAGAACGTAAACTGGCTAAAATTTGGGCAAATGGTGTCACAATGAGGTCCTCGCCATGACTACAAAAGGAGAGACAGAGAGAGAGAGAGAGAGAAATATTAATAATGAAAACAAATAAGTCTATATGCTAATGGTAGTTTAGGTTTATAACACTCTTATTTGAAGAACTTTGCACACAAATGTGTCAAATAAGAGGTTTATAAATCTAAAATAATTTTTATGAAAAATATTATCCAGCTACCCAGATAGAATAAATATAATTTTACATATCACGGCTTGTACTAGCTGGCACTAAGTTCAAATGACTGTTGCAACCAATTTTGAGTGAAAGACACAAATAAAGCCGGGTTATAACTTGGGCTGGAATACTACTAGTTGTTTCGAACCACCCAATTCCTACGTTCTACTGATATTAACTTCTAAGTTTAAGACGTTCAAAAAAAAGAAAAAAAACAATCAATACTAAGAATAGCCGCTGGGCAGGGCAAAATGTTTAAGCGTGATAATTATTTCTACACTTAAAGAAATTTGATTCATAATTTTAACGAAAATATTTGTTCATTGCAACAATGAAGTATTTTGTCCAGGCAATGAAGACTTTAGAGACATAATGAGTACATTTCATTGGCTCAATGGACTAATTCGTTGGTATATTGGTATGTGAATGCGAAGTTGCCTGAAATTGTAAGAAATGGTTCATTCATCTTCAGCAAATAGCTTTTTTCAAGACATATTGCACCAAATTGAACTAAGGGCTTGTAAAATAGCAAGAAACCATCCGAAAATAAAAATATGATTGCACATTGTATATGATGAAGTCAATGTAGAACGTAAAAATGAATAAATTACAGTAATGGGTGCGACAACAACAGCCGGTTGTACCCCAACGCAGGTTATAATTTTTCCTTTTTTTGATTAATATTAATCATAACACTTATTTCAACATCTAATATAGTCTATAATATTTAATATAAAATAGATTCCAAACATAACATCAACACACAAATTATGTATGATTATATTTTTAATATACATTTTAATTTCTTTACATTGGAAAAGAGAAATACCCCCAGCCAGCCAAAACAAAGATAAACTCGTTAAAAGCTCTAACACACATGTCTATACAACTGATAATACTTGATTAATGCATGCGAAAAAGAAAACAAAAATTTACATATATGAATAATAGTGTGGGGCAGATAAAAAAAAAGAAATGCGGTCGGGGGACCCCCGTTAGGAACGAAGTTACTTTCGTTTTTTTTTCATCTTTGAATGTAATACAAGGTGAAATCTGTATGTTTTATTTCGTGTTGTTTTTGAAATTTTATGATTTTTAAAATTTTTGGAACATTTTCCAACTAATTAATATTTATTGGTAGACACCGCCCATCATACAGAATTGCTTGTCGACAGTACACCAATACATATAAACAGCTCACACGCTTTCGTGACGATTTCTACTAATTTCCACTACCAGCAAGCCGCGTTAAGGAACTTCGTTCCAAAAAGTTTAGCCCAGAGATCTGCAAAAATCACAGTTTTCTTGATTTGTATATAATCACCAAGTTTTTGAGTGAAATCAATCACGATACCAAAACTATTTAGGTATATGATTTTCAAGCAACTCTTTTTTATTCTTCACATTGCGTATTAATCAAGAGTTTCATTATGAGTGTTTGATATCCGTTCGGTACACTTGAATATTTTTTGTGTATTAGGATTGATTGCAACAAAATATTTTCACCAAGTTTTGTTTTTGATGTTTGAATTGAATATTGATATTGAATGAATTGATCACAACCATTTGGTTGCAATCACTCCAAGCATCCAGAAAATATCCATGTGTACTGAACGCATATCAAACACTCATAATGAAACCCTTCATTAATACACAAAGTGATTAATTCAACAGAGGAAATCATATACCCAAATATTTTGGGTATCGTAATTGATTTCACATAGAAATTTTTATTTAAATTAAAGTATTGATTCAATTAAATTTTTTTGTTGATCAGCCGTTGCAGCACTCTGGCTCAGACTGTATTTTGTGTTTAACTTCCAGCATGTGTTCCCACATATTAGCTCTGTTTCTTTACTCTTTCTTTGCACGAAAAGCGTTCCCGTACTTAAAAAATGGGCAAATGAGAGCATTTGTGAGAGAACATTATGCTTCTTCCTCTTCTTCTTGCAGGAAACAGCCCGTAATTGTTGTTCGGGCTAGTTTGAGCAAGTAGTTCAGCTCTCATTTGTTTCAAAGAATAAACAATAACATAGAAGAAATAAATGTTAAAAGGAAAATTGGAAATTAGTGTGAAAGAATATTTAAAAGCATTCTCTAAAAAATTTGTTGATTTTTATATACATATGTATGTAAATATATTTACGAATTCATTTATGTATAAGAATTTATGAGTTCTGTTCTGTTCCTAAACAGTTTTATGCATTTCATTCCTTTTAATTGTTTGGAGAAAACTTTTTTAAACACAAATTAAATAAAATACATGAAATTTTTTTTTTTTTTTTAATTGAGCTGTCAGAATTGAGCTGTTATTCGTTCCCGTACTTTTGTGCATTTTTTGTATCTTAATGAGAGAAATTATAGTTTCCTCTGATTTTACCGAACTTTGCCCAAAAAGTAAAGAAACAGAGCTATTGTTGGTGGCAGCCAAGCAATCAGTAGACTTCAAACTTTTGAAAAACTGCTACTAATACTTGACAGTTTATTACTTTTAAAGAAATAGTGAGAGCTAAAAATTTTCTAATTTGAAAAACAAATTTCAGGCCTCAGCATATAATAGCTTACAGCAGCAAACTTCATTCAGTATGCAGTTTCTCAAGCAAAACGTATAATTTATAATTTAGTTCATTTCTTTACCGAGTAAATATCAGGTAGTACAATTACGATCCCTGATATTAATTAAATGGGCATGAACATTAAAATCAATGTTAATCTAAATATAGTGCTCTATCATGTGAAAACTATTTTAATTAATTAAAATTTTAAATATTCGCTCGACTCAACATTAAACTTTAGAGAGATACAATACGAATAACAACTTGATATTCAGTGTACATACACGACCACATGAAATTCGTGTTTATTTTTAAACTCAACAAGAAAAAGTTTATGGCTAAAAATTGTCTAGCGGACTTTGAGCGTTTAATAAAAACAATCCCTTGAAAGAGTCATGAGGCATGAAGGCATGGCATATAATACATATGTACATACACACATGCATGTGTAGTATGTAGTACATCTTAAGACCTGCCTCCCAGTTGTTTACTTTTCAATGAAAATTTTATTATTTTTATTGTTGTGTTTTTGTTTTGTTTATGGTGTTTTGTAACTGTTTGTGCCAGTATTTAAGAATTTAATTAATGAAATTTAAATTTATCATTTAATAACAAAACAACACATAGACACACACACACACACAAACAGAAAACAATTGGCTGCAACAATATTGAGAACAGCATCATTTAAAAGTTGTTAAATATTCATGTCACTTCGTTGAAAAATAATAACAACAACACTAAAACAGGGTCACCTCACATGAGACAAACAAATTACAAACGTTTTCTTTTCTTTACGACGTGCTTTAAAAATAATTTATAACAACAAGAAAAAAGAAAATCATTTTCTGGGAATATTTCTGACAACAGAAGTAATAAATTAAACATATAAAAAAAGAAAGAAAAAAAAAAGTATAAGCACTTGAGTCATCAGCCAAAAAAAAATGACATTAAGATTCTGCTAAAGTGCTCCAAAATATGATAGAAATTTATTTGCATTCGCAAACATTAATGTCAGTGCTAATTGTTCACAGTTAATTTAAAATGCAACGAAGTGGGCAGTGGTCTATTTATTTCTGAAATATTATGGTGCAGCACTGAAACGCTAGAAAAATGCATAAAATGAAAAGCAAACAAACAAATAATTTGATAGTGCAGAAGCCCAAAAGCCCGCAATTTTGAAAAAATAGATTTTGTTTTTTGCAGGTTTTGAAAATTTGTTTGTATCCAAAAATTACTGCCCTCAGCCTCACAGTTCCCACAAAAACTAAAATACGATATTAAATCATAATTTTCGTCCTTGGCTTGGTACCCCTGCGAAATCAAAAAATTTCAACATCGAAATTTGCATGTGCAAATTGCGCAACAAAAATTATGTTTCTAAAGAAGACAGAACATTATTTTGGAAGTCTTATAAGCTGGGGGACATCACATCTGCTGATAATATAAAAACTAAAAATATTTCTTGCCTCCTGCATCACTTGCCATTAGACGGACAACAATAACAACAAACGCCTGCATTTGAAACAAATAATTGGTTGCTCTGAGAGATGGAAAACACCACAAAAATATCAAAAAGTAGACTACCAAAAGTTGGCAGAAGGTAAATGAAAGGAACACTTGGCTACGTGGCCTAAACATCACTTAAGCAAATAGTGTATGTTTGCCATACACGAGAGTTCAAAGCTGATTGGCTGCCGAATGAATATCGTGGTGTATAGCAAACAGTTAGTTGTCCCTCAAACTGACTTTGAATTTGCTTTTCTTGTTTTCCTCAGTTGAAAACATCTTTCTCAGCGTTAACTGCTTTTGTTCCACGAAAGCACTAATGTTTTTCCCAGTAAATAAAAAATCATATTTTTTATAACTTTTTGAGCCGACGTTTCGTGAATTTGTTGTCCACTTTCTCAAGGTTTTCTTGATACATTTGAATTATAAATAATTATTCAGAATTTGTCTCAATTGGAACTTGAAAGCCCATTTGTGAAAATTAATTATTAACTGATATATCAGTTTATCAGTTTAACTGTTTGATAAAAAATACCGAATTTATATGAACAACAAAAAATATTTCAGATGATTGCAAGACATTTTTGTTGCTTTCTATATAAATTTTAAATTAGTATGTATTAACTTGGATCTTGTGCTTATACTTTGTGATTTACATTTGTCAATAATTTTATCAGGCTTGAGTTCAGTTCTGCTTCCTCAAAATTGAGAAAGATCTTTTTTTTGATAAAATCGGAGTGATCAATACTTTTAAATGTTGGCCCCAGCCAGCATGTCTTTATGGCAGTAAAATCGAGCTCAAGCCTCATAAAATTATAAAATTATTTATGATTGCTTTTTTTAAAATTCTCAAGGTTACAAAAAAAAAAAAAACTATGCGTCCATACATGAGCTTTGAATATCATATTTGTGTACGAACCAACAGCAAATTTGTAAAATATTTACAAAATTTTCTTTTATTGTGTCACATATAAATTTTGGCATTGCGTTGTGAATTATAAAATTAGGTCCGTTTCTTGCAGCATTATATAAAAGTTATATTAGGATCAAAGCTGATGTTAAAACAAATTTTAACTAGACTATTATAAAATTTAATAAAAAAAAAAAAAAATTCAAATGGAAAAGTTCTTTTACAGGATACAAGACTTTCTCAAAGAGGGACATTTTACAGCGTGATGGATGAAAATTTGCTTTTGCAGACTTCAATGGAAAGCTTTATAAAATACTGAAAATACATTTTTTTCAAAACTCACCAACCACCAGATCATTGATATTGAAATCTGGCCGTTTTATACGCATAAATACATTACAAACGAAAACGAAATTTGGAAATTTATTTTTGTTTTAAATGTATTTATGCAAATGAATGGACAAGTTCGTTATCGATGAACTGGCTTGCACCATGTTAGATGGTTTTGATTTATGATTTCATACCACAAATTATAAGTTCATCAATATGAATGATGTAATGTCATTTTACGAAAACAAATACTTATTACATAACTACATACATAAAATTACATGCAAAGCATTTATCTCTTGTCAGCATAATATCAAGGGCGTGATAGCGCATTATCTTGGAAACCGTAAAAGACACAGGACAAAGACTTTCACAAAGTAAGCTATTTAAAGTTTTTTTTTTTTTTTTTATCTACAAGCACACGTGTGCATAATTTCAGCAGTTCTACACGTGCTGTTGAAATTACCATTAATTACCTATCAATTCTTGTATGTAAGAACATACTGTAGTCAATGAACTTTTGCACGAGAACCTGAATGGGAACATAATTTAATCAGTTTTCGAAATTCAATGTAAATATAGCACAATTATTATTGTGTAATAAAATAATAATTGAAAACCATTAAAATCAAATCATGACTAATAATAATTTACCGTGAAAATTATAAGGAATTTTCGAATGATTGGTATGCAAACAATTTAAATGGAGTTGTTTAGCCTACTTCTGCCATGGCCTGTTCAAGTTTTGAGCCACTTAGTTGTACAGAAAGATGTTTGAATTCGAAAATTTCTTTAAGAAGAAATTTCTATCAGCTTGTTGCAAAACATTATTTATCATTTCGGTTAAATGTGGGCACATAAAAAATGCTGCAAAAAATCCAACATCAGTCATAATTTATAACGACAGCGTTTTGCAACACGTACAGCATATTGTGGATAGAATTTTCATTTTATACATCAAAATAAAACGTTTTCTAAATTAATATGTATTTATAAATAAGACTCTGGCTACAGTGTATGTACATATATAAATATGTATGTATGTACGTACATTCACAACAATTCCCAGTGGACAACTGGACAGACACAGACAGAAAGAAAAATCGTATAACAATGAACAAATTTGTCAGCATCGTGCATTTAATCACGTCGCATTCATAATCCTCATAATGTGATTGTGTGAAATAAAGAAATACCAAATTGGAAATATCCATATAAATTTAAAACTCGTTTAAAATAAGTTTTTACATTGCTAACATTCGTACCATACCGCATACCGCGTATGTTGACGAGTCAAGAGTTTTCGTATAGGCAGGCGAAAAGGAATTTTTCATTACTTTTGTTTCATCAATGGGTTAGCAGACTCCTCGTCACCTGTTGCATTTCTCTTTTTGGGGTGTATTAAAAAAGAAATATTATTTTAATTGTATAAATTACAAATTGAACCGATTTGCTAAGACAAAAATTTGTCGATATTGTGCGATCGATTTTGATTTCGATAGCTTGAGACATCCGAATTTAGATCTTTTGTGTTTTGATATGGAGGCATCCCTAAAAGAGCAGTTCACTCTACTAAACTATATACTGATACTTGTCAAAAATTCAAATAATGCAATCAATTGTGACAGTGTGAATGCAATGCTTTATAGGAACGGAAAATAATTCGATAAAAATTTGACATCCAATACGACTTTGTGGTTTTTTGAAACTATAACACCGGTATTCATAAAAAATAAAATGTTGCTCAAATCCATTTTAGAACTAATTTGATATGAAAAATTTAGTCTAAAATGTATTTCAATAATGTTTTATTTTCTATGAATACCAGTGTAACACATTTTTATTGCATCAGAGTTGCGTTTTATTATAGAATACACAAAATAGCTTCACTGAGTCGATAGTTTTGCGGCCACTAGCGAGCCATTGGTGATAGTGTTATTTTTCCTTATACAAGGGCTCAAAGTTATAGACATTTTCGCGCTCTTCAACATAACGATTACTTTAGGTGTTGAATAGTTTTAGTGGGACACACGACTACATGAAACTGCTCATGTGCCGTGTATGAAGATTTTACCATGGTGTGTAGTATTTTTCATTTTATTTGAAGCCTCATAGTTTTAGAGACTCGCAAAAAATGTATTTAGACTTATCTCTCATAAAGTGCAATCAAAGTGTTGACATTTGTAAAATAGCCTGAACTACCCTTAATGAGACGTGGTACGGGGCGTTCTAATGGAAAAACATGTTGGAGAGAAATAGTTATTGGCTTTTAGTCATACAGTTGACTCCTTTATGGGCACCCTCGGACTGATTGGTGCGATACTGGCGAAATCAAGACTGAAGAAAATACGAATTAAGATCTTTAACACTAGTCAGCATTCTAGAGTGACCGTAGGGGAGTCAAATGTAACAATTCCAATTCCAATAATTTTTTCACTCTAATACTATTTTAGAGCATACTAACGCTGTACCTTGCCACTTCAGCACTTAAATGTAGAATTTTCCCCTTATTTTACTAATCCGCCCCAGGCTGCACGTAGAGTAGTCAATTGTATGACCATCTCCCAATAATTTTTATTGTCCAATACGGATTTCGAATTAAATTAATGAATGTTTGAACATGTGTTTTTTGGAAGTATAGAACTTTCAATGTAAATTCTTGTGGCTTTATGAACTTTTTATAATGCATTCTTTTATTATTATTATCATTATATTTTATATATGTATTTATTTGAGCTTAAGGTCTTTTTGGAATTTGAGTATTTATTTTTGTCAATATTTCGCTCTCCTTCGGATAGCTTCTTCAGGACAATAATAATGAAAAATGTTTTGATTGGTTTTTTTCAAATATTGACAAAAATAAATACTCAACTTCCAAAAAGACCTTAAGCTCAAATAAATATATAAAATATAAGAAAAAAAGGGGTCAAATAACTAAATATTAAATATTATTATTATATTTATTTAATCTTAAGGAATACAATTCTAAGACTAAATTTTCGAGAAAGAGCACTAGCAACAGTGACCATCAGCTCCTGCATTCTTTTAATTTAATTAATTGTTTTACACAAATAAGTTCTAGCAATAGTTGCTACACATTTTCATGCAGGGAACACGGTAATTTATACTGTCATATTTGACAGTTGCTGCAACAAAAATTGCCAAAAATATTGACTGTGTGGTCGCTATGTCCTAGATCGCAAAAGGCAATTTTAGTTGGCAATTCTTTTTTGAACTTGACTTCGTGTCTACATAAGGCAATTTTTGTAATTCCTTTAGCTTTTATTTTCATACAATTTGATGCTTGTTTTTATTATAGTTAAAAAAAAAAAATAACAATAATAAACAAATCTCTTATTAAATATATTTATGAATTTAAATAGCTTCACATAAATGAGAACTTTTGATAACAAAAACAAAAAACAAAAAACAAAACATATACATATGTATAGCTGTTCGGGAATTTTACGAAGCCGTTGTGGAATGTATGTCCAGTGGGTGAAATCTCACTTTTTACAGCGTTGCATATTAAATATGATTTAATATTTGAAACAATCCCATTCTAATTGAGCAATAACTTAATTGACTTTTTGCTGCGAATATTAGCGGTACTCAGCGTTTGGTGCGTTTTTGGTTGCGACTATTTGCATTTGCGATTATATTGCAACTGATATTGAGCACCCTTTTTAACAACTTTGCAAATTTTATTGCACTCCAAATAACAGCTGATAACAATTTTTAAAAGAAATTAAGTGTTTGCTTTGAAAGCTTTAACAAAAAAAAAACAAACTACATTTCTACAGTTTTTTGTTTGCTTTGTTTTAAAATGTTAGCTGTTCGAGTGTCAGTGTTGCAAAGCAATACTCATACGAAAAAAAGTAACACGTGGTTAGCGGTGCGTAAATGCAAAAATATTGCGAGTGCAACCTTGTATATTTTGTTGTTGGGTTGCAAAGAAAAAGCAACGATTTCTTGCATTCGCACTTACGCAAGGCATTTGCACCAAATAATGAACTGCGCTATTGAGTCCAATAATAATGGCCTTTATTGCGAAAAACGATATAAAAGTTTAGGTATAAATACTATATTGCCTGCTATTTTTGACAGTCGCAAGGAATCAGATTTGATTTTTATCTCCCAAGATTCAATTTGCGCCTGCGTAATAGTGTGAGCTGTACAACTTATAATTTACAAAATATTAAATTTAGTGTATTTAGATATTCTTTCAGATTTTAGTAGAAACCAAATTCTATTATACATTATTTTAAGTTCTTGCATCTATATTTCTTTTCCTACTCAATACAGACTTCTCCTAATAATTGCATTACCATGCAAACGCATCATGAGACCTTCTGGTGAACAATTTGTATAAAGTCAAACAGCTCTTTCTACTGTGCTGTGCAAAATATTTTTGGAAACTGATACACACAGATTATTAATACCTTTGAGATTTGACGGTAAACATACTATCGCGATCCTCCATGACAGTCATGGCCAATTCTGTGTCCAATATGGTGGGTATCACATTGAAAAATGAGTGTATGCGAGGCATTGACTGGGAGCCGGGTGAATTTTTATGAAGCATCATTGTGTTGCAGTTGATTTGAATAAATAACAATAATAAAGAAAAGCTTTTCCTTGTACTAAAAACGATTGAGCAGTTGGGATTTTTTTTTATAAAATGTATAAATTTTCCTGGCACTTTAAAAGCATCATAAAATTTGAGATTTTTTTTTTTCTGCTCGAATGATGAGGGAGTGTTGCGGCGAGAGACGGAAGAGGGAGAAGGTATTTTTATGAGTATCACAGTTGGAGATTTTTGCTTTCTAATAAGGTAATGATGTTTTTATTATTGCTATTATTATTATTATTTGTATTTGTTATGCAGCCTCAAGGAGATTTCTTTTATTTTGAAATAATTTAATTGGGTTCTGTTTATTTCATTTTTATATTTTGAGGAGAGTTGCTATAAATATTTTTATGTTTATTTCTTCATTGCAATTATTTAATGAAGTAATATTATCTGAAACATATTTCGAAATTGTAAGCGTCGTCGTTAAGGAAATAATATTTGTTATTATACAAATATGTTTTTGTAATTTCATCAAACTCGACCCAATTTTTGTCAAGGTTTTGCATTTTATCTGTTATGTTTCCATTTTCATTTCATTTCTTTTTGTTTACTCTTCAAACTCGCGTTTTTATAAAACGTGTTGGGTAAAGCAACTTAACATAAATTATGTTTAATTTTTTTAACTTATTAACAAATAATTGTGCTTTGTACAGAAGTAAACTGTTATTTTTTATTTTATATAGGTAATGTTTAACTATTTTAAAGTCACATTTTGCTGTTAAGCTTTTTTATTCACTTTCATAGAAAAATAGTTTTTACATTATAAATTTTTTTCATTAAATAGTTTTGTTATTTTATTGGTATAGAGATCTCTCACATACATATTTATTTATTTATAGATTTTATTTTATATGACACGTAAGAAAAATACAGCGAACATCTTTTTCATTTGTCAACATTTTGTTAGATAAGTTTTTATTTCTTGATAAAAATTAAAAAAAAAAACAATTCAAAGTATGTATAGGTTTTTTTTATAGTTTCTATAAAAACTTGTTTGCTTTCATTTAGTTTTTTGAAAACTTAAAATGTGTTTTACTTTAAAGTCTCGAATAGAGAAATATTTATTCAATGCTGTTCTTCTGTGTGAATTTTTCTTGTGTTGTTTAGTGCGCGTTTTTTCAAAATGTACTAAAGTATGAAAATCATTTTCATTTTCAATCTCTTTGAGAATACAAAAAAATAAAATACTTATTTTGTGCTTTTGTTTTCCCTTCTTTATACACACTTATAAAAAAATAATAATCATTTTAATAATTTTCTTGCAAAATTAACCCATTAACAAGCGCCGAAAAGTTTACAAATTTGAGTTATATTTTTGGAACAAAAAAAAAAGAGAAACAAATTTTCGTGAGATGAACAAGAAATGAGAACTTCAATTATATTATTATAAGAAATAGAAATCTGTGCATATCAGCACACTAATATGATGGTTTATAATCGTAATGTTATACTAAGTGCTAGGCCAACGATGTCACTCGACATCGTTCGCTTGAACAAAAACACTGAAATCAACAACAAAACTTTAAAATTTGTTAGTGTTTTGCTTGTAACTAACATCGTGGACCTGATGTTCCTTAACTACAAACACGCAGTCATAAGAAACAGAAACTCAATTGTTTTCGGTGTTAGTTGTCACTCCTTTATGGCAACTCAAGCATAACCTTGGGCAGTGTTGCACATAAAATTGGTTAAAACAGCTGTTTTCTATGACAAGTTTAAACTTTAGTTATATTATTCAGTGATTCAATATTCTTATTCCAGAAATACCGTCACATAATGCAGTCAAGCTAGATCAACTCCTAGTTTTGAATAATTTTGTTGAAATTAAAAACGAGAGAGAGAGAGAAAGAGAGAGAGAGTCAGAGAAATAATTTGCTCTGAAACACTTATTTGGTTTAATCTTATTTTTGGCTCCAATAAAATTGTACAATGTTGAAAGTTATATCATCACAAAGCTTTTGGATAATTTTCAAAGGTGTGAATTTAACACTTGAACTCAAGTTGATGATGATCTTAAAAGAAAATTATTTATCAAATGACAAATAACTGGAAACAATTTTCACATGCCAAATTATTTCATTAAACTATTTTTACGTTGATTTGTCATTTGATAAATTATTTTCTTTCAACATTATTGTGAACGTGAGTGTTAAATTGAAACCTTTCAAAATCGTTGAAAACTATTAGGTTCAAAAAATTAGTGCAAGTTTATCATCGAGTTCTTTAAGTCAGTGAATACTTAAACCACACTTAAATTTAGAAAATAAAATATCAGCTGTTTGCCATTTTTCGCAACGTTGCCGAATTTTGTATTTCCAAAAACAAACGGTTCGCCATTTTACTAAAGTCAAGTTTAAACTGGAATTAGATTATAGAAAAGTTTTGGTAAACTTGAGTTTTATCTCCAGAGTTTTAAATGCGGTTTAAGTATTCACTGATGTTTTGATTAAACGTAAATTAAACCAAATGCGAAGATGAGCTTGCACTGATTTCTTGAGCCTTAGGTGCACTGTTGCGTGTTGTTCGAAAAAAAAGAACCAATAAATTATTTACAAATCGATTATTAAATTATTTCCAAAAATAGTTTACAGCTGTTTGCAAAGCAATATTTGCTTGAGAGAACGGTAGAAACGATTGGCCGACGGCCAGGCTAAGGCGAATTCATACAAGCCGAACTCGGTGGCACAGATGAATATTTTTTGCTTCTTGCCTCAAATTGTTTTCCTCTTTGCTTACAAAAAAAGTTGGCTCCATTTTATTCTAAGGATTTTTGGTGGTCGAAAAATTTTGTGATTAAAATCTGTTTTTTTTTTCTCACAGTATTCAAAGTACAAAAATATAGTTATTAAAGTGTTCAGCAAGTACTCAGATTTTGACAACTGAAATCACTTGGGCCTAAGAAAATGCATGCGTTAGTTTGTGTGCATTGTGTGGTGGACTCTAAAGCACCCTGGTAATAAATTTAGCCTGGGTCAGGCCTTTCCAATGCACCATCTCCATCATTATTGCGGCCAACTTTTGAGTTGAGCTGTTTTTAGGAAGTAAACGTAACAAGTTGTTGTTGCAGATCACAATAAAGATTTTAATTTGTTTTGAGTGGAAAAGAATGTATGCGCTCGCTCTCCCTCAAAGTGTTAAAGAGATTTTCTTTACTTAGTTAATAATTACGTTGTGATTAATTATTCATCCTTAGCAATAATTTACTTGTTGTTGATTATGAAAAACATAAGAATTTGCTTGGTTGCTCGTAATTTTCGAAGAATGGTTGCCCCATAAAAATGAAGGTGTTAAGCAACTTTAGATGGAATCTCCCTAAAAAAAAACGGTGCTGCAAATTATTTTTTTGCTGGATTTGCTTAAAACAGTTGAGCCGACAAATTAAAAGCTTTACGATTGCATATTTCAATAATATGTATATGTGTTTCTATCTTAGGAAACCTTCCCCTAAAATAGATATTTTGCAGAGAGAGTTTTATTATAACGGTCAGAGAGATTGTTCTCTTTAACAGGCGCTTAATTTAAATAAAGCGCATTTGTTTGATGACGATGATGATGATGATCATAACAATGAAACAAATGCTAATGATGATGTCTGCGAGTCGATTTTATTACGTGAGAGTACGCACATGCATACATACATATTTATTTATAATTCTGGCCCACAAAACATAAGCATCTTCACCCGCTCTCACTTGTCATTATTAATTCAATTAAGTAACAATAAAAAACCATTTATATGAAATTCATTTTTTTTCCGCTGCTTATTAATAACTTGGAAATTGTTGTTTTGATTTAATCAAATTTTATTTTCACTTTACTTACCTACCATAATAATTTGGATTTATTATTATTTTTTTCTTTTTGCAGGAATTTGTCAAAGAATTATTTTCGAAAACAAATAATTATGCGAAATACAAAAGTAGAGAAATATTCCAGTTAAAAATAAACAGGTCACACGTTTAAAAGGCAATTCTAAAGCTATTATAAATATTAAGATTTGAGAGAATTAAAATTCTAAAGAAAATTCTATGATAAACAACATTTTAATAAGAATTGATTACATTGAGTTTGAAAAAAATATACATATATTTTTTTCAGAAATCGAGCAAGTAAAAAATGTATTTTGCAACCTATAGTTTGTAGCAGATTCTTCGAAGAGACTTTCATAATTTTCAACTTAAATCTTATGTGTTCGTTTTCATTGAGTTTTTTTATTTGTTTGCCGCACATTTTTTAAGAACAAAAACTATAAATATAAGCAATTCTGTTTATGCAATAACATGTCCTACATATTCTTTTGAAAGAAAATTATCAATTTTTTTGTTGTTTGTTTTTGGTGCTCATGCTCTAAAAAGATTATTTATTTTGGCAATCAAATCATAATTTTTTTCTACTTTTAAGCGAAAAATGTGATTTCAAAATTTTGAATTTGTTTTTAATAAATATTTACAGAGATAAATGAATGATATACAAAATCTTTTGTATTTGTGTCTATATGGACACAAGTAGCTTAAGTAGACATAAAAGAAAATTAAGTACTTGCACTCAGAGCTCTAAAACTAATAATTAGGGGCAGTTCACACTATTACACTATGTATGTATAATTGTCAAAAACTCAAATAATACGATCAAGTGTGATAGTGTGAGTGGAATAATAACACCATAAAAATTTGTTATATCAAATTTTACTTCTCATTTAACAGAATAAGTACTAAAGTTTCAAACATTGTTTTTCCAAAATTCTAATTGCTCACTATTCTCCCCACCTGCTCTACTTTCATCTCCTGCCGCTATCCCTATGTGGCTTAGAAGTGCCAGTAGTTTATTGCAAAATTTTGAAATATTTTCTATTGAAATTTTTAATTTCATCGTATATACAATAGGTATGGTAATACATTTATATTAAATTACTTTTTCAGGCTCAAGTCCAATCCTGGTTTAGTCACTTCTTAATTAATATCAATTAAGTAATTAATTAAGAAGTGACTAAACAAGGGTTGAACTTGAGCCTGAAAAAGTAATTTAATATAAATGTATTAAAATTTTGAAATTTAATGTTGTGAATAAACTTACAAAAACTCTACAGCAGCGCTTCCTGCACAAAGTTGAGGAACATTGTACAATAAGGTTTGCTGTTTGGAAGATATAGTTGACGATTTGCTCCCGCAACTCAAATATGAAGGTACATTTTTGAACTGCACATATGTTTGTATATTAAAATGGATTGGAAAATCTTTTGTAGTCAGATAAGCACTTATAATAAAAAAAAAAATTGGGGAAACTTTAGAATCAGCAGCCAGGCTTTCAAAGATGTGAGTTTTGAAAGTTTGTAGAGAGGGTCGTGGGTCTCACAAAATAGAAGTCATAGTCTGCCGGAGGCTTTTAATCTCTTAATAATTCGATGTAGAAGTGGAGAAATTTACTAAGTAAAATATGAAATTATTGGCAAAACAGTGCTGCCAGAGGAAAGTTTTTGCCTAAAACATGCAATTGCGAATTCATAACCGGCCTTAAGCATCCAAACTCGTATTTTTGTAATTTCATTTCATAAACTTTTCCACAGGTTTACAAAGTTTGTTCTTGACAACTGGCCTTTGGCCGGGCATTTAAGGCACTTTCTTCCCGCCTGGGTATAACTAACACCAGCTTCGCGTCTGGCTGCACACTTTTTTATTTTATGGCAATTGGTATCATTATAATAAAGAAGGCGACTCAACAAATTTTGATTTCGGCGACGTACATAGCTATATAAGGATATAAGTACGTATACCGCCCATATTGAGCTGTTGCTAAATTAATTATTTCTCTGTTCAAGTGAGGTGCACTGGCTTGACCAAATCTGAGAACTAAACCTTTACGATTACTTTTGATACGCAGTATGCCTTTTATCGACATAAATAATACGATGCTCGTATTACAGTGTGAGTGTGTGTGTGTGTGTGTGTGTGCAGCTAATATTTAGCTTTTACACCAGAGTGTTTATGCTATTTTTGTTTCTTCTTCTTCTTCTTCTTCTTCTTCTTCTTCTTCTTTTTACCAATCAAGGCAAACAAAATATGTTTTTTGGTGCATAATAAAATTAAAATTCTTGCCTTGACTTTTAGAAATATTTTACACATATTTTTATTGTATAAAAATTTCACAAATATTTTTTTTAATAACAAAAAGAATTCATATTGATCATGAGTCAAAGGGATTTTCTCTTATGCAATTATCTCTTAATAAACGTCTGTATCTGTATGGTTCAATGTATAAGAATTTTTTTTAAATAATAAATAATATGAGTAATAGTTGTTAGAAATTTCCGTTTTTATTAATATTTAGTTTTAAGTTTGTCATTTGATTTTTTTGTTATTTTTTTTTTGTTTCTTTTGTTTGTTGACAAACTCAAGCGTCACATTGATGTGAGCGCTTGTCACATGATGCATCTTAAATTATGAAAGATTTTGTTGCACGTTATATTTTCGTTTTGAACCGGAAATGTTAATGTGTATTTTGCACTTGAATAGTTTTTCATATTCATTCATATTATTTTTATTAGTATTTTCTTCATCTGTTGATTTGCTGAAAACGAATTTAAATTGCAGTTTTTATGAAGCAATTCTGATTTGAATTTTATTGCCATGATTGTTTTGCTAATATTTGCATAATTTATTTTAGTTGGGCCTTTATTGTTCACCGTTTGTTATTACATATTAATTTTTGTTTTTTGTGCTTGGAAAATTTTAATTTGTTAATGCTTTTGTTAGTTTAGCCATTGTTTTGTGAGGACGATGAGCAATTTTGTGCACTAAAAGGTCATTAAATTCGTAATTTTGCGAATTAGTAGCTCTGTTGGCTTTTGAGATCTGCATACGTTGTTCCGCCTTAACGTTATGCAGAGTAATAAGTTTTAGTCAGTGGAAATGATGTACTTGTACGTGAAAACTTGCATAAATATTTCACTTTTGTTTTTTTTCCTGTACTTTGTTTTGTAGAAATTTTTAATTTGATTTGTTGACAAACAACTGATTAAATAATTGCTGGCTTAGTTTGCTCAAGATAAGAAAAATGAAAAAGAAATAAAAAAGACTCGCAATATTCTGCAGAAGAAAAAAAAAATTTATATTTAGAAATACGCTTAACGCGCCAACCTAAATTAAGTTATCAAGCGTATTTGTGCTGCCTAAAACATCTGTTTTGTATGGAAATGGATGATTGAGATAAAAAAAAGGGAAAAATAAATAAAAACGCTTGAAGCGCTTATTTAGGTCGGTCTGCTATCTACAAAATAAGAAAATGATAGGCTTACTAATATATTTTTTCTTCGAAACTCTGTGCTAATTTGTATCTTCTACTACTAGAAATTGATGTATTTTGACCACTTTTGAAGAAAAAAATTGCTGGAACTTTTTTTTTCAAATTCTAGAGCCAAACTTTTTTTTATAGTTTAATACAGAAAAATATTCCAAAGCCAGGGTTTAAGAAATCCCGATTGTAAGATGAATTTACCCGGCACGCGTCGTGCCCTTCGATGTATTTCATGCTGCTCCCTCAAAAGTTGAATCAGTGCAATTGTATGCGACAAGTTACACAGCACAATGCATAGAACGTTGAGAGTAGATTATTCTGCTCTTGTACTGTGTTACCAGCTTCGTGAGAGATATTTTTGATCGCTAAAGATGACTCAACTCTCAACGTTATCGGTAAATACTTTTGTCTTGTGAAATCATTTTTTTAATATTTTGTAACAAAAAGCATTTCCAAAAGCAAAAAAGAAAAATATTGTAATAACTTTTATAAAAAAAAAACACGAATATAATAAATTTTCACAGTTTTTTTTACTACTCTTTTTATACCCTTCACAAAAAAAAGGCGAAAGATTTATTCGACAACTGAAGAGAAGCCAGAGTACCCTTCACAAAAAATGTGTAAGGGTATATATAAGTTTGTGACTCCGTGTATATATATTCTGGATCAGAATCAATAGAGATTACGATTAAGCGATCGCCGTCTGTCCGTCTGTAGCCGTTAAAACACCGTTTCTGAGAAAACGGTTTGAGATAGAAACCTCATTCTTTAGCGTAAATGTGTTAAATCTTGGTAGTGGGTCTGCTATTGAAATTCAGTAAGATCGGTCTACGGATAGCCGAGATATATCCAAAAAACCGGGGTTTGAGGGGTATTTTTGGCCATATTTTGGTCAGATTTTGTAAAAAAATTTTTTTCCTAAAAAGTTAGCCATATCATTTTTAATGCCCATTAGATCCCCAAAATGGAAGAATTTTTGAAATCGGCCCATATACATATATCCGAGTTATAGCGTCTCCTGAGTTTTCAAGAAATCGGCTCTATAAGCCAAATAAAAGAGCTTTTGGCACCAAAAATCAATCAGAATGCTACATATATCGTTGTGAAGGGTATTTAAGATTCGGCCCAGCCGAGTATATTTCTTCTTCTATTTACATGTCTATTACTTTTACGTACGGATGTCTGTGCACAAAAAACAATGTTAAAATGCCATTAATTCTATGAAAATCTCCACCTCACTGGCGACTATGGCAAAAATTTGTTTTGTTTGTTAAAAACATTTGTATAACTTGGAGCGTAGTACGCGTGTCTGTAACGTTCGTAAAGCCTACAATGTGCTGAACGCATGAAAAGTAGGAAAAGCGTAGATGCATAGAAAGCGTGTCATCTAACTCCAGCTTTACTATTATTTAAAATTAAATATATGCTCATAAAATCTGTCAATATACAAAATGCAGTAATTTTTTTTTTTAAATATGACATAAAATTAAAAAAAAATATGCATTGAAAGTATAAGTCAGAAGGGATTGTTCAGCAATAATTCTTTTTTTGTTCAACCATTGTATTTTAAATAAAATAAACATAATAAGAAAAAAATAAATACTCAAATTCCAAAAGACCTTAAGCTCAAATAAATATATTAAATATAAGGAAAAAAAAGGGGTCAAATAACTAAATATTAAATCATAATAAGAAAATTAATTATTGCAATATGTATTGAAATGAAGCTGCTAAAGGAGAAGGAAAATTTATGTAAAATGTACTACTGGGGGTAATGCAACAGCTTTTTACTTCGGCTTTTAAAATTTTGTTCAGGAAAACATTACAAATTGCAGACGAAAGCTAAGCCTGTTGTGACAAGTGCTAAAATGGACAAACGGCCCTGAACTGAAGCAAATTAAAATTTATTATTTTTTTTAAAATAAATATTGTATGAGAACCACCCTAACCAGGAACTGTAAAGAGAGTTCACGTAGCCTTATATCGAGTGAACATTTTGCCGGGAAAAGTTTTAACATTCGCTCTTCGAAAAGTTACTCAGGGACAGTTATGAATGATGTCATGGACTTGTTAGCACGATAAGGAGGTGTAGAGCAAACACGGAGTCATACAAGCAAGGAGGAAATAATTGATTAAATGTAGGACTCCCTACGAAATTCAAAAATTAGTTTCGAACATAAGTAATAACGTCGGCCGATTAACAGGAAAAAAAATATTGGAGTTGAAAACACGTACATATGTTACGTGTAAATGCATGTGAAATTAAAGATTGTAGCTAGCGCGAATATTTACTACTGCTACTGAGCATATTCGGTGTAATGCTAAAGTAACATTTGTAGTTTTAGTATAAACCAAGTTATGCGACGAAAAGCAGCTGAAGTTTTGATTCATTTTTCTAACGACAAATTTATACAATATGCTCTTAAGATGTTCTAAAAGCAAAAATCTGCTTTTAGAACCGAAATATGCAAAAAGAAAAAGAAAAAAACTTTAAAGCACTTAAGAAGCACACTGTTCAGATGGTAACAAATAGACGGCAAAACTCATTAAATGCAACGCTACGCAACGGTTGAGGATTTCAGCTTTGCCATAAATTTGGCTTCCCTGGTTATAATATACAAAATATTTATGAGCAACAATTCCAATTATATATTATTATGCATTAATTTTTTAATTTTATAGTCAAACTTGTATATGATTTACAATTGTCAATGATTTTGTGGGGTTTTCTTGTTTGATTTTATTGTTATATTTTTTTTTTATTATTTATTATATTTGCTATTTTCAATAGAAAGGGGCAAACATAAAAACCCAGATTATAAATAATTTTCCAAGTTCAATACATTTGTAACTATTCATATGCGCCACGTTTCTGTAGCACAAAAATAAATAAAGACAAAGTTTTTCAAAACTCCGGCTCTTATTTTTTGTGTATATTGATTTTTTTTTTTTTTTGAGAAACACATTTGCTTAGAAATCTATGGTTACCTGCTGATTATAAGCAGTATTATGAAAAACATATAATATATATATTATTTCCAATTTTAGTTCCTAAAACACCTGAAAATTTCAAAGAAAAAATTACAGCTGTATACAGAATGCCTTTGTAATAAAAAAAAATTAATTTATTGTTAGGTTTATTCGACAATTTTTTTTGTCTTTAATCAACATTTTTTTTTTCACTTTTGAAATAGTGTTACATATATTATCGCCTGGAAGAAGCTATACGAACTAGAACGATATATCGAAAAAATCAAATTGTATTTAAGAAAATGTATGAACATGTTATGCACATAAAAACCTTTTATCTCTCGCATTAAATTTTTAAGTAGAAGCATATTTTACAAAAATTAAATATTTTTTTTGTTTGAGCACAAAATTTTCTTAAAAATTTGTGAATTTCCACCTGCGACTATAAAAATCTTGGTAATAGTTTTAATTTAAAAATGCACAAGGTAAAAATATATGATAGCAAGGAAAAAGTTCCGGCCCCTGGATTCATGTTATTCAGATGTTAAATGTTTTGTTTTCTTTTTGCTTGAGCAATATATTTTCCTGAAAATTTACACTCATGGAATTCGTTTTCCACCTGCTGCTATAAAAATATTATTGCTATATTCATAATTCTAATTAAAAGATTATTAATTCCCAAAAGAAACGTAAAAATTTAAGAGCGAAAAAAATTACGTCTGTAAATTTTTATTACATTTGACGCATACAGTAAGTGTTTTCTTTTTTTTAAATATAATGTGCTCTAAAGCTTTAAATCTGTGGAAATTAATAATACGTAAATTTTGTGCAAATGTTAATCATAAACATGCTTCAAAGATTTTTAAATAATTATAATTTACATCTATTTTGTGCAGAAAACAAATATGTATGTATATTCTCAAAATATTTAATTATCTTAAGAAAAATATATTCAACAGTACAAACAGAGAAATGTATTTAAAAATATAAAAATCTACACTAAAGAAACAAGTGTAATGCCATTTCTTTTACAAACTGAAACTGAAAAAAAGAACATTTAAATACGTATTGAATAGGGGCAACACATTAAGAGGTTTTGTTTGCAAACAAATTTAAAAGCTTTTGAATAGAAAGCAAAATATGTGTATGTATATTTACAATCAATTTACAAAATTTCGAACAGTGTGCGCTTCTTATTACATTTTTCGATGGCTTGTGTGGTGTTTGCATTAAAATGAAAATAAAACTTTTAATACAATTTCGGTCTTTAGTGTGCTTATTCACTCAAATTTGAGTGGATGGCGATAATAGCTGCAAAACGTGAGCTTTGAGTCAAGTCTAGGTTTGCACTAAAACTGTCTTGAATCCGTTTCTCAAGTATGATACTTCCAAAGAAATTATTTAATTACTTTTACAAGCACCACATTTTTAAGTACTTCGAAAATAAATAACGTATATTTTTAAGTCTTAGCTGGACTCTTTTAAATCACTTTTTAGGTGTCATTTAACACCACTATTTTATTTTATTACATTTGGGTACGTAAGAATTGAGTGAAAATAAGTTGACTGTGAGGAATGTGCTAAAACAATTGCAGAGATCCACCCCTTATTCACGTCCTAAGAGTCATATGTAATTAGTTTTATTTCCTTGTTTCATAAAATTTCTGAAGTCATTTTTTTTTAGTATGTAGTACCTGCTCAAAAGAAAAAGTATATATTCTTCCAATGACATGTTAATGTGAAATTCAGTTTTTATTTCTTAAAAATAGGTAACTCATGCCTTTTCAAAATTAAAATTTTCTTTTTAAGACGACATATATCTTTCCTGCCAGTACTTGTAAGAAATTTCTTCATTAGTTTTGTAACCCAATCCTTCTCTTATATGACAATATCACAGTGCAAATCTTTGTGGTTCCGCCTATGGACAACGTACCAATTTTTAATCTTACAGTTTAGAGAAAAATAATGTTAAACAATGTTTATGGCATTTGTTTCACATATATTTTTGAGTGCTGCAAGTCTATTTTTGATATTAGTTTACAAACATAGTGGGTGACGCAGAGGAGAATAATGATAATAAGCAATACGTAGTGGATACTGTCCCACGTGCTTCTATTTCAATTTTCATATCATCAACTCTTGTTCATTTTGGTGGTTAGGACAAATTTATACTACAGAAAAGGCCTCCTAAGCACCACATTGTGTACTAATATTTTCGGCTGGCTATTGGGAAACTAAACCTGAGTTAAAACTTTGTAAAAGTAGTCAGAATTTGATATGGAATAGTTGTGACAAGTTTTATTTCTATGAGTTGCCTTGTACAGGACAAAGGGATCTTTGGTGCTTCGATTTTTGGCTTCATTTATGCTTGAAAAATCAACGCAGGTTTACCTTTCAGTTTGATTTAATGAGCCATTAAATCAGTGAATACTTAAGCCGATTTTAAACGAAGAAAATTTAGCTTCAATCTTCAAACAGTGCGTAAAAAACAGCAGCTGTTTGACACTTTTCCAACGTTGCCAAGTTTCCATTTCTAAAAACAATCGATAATGAATGGCTCACTGATTTACTACAGTCTAGTTTCAGATGCAATTAAATTGTAACATAGTTTTAGACTTCAAGTAATACATTTCAATTGGCTCTTATAGCGAATAAATAATTAAGTTCGTTTTTGAAAGTTTTGTTACACTAGAGTTTCAGCTCTAAATCAGTTTTTGCTTGCTAGAAAGTATTAAAATAACCGATCTTGCACTGTATTGCGTGTTGAAATCTATTTATATTTGTTCTCCTAGAATAAGTATGTTTGTATTCCGATTCAATTGTGTGAACCACCAGCAGATATTACAGATATTTGCTTGGCTCTGCTTTCATTTGTAATCAAAGGTTTGATGGAGCCAATTCTCAGGCAGCTGCTTACTCCTAAATATGATGCAAAATTTTCAGTTTCTCCGTTAGAAGAATGTAATATTTTTTACAGTTTTATTTTCGCTACGTCTTTTTCGCAAAAAGTATTTTCTGATAAACTCTAGCTTTCTTAGTTTCTTTTTTCTTGCAGTCGTCTGTATGTATATCCCCCTGCCATTCGAGAGTAAATTTTGAATTCATTGAAAAAATGTTCACACATTTATTTTAAGTTCCATTGTATGTTTAGAGAGCTTCCGTTTGATACATTTCATACAATTTTTGTTAAATAAGCGTTTAACAGACATGATATATTTTTATGAATTAACCACTCGAAACTATAATTCAATCTCAAGAAGCAAAATCGCTTAATCGTAGCTGAAATGCGCAGCGTTAGGACCAAGTTGTCTTTCAATTGAAGTTTTGTTGAACTAGTTTTGAAGCAAATAATAGTAAATAAAGTAAATATTTGAACAAAAAAAAGTATTAATATAAAAGTCAAATTGCGTGGCGCAATCTCACATATAGACGGCTGGAAAAAAGACAGCATCCAGCAACAGCTTTTGCTTTATTTTTTAATCTATCAAATCAAAGTTTTCTTCCAAAATATTTTATGCTTGTAAAACTTCATAACTAAATTTTTTCATCATCAAAATATGTTTTGTCAAACTGGTATTTCACACAAATCTGTGCAATATTTGTCAAAAAAGTGCTAAAATTACTTTCATGAGTAAGCCGTCAGAGGTATCTTAATAGCAAATCCCTCCAATTTCAAAAAATATACACAAATCTGATTTGGCAAAATATTGTTATCTCTATGTCATTTCTACAACAAATCAAAGCCGAAACATAAAATTGCGCTTTTGATAAATAATTTACAAGCTGCCTGCAATAAAAATCAGACGCAAATAAAAATAAAATAATAAAAAAAAATTCGAAAATAATATATGTATGTATATACTTCTTTGATTTTGTTAAATTATTTTAAATTGCTTTCGGTAAATTCATTTTATTTTTCAAGCAATTAATTCATAAGTAAAAAAAAAAAATTGTTTAAAGAAACACATGAAAGAGATACGTACGATCTGTCAATCAGGATGGAGGCGTCCTGTTCTTTAAACCTGTAAGGGTTATAACAATAACAACAATATTGTAGTTTGTGTACCATAAATATTATAATCGATTGTTTTGATTTATATCTAACTTAAAATAAGATGTAACTCTAAAATAATTGTTATAAAAAAAAAAACGAAATTCTACCAGGCAACGCGTTTAGTTGTTTTTGCATTTATGGCTTGAAGCATTAAATTTGTTTTCAACAAACAAAATCAAACAACAACAAATAAAAACTGGGAAAAATAAATTATTACTATTATCGACAAAAAAAAAATAAAATTAAAATAATTAAAAAAAAAATTATTATGACTCATGGTTTTTTTTAGCTACACATATGTATATATGTATGTATGTACGTATTTGCTCTATGATGGTTAATGAAACTCAGATGGGCAATGCAGTGCACTGGGGGCGTATGAGTTATGAATTTATGCAGACTCACTATAACATGTTAATTTACTTAAATTCACATCACTTATACGCAGGTTGCATACTGATGTTTCTTTCAGTTATGAACTTAATTTACTTTTTCTTTGTCTTCTGCTGCCATTATCCAGTTTATTTAACTCAAACAGAAGAGAAATCAGGCAAGCGATAACATTAATATTCAGCTTCTTGTTCATGACAATACAATACAAGTAAAACAATTGAAAATTAATGTGCATTCATTATAATTGAATTAACTTGTTGTTACATTACAGATACCAATGCTCTGAAACGCAAGACAATTTACGACATACATAATGCGCTGTGTTACATGATTGAATAAATTTGTATTCAAGAAGACATTTAAGAGATCGTTATTAAAAGTGTACGGGAAAAATTAAAACAGAAACCTTAATAAATTTTCTTTCCATGACATAGAATATACAGGTATTGTAATAAAATTATTTCTATAATTTATATGCTTCTATTGGAAAGCGCAAAAACGCAAAAGAATATTGGAATTTGTCTCCTCTTCATTCAGCATACTAAGTTTTGTATTGACTTTGCTTATTCAATGCTCAAAACTCTTAAATCGGAATTTTTCAATTTCTTCTTGCTTAGCATAAAAATAGTTTGTTATGTGGGCTTTGCTGGTATTTCACACCTGGTTAATATCCCAAGAGACATTATCAAATGTTGAATATATTTACAATTTTAGCTGGTAGAAATGATAACGCAGTGCCGTAAAACGATAACACAGTTAAGCAAACGATAGTGCTCACAGCAACAGCAGATGTTGTTGTACACCAAACTCCCGGACATTTGTTCTTACCCACCTGGCAACTGAAGTGAAATTCGGTTTCCTTTCGCCACAGAGCCATACAGCCAATGCATGATAATCATAAATTTTAATTCCATACGTTTTCAATTTACCACCCATTTGATTTTATTTTGCTAAAATTATTCTGTCATAAGCGACTGTCTAAGGTTTGTTAGTTTTGGTATTATTTCAAATTTATTGAGCATGGTTGAATAACACGGCAAGAAACTAGTAACTACTGGACTTATGAACAAATTTTCGCCTCACGAAGAAACAGGAGTTGAGTTTTATTAGACGAAGAAAGTATTCAAATAGTCCTCTCCATAACAAATTTATTATCTTTAATACCCTTAATTTCCTTGCAAAAACTGATTAATACACGGTGTTACAAAATGCAGGGTAATTTATATAATTTGGCAATAAACTAGTTAAAGCTGGAAAAAAAATTCTTGTACATCACTTTGCTGCTTTTGTATATTCTTCATATTCTTCTGGATTAATCGAAAGTTAACGATAAAACACGATTTTTCGGACTTTGTTTGTTTAGCTTGAAGAAAATTTAAACACTTTGAAATATAGTTAATTAATTTCTATTATTTGAACTTTTTCTTATATAATTATTTCTGTATTAAGTTTATCAGGCTCAAGTTCTGTCTTTGATGTTTTCTTTGTCTAATTTAATTAATATCAATCACAAAGATAATATAGAAAGAACTTGAGCCTGATAAACTTAATACAGAAATCACTTTGAAATATTTAAAACATGATTATGGATCTAATTTTATTAAGTTTTCAAGTTTCAAACATGGGCATTAAAGAAATACTTCAAAGCCGCAACAGTTAAACTAAAAAGCAGCTCATAAAATGTATTTAGAGGTCTGTTCTGAAAATCCATTTGCTTGAAGTCACGTGATTTACAAAACTAAATTACATAAAGAACCTGACTTTATGCCCATATTTTGAGATGTTATGCAGTGCAAGACAATGTTATTCCAGACTTTATTTCTAATGTAAGATTTTATGTTGTTGAAGTATTGATAATTTTGAGTTTAGAAATAGGGTGATTTGCAGAATATGCCCGACAAATATCCATTCATAATCAGACATCGGATTTGTTTTGTGTATAAAAAATAAAAAATAAAAATTTAAACATAAAATTACATTTAAATACGAATTTAATTTATATGTTATTTATCTCCGCTTTAAAAATTTCGATTGTTTTTTTAAAGAAATTTCACATGCTTACTGAAACACACACACATATGTTCACAAACTGTTTGGTTTTAAATTTAAATCCAGGCTGAACGTACCTAGAGTTCTATGATTAAGGCCGCTTTTCAATCAACGTCGTATCAAATTTTAGCTTAGAAATGTCCTTATCAATACGTGGGCTTTTAGAATATTTGTTACTGACAAACTTCTGAGAACAAGCTTATTGTGAATTTTTATAAACAAAATATTTTAGCTCCACTTTGTATATGCTGTCAAATGGAAAATTCACATATAACTGATTGCCGCTTCGATCTCAGTATTTTTACACCTCAACCGGAAATAAATTATGTTCGAAAAATGAGAATTCCTTATCAAATCGAAAAGTATGTACATATATAAAAGTACTTTTAATTAAATATCAATACAAAGATTTGTTATCAGTAAAATGAACCAATTAACGAAAATAGTAAATAAAAGCACCACAGAAAACGAAATTTTGTTATCACTTCAATATCAATGAACTGACTGAATGACAGACACGTTGAAATTGTTAAAAATAAATTATATTACATTAAGCCATAAAATTTCTGCAATATGTATTTTTAGTCGTATAAGCAAACAGTTGTTTTTATTGATACCGTTTTTTTCCCATAATGGCTTATCAAAACAATAAATCAACGAAAGCATGATTTTTTGAGAAAATAGCACGTGTTACAAAAACTTTTGTTAGTTTAATATTTGATATCTGAAAAGCGCTTCCGCTACAATCATGACGCAGAAAAGAAAAACAAGTCCATAGTACCGCTTTCAATTTTCCGAATGCAACCACTTTCAGAGACATAATATACCATTCAATACATGCTATAAAAGATGATAAATTTGACTGTTAATGCCAGTGATGTTCACATAAGAAATTTTTTTTTGCATTACCATGTTATCAGCCAACGTGTAGCTTGTCAAAGTTGGTTAGTTATTTTTATTTATTAATCGAATTTAATAATCTACAATTGTTGATTACATATTAAATTGCCTGGTGTTTGGTTTGACTGCTTCAACACTGACAAAAACAATAGTAAACAAAAGATTTCAACAACGACAAAAAAACATGTGAATTTTAAAACTTATTACAGCGATCTGACAGTGCACGACCCAAACAATTTGTATACTGATCAGCATTGTAGTGAATGTCATGATTGTATCCGAGCTGGGAAGTTTTAAAATTTACTTGTCTTTTTTTTGGAAATCTTGGTGACTATAATTTCTCAGAAAAAACTCGAGGACTTTAAATCGAACTCAATCTCATTTAGTGTATAATTGACAATTGAAACATGTGTGTTTCCGTACGGCAACCTCCTGAGTCGACTTATAGCTCATTTTAATCCGTAACCAGAGCACGTAAGCTTGCGCTCAGGTGTAGTTGCAGTTGATTACTGTCTCATTTAATATTTGTCGGGCTACATTTTCCTACCATAGTAATCAATAAAACCAGGCAAGCAGCCAATGATTCTGGCTTTAAAATTGAAAATGATTAAAGCGGTTGAAGCTTATGACCACAGAAATGTGGAAGCTCGTATTGGAAGGCACGAAAGTGTGCAATATTGTACACAGCTCAGGTAGCGTTGTCAGTATCAGAATCGGGAGAGTAGCAAACAAAAACTCGTTTGGAGTTTAAATTAAAATCGCAATCTGCTACATAATTGATTGTATTGCGGCAACAATATTAGTCTTGAAGCGACCAGACCACCTGATTTAAAAAAAAGTACTCTGAAATCTTTACAAAAAATAGCTTTGCAAATGTTTTCTTTTCAAGAAGTAAAAAAAGTAGCTGAAAAAATGTACCTTTAAACAAGTAATTATTTATAACAGTGTCCTTTTTATTTCAGTAAAAGAATAAAAAAATAAACCAACAACACATTTCCGACCCACTAAGCCTCTAACTTAAAGACAAGCATGTACTTGCAGATATAAATGCGCCTTAAAATTGTATTTGTGTAATTTTTTTTTTGTCTTAAGCTACCTTGTAGTCTAACACACATTATGAGTACATGGAAAAAAAAAACGATTGTAGAAATGAAAACCATGTTTGGCAGTGAAAGGATACATACGTATCTAAGTATAATGATATTTTTTTATTAAGAAAAAAAAAGAAGAGAAAAATGGTGTCAAACGACAACGCAAAAGGTTATGAACGCTTGAGTTGTGCCTTGAGAAAAATAATATTGCAAAGACGATGATGATGATGATTATATGACGTGTGACTATTTTCAGAAATGAAGGTAAGTTTGAATTCTTTTTATTTTTTTCTTGGTCTTTGGTAGTCGTCCAAATGTTGTTTGAGTATAAATAATCAGTTTTATATGCCTACGGATGACCTGCTTAATAAAAGGTTTCTTTTTGTTGTTTGTTTCTTTTTCATTTTCGTCCTCTAGTGCCAAAAGGCATAGTGTGTTTCTTGCTCTGTTTTTGATAGGATTTTATTGGTTTTACTTGTAATTTTTCTTACAAAGTACTTTTAAGAACTTGTTTAATTTATAAGTATTACTTGATACGGGAAGAATGAAATCCTTGCAGCATGTAATTAAAACAAAAGATCGTAACATTCTCTGGCAGCTGGAAATTTGTTGTACAATACACATTGGCCGTTTATATAACACACTCCAATATCATAAGCGATAGGATTTATAAACGTCTGCAGGTAGTTTATTTCACGGACGTAACTTATGACGACGATTTAAGTATAAAAAAAAAAGGAGTTTGTCAATAAAATCAAGGGTCTTCTAATACAGTTGTACTTACAAAGCTCTATTATATTAAGAAACTCTTTTACTGTCAGCTTAGATTATTTATGTTCTATGTACAAAACTGTATACCTCCTTTAAGCTAATGCTACACCGGCTTTCTGTAAATCAAGTCAAAGAGAGTCAACCAAACATTTTTTTTTTTGAAAGTTGGGATTAAAATCTTGTTTAGCGAATTTTCGGATGTGTTGCTGGTTTAAATTGACTTGTAGGACTATATTTCACCGCCTTGGTTATGGCTCTTTCTTTCAGTAAATCTAAACGTTATAAGTTTTGTTTTCAATATTTCTTTTTAAATTCTCAGTGTATAGTTCCTTTAAATGCCACTAAAGGCACTTATGCTATAAGATATCCTTATTTACGCAAAAGCTGACCTTTTTTCTTTTCTTTGCTTTTCAATGCTTTTCCGTTCCGTTTTTTAGTTTCTTCAGTTTTTTCTTTTCTTTTCTTATCTTATCTTTTCCTTTCCTTCCTTCCTTTTTTTCTTTTCTTTTCTTTTCTTTTCTTTTCTTTTCTTTTCTTTTCTTTTCTTTTCTTTTCTTTTCTTTTCTTTTCTTTTCTTCTCTTTTCATTTCTCTTCTCTTCTCTTTTCTTCTCTTCTCTTCTCTTCTCTTCTCTTCTCTTCTCTTCTCTTCTCTTCTCTTCTCTTTTCTTTTCTTTTCTTTTCTTTTCTTTTCTTTTCTTTTCTTTTCTTTTCTTTTCTTTTCTTTTCTTTTCTTTTCTTTTTTCTCTTTTCTTTTCTTTTCTTTTTTTCTCTTCTCTCCTCTTCTCTCCTCTTCTCTTCTCTTCTCTTCTCTTCTCTTCTCTTCTCTTCTCTTCTCTTCTCTTCTCTTCTCTTCTCTTCTCTTCGCTTCGCTTCGCTTCACTTCTTTTCTTTTCTCGTAACTTCTTTTCTCTTTTGTTCCCTTCTTTTCTTTTTTGTTCTCCTTTGTTCTCTTCTTATTTAGAATTTCACTTTTGTGTTTTTGTTTCACTTGAAAAATAATTATGATTAAAAGTAAAAGCCTCAAAATGAAATGGTTTTCATTTTCTTAAAGTTATTAAGAGTGAAAACCCCAAATAAACCTAAATACACCCACAACTTTGGTTTATTGTTGAAATTTTCTTGCCAAACTATTACAATTTGCTATTGTTGCTATTTTTGTATTTCTCTTCTTCTTATGAAATTTTATTACACACAGATGTTCAGAAGCTTTTGTAAATACTTATGCATGTATGTAAATATGTGTGTGTAAACACGAATATATTAGCAAGTTCCCTCAATTAAAGTAAACACACACAATTTGAGCATGCACTTCTACATATGGACGTAAATGTGTACTCGTATGGTGTAAAGTGTATTGAAAAAATATGTTTTAATCTGTAAAGTTTTAAGTAGGAGAAATAACTTTAGCCAGCAATAACGATTCTTTAAAGTTGCCCCTAAAAGCATACAAAATTAATTCAATATATGTAATTGGTTCGTAAGACCACTAGATACATAATTCCATTTTGAAAACTTGTTTTTCATGCATTTAATAATCAGAGAAACATATGCTAGTAAGACTTTTTTATGTGAATACTGTGTTTAAATTAATTTTCTCAGAATTAATTTATTTCATTTGGCTGAGGATTATTATTATAAAATACTAACACCGGTATTCATAAAAAATAAAACATTGTTGAAACACATTTTACGACAAATTTTTCATATAAAATTTTCTCTAAAATGTATTTGAGCAACGTTTTATTTTTTATGAATACCAGTGTAATACTTTAATTTGCATTAGTTTTTTTTATTTAAAACAAGTTCGGCATCTTATTTGAACTGCTAAGTATATGTAAGCTATTTGACTGCGATTCACTGCACTGAGGTAAATTAATCAAAATATGATTTTCTGAAGAAATTTAAATTTGTAACTTTTCTATTTTTCCTTCTAGACTGCTGAGTATGTGTATGACCTTAGAAATGATAATGTGTTACCAGCCCCTGCATGACCACTCAAAATGATTTCTATATGTTGGTGCCGGTTTATTTTCTTATTGCATTTTCATTTCACTCTTACCAACAAGACAGAAATGCATTATTATAAAATACATAAAAATATTTGTGTTCACATAAATTAATATTTCTTTAATGAGCTGTGTAGTGATACGTACGAGTATTCTGGTGTTTGTATAAATTGAAAACATTTTTATTATCATTCGCATATGCAGTTGTTAGCAAATTTAATAAATTGGAATGATTTAAATGTTCATGCTTAAATAATATTGCACAACAAAAGTCATGAGGCCGAAGAAACAATGTCGAATCTGGCAGGGTTTTGCTAAGAAATTTATTTTAAATAAATTTATGCATTGCAAACTCATCGCGGATGAGTGCAGCACTCGATTCAACTGATAAACTTATTTTGCCAAATAAGACAATCTGTTTAACATGCCGAGATGTTCGAGTATTTTCAGTCATCATAGCCAGCATAAAAAATACGATTGACGCAGTGTCTCAGTAAACAAAGAACCATCATCTGAAAAAAGTGCTGTTCCTTTTTCAAAATTGTGAGAAGTAAACTTCTTTCGCGATTGCAAGGCTTAGATATCCTTTATAATTAGAATTTTATTTAATAAATCCCATTACTCCTGACGCTATGTATGTCAGCAAGAGGCCCATTATTTTGCTATCTAGTAAAAATGTGTGCGTGTGTGTTGAAATTTTTTCAATGTATGTGAAAGTACAGATTTTCTTTTTTTGCAACATTATTTATGATGGCAGAGTTGTAATGAGTGTTTTCAAGACTTTTAATAAGTTATATGGTGCAGTTTTCATTAGAGAGTGAATTGCTGGATAAGAAAGTGAGGTGAAACAAAGTGATACGAAATAGAGATCGCACGTGAATGGCAAGCGAACAATGAAATTGAAAACTAAAACGAAATATGTAATAGAGAAAGTTAACAGAATAATGAATGAAGTATGCCACATTTTCGATAGCAAAATTTTTTGAAAAATATTGTTTTCCAATTCATTTGTAAAAAAAAAAAAAAAATATGAATCAGAAAACTGTTACAAAAACGAAAAAACGAGAACATATAAAATAGTAATAACTGCCTGCTTTTTTAAATAATAAGTTTTCATGCACATGTCCAGTTGTGTTGAAAGCAACAATAAAAATTCAAAAATTATTGTTGCCTTCAATATACATCATATGCGAAAGAAAGTGCGAAAGAAAACTTTTTTCGCTTTTAGAAAAACAGACAGTAAATAATAAAAAAAAAAAAATTTATATAATAATAACAATAGCGAATGCGCTTAAAAGCATGTACGATTTTAAATACGAAAATTCACTAAATACGAAAATAAAAAAATTTTAAATATCTTTTTTTGAGGGTTTTGATAGAACTCACCTTTCACTAGCAATGCTTGAGTTGCGAGACATTGATTTGGGAGACATTTCAAAATCGGAATCGGAGCGATATAAAAACGATTCACGACGTTGGGGTAGATTCTGTAAAACCAAACCGGCGCTGGGTGAGCCGCCTTCCAGCGGTGATCGAGCACTTTGGCCATTGTCTACATCGAAACTGTAAGAGAATTGAAATTCAATAAATTAAAAATTTTCATAGACGGCAACAAGTATAGCAATATAAAATAGGTGATTTACAAATCGCTTATATCAATGTGAATAAAACACATTAAGTACTGCCTACTTTAGGGAGTTCATTATAGCTAAATTTAGTTTATAATTATAGTTTTTTTTTCGATATAAATATGTTTTTTAATCCTTGGATCTATTTCACAAATGCGTTTTATAAGAATAAAATATGGTTAAAAAGGAATGAGTTTTAAAAAGGGTGTATTAAAAGCGACTTCATATATTAAAAAAAAAAATAAAAAAAATTACAATTTCTTAAAAACCCTGTAGGAATTGGAGTAAACTAACTTATTCAGTAACTCTTGGCTAACTGATTTATAGACTAACTGCAAACCAATGCAAAGATGAGTCAGGTTTAGAAAAAAGTGAACAATGTTGCAATACGTTTTGTAAGATGAAAAAAAATAAACTACAAAAAATGTATTGAAACAACTTGTAAAAAAAACTCCACTTTCAATCCGTTTCCCTGCAAAAGCAAAACAAGCCGCTGCATAATTTACTTGATTTTTTACACTTCTTAATATATTTTCTACCTTAAAAATATTTACAAAAATAATTAAGTTTGGTTTATTATCAAATGTGTATATACGCTTCGATACCTTAGGTTACAAAGGCCTCAATTCGATTTTTATCAAACTCGGGTTTGCTGCAGTTTTTAATACAAAATTGTTTAAAACATTAAAATATGCTAGTAATACCTTGTTCATACATGCATTTCTAATTGAGATAATATTCAGTTTATTGACATAATATTTTTGGCGTTCATACATACAAATATTGCGCTAACTCAATTAGTATTTGATATCTGGAAAAAAGTTGTTGTTTTTGTTTTGGTAGTGAGAAAGAAAAAATGAAAAATATTTTCAAATAATTTATTTTGTTTTGTTTGCTTGTGTTGACATTTATCTCGTCATTCATCACGCATTGTATGCTTATGCTTATTAAACACATCTTTTACAGTGTTGTGTTTCATCTTTTTCTCAATATTCAAAGCAATTTTGAGTTTATTAAGCAATAACTTTATTGACTTTTTGTATGGAATATTGAGCTCAATAATTGACTTTATTGCGATTATCTCAATAAAGGCGCATGTATGAACATGGTATAACTCAACTTGAAAAATATAACTTAGTGGCCTTCTATATTAAAGTGTGTATATGTATATTACAAAACATATTAAAATTTCCAACGAACGCGTTTTGATTTCTTTTGGGTGTTCACTGATACCAAAAGGGCATAAAACCAATATTAAATTTTTAATTTAATTGAAGAAGTAGCCGGTTATAATAAAAGCGAAATGCATTCATTTCTGGTGCACCATGAATTAGATTTTTTGGCTTAACCCTGAACTAGCCACATGCTGTTAGCTTAAAGCTCACTTAAAATGAACTGGCTCATACGGCTAGGTGATAGATGCAGATTAAGGGACTACTGACTCATTCGTGTAAATACATTACGTATAAAAACTAACTACCATCAGCTTTTGATTCTGAGTGAGTAACTTCTGACTTCTAACCATAAGTTAGTTTTGAGCTATCTTAAATTCCAACAGGCAGGATTTTTCCGAGGCACTTTTCAACATAATTTTCTTGCGGAAATTAGTTTCGCTTTTATAGAAGTTTTTCTTAGGCACTTTTATTCTAACTTTTTGCCAAATATGCATTACTTTTTAAGGAGACTGTAGAAAGAAAAAATAGGGTTTATTCTAAAGTGTTTTTTTTTGGGATGGGATCCCATCGATGGGATGGGATTTATGGAATTTAAAGTGATAGAGTACGCACATTAAAAACCTTCGTTTCAAAACTTTTTAACTCTTTTACCTCTTTAGCTATTTTCTATCCATTTATTTAGGCATCTAAAAAAGTGTCTTTAAGTGAAATAAGCTTTGCTGCTTTAGCTTTTATATATGATTTGTGTTTTATAAAAGATACATGTGTTTAAAAATATTTCTCGAACTCTTGCTGGTTTCCTAATGATGATATTCTGATATTTTTTTATTTTTTTTAATGAAACTTGTACAAACTTTTAATGCTATTGAAAATGTTTGTAAGCCAACATGTGCGTATATGAAGATATAAATATGGCGGTAAATATTTGCAGAGGGTAAAAATTACACAATTGAAGTATTTAACATGTTTAATCACATCGAAATGAACGTGTTTGAGTTTTGCCTCTTCCAGCAATTCTTTTTCAAAACGCAAAAATTTTGAATCATGCTTCATTATCAGTACTAGTGGAATACTTTGAGTAATATTTTGTTAAATATATTTTGGCAGTGAAAGTTTGCTAATAATTTAGTTAAATTTTTTTTACTAATTAATGAAATTATTAACTTGTATTAGTATTATATTAACCTAAACAATTTACGCAATTTGAGGGAATAAAGCAATTCCAATAAAACATACAAGAATTGTTGCTGTTAAAAGGATAATTGATCTCTTGTGTTAGTACACAAAAAGTTATATTTATTTACACACCAAAGTATGCTACATAATTTCAAATAATTTGCTCTTTATTAACTCCAAAATACACACAGCAGATTTAGTATTTTCATTTCTACAGTCTTATACTCCCACTCGCTCTCCCCCACGAATCCGTTCAAAATAACACTGATACAAATGAGTTACTCTTACTCTACTATTGTTTCACAAATTTGAAGCATACACAATGAAAAGCTTTGTGAAAAGTTTTCGTAGTTCTTGTGCAGTGTAAAAAAATCGTTTTTGGAAAAAAACATTTAAGCAACGTCTGAATATGGGATGGCTGGTTTGGTTTATTTTTACAATCAATATCAGAAATATGATTTCGAAAGAAATTTTAATTGCACGTGTCATTTAGTTTTATTAGCATGAAAACGGAAGAGTGCCGTCAAGTGTGGGAGGGTATGAAATTCTATTATAATTAATACGCTGTCTGCAGCAGCTGGAAATTGGGGAAAGTCAATGAGAGGCAATGCTGAAAGAGGTTGGTTTTCTAAAGTTTTTTTTTCTAAACAAACCTTTTTATTTTAAATAAAAATTTATTTCTTTATTAAATATAAGAACAAAAATCTTTTGTAATTCTAAACGTCCGTTCCTATTCGAGTAGTCATCATTCAATTTTTAAATTGTTTAAAAGCAAAAAAAAAAAAAGAAAAATACCAGTTAAATTGCTTGCTTGACTACGGCCTTTCATGATTAATCGTGTTCGGCTGCAGCAATAGAAAAGAAATTTCCTCCCTCAATAAAACCTTATCAGCGAAAGCAGGTACTTAAAAGTATCAAATTAATTATATTTTTAAAACAGCATACACACGAAAAAAAAACCGCAATATAAGATTAAGATGGAAAAATTTGGATCAAACATCTATTAAATTTTAACATCGAACACATATTGGCCCAATTCACAAGCTAGTCGTATTGTTGTTAAGTTATATTTGGAGAGGCAATTTAAAACACAATTTTTTAAATTCAAATAAATTTTCAAACAATTTATGTTTCTCTTAGGACATTGTCACATGGGAGCACATGCGAGAAGACTGAATCTTTCACCTAATGATTTCTGCAGAGGTTGCAGAGATGAGGAAGAGGAGGAGAGTATAGAACACTTTCTCTGTCGATGCCCGGCCCTCTCTAACAAGAGAGCAAATTGCTTGGGCAGACCGACACTAGATGGATTACCAGAAGTGTCGGAATGCGGATTGGACAGGGTGGACTCCTTCGGGCTTGTTCAGGGCGGAACCGGCGGAGCATGTGTAGGGACATCTCCTATTCGGATGACACAACGGGACCTTTCTAGGACCCAAGTGAGCCGGCCTGAGGACCGGCGGCCCGCATGATATAACATATGTTTCTCTTTAAGAATTGTATTTGAAATTTTTTCTCACGATACAACTTAACAACCATACGACCAGCTTGTGAATTGGGCAATTTTAAGATCAGTTTAAGTTTTTTAAGCTTAGGATAACAAAATATTTTGCTACAAAATCTAGCTTTATGGGTTCTCGTTTGTGTTGTTATTTGCACTCACGAATCTAGAAATAAAATAAGTGTGAAGAGAATTTTATTCTCTATTCTCAATTTGTTTTCTCATCAGCTTTTGTATTGCTCGCATGCAAAATATTTGATGGTCGGAGGGGAAAAAGTGACAAACAAGAAAATAATTAATTTCTTAAATCTGAGAAAGTGAAAGCGAACCACAAGCGCCATAACGTAATTAGCAATAAAAAAGAAAACTAAATAAATTTCTAAACAAAGGAACTTGTAAATTGGTGTGCAGAAACATTGTTAATGGAAGCTATTGAACGTTTAACCTCCATAAAAGATGTGATCGGAAAGAGTTCTCATACTTCAGTTAACGTACCAAATCTATGTAAGTTTTCTAAGTTGGAAAGATCTTCTGCTCGCAAATACAATTTATGTTTTTCGTTCATTTTTAAAATTTGCATTGTCGAACTTAAAAAGATACTACGCTAGATTTTTATTTTGTAATCTACTTTTTTCCCACAGAAAAGAAACGAGATTTTTTTGTCTGCGAGCGCAAAATTTGTACATATTTTATAATAAACATTCGTTTAAAACAGTGAAGGGCAGATATAGAGCCCTGAATAAAAGAGGATTAGTAAATACAACAACAAAACTAGAAAACTATCCGTAACCTTCCTGTTTTGCTGAAATTTATGCTTTTTTATCTTTGATTGTTTTATTTAGGGCTGCCGTTGTTACTATTTAATGCAATGTGCTTTTTGTATGGACAGTGTTTAAGTGGAATTATTGCCACACAATTTTGCGTTTTAATGTAAAATTTCTTGTTTTTTTTCTATTACGCTTGCTTGGTAACTGGTTTTATTTTGTTTTGGGGATTAATTCCACAAGTGTGTGGAATGGTTTTTGGGGATTTTAAAGAACATTGTTGGTAGGAAACTAGTGATCTTTGCAGCAGCTCTGGTTGTGAAATAAACACGAAGAGAAGAAGGGACAACCCGAAGAACTTCATAGTCAGGGAAAATAGGAAAAGAAAATTTGTACGTTTGCTAAAATCCTTTTCCAGCAACATTGTGTACATGGACCAGTAACAGCAAAATTTCTTTTTGCAAAAACAAAAAAAAAAAAGACTAATGTCAGCTTTAGTACGTTTTTAAAAATTATTCTTTTTAAGCAACGATTGCATTCCTTTAGACTGTAAGAAATGCCCAAGGAGTAGACAGAATGCATTTGTATTATACCAGCTGTGTAATTCGTAGAAGAACAAGTAAAACAAATAGGTTTATGTGCATGAGTTGTAGGAGATTATTTCCATTTTAACTTCGTTTTGTTTTCAGTTTAATACATGTGCAAGCGCACACAGTTTTGTACGGTTTATGTGTACACATGTGCATTAGGGTCACCCAAGAATAATGTGGAATTTCATATTAAAATTGTTTTACACTTGGCTTAGATTGCTACACAAACGATGTTCTGCCAAAAACAAAGAAAACAGTTCTGCCGCATATTCATACATATGAGTAAAAGTTTAATATGATTGACAAAAGCTTAATTTTACTTCCAAAAAATTCATAAAAATATTTTGTGTTGAGATCAAAAATAGATAACAGAAAGAAAGTCTCAGCTGGCAAACAAACCGCGAATGTGGGTCACATTCAAGTGAATCGTCATTAAAAAACCGCCAAATTAGCTGGAATTCAGGTCGTAACTAAATTTCACACTTTTTAGGTAGTGATTCTTCTAAAAAGATAAGAAAAAAGAATTTAAAGCTGGTGACCTTGTCATTTCGAACTCGGTTCACAGCTTCAAGAAGTACTTTGTACGCGCCATTAAAGATTGCTTAAAAAAGATTGCTTGCATAAAATATTTGTTTGGATGACAATACATTTTAAATCAATATATTTTAATTTTGTATGAATGTAGAAAATGGTAAATTTTTGTTATGATACGATCATAGTTGTAATAAATATATTATCCTGCCAATTATTAGATTGATGAGCGTAACCAATTTCCTATTTTGTAAAGCCAATCAACGAATGTGATGAGCATAACGCAATAAAATATTATGAATTGGATTTCATTACCTATTAGTAGCAAATGAAAAATTTACCTCTCGGAATGTAAGTTACTGGATCTAACTAGTGGTCGATGTGAATATCGCTTACAGCAGTAAATCAAATTCACGTTAATCGAACAATTAGCGGCCTTAAAAAAAGTGCGGGAATAGTCACAGAACATAAAAATACAAGTTAAAAATGTGACATTTTTAACGGTTGTTGAAAGTAACTAGTGGATTATTTTATTATAATTGCTTATAAAAGTTATGTACTCTTAGTGCAATAAATGGTTTGCATTACCAATTATTGTAAAATCAATAAATTGCACTCCCATTTTAACCATGCAAATCATTTATTTATTCGGTAATATTCAGCTAATTTAAAATTATTTCTCTACTTAAAATCCTTGTTGTTCCGTTCATACTAATTGTGGGTATGGTGGCTGCTCAACAGTTGTGAGGTTTGCAGTTCGAGTCCCGTCAGTGGCAATTTAAAGGCTTTGCAGTACAAAAACAAAACAATCGAAATGTAAAAAGAAAATAAAACAAAACGAAATAAAATAAGATAAGATAAAAGAAACAGAACAAAATAAAAAAATTAAAACAAAATGGCAACAAATAAGAGTATGCTGATAGTCATGAAAAATTATTTTGTTATCCAAGAATTTGATGACGTCAACATTTGATTGGCTTCAAATCTGTTTTATTTGTGTAGCAAAGACCAGGAGAAAATGCTTTCAGTAAAACTCTTTTAAGTTCAACGGACCAATTAAAAGACTGACATTTTAGTGAACACCATAAAAGCCTGAGAAAAGCACGACATCAATCTGATGGTCACCCTAATTCTTATTAGAACATTCACTGCAGTCACTAAAGTATGTCTTAGTACACAAACACACATATACACAGATATGCGAGCATTTGTGTTTGTGAAGGAAGGCCTTTATGCTACTGCACACACACACACACACACACATAATACTTTAAGTTGTTTGAGTTAATTATTGTATTTCATATTTCATTGAGTAAAATAAGGAGAATGTTTCATTGAAAGAAACATTTTTTTTTTAAGATCAAACAAGAGGGTTTTCATCTTGCGTAGTTTCCTTTACTCAACAAAGTATAATACGAGATAATTGCTTTATTTTAATAAAACTAAATTATAGTCTTTTTATAGGATTATTTACATATGTATGCAGTACATGCTTACACCTCTACACACACACACACATACAGGCGTCGCTCTTCTTTAATATAATATAAAACCACTTTTGCCATAATGTGTGCCAATAATTTTGAGTGTCCTAAAAAGAACATTTTGTAAAAGGATTTAACTATATACTTTACACAGAACCGAGTGAACGACTTCAAGAGTGTAAATAATTTGTGTTACAACATGAAAATGTTATCAAGATTTTAAGCTTAACAAAACCAAATGCAACATGAGGATAAAATAAAAATGCTACAAACCTGATAAGCATGCTCTTAAGCCTGTTACACTGTGTAACGAAACAATCCTGTGGCTCCGATATGGATAGCAGAGGGTCGAAAAAGACGTAAGAAATTTGATTGAAATTTATAATCGTGACATGAAGTGCACTCAGATTGCTTTGAAGAAGTTTGCGTAAAATTAAATTTTCTAAGATGTGGGCTTGCTAAGCCTTAGCAGTCCCCCTGTTTGCTTTTTTTTCTCGCCTGGATCCCTCCATAGAATTCTTGCATTGATTCTAGCGGTTTCGTTATTCCAGAGAGTTAATTGTCCCCAATTCTTTAGCTCACATTTAAGTGCATCGAAAGGTTTCGCTCATACCAAGCTTATGTTGCTTAACTCTCTTGCTCTTGGAGCAAGTGAGTTTGCTCTCTCATTTCAAGTTATTCAATCACTCATATGATGATCAGTTCACCATGAGTCGAGTAACTGTTAGTATCAGTTTTGCAATCCCAAACTGTTTGTGATTTAATTCGTTCAGCTGAGATCGCTCTAGTGGCCATTTCACTAACCGTGAATATATTCAAGTTCCTGGCCTTTCCATTACATTCCGCAATTGCCATTACTGCACAATAGTCCGGCAGATGGAATAACAGTTCCGTGGTATTTTTTATTTAAATACCAACTGCTGTTTTTCCTCTCGCCCTTGATCCAACCGTGAAGCCCCATGGGGATTTGGTTCAAAGAGTCGGTCAACCAGGAATTGAAGTCGAGAATAAATGTTTTGCAATTGGACTCTATTCTGGTCTCCGATATGTGATCTGGTGTCACATTTTCCGGTAAAGACTCGCCTATAAGTGTGAAAATTTGTTGATTATGCGCTTCGTGTTCCTGATCGATCCACTCACCCATCTTCTGGGAGAAAAAGTAATATATATTTTGCATAAACTTTGATTCCAGAATTCATTATGCCAAGTTTGCTTCATACAAATTGTATAGATATTACCATTTTTGACAGTTCAAAAACATTTGCCGCTTTTGTTTCCTGAGAGTCTTCAGATATTTACATAAATCGCAAATTATTTATTTTATGCTTGAACATCTACACATGTCATTTGATATGAGTTGTTTTTTTTTTTCTGTTGTCGGAAAAATTTTTATTGCCAAAAATTTCTATTTGTGCACAATAAATAAATTTTCATTCAAATGCATTTGTTGACGCAACTCAACAATATTAGATTAATGTTGTTATTTAGGCATAACATTTTTGTTCGAATTTCTATTATTGATGAATAATAGAAATGGGATTATTAAATTTTACAGCCGACGGTTGGCAATTACAGGGGCGAGGCAGATGATGACAAGAGTTTTGCATTGAAATGGTTTGCAAATAATGCAACTACATGAATAAAACTATTATAAGCATGGTATAATTTTTTCTTCTCTTTCACACATCAATACTAATTCAAATTAATGATACATGAACTCTGTGCAATTTCGTACGCTAATAATTGTGATTTGTGGCCAGCGTTCTTTTTTTCGTGCGAAAAATTGAATTAAAATTTTGTGCATTCTAACACATTCTTCTTTATAATTTGTCCAATTACATTTAAAATATCATTTTTTTTCTTTACAAATTTATATACGTTTTATTGGGTTCGTTGTTTATTACACTTAAATTGTGTTCAACATACACATGTTATTCACAGGAACAAGCAAATCGTGCGAATTAACTTGAAAAGTCTTACATTACTTTTTTGGATTCTAAGTAGTGATTTAATTGTAAAACCAATTTTTGTTTTTGCGTCAAATATATGTTTTTCACATCACCAGCAATTGGTTTTAATTATTTATTTTGACAATTTTTTCATCGAATTACGTTTAGTCATAGATCTGTAAGCTGGTTTTTAGACCCTTTTCCTTCAATATATAACGAATGTTGGTGCAGAAATTCTGGCAACACTGACGCTGGCAAAAGGTGTTGTAGAGAAAAAAACAAAAAAAAATCAATATTGTTGTTATCTTTTTGATTGCGTTTGTGTGTAGTATGTACATCCCAAAGCTGATAAACATTTGTATGCATGAAATACTTGTAATCATGTAGATGTGAATTTGTTTGCAGGTATGTAAGATTTCTTATTTTCGAATATATATTGAATTTTAATTTTGCAAATTCATTTCGTCCTTCCCCATTGGCCACATAATTAACAATAATTTATGACATTCAGGTTGATGTGATACAAATTCAAATGGATTTGTAAACAACTCACATAATTGCTTACAAAATGCAATTTCGAAAAGAAAAAATTATAATAATGTGCACACGTTTATTAACAACACTGTCCAACTAATAATTGATGTTTTGAACAGATTAAATTTTAAAAATAAAATGACTTGCAGATAGTTGGTTGGCTAAAATTATTTAAAATTACTTGCTAAACGAAACTTTGACAAATTCTATGAAGTTTGGAATACAGAAAATTTCTATTTGCAATCACAGGCGTGGAAAAAATATTATCAGAAATCATATTTCGTTGTAAGCTATCCGTGAAAACGCTATCACAACAATAAATCACATTAAACTGAAATTAGCACCACTTTGATAAATATGGGCAACCAAAAACCGTTGTAAGTTGCTATCGCGGCCTTTCCCCTTATAATAAATTATTAAAATGAACTTAACCCCCGATTTTTGACTTGGGATTTAAATCCAAAATTAGTAAATTTTCCTTAAAATTTAAGTTGGATTTAAAATAGCTTTCTGTTTTACAGTCTAAAATTATTTTTGGTAATTAATTGTAATAAAAGTACGGCAGCACCATGTAAGTGTCAAAAAATTATCGATAACTCAATAAAAAACAGCTGTTTAAACAAATTTGGAAGCAAGTAAAATTGTGAAAAGTTTAGAAAATAATAAATTGTTTTGTAAAAATTATTTGAAATGAATAGCAAAAGTATAAAAGGACTCCCAATTTCACTGCCACAGAAGTTGATTACCTTCTGGAAATAATAAAAAAATCAAATTATGAAAAAAAAAACATGTGCAATTTTCTTAATTTGCAGAACAAAACCAAACTGTCAAAATCATATGGCAGTACGAAAAACTTAAATCGATTTTAAATGGGCACGGCAGGCCGTTTAAGTTTGATTTAAATAGCAACTGTTTGACTCAATTTTGTATTTAAATCAAATTTAAATTGAAATGGCATTTAAAATCCAAGTCAAAAATTGGCGGTAAGGCTTGTGTAAAAGATTCAAAGATATAAATATTTTTCGGAAAAGTTCCATAAATTAAAAATAATAAAAGCAAGTGTTAATAAAATGAAAAAAAAAAATATATATTTATACAAAAGTCGTATACTTTTCAAGGGATTTGGCGTTCAAATATTGACTGCCTTTTTGGTTAAGGGCAAAAAACCGAGTGTGCAAAAATTAAAATATTTTTAAGCAAAAAGTCAACAATAAAAAATGTCCCAACACAAAAAAAAAGAAAACCTATATGGCAATTGGTGTACGAAAATAACGAGTTTAAGGTTAAGTTTTTTCGAATACGCATTTGTCTCAATTTAAACAAATTTTTTAGTATTCACTTTCAGAGCGCAAGTTTTATTAAATTACGTTTGGAGCTTCTGAAAGTAACAGACCAAGCTCACTGGTGCAATTTTCAGAGCCAATTGAAGCAGGTGTAACTTTTTTTCATATTGCCAATGAGAAATCAAGAGTTATTACCCAATGACAGGTACCAGTTTTCGTTTCCTTGTCTCTTATCTTCTTTAACCTATAAAATCAAGCCTTCCACAAAAAAGCTTACCCTGTCAAAAGATGATCTTATCTGCACTCTAAAATCAGCAATTACTATTATTTTTTAAGCACTTACGCTTCGTAGCAAAATATCGTTTTATAATTTGCTAAAATTTGCGCCTATGTATGTATGTTCAACAATTTTCATTTCATACATAATTGCTTGTCATATTGACGCATTTATAATTGCAAAATAATGAAACTGTTTTGCTCTCCCCCTCTTTATTTAATTTATTATCACAATTTCAAATTATTTCTTAATTTTTCCTGCCAAGTCCTGCTTAAAACACTTTCTGATATAATGTGTATTTCATGAATACACATAATTGCTGCCTGGTCTTTTAGTTTAATAAACGCAAGAAATTTAAATATCCGACTACAAGTTTTTTATTATTATTTTTGCCACAAGTCAATAACTCACAAAACAAATAGACCATAAAAACTATTTAGTTGCCCAAAAAATATTTTATCATAAATAAACAGACAATTATTATATATGTACATACATATATAATGAAAACCAACATTCACTCTTTACAGCACAAACACTTGGGCAAACTTTTCAAATGCACTGCCATAAAATATTGGGGCTCAGGTGGGAGAAAAACCAAGTAGGAAAGAAACTTTTAATAAAAACATGTAAGACACGAGAAAGTCTTGAGCGTTCTTTTCAAAATTATTTAGAAGAGCAAAACCCACAAAATCTAACGAATTTGTTTTCTTTTCCATTTACTTATTTGCTGGTTGCTGGCAAATAAAATTGGGCAGAAATTGCAAAGTCTGGGGAAATCGTAGTTTCAATTTGGCGAAACTTTGTGGCAGCAAAATTTCTTGAAACTCGTTTAGAACTTGCAAATCATCGATATGACAATAAGAAATCAAATCTGGCAGCACTGTTCATATCAAATAACCTCTGGAAACCAGAACGAGTCAGGAAAAAATGGAGTGATAGTGAAGTTGTAGAATAGATATAACTTGCCACACACACACACACACACACACTCGCTCACTCACACAAAGTAACGCTAGCAACAAATTTAAAGTTATGTGGCCATAGTAACTGTTTTGCTTATATTTACTGTGCTTATACATTTGAAAATTGCTATTTTACACGAGGACCTCATTCAACGGCCCATTAGACAATAGCACTAACTATTTCTTACGATACTAATTTCAATGGCTGCCTTAGGGTAAGCTAAAGTATTGCAAATGTGCTTATTAACACGGATTTAAAAATCTTATACTCGTATTTTACCTAAATTTTTAAGGTTTTCATGATTTAGATCACAAATCCCGTGCAAGTTTTTGTGTTGGATTGTGGATGTGAGATGAAACTCACTTTCGTTTTGACGACAATTCTTTTCATGCTCTCACAAATAAAACGTACTCAAATGTGGGCTTAGGAAGTAAATTGCATTAAAGGAACACTTTTTTTGACAAATTAAAAAAATTAATTACAAAATTAATTAAAATTTCTACACAAAATTACGCATTTATATTGCACAGTCTTCCTAAAATGCGACTTTCAAAATTTTACTGAAACTAAGATCAAAAATGTTATCATATTTAAAAAAAATAATAAAACAATGCCCTTCAGAAGTTTAGTTGACATGCAAAATGAAAAATGTTGCTCTTTGATGTAGAAACGAAGATGCCGTAAGTCGTGCAAAGGCCCCACTCCAGCCCGTCAGACGGCAGACGTCTATTCTTTCCAACAAGTTTTGGCTGAATTTTGTAACAAAGAGATAAGCAATTCGGGATTGTAGCTTGTTCACATAAAATCGATACTTGAAATGGCTCCAGAGAAAATCTCTTGAAAAACTACCGGTAAATCGGGAAATGAGGCGAGCGAAAAATCTATCATGCATTAACTGAATTGCTGCAAGAAAGAATACAAAGGAGCTTCATACTTTCTCCAAAACATATTTAAACATATACGCATTAGAGCGCCATCAAGCGTTTAAGTATTCGTTTAATTGCTCAAAGCAAATATTTAATAATATGTGAATGTTTCAGTGTTTGCTATAAAAATATGATTTCTTGGCGAATCAAGGGTGGTCTCTTAAAAATTCTGAAACAACTGCAACACAAACACATGTTTTGGTTTTCGAATACGGAAATATTTTCCAAAATATACAACCAGTTCAGTAAAACAGGTGTATTATTACGGATTTCCAATCACATAGCCCACTGTGCATTGTTTGATTACTTATTGTGTAAAATTTAGTCATGCAAATAATTATGAAGCTGTTGTATGCGTGTTGTAATTGTTAACTTTTTACACTGATTATTAAAAACGCTTTCACAGATTATGTGCCGGGCGCGCGATGTCACTGGACATCGTTCGCTTCCGCATGCACAAGGAGGAACGCACCAATATAGCTTAGGGTTTTATTATTGCTTTGCATGGAACTAAGCGAGCGAGAGATATCGAGTGACATCGTGGGAATGGAAGTAAGTTTCCCCCCCCCCCCCCCCAAAAACTCATTAAAATACCTCGTTATTTTTCCAACATCTTGGGTAGTACAAAAATTTAATCCTTTCACCACGAGATAGATAAACTTGTCAAATAGCCTGGCTCTTCACACATGCACAAATAACTTTCAGAATATCCTTGCTATCCTATATCTACGGAGTGCACAACAAGCCTATACAGCCAGTATAGTGTATGTCGCAATCAACCTGCAATCAACCCAACATAACCTGATATCTTTTAGCTCAAGCCAACGCTCTATTCTCAGGTTAACTCTCACTAGCAACTCCATCCGTAGCGCATGTGTTCGGTGTAAATGTGGTTTAAATGGAGAAAAAGTTGCCAAGATACTAAAGTAAAATAAATACATTTTTAGTTTACTTTTCGAAGACAAAAGCCAAGTACATACACACACACACACACACACACACACACACACACACACATACATATTTTGTAGAGTTCATTTCTGAAAGGAAATATCAAATTTATTTTGTATGATAAAGAGCAGCAAACAAAAACAGTTCTCCCTCAATTTGTTTATATCCTAAAAAGGGAAAATAACGAAACAAAATTTAGCAGGAAGTCACAACAATGTCCACTAAAGATGAAGAAATACGCAACATCCATGCTAGACGCAAAAATTTATTGTATCTAATGCAACGTTATTTAAACGATAATGGTTTTTATAGTACGGCGGTCTCCTTAAAAAACGAGGCCAAATTAAGCGATGAATATGAAGTGTGTGACAATATAGACTTGGATGGCATTTATTTGGAATATGCCAGCTATTATCAGCTGAAATTTGGCAAATTTCCAAGAATACTGAAGAGGCAGCAGCAACAACAGCAAAACCATAAACTGGAAATGGCAACGACAGCAGCCAAAAGGCTCAAATCCAAACAACAAACAATGATGACACCAACATCGACCGAGGAGACGTCACTGGCTGCCAAAGCCATATCGGTGGCAGCGGCCTCAAATAATGTTGATGACCTGCAAGTAACGGTTACAAAAATGGCCACACCATACAAAAGTGTACAGCAAAATGAAAAGGAAAAAGAAAATCTTGGCGAAACGGATACTTTGGATAAACAGTCTCTCAACTGTTTGCAGGAAGTACAACATGGCTGTGCTTCCAGTAACAGTGAATTGCTGTTAAATTGCCAAGAATGGCAAAATTTGGCGGATTTGCTGAAATCTACAATTGTAAGGGATAATTTGAAATTAAAGTGGTCAGATATTTGTGGCAATGCCAAAGCAGTGGAAGTAATAAAGGAAGCAGTTATAATGCCGCTGAACTACCCCCAATTGTTTACTAATGGCTTGAAGCCCTGGCGCTCAGTGCTTTTGCATGGCCCACCTGGCAGTGGCAAGACACTTTTGGCCAAAGTTCTTTATGCAGAAACCAAGGAGAAGGTGACTTTCTTCAACATAACCTCCAGCGTAGTGGTGTCCAAGTGGCGCGGGGAGTCTGAGAAATTGTTAAAAGTGCTTTTTCATTTGGCCTCAAAGCATTCGCCGGCCGTAATATTTCTTGATGAAATTGAGGGTCTCACTTCAAAGAGAGATCGCAGCGCTGACCACGAGTCGTCAAAACGTTTCAAAAACGAATTGCTGCAACTAATGGACGGCTTGGAACAATCTACAACTGGTTTGTTTGTCCTGGCCAGCACCAACTTGCCCTGGGAAATAGATCAAGCATTTTTGCGCAGATTCGAAAAGAAAGTTCTGGCCGAATTGCCGCATGAAGTAGAAAGGGCTGTTTTAATCGGCAAATTACTGCCTTTGAATGTAAAGCTTAAGGAGCAGCAAATGTCTGCGTTAGTCAGACTGTCGCAGGGTTTTACAGGCGATGAAATACGTTTGGCCTGCAAGGAAATTGCCATGCAAATGGTACGAAAAATTATACAACCCAAGCTAAAGGGCGGCGAGTCTGCTGTGCAAGAAATAAACATAGAAAGTGCTTTTAAACAAATAAAACCTTCGAGTTCGAACGTAATGGAAAGATACTTAAAGTGGCAAGAAGAAAATGGTTCTTAATGTTGGATGAGTTTTGCCATTTGCGGTTGTGTCTCAGCAGCACTTAAACTTCGAACTAAAGATATCTCCAATTCTAAATCATTACACTCAGAAAACTTTGTCAGTAAAATTAACTGAAAGCGCCCTTTTAAAATAAATGCCACTTCATTTAAAAACCGTCCTACTTAAATTTACTTATTGTTTCATTTGAATTTAAATGTTACAAAATCTACGGAGCTGAATCGGTAAAAATAATGATTTTTCCTTTACCCTAACTGTCAAATAATTCATGCGTAATCAACTTGTAAATTTTTTTTATTTTTTCTTAGGTGATTATTTTATTTAATTATATTTTTCTATCTGAATTATCTCCTTTTTTAATGCGCTAATTTCATTTTTATACTGCAAAGCCGGTGCTAAGATTCGAACATGCAGCTTCTCGACTTGAAAGCAGTTGCCACAACTGCTCAGCCATCGCAACAATCAGAACAACAATCAATTTAAGTAAAGAGTCTGTATACTACATATGCATGTGGACACAAATTAAAAATATGTATGTATATACATACATACGTATTTTTATTTATTTATTTATTTTTCTATTAAAATTAAAAGCTAACATTTTTAGGCAATGGCAACTTAGGCCTTCAGCCCTTATACGTATTAACAGCTTGGTTTCTTCATGTATGTGTAACGTAAGTTACTACTGTCATTATTAACTGTCAGCGAAAATCCGTATTTATTTGCAGTTAATTTTTTAAGTAACTTTTAAAATTAAAATTTCATTCTTTTTTAAACGTTTTGTCATTTAAAAACAACTGCACTGATTACTTCTAGAATAAAGTACGGTCAGTTACTGCAAAAATATTCTGAGTGTAGTTGAGTATTTAAGTTTCAAGAATCTATGCTTTCATGCTATTTTCATTTCCGGAATTTATGTGCTCTAATTACATTTTGCATATTCCAATAACGTTAATTAATAAATATCTAGTGTTTGATATCATCTTCGTGATTTCAATTCATTTAAACAAAATTGGTTTCCAGAAAATGCGTGTGTATTTATAAAATGCTTTTGCTTAATCTACTCTTTAGTCAGTTGTTTGGTGAAAACAAAAGAAACTGAGTGGGATTTATGGAAAGCCGAAAATTTGTGTGTGTGTGTGTTGATTCCAAAGCTGTAACAAATTGAGTTCAATGGAAACAATTTCGAGAACGAATTTTTTATTGATGAACTTCCGCACCCACTCAAAATGCGAAAATCGAAGTAAGGAAAGTATTCAGTGTAAATCTGTTGTTTAAGAAATTTCAAGCTGACATGATGTTTCCTTCTATATTGATACATATATTCCATCATTTACACCAAAACGAAATCAAGTTTATTGAGATTTCAATAAAAATCTAGGAAACAAAAAAAAGTGATGCCACTACGATTTTTCATATGGACTGAAAAATGCAACACTGCTCAAAGAAAACTATACAAAAAAAAAAAAAAAGAAATGCGGTCGGGGGACCCCCGTTAAGAACGAAGTTCCTTACGTTTTTTTTTTCATCTTTGAATGTAATACAATGTGAAATCTGTATGTTTTATTTTGTGTTGCTTTTAAAATTTTGAAATTTTATGATTCCTTAAATTTTTGGAACGTTTTCAAACTAATTAATATTTGTTATGTTATTAAAATAATACTATATAGTTTTAAGTTTTCATGTTTTATGTTCGTAATTCCTGTAATATGAAAAAAATTTAAAAGTCTCAATAAAATTAACTTAACTTAACTAATTAATATTTATTTGTATGTGTCTCCGCTGCTGTCAGTGGAGACACTGCCAAACATACACAATTGCTTTTCGACAGATACACCAATACATATAAACAGCTCACACGCTTTCGTGACGATTTCTACTAATTTCCACTACCAGCAAGCCGCGTTAAGGAACTTCGTTCCAAAAAAAAAAAACATTAAAGGCCATATTCATAATAATTATTGTAAGTTTATTAAGTACTTATTTGATGTATTTCTACGGAATATTTGTCAAATAAAAGTGCAATAAACCTTCAATAGTTTTTATGAATATGGGTGTAAGCCAGAAAAGCTTATTTTCAATCAAATTTACATTTTAGATAACAGTCAAAATTTGAATAAAAGTTAAGCAATAAGCGTTGCCCAATATAGATATTACAAGAAAAGGCTTTAGAATGAAATTATGACAAAGAATTTTGTGTAAAACCACAAAAATGGGAGAAAAATAATTTATTTACAACAGATTTAAATGGTTTTTTTTGCGAATTTTCGGCTTTAGTATTTCATGAATATGGCAGTTACTTAAAAGTTCCTTTGCCGTTACGTTTGTTGTCAAAACAAAAAATTAAACAAAAAGTATTGGCAACGCTTATGGCGTACATTCAGCGCTTTATCTCTCACTCTCTTTTGTTAATAATGTGAACTCTACTCAATTAATTGAGCATTTTGTAGTAATTGTTCAACTTAATAATTGAATTTGCATACATATAGTACATGAGCTCAAAATAAGGCCTTAACTGGGTAAAACTCTTTAATTGCCTCGAACTTTTTAAAAATGAAACCAAATTTTCCAAACCAGAAATCGAACTTTCGCGTTTTGTGTCGAATTTTCAGACAACTTGTAGAATTTTGGAGCATTGAAGTTCGAGTTTTCGAAGCAAGGTTCGAATTTTGAATTGAATATGCAAATTTCGATTCGAAACCTTAGCTCTGAAGCTGAAGTTGGCATTATGTGGAAATCAAAGAAATGTGTGTTTTATTTCAACAATTCAATACCGATTCTGTTTGTGTGTTGTACATCAAAAATGTAAGCAAAACTTTTAAATATGTCCTCGTTTTTGGGGAAAACCCGAATGTTAATGAGCTGGCAACTGGATTTAGTTTAGATTTCCAAGTTAAGGTTCAAAATTAAAGTTTTTAAAACACAGTTTACAGTTCCACATTTTGAGCTGAGGTGGAAAGTTTCAGACTATTTCCATATTTTTCGAAAATGCTCAACTTGATGTGGAATCAGATGGTTCATGGTGGTTTTCGGCCTGGTGGTTTTATGGCCTGGTTTTCGAAAAATTACTCAAATTACTTTTTTTAATTTAAAATCGTAACAAAATTTGCTACTGACCCTAAATTGAGAATAAGTTTATTGCTCGACATCAAGCAGCTAAAAATGAATTTGAATTTTTGAAATGGCTAAGAAAAGTTACACAATCAAGTGCTACTTTATTTTTTTTTTTTGTAATTTTTTTTATTATACCTGCCCGTTGTGCGTCTTCTGGCGCTGCCGATGGTCAGGCGTATTATATGACGTCGTATGCGCCCACTCAATCGGCGCGGTTGACTGGACACTGAACGCACGCTGTATTCCGTTGCCGTAGAACTGCGTCGGCGATCGATGGGTATTATATCTGAACACATTGATGTTGAAGCACCAGAGCGACGATTGGTGCCTGTAACAGTGTAACCACTGGACGAAACAGTGGTGGCCGAAGAATCCGAACGTGAAAGTAAAGAGGAACGCTTACTGCGCGTGCCTGAAGTGCCAGCAGCGTCTTGTATATTACTATAAAACTCCTCGGTGTCAGGGTCACATGTATTATCACCCTGCTCAGCTTCGTTGTCTGGATCAGCTTCAGCATCTCTTACATGCTCCGACGAGGCTTCTTCCTCATCGGAATTCACATAAGTGTCGTCTCGCTTGAGACAACCATTTGAAGAGCTGCGCTTAATGTCACCAGCAGCCTCAGGATCTACCGCTGGTTTTGATGTTGTAGTATAAGAGTCTCCACCAGCTGTTTCGTAGTCGGAGGAGTCCCGTGTATGATGACTTCTAGAACTTGAACCTGAGCGATTGCAGTTCGAAGAACTATTGCTTTCAGGTGAGAATGCTCTGGACGGACTGGTTGCGCCACCAGTAAATGATCGGGCTTGTCTTTCTAATCTAGCAGTTCTTGTTGTTGTGGCTGCACGTTCCGTATCACTACCACCGCTGCCCACACTGCCACTAAATGTCACTTCATGTGATTTAATAAATTTTGAAGATTTTCTACGTGCTGTGGAGCCTTTGCTGCTGGAAGGCGTTGCTCTTAAATACGATTTTTCCGATTGTGTTTTTGGCACCAGAGACTGTTCATCCTGTTGGGTTTTAGCTGTTGAAGGTGGGTTTTTGATAGATTCGGCTGCTTCTATTGCCTCACTTGATGTTTGGGTGTTTGCATTCCTTCTGCCCCACGGAAACGCACTTATAAATGCAAATATTATGTAAACTGTTGCAATCATAGCCGTTATAACATTTGAACTACTTAGTAACTATTGAGATTTTTAATGATATTTGAAAAATATGTTGGGTTTTTTTTAGGTTTGTAGCTTTGGAGTTTCCGTTTCTTTTAGGTTATGCTGCAAAGAAATTGAAAGTTAAGTTATCCAGGATAACTTAAGGTATATAAATACATTCCCAAGAACTTGATTTTACTGAAATTTCATTAAAAAGGCAGTTGGTTTATAAGACTTTCATTGGATTTTTGTACTGCTTTCGTTTGGTAAAATTTGCTTAAATAGAATAGTAAGAGAATTTAAGGGGCGGGCCATTGGTGATATGTAGGCCTAGAGAAAATACTTCCCATGCAAGAGGGAGTACTTCTTTTTCATTAACAAGCTAATATCAATATTATTGTTGGCATTCAACATCTACCAAAATAAGACGCAATAGTAAAACTCACTGTCTCACTTTCTTAGATTTACATACATACATATGTACAAATATATTGAAAACGAGAACGAATTTTAATTTTTATTGTTAATTTAAATACAAACATAGACAGTTGTAATGCAGTAGGAGTTTTAACGTCGCAACGCAATCTATTTCAGCTTTAAATAAATATCAATTTCAATGCAAAATGTGGTTGGTAGTCAAAGACTTGTTTTCATCATGGTATCAAAAACCGCGAAATTGTTCCAAAGAATTTTTCATTTCCTAATAAAATTAAGTGTTTTTGTCGCAAAATACAAAACAAAAAAATAAAACATCGCGAAAGTAGTAGTGTGTGTGTTTGATGTTATTAAAAATTTAGACGGAAAATACACAACAACTTGGACGGCTGATTGGCATGAGTGTCAGTCACCTTAAAAATATGAGCCCCTGTGTTCAGGGACGGATGCTGAGGAGAAGTGTGGCGGCTTCGAAACAACTAGTTGTTCACACTGCCAAATGTTTTTGATAGTTTTGATGATGGCTAAATTAGTAACCATCAATCACAAAACTGATGTGGAAAAAACTCGATCCCAATAAACGCAATACACAACAAAGTTCGATTAATAAAAATTTGTTAGTAAACACTTTTATATACATATTTATTGTCTTAAGCTAAAGGTCTTTTCTTTAATATTTAATTATTTTGTCGATATTTCGAAATATCGACACAAATAATTAAATATTTAAAAAAAAAGACATTTCGCTCAAGAAAATAAATTTTTGGATATATGGATAATTCTTCAGCGCAGGTTTCACATCCCCTAGGCCGAGTTCTTTCGTAATAGTGCTGTGTGGTAAATCTTGTTGTTCCGACTCTTATTCTAGCTAATACAATGCAATCTTTCCTAGAAAGATATTTGTTGTAAATTGGTCTTGATATGCTGTTGTTGTGGGATCTTAAGAAGCTGTTTGAAGTGCTCCATAAAAGTTGTTTATCCGATAATTGAAGGTTGCCTCAAAGGTTGCCCGATGAGCTCAACGAACGAGTCCCTAGAGGAAATCGTAGACTGCAGCGACAGGAATTCAGCAAGAAAAATAAAAAACATTCTTCAGTCGGTGAATTTATTGCATGAAGTTTGAAACTCAACATATATAGTGTAATAACCAAGTGGTCCACACTATTTCTAGTGTCGTATTTTATAAATTTATTTTGTAAAATACTTTCAATAAATAAATAAATAAATAAATTTTTACACCCATATTCATAAAAACTATTGAAGGTTTATTACACGTTTATTTGACAAATATTCCGTAGAAATACATCAAATAAGAGCTTAATAAACTTACAATAATTATTATGAATATGGCCTTTAGAATATAAAAACAGGGGTGGAAAAAAACCAAATAATTAGTAAACACTTTTCAAACAAATTTAAAATGCATCTTTTCTTTTGTGCAAACCTCGTATAAAGAAATAAAATTTATTCCTATTAAGTTGCCACTGGATCACCGGCCGTCGAGACCTCGCTTCGTTAGTATCAACGAGCCACGCTTGCGTTCGACGAGTTTTTCGGCAATGAACTTTACAAAAACAAACAATTAAATTGCGATACATGTTGCTTGAGTCTAATATTAATTATTAATGGTTTAAAACTAATGGAATTTGCTGCAACACTTGCGTCCAGAAATAAAAAATATTGCTCAAATGTAAAACCATGAAACAAAAAATTCCTTCAAGCGACAGAAATACAGACTCCGAAATTTCTGATTCCATTAATCAACGTAACTAAGTGGCGCAAAGTACACAGAGATAAAACGTGACCAAAACGAGATAGCAAGTCAGCGCATATTCTGTACCTCTCGTTTTCACAATCGTTCGAGAACTTGTAGTGAAAGCAAAACAAAATACGATTTTACAATCCCTTTTTGTTATGCTTCGTGTTTATATTGAGTATACGGTAAGAACAAATGGTGGGTGGCTTTTGTATGAAAAATGTATAAAAAGTTTAAAAAGCATATTTTTGATAACACTGCAGTTACACGATCAAGTTTTGCTATCAATTTTTTTTTCACATGCTGCTTGTCAAAATTCAATAAAATTGATAGCTGTGACGTAGGCTGTTCGCAATTTCATAACAATTCATTTTCAAGATGCCGTCAAGAAGAAATTTAAAAATAGCTGCTTCATTGAAGCACTACTATCAGAAATAAAGAGAATAAAAGAAGAAGAAACCCAGAGGGCAGAAAGGAGTCGATATGACGCCACATTCATATTCCACAGAACTTCGTGGCTTCTGTATAACTCTATAAATCGCAGCACATCATTATATTTGTTGGTTTTGCATGTAAACATTTTTATTTTTTATCACTTTTAATCGAAACTTTCAAACAGAACAAAAAAGTATTTGCAGACAGAACGAAAAAAAAAAATGTTGTCTGTTGTGTTGATGATTGTGACTTGATGCTCTCTATGGAAAGCAAAAATTGTCATCAAGTTTGTATCAATTTTCAAAATTGTGAGTGTATTAGTAAAAAAGTGTGAACGTATTAAAACTTGAAAGGCAAAACTTGATCGTGTAACCAACCCCCCAGTTTATGAAATCAATTACAGCGTTACAGTGTGTGAAATGGACTTCGCAGAGTATGTTACACAAATATTCATATATTAAGCACAATACTATGGACACGCGAAATGAACTGCAGTGCGAATAGAGTACAATGTTTCTAACTTGATGTTCAAGTGAATTAAAATTGAATTTCTTTCAATGGGGAATGTTTGAACCTGAAATCACAAAAGAACTAAAAACTACAGAAATGTCTCAACGAATCTGACTCAGTGCCAAAATGTCGTTATATGAAATTTGTAATAATTTCAGTAACATTTCGATATCACAAGATTTTGTTGATCAGTCGCAGTGAATTTTTGACACAGTCGGACGGAGGAGCTGTTGGTTCGTTCGGTGGGTACAAACACAAAAGTTTGTTAATTTATGTATCTCAGTCATTTTTTTTTATTGTATTTGTATGTGTGTATTAATAAAATCATATTGTTGAATAGAATTCAATGTTAGCAAAGAATTCAATGATTAGTTTTCCTTGTGTTTGAGAACAGAGATATGTATGATGAAAACAATTAAAAAAAATATTTATTTTGCCGAGCAAAGGAAATATTTTTCGCCTTGGTGAAATTGTTTATGCTCCCATGTGTTAGACATATAAATACGATTCAGACATATTCCACTAAAATTAATAAAATAAATATACATACATACAGAAATAAAATTTCTAGAAAGTCAAGGTCGTTGCTTTTTTTTCGTGCGTAAATAAATATCGGAAAAATGAAATAAAGCAAACAGAAAACCACATACATACATACATACATATTTTCACTTGAACGCACAATTTAGACCATGGTGGGAAATATTTTTAGCAAATTAATTATATTCCTTACAGAAAGAAGTGTTATGAAATTTATCCAAAACCATTATCATTTAGAGAATTTAGAGGATTAATGTTTCATTTTCCACTGCTTGATGAAGAAGTGCTTGGTTGATTAATTTCTACCAAATCAAGAAAATGTTGTGTGTAATTGCTTTTATGCTTTTACATGTTCACACCAATTGTGTCGAGTAGTTAATGCATATTGATGATAAATGCGGAAACTAGATAAAAAATTGTTTGAACTAGATATTTTGTTTTACAAATAGTGTTTTTTCAAAGGTGCCTTCCAGCAAGAAATATATTGTTTAAAGGTTGGTTCAATTGCGTAGCAAGTGGAAGCAAAGAAACAAGTATTTTTAGTAATTATAGAGGTTTGAGTAATAATCAAAAAACAAACATAATTAATTGATTTAAATACTATTATTATTTCAGTTTTAAGGCTCTACTGAGGAAATCGATTCAAGTTCTGTTCGGTTGGCAGGCGTACAACCACCAGAATTCTAGTGAGGCCTCAGTTACAGATCTGTATCATCACTTTACTTTACTCTGCTGCGCTGTAATTCTCAGAAAAGCTTTTTATTGCTTTCAAGAGATATTTCGAGTTTTGATGAATTGTGCTGTTTTAATATTGTAGAATAAATACGCATAAAAAAACTGCTACCTAAATTAACATGAACACAAACTGGATTAAATATCATGATAAGTTTATAGAAAAATAATGATTCAATTTAAAAATTTTTAAACGCTTGGAACAATCATTCGTTCTATTTATTGCGATGGCTGAATAGGAATAATGACTGCCTGAGGTTCGAGTCCCGTCACGCGCTGATTTAAGTTGGCCTGTAACTTAAAAAAAAAAAAAAATTCAATAAGAACGCCAGCTAATACCTTGTTCATACATGCATTTCTAATTGAGATAATATTCAGTTTATTGACATAATATTTTTGGCGTTCATACATACAAATATTGCGCTAACTCAATTAGTATTTGATATCTGGAAAAAAGTTGTTGTTTTTGTTTTGGTAGTGAGAAAGAAAAAATGAAAAATATTTTCAAATAACTTATTTTGTTTTGTTTGCTTGTGTTGACATTTATCTCGTCATTCATCTCGCATTGTATGCTTATGCTTATTAAACACATCTTTTACAGTGTTGTGTTTCATCTTTTTCTCAATATTCAAAGCAATTTTGAGTTTATTAAGCAATAACTTTATTGACTTTTTGTATGGAATATTGAGCTCAATAATGGACTTTATTGCGATTATCTCAATAAAGCCGCATGTATGAACATGGTATAATTCCACGAACTAATTCCCAATAATTTATATGTTAATTGCAGAGTCGGGACCAATTCAATATTTCCATGCCTTATTTTTTTTATAAACGATGAACTTAGTAATATGTAATTATAATATTTTGCCAATATATTAGAATCCAAAATACATAAAATTATTTTGGCAAATCTTAAGCGATTAAAAAAAAGAACACAAAAAACAATAATAGTTACGATTTATCAGTACTACATTTTTATGTTGTTTTCGCTAGTAGCAACAAGACGTTCAGGCATGAAGTTTTAATTTTTTATTTGTGCACAAACCACCAACAGTTTTGTGAAATGTTTTAAAATTTGTTATTGGCTTCGGCGTTGTATTTACAAAGTCAGAGATTATATATAAAAGGCTCGAGCAAAGCTGCAGTAAAACACTCCATGTTTACCATGAGCTGAGTTTAAAGCCGAGTTGTGTGCTGATGACTGGTGGTGAAGAGAAACAGATGATAGTACCCCAGCTTACAAAGTTATCAATATTTACTTTTCTTGCACTTTTTCCAGCTGTCAACACACTTGTGTAAATCGTTTTAGGTTAGAATTGTTATTAACAAACACAAAACTGCGCATCTTTGTTTTTTTCTTGTTTGTAGAAACCCGTCAGAGCCGAATTTACTCTACCAGTTCATACAATGAGGAGATGTTACGGCTTAAACATTTTTTTCGAAATGCTTTTGAGCACTGAAAAGTTTGTCCAAATCAAATACTCTTTAAAAAAAAAGCAGTTTCAAATCGAAAAGATTGTCTTTTGCTAAATAAAGTTTTGTTAAGGAACTTTCATTTTAAAATTAACCAAGTAACGTAATTTATTGATAGTTGTCTTGTATAAAAAAAAAAATATTTTAGTTAAAATCTAGACATCTGCTCTGATTCTTTTCGTTCCCAAATTATGTTGAGTTTCTCTGGTATGGCTTTCAAAGTGCAGTTTTATTTTTCATTTTCATTTTTGTTTTAAACATCCAAACGTATTTGCCAGCAGAACCTTGATATTTCATGGTTGTAGCATTGAAAATCGAGGTAGTTTATGAGCGTTTACCTCTACGGACACCTCTGTACACACACACACACACACACGCACACACACTCTTATGCAATCAGATGGCTGGGAATAAAATTGCATTTTCATTTGCTGCTTCTCTAGATGTGCATGTTCAGATGCTTGTGTGCGTGTTTGCGCATAAAATTTTAGTTTATATAATGCCTGGATAAGTTTGTTTGCTAACGAAGGGGTGTGGAGAGTGGTAGTGAGATGGCAAAGGAAAATGAAGGAAAAGATATAAACTAAAAGTGACATGAAAAATAAATGTTGCATCAGGTGAAATGTTATCATAAAATACAGTTTTCCCAAATAAATATGTATACAACTTGTATACACTAATGTGGACTAAAACCACTCGCGGAAAATATTTATAGTTATATATAGTCAATTTGAAGAAATATTTAAAAAGGTCAAGGAGAATTGTTTGAAATCTTACAACTTGTTTTTTGCTATTGAATAATTTCACTGCTGGGCCCTTTAATATTTATGAAGGATGTTTTTTTTTTTTAGCGGTGTATAGAACTTTAAGTTGGCATTACTGTTCAAGATGGCGACCGATTTAACAGCTGTCAAGTGACTTATTCTCAGTTTTGTTTGGCAATTCATCATGAATAGACTCATGCCTGAACAACGCTATTTTAGTGCAAAACGAGATTGCCGTTGTTCCCGATTTTCATAAGCGAATTTTGTTGAGCGATCAAGCGCACTTCTGGTTGAATGGCTAAGTCAACAAACAAAACTGCCGCATTTGGAGTGAAGCTAATCCTCAAGTGTAAGTCGAAACACCGATACATCCAGAACTGAAACTGAAATACATCGAAAAAAAAATACCCTTTACATATGTACGTTCATTGAACATGCGAAAAAACATCAAAACATTCCTGAAGAAGATATCCATTGTGATATCGAAATATCGAATTTAATAAACACTTATAAAAAAAAACAGGTGACCTTAAAGCTAGAACCATTAAAATACTAGCTTAGAAAGCTTTAACGAAATCAAAAGGGTTGGCATGAGAGCATTTTTAGTCATAAGCCATATTGTATGGACATGTCCTGCAAGCGAGTACTAAAAAGTTATTCCTTTTTTCGTTTCAGTATGTTACATTATAATGTAATAACTCGCACTTGGCTCTTCTGGCAAATATTAAGATTTATATTTTTTTTTTTGTAACACTATTTGATTTTTTCTTGATGTTTTAACACATACTTACATATATATTTTTCTTGATTTGTAGCAGCGCATTTTCTTTATTATTTAAATGACATTTCAGTTTGCTACAAATGCTGCCACAACGAGCCGATATTGGAAAAAAGCTTTTTTCAAAGCAATTTTCTTTTATCTGAATATCAAAAACATTATGGCTTTTTGTAGATCTTAATTAAAATTGTGATTAACTTTTGATGAAATGGCTTCAAAAACATTTGCTTCTTTTTTACTGTATTGAAGAGGAGATGAAAAAAATGCTGCTTGTAAGAGATAAATGTGATGATGCTGGTGTATTTATTTAAACCAAACACTCTATAGCAACTGAAGTTTCTTATCTTATAAAAAAAAGTAAAATGAAGTAAAAGTTCAAATTTTCATTTCCATTTAAGTAAGATTTCTTAGCATTTAGGTTTTGTGGCTTCCCATTCATATTTATGTACATGCCACACATTAAACATACATCAAAGACTTACGATGTTCGGGAAACTAGTGCCAAGTCAGAAAGTACAGTTTTTGTAATTTAAAACTTAAAGTTATTTTTTTTTTAAACTCCACATACACTTTTTGGCCTTTAACCATTTTTACTTGACGTTAAGGAAACATGTGTATGCATGTTAAACATTATTTAATGTTTTAGAGTTCTTAGCAGATTTATTCGTAGCAGATTAATTAAGTCACCAGCCCTTTCAAAATGAATAGAGGCTCCTGTTTCTCAAAACTTACCAGTATTGTATGTACATGTTAAAGGCATTTATATAAATTTATGATTTTTGTTTTCATTACAAAGAACATGAACCATAAAATTAAAGTCTTCGAAGTGCGTATTTGTATTGTAATACAACACTTGTCAGTTTCAAGAACCAGGGTCCAGGCCGGCATAATTAATCTGATTAATTACATACGTATTAAAAACGTAATGGCTGTATTATGGAAAGTAATTAAAGTTCTGTGCGGCAACGTAGCAACCACAAATTCTTGGCTGTCAGGCAGACAATAAAGCATTTGCTAACTGCATTATTGCCCTTCCATAGGCACTGAAAGGAAGACATTTGAAGTGGTTTTCCATGTGATTGGGTGCATATTACATGATGTCTTAAGCATTAAGGCCGCCATAGTTTAATAATTATACTTTTCGTTGCATCCTAAATTTTTTTTTGGCTTGTAACAGTTGTCAGCTTAATGTTCAGGTATTCTTTTTTATCATGCCATCATAATTTTAATGTTAGTGACTGTATTGGCTGTGGTTGTGCTGGGCGGAAGCGTGTAATAAACAAGCCGTGTGACAGCGAATTGAGAAATTTCTGCCTTATGCTAGGAACACAACTGGGACGAATTTCGTCCAACACGACAAATACGCCGCTTAAAATTCGCTGTGTAAATTCGTCGTATGAAGTACAATAACGACGAAAAACAAAAACATCTGTTATAGTTGATAAAGTTGTTTATTGTTTGTTCAAAGATAAAAAAAAATTAAATGAATCAAAGAATTTCAAATTTTGTAAAAATAATTCAAATAAACGAACATCATTATTTTCATTACGGTAAAAGCCTTGAAGCTTAACATTTTCAATTATAATTTCACTTGTATCCATTTTCTCGGTTTTTTAATTTTATCTTTTTATAGTTGAACAGCTGATGGGGTGACCATATTAAAAAAAATTGGTTGCTAAAAAATTTAGCATTAGCAAAAACAAAAAAATTAAACACTACAAACATGTTTTATATAATCTAATATGTTGGCTTTTTATTTTAAATGCAAAAAGTCTAAGCTTAGCACTTAAAATAAAAACTATTAAAGTAAAGATTAACTGTTTTTACTAAAACACTTGAAAACTAAAACCAAAATGGCCACATGGTACTGATTTGTTCGTCGTTCGCCGGCGTAAGAAATAGAAATAAATCTATTTCAAGTTCGCCGCGTACAACGAATTTCGACCGACGCTCTGACTGTGTGCATTTTCTTAAACACCAATGTGTTTTATTTTTGACGGCGAATATTCGCGGCGAAAAATTCGTCGTTCGTCCCAGTTGTGTTCCTGGCTTTAAGTTGTAAGGCAACAAATTCTACTTTTTAGTTTTCAAAGCTTAAAAGTGCTAACTGTGTTACCTTTTAAGTCGACTGCATTATCATTTTCATACTGTTGCCATCTAATTTTTCTTTGAACCCGAAAAAAGTTCTTAAAACATGGCGCCAAGTTCTATCATTCCTCTGTATTCATAATTTCCATGATTTTTAATCAGGCGCATGTATAACCTATTGGCGATTTCTAATGATTAAAATCAATTAAAGAATATTATATTATAACAAGGATTGGTCATGTTAAATGTCACAATTTCAAGGCATTCAGATATTAACGCTCTCCTTGTTGACAAGGGAGGGAGGGAGGCATTAGAGCACTATTTATGCCACGACTCCGCCTTCTCACAAATACGGTGCCGATATCTTGGGAGAGACACCTTACCAGATGGGGCATTACACGGAGTTACTATAGACCTATGGGTGAAACACACGGACCACACAACAAGCCTGCACTGGCTTAATTGTATGTGGCAAGACATGGGCAAACAAGCCCCTCCAATTTACCCAGCCAAACCTAAGGATCGTTTAGTTTCACTTTCCATTTCCTCGTTAAGTAAAGCAATAATCTTTAGTGTCTTTTGTGAATGCCATTTTGTCTTCTCAGAGAACTGGTGCATTTTAGAATTTTCATATGTGTTTGTAGTTTAATTAAAACATAATTAAGCAAACTAAAAAAAATTTGATATCTTGCGATCGCTTAAAGCGATTTCATGGAAAATTATTTATAGAAAATTTGCTTCGAAAGAAATAAGATTATGAAACAGAAGTCACCTCAAGCTCAAGACATCAGTGCAATAACTAAATGTAGAAATTTATAGAAAAATTAATATTTGTCTTTTTTTAGTATTTTTTTTTTTTTTTTTGTAGAAAAATAGTTATAGTGATATTTTTCCATAAAACATGTTGCTTTGAGAAAATCTGGTTGCTTTACACTTCAAAACACTTCCTATAAATACACAAAATCCGCACTGCTGGCAACTCAACTGTAGCTTAGCTTCTTGTCCTCCACAATTGCTAAGCCATAAGACTTTTTAACTGACCAACTTTACTTGTCGTTCATGTTCTTTTCACCTCCTTATCTCTGGGTTCCTGGAAAGTTTTCATCTCTCACAAGAAAAAGAATTTCACTCACACATGCGTTTGCGATAAAAATCTCAAGTTCTTAGCGAACAATGTGTTTTAACTTTTTCTATTGCTTACGACAACATAAAATCTAATGTATGTCATTTAAGTAACGACAAAGACAATACTTCAACAGTTGTACGCTGCTTGTATTCCCTGACAAATTAAGTTTGTTGTTGGTATAAAAAAAAAGCGCACATCCTTTTTTATTATCATTACTCACTAACATGTCAATAATATTGACATTAATTTGAGCGTTTAAACTTATACTCGTTATTGCATCCAGACCTTCTCAAACATACAAAAGTTTGTATGAGATAAAAGGAGATTCCACAAAAATATATTTCTTCTAATACATTCTTCTTGTCGAAGACAGAATTTCAAGGAGCAAAAGGAGGAAGAGCAATATTTCATGTGTGTAGAAATTTTATATAATTTTGCTTTCAAACGAAATGTCAAGAAAATATTAAAACAGGAACAGTGACGATCAATAAAACTGATGCAGACAGAAAGCACATGAAGGCCTCAGTTGGTTAAGTGGCCTCAGCAACGAAGCAGAGAAAAAATACATGTTTACTATGTGCTTGAGGTGGAAGCTTATAATATGCTGACAGCTATCGTGGAAGATATGAGGCAGCTAGTTGTGCCCCAGCTGATAAGTCCTCATTACTAAACCCCCCCCCCCCCCCCCCCCCCCGGTGGTCTTCTTTAAATATTTATTGTTGCAACTCATTAGAAAAACTTATGTTTTTTTAGACTTGGTAGCCTATTTATTAATAATTCTGAAATGATGTTGATTTTCCTGCTGATAAGATTTAGGCAGATTTGGTAATGATGGAGTTATTCTAAAGAAAAGTTACTTGGCGACCAAATAGTTCTCGTAAAATTGTTGAAAAGCAGAGAGATGGCATACTAATATCTTTGATACCAAACCAACTTTTTTCTGACTTGAGTCTGATGAGGAACAAGAAAATAATAAAATGTATTCGACAGCCAGATATCTTATAGCCGAAGGATCTATAATATTGTCTCTTCATAAGAATTGTAGATTATAAAATTTGAAGGAATAACTTTCATATCAGCTATAGTCAAACGAATTGAGTGCTATCAATTTTTATTTTGCAGTTGATTCTGTATCGAAAACGATAATAAGACCTCAGACTGGATCTTTAATGTTGTCTTCCTCAGCAGACGAAAATTTCCATTCAGTGTAACGCCGTATAAGATCCGATAGAGAAGGAAGAAGTAAAAGGCCTTATTTTTTGGCAATTTTGTCACCAACTGCCTAAATACATACACATAAATATATGTATAAAAATATTGTTGTCTGTGTGTCTGTGTGTGAGAAATATCCCAAATATGTACGCACATACACATTCTACTCTGGGCTATTCACCAATAAAGGGATGTCATTCTTTTTTAATACAATTCCACTTTTTTTTTGTATGAAAAGTAGTTAAAATACAAAAGGAAAACCAAATACATATGTCAAGAAAAAGTTCTTAATGTGTTCTTTTTGCCAAAATGAAATTTTTATGCTCAAAATTTATAAATATCATGTTGTCATCAAATGATAGACACAAATAACACTTCTTGGCACATCAGGAGATTTATGTACACATTTTTACATACATGCATACATAAGTACATAAATGCATACATACAAATGCAGTTGATATTTTGATATGCTTTGTAGCTCTGATATCGTCTAGCAGCAACTTCTCGTAATTTGTAATTGTCAATTCAACTGAGAACCAAATTGCCAAATAATATATAGAGCTGTTTGCATCAACTTATCGTAACAGCATACAATTAAAATTATTTATGCATAGTTTTGAAAAATTTCCAAATAAAGGACAGCAACTTGTATACCAAAAAGGCTTGATCTAAAATTTAAGGATATTCGAACCAGTTTTCTTTATTTAAGTTTTACTTCATGACTACATCTGATTTTATTCCAGGTCGAAAACCGGCTGGCAACATAATAGTATTCTATTAAAAGTCATATTCTATTTGCGTAAAATTTACGAAAAAGTAAAAGAATTCACATGCATCCATAGCACACACACACACACACACCCATGTAGTAAGCCTGGCAAACAGCCTAAAGGAAGTCTGAGTTGAAGCGTAGACAAGACAACACTTTTTCAACTACATATTTACATAACGTCAGCTTCTTATTGCGGAACGGAGAAAAATTACAAACAACTTTAGGTTTTCAAAAAATATTGATTTTTTTTTGTATTTGCACCAAAGTTGTGAACAAAAATGTCGATTTTTGTTAGCTTTCATGGTAGCGGTAAGATGTTCATTCATGTTATGGAAAACATCGTTTTGTAATACAAACATGGATTGTTATAGTTTAGTGTTCAAGAGAAGATTTTGTGAAAATAATAATATTCCTACAAAGCAACGTCTGGGTTCACACAGTTAACTGTTGTTGCAGCAACTCTATTCAATTCTTTTCAGTTGAACCACCAGTTTCACCTAGATGCGTGATCAAATGGTAAGTTGATCAATAAGATTATGTGTAGACAGTGAGTAATGAAGAGCTCAGCTTCTAGGATGGCTGCTTAAAAGCAGTACGCAACTTGTCATGGCCTGGGTTCGAAGCATATTTGGGTGCTGATGACCGAGGTAGGGGTCATGAAACAGCAATGCTATGTACCCCAGCCAGTAAGGCTTCAACGTTACTTTTCTTGCCTTCCTTAAAAATGTTGATCACTCCAATTTTATCACAAAATTTTGAGGAAGTAAGAATCAAATTCAAGCTTAGTGAAATTACTAACAATCGTATTTTTATAATTCTAACTTCTGGTATCTCAATTCTTTATACATACACTCTCTAACGAGTTACCCAAAACAAGCAGCTAGGTGCTGATTTGCGCACTTCTTGTACCACTCTCCCTCCACAACTCAAAAGTAAATTTTTTTCAACACCAAATAAATGCCATTAGTGCAATAATTAAGTAGCGAGGGAGAGAGAGAGAGAGAGAGAGAGAGAGAGAGAGTGAATGAACAGCACTGAAGCTAGAATATTTCTTCCTCCCAGAGCTGCTCATGATTTATATATTTTTATAATTAAGCACTCTAGTTATATGTGGCAGCTCAGATCAAATGTCTAAAAAAAACATAAAGCTAATAATACTAAAAACAAATAATAAATAACTTAGTGCGCAGTTTAAGTATTATTTATTGTTGCTTTAATGTCGATACGACCTTTGAGCATTTTAGAGTGATGATAGATGCTCCCCAGATGTGTCTGCTTTAAAATTTGTAACATCAGATTGTGGTTTAGAAAATGACATACATACATACATGAACATCTACGTGTATGCATATGTATTTGGTGAATATTCTTAAAAGTCATCTTTTAGTATTAAGCAAAATATGCTGCATATTTCAAGGCTAATGCATGTAGAGGAGCTTTTTTGAATCGTAAAAAGGGTTTCTTTCATTTAAATTGTTTCACAAAATTACAGCCAATATACCATAAAATTAAAGTCAACATTTCACGGCTTGTTTGTTCAATAAAAACCAAATAAATAATTTTAATTAAAGCAACGAACCCTTAACAGGAGGTTGATCCCTTCTGTACTCGTAAGAGGTAGACATGTATGCCAAACTCTGTCATGTTTTTCCTTTCCATTCTTTGCGAGGGGTTATTGTGTGCATATAAAACAAACACAAATAACTTATATTTTTACGCTGACACATGTAAAACGAACCCTGTTGGCCAAGCCACTGGGACATTTGCCGAGACACCTCATGCTGGGTGAAAAATTCTATAAATAAGTTTTCTTAAAGTTAAAACATTGTTTCAGAAGCTTAAGAAACCTTGGAGAAAACTTCGTCAGCAATTTGGTCAAAGTGGATGCCCTCACACAATGAAAATTGAACTTTAACGTGTATGCATATTAGCCGCCGCTGACTACCAGCAAACTTAAAAATAAAATTTATTCAATTTAACACATTTCCGTACGCATACTCGTACAAAAGCATAAAAACCAACACGTCTTGTTAACTGTGCGTATAAATATTTCTCTAGTCTGTCTTGTACATTTTGTTTCCGTTTTTGAACTTTTTTCTTTTTTTCATAATTAAATTTTCTCCCAATGTGTCCATGTTCTATAGAAACGGTTGGTTGTTGCTTAAAGTTATTTGTTAGCAAATACTCGTAGAACAATAACAACACGAACCTTATTTTGAAAGGAAAAGAAATTTGCTTTGTTTAGAAGCACGCAATGCTCAGTTTCTACATGCAAACGTCATAGTTCACTTGTTGTCAATAAACACTGAAACTAAAATAAAACTCAGAACAAAACAAACACTATCATTAGAACTCTATGCACACACTATGAAACCACCAAAATATGTGAAAACTCAAGGGCTGGAGAAATGTAGACAAAGGGAATTAGCAACTGACAACCGCTCTTGTGAAAGGCTTCACTTGAAAAAATTTTCTGCCGCTTTTTGGAAAGATACGATTTTTTTTTATTAAAAGAAAACGTATGTTCTAAAGTTGTATTGCTTTATTAAACTTACATTCAAGATTTGCAGATTACTTTAAAAGAAGGCACTATTCTTATAAATTATTGTTTAAAAAAAGGTACTTTTTTACAAAAGTACTTTTACTATAAGGTACTTTCTTTGAACATTTGAAAATTTTTTCTTGGAACATTTCTAAAATGTAGTTTCTTTAGAGTTATTTTTTAAAAGGTACTTCTTCCAAAATATGCTTATTTAAAAAGTTACTCGCCTTAGAGGTAAACATTTTTGCCAGATAGAAGTACACTTCTTAAAAGACGCTTTTTTAAACTTATTTTTTTTTTTAGATTCACTATACAAAGGTATCCTTTTTTAAAGCTATTTTTTTTAGAAAGTACTTATTTAACACACTTTTTTTTATTTATTAGACACTTCTTTAAGAAGACCCATTTTTCAGGAGGTACTTCTCAAAGAAAAGTACCCTATTATAAAAAAAAAAATTTTTTTTTGAACTATATTTTTTTAAAAAGGGATTTATTTCAAAATAGCATTCTTAAAAAAGTTTGAGGGATATCTTTTTTAAAGTACTTTAAAAGATAGTTCCTTTAAAAAGCAAATTTTACTAGATAGCTTTTTTTAAAAATGTTCTTTTCTTGAGGGGTACTTTTTTGAAAATGTATATTTTCAAAAGGCACTTGCAGTACAAAGTACTTTTTTTAATAGCTACTTTTCTTTAAAATTGCTTTTGTTAAATGTGCTCTTTTAAAAGGCACTTTCTTCATTGGTGATACTTTTCTAAAAAGTATTAGTTGTAGAAGATACTTTTTCTAAAAGGTAAATTTCCACAAAAAACACTATTTTGAAAGTGAACATTTTTAAACGTTTTTTTCTTTTTATTAATTTTTTTTTAAGAAAGTGCCTTTGTGAAAAAGTACGCTTTTAAAGAAAAAATCTACTCGAAAAGAAACAGCTACCAATATTTTTCTGAGTGTACTTTTCAAATAAAGCAATGTTTCTCTTTCAAATGCCTTTCATTAATTATTAAAATAAAAAATTAAGGTAGCATTGAAAAAAATTTCTCTTGCATGCGTCACAGCGCCCAGCGCTCCGAAATGGTAAAAGCTAGAGAGCAAATACTAAAAACTAGGGATGTGCGCGTGAGTGTGTTTTTTTGGAATTCACTTGATTAAGGCTCAACACATGGGGGCATATATCAGTTTAAAAATTAGCTATAGCTTTAGAGAGCTCAAATTTTCACTGGATATGCAGTTGCCTGACTGCGTCAATAACAAAAAACTAAAATGTGCACCTGCTTAGTGAAATGGGATAAGCCACTTGTATGGTAGTGGGGAACCGTTGCAGGACAAATCAATTTCGTATTTTCTTGAATTTATTGAAACATGTGGTGTTGTCTTTTAGGAAGTGGTTATTTTAACATTAATTTTTAGTTAGTAGCTATTTTATAGTAGTTGTTGCTCGAAACAGGTTAATCTACTTCTCAATTTTATTGCTCAAGTCCTTAAACATTTATTAGTTTTAGCTAAAAAATTTTTGGATTAAATTCTTTTCCAAGTTTAAATTTCTTCTTTTCCCTACCGAAAAACGATAATATTGCAAAAAAGAAAACTTGAAAGTTGTTTGTTAGCTGTAATCTACAAGACTCTGAAAACGGATGTTTCTATTAACACGAAAACTTTAATCGAAAATAAGAAAAACATAAAACTCCTTTTAAAAGCAAAGTCAAGCAGATAAAAAATTAGATTTATGTATGTATATCAAACGAACTTCATAAAAACTAGTTATCAGCTTTCAATAAACGAAAATTATTTTTAAAAGATTTCGTACAAAGCGGAGAAGAACTTAAATGTCTCTTTCACAAGGCAACTTTAAGTTGGAAGAAATATTTTCAAACAGAAAAGTAAATAATCGAAATAAGAAATGTGTAGAATATCCCTTTGATCAAAAAAAGAAACAGAAAAAATAAAAAATGTTGTTCTACTTTTAAATTGAAATTTTTCTTTAGCAAAAAGGAAACACTTTGTCAAACACACGACACAAGATGTATGTATGTGTGTGTGTGTATATATATGTGCGTACCCTGCAGCTAAGCTGAGTAGAATATGCTATAGAACTAGCAATTTCAGATGGTCATAGGACGCAGATTTCTCATTTTGTGTACAGCCACCGCTGGTAGGAATACTATACAAAACTTGCTCTTTGAGTTTTTAGTTACAGATCTAACTGCAGGGCATTTAAATAAGAATGGCAAATAGAAAGTAGCTTTAGTTGGCCGTGCAGTTAATCGTCTCATATGAAGTCAAGATGTAAAAGGGTTTGTATTATTGCCAACCCCTACCCTGAAATAACCACCAACAAAGTTGGTGAAATGAAACGCCTTAGAAAGAGAATTCTATTGTATTTTTATATTGTACGTACTTTTCGCATTATGACCAAAAGTAGTACACACACACACACACACACACACACACACATCATATTTAACAAAGGAGTAATCGGAGTAGCAGCTTTAATGTTTTGAAAAGTTTCATACATACACATCATGTACATTATGTAGCTGTTATTGGTGGCCAGTCAAAAAGGTATTCCCGGTTACCTGAATCACTTTTGAATTATAGAAATTGATAATTCTGAAGCGAGTGGCTTTTCGTTTGGAATTTGAAATATTTCACCCATTCCAGTGTGTTTGTAGTTAAAAAGGGGCGAAAATTCCTTTGTACTTTATCTATGTATGTGTGTGAATGTTATTCTTAAGACTTGAACATTTATTTTTCACAAAATATTACTTATTGTGTGGTCAGAGAAACAAATTTTTAAATTTTTGCAATAAATTTTATGGTAAAAGCTCTTTAAGTGTGATTTAACTCAAGCTGAGATTATTTTTTTCAAGCTTTAACAATTACACACGGTTTTTTTCATTATTCACAATTTTCTTAGTTCTCTGCAGTTTTTGTTTTTCAAAAATTCTGCAAGATCAAGCAGCATGGTGATCATTAGATATTTTTTAGGCGCAAAGTCAAAATTAATAAAATTAAACTTAACTATTTTTTTTTCTATAAGAGCTAATTGAAATACATATTGTTACGTTTTAACCTTTTCAAAACGTTTTCCGTAGATTCTTTAATTGTAATGAAGTTAAAACACTCACGTCTTCAGTTTACAATAATCAACAGTTCAACACTTTATTTATTTTAACACACTATACTTGTAAACACTTTACTAAGAACACTTTACTAAAAGAACAACACTTTCACTTAATCACTTTTTATTACTTAAGACACTTTACACGTTACCGCAGCTAAAAATCGACTGACTTTTCAGCGTTAAGCTTCGCTGCTTTTATACCTCTAATGATCATTACTCGAACATTCTAGACGTTTACAGAAGCTAATCAAGCCACATCTATAGTGCGATGACTCATCATGAACAAAAGATATACACACACACCGACATACATACACGCGGCAGTAAAACTCAAGCATCTGAGCCACGCACATACATGCACACACGAATATTGTATCGTGCGGTCGGTGGTGGTTTCTTTTATTTCGCTGTTGTGCTTATTTATCCACACATGTGTGTCAGTATGTGCACACTCGCTGTGCTGCCGTTTTGTACCTCCTGTGTTCATTTACAAATAATAACAAGACAATATACGCACATATAAAATAACGATGATTTAGTACGTTCTAGAACAATCACAATCGGTCCGTTCATGACCAAATTTGTAACACTGCCGCCCGCTCAAGCCTGTTCGTCCCGAACAGGCCCAGAACCACTACTTCCGTACCTTGCGAGTCGTTCTAAATGTACAACCTTCATTTTGGATCGATGGCTGTTATGCTTCTGTATCCTGTATACAACGTCGTTCAACCTCTTAATCTCCTTATACGGTCCATCCCAATGCGTAATTAGCTGTGCACGTTGGAGTACTAAAATATTGAAATAAATATCGAATTTCTGGGAAATACAGAAGTGACCTAAAGCTTGATTAACATAAACCAGAAGTCACTCATTTGTACAGAAGGTTAGAAATTTTAAAGATTTTGTGAATTTCGGGAAAATCTGTGCTAATGCAAACAATTTTCTCTGTACTTGCCTTTGCAAGGCCTTGAACACAAAGGACGGCAAATTAATAAAATGATGAAGACCAAAATAATTGAGATTTTAATTAAATTCCAACAAAGAATTTCACAAATTTCATGTGGGAAAAAAAACATTACCAACGAAATATGTATTGAGCCAATGACGTCACATTTTGCGAAGATAAAAAAAAAACTTTCACATTGAATACAAAACCAAGGACTTTTGCATTTTTATTAAATAAAAAACAAACTCATAGACTTTAGATGGGACTGGCTGTTCAACCAGTAACACTTGCGTTTAATTTTTCATCATTTTGCTGCAAATTGTTAACTTTCGCAATGGCCTCTTTTCCTTTTCTGTTTTATTTTGCTCTCCCCACCCAAAAGTACTTTCGCAGAAAATAAATTTATTTTGTTTTTTGCCTTCGTACAGAAGCAAAAGGAATCAATTTATCTCTTACAACCATATTAAGTAAAAACCATTAAAAATTAAGTAGAGAAGCAGCCATCAAAGGGAAAAATGTCATTATGATATAAAGAAGATAACGAACCGTTTTAGTGTTCATGTCAACAAGCTTTTACATGTTTTCAAATCTACGTTTCATTTAGGGAGACAAGAAAAGTTACACAGAAGCTGGAATGAAGTGAAACAAGAATAAATGTGCTCAAAATGTATCGTAGTCCGAAGTCCCCTTTTATTTCGCAAAATGGTTTAAGCAAAAAATAAAAAATAATTAAAAACTGAAAAGAAAACAGATGCTAATAAAATACAGTTAAACCTCTATTAACCGGGCCTCTATTAACCGGCTACATCTATTAACCGGCATGCAGATCTTTTTGATTTTTTACCTCTACTATCCGTTCTTTTACCTCTTTTATCCGTGCTGTGGTTTTTTACCTCTATTAACCGTGCTTTACCTCTATTATCCGTGCAGCATTCATATGATTTTTTATTATGTTAATTTGAATCCGGTGATTCCCGTTTTTAATGTGTGGACACAATTGTATAAAAATGAAATTTTATACTTTTTTACTGTAAATTTTAATTTTGTTATTGAACTTCTTAAAGCGGCTGTGCCAAAATTGTGAAATTTGACACGTCCAAAGTTCATAGGGTGCTGATGAAGGGTGTTTGCTACCCAGAAACAGCCGGTTGTCCACCTAGCAAATAAATTTTACTTTTCTTTACTTAATTGATATTGATTAAAAAGTAGTGAAAACCCAAGGGTTGAACTTGAGCCTGAAAAAGTAATTTAATATAAATGAAATTTTATACGTTTTAATAAAACCTCTATTAACCGTGTATTTCGATTATCCGTGCTAGTGGTCCCGGTTAATCGAGGTTTAACTGTATTACATTTTGTAAAAGGATTATTTTTAGTACACTAAATTAGAGAGGCGTTTTCATCATACTCGCTAAAAGAAAACAAAAACCATTATTTTAAATAAAAACTTTCGTAAAAATAATTAATTAAGCAAATTAGTGACACCCACAAAATGTTCATAAAGGGTATGTGGCTTTTATTTACTTTTAATTCGTTTAATAATAACGAGACAAAGAAAACTGAGGAAGTGATCAACTCAGTGTATGAAAACAAAACATTTCATTTGTTTTGAATTTTGACAAAAGCAAAACCAAAATAGTGAGAACAATTAACCACCTGGTTTTGTATAGTTTTTGGACATGAGAGCAAACGGTATTTTAAGTAAAAAACGCAGCTTATTATTTTTGCTCAAAACGGCTGCAATTACAATGACAGATGTACAATTAAGTGTTGATCCGCATATACATATGTGTACAAATCAACCAAGTGCAAAATCAATCACTCGACACAATACGTTTTTACATTTGGTTGCCGCTCAGTTGTACGTTTATAAGGGCATGTCAGAGCAAAGGGATGATAAAAATGATAAATTGTTTTGGTTGCACTCTTTTTTCTTTATAAGTATGTATTTATTTTGTGTTTGGTAGCTTATTAAGCAAAACATGCTACAACTGATAAGGTACCCTTGCCCTACAAAAAGAACAACTTCCATGAAAACAGTATGCATTTTGTTTTTGTACAACTTCTGAAAGCTGTCAAAAAAAAACCTCACTTCTACATTTACAGAAGAGAGATAAACAAAGCTTACTCTGACTTGCTGTCTCGTTTCGGCTGCCTTTCACCTCTGTATTCTCTTGACAGTTTTAACAAACTAGTCAGATGATTAACAGTCCAGCTGATGAGGCTAGCTTACAACTAATAAGGTAGCCTCATCAGCTAAACCGTTAAGCATCTGAATACTTTAGATTGTCAAGAGAATGCAGAGATGAAAGGCAGCCCAAACGAAACACCAAATCAATGCGAGCTCTCTTCTATAAATGCAGAAGCGGCGGCTTTTTGACACTTTACAGAAGTTGTACAAAAACCAAATGCACGTTATTTTTATTGAAGTTGTTGTTATTGTAGTGAAAAGGTTACCTTATTAGTTATATCATGGTTGTATCGTGAAGCAAAACAAAAACTTTGTAAGGCTGCGTTTAGATTGACGAACATTTGGAAGGCAAAGATGGGGTATTTTGTTTTGTTCTTTCCTTTGCGTTCACACAGCCGCATATGTTGCCGACAACATGCCATTGTTATTATTATTATTTTTTGTTGCTTCTTATGACAGTACAGTGTGATAATTTGTAGTTGTGAATAAAAATAATAAAAAGAAAATTGAAGAAAAGCAAACTTCAAGAAAGCGTTTCGTCGAGTATCGAACACGCCCGTAATCTGCTACCCAGGAGAATATCCTGCAACATGCTGAAACTTTGGCCAATAACTGACAGCCAATACGACTTCATTTAATACCTTTTTTGCTCTAAATTGAGTGCACTATAAGTTTATATGATTCCGGTAAAATATCTGAAAAGGTTGAAAGTACTTTTAGAATTTTTTACAAATACTAAAAATAGAACAATGTTGCGTTTCGTATTTGAGATATTTTTTTATATTATGTTGATTTGCTGGTTGTACTTTTAGTAGATTACTACACGAAATGACGCAAGCAAGAGTTTGGTGCATAAACTTGAACACTCACTTGATTTTCTGCTAATTTTAGCATTGACTTGTTCCTTCTTCTCTTGATACGTTGACGCTTTCACCATCGTCAGACATGCAAAAAATTACAGTCACATGCGTTCAAGCTTTCCTTTGTATTCCGGTTCTTTTTTTAAAGCAGTTGCTTTTTATTACAACATAATGATCATAACGACTTCTACAGCAGCAGCGATGAAGATAAAATAAAGCTGAGAGCAAAACATCTTAGCATACCTTTAGGAGTTCATTGTCTTTGGTAAAAACTACAGCATGTTTTGTAGTAAAGCTTATTTGGCGTCAAATGGCAACGTCGTAGATATGCACGTGTGTATGCTGTAATCTTTGAGTATAAATTCAAGTGTAATCTTTTTTCGAAAAAGGGACACATACGTAAAACATCTTTACAAATTTATACTTAAACGTCAGTCGTTTAAATAACAATTTTCCTGTATCAAGCAATTTTTCGTGTTGCTTGTTTTTAAAGTGTTTTAACTTTTTCCGTTTCAAGCTGACGCTGGAGATGTCAAGTCATTAAGTTTTTAAGCTGACATTTTATTTTTACAAAACACAGAATTTTAAAAGGCAAGACAATTTTTAAAGTTATCACAACAACAGCAACAAATCCTTAGATAAATCCTTTTGTTTTGTTAAGATTAAAATGCGAATGCTAAATAAAAACCTGCACTTAACGTGACATACTTTAAGTGCCAGATTTAACATACAATAGTTTTATTTTATAAATTGGTTTTGCAAACCAGACAACTTAATGTCATCATTGTCTGTTGAATAATAACCTTTTATTACTTTCGAAACAAATTAATAAAACAAACAAATAAAGTGTATCGAGCAGATTGTTTGGCAAAAATTTATGATTGGTTGTGAATGTAACAGCAGAAAAGGTTAAATTCTCCTATAGTTATCAAAAGTCAACAGTTTTTTGAGGGTAAATAAAGTTTTTTTTTTTTTTTTGCAATTTAGCCAAGTTTCCAATTTTCTACCCAGCCTTAAGGTATGCAGCATAAAGTGGAGCGTGCAGCAAGCATAAATATGCAAGTTCATATTTTGCTTTTACTTTTTTATAAATTATTTATCATTTTCTTCTCAAACCGAAGAAATCACAAGGACTTGTTACAGGGCAAATTAATAAAACATTTCAAAACTAATATTTTATAAATGAAATCAAATACATTTTCCATAACTTTTATTTTCATAAATTTCAAAAATTTTTTTTATTTTTCTTTATTGTTGATACAGCAAACAAACAAAAAAGACTAATAAGCCACATTTAATAGTAATTGCATGTTTTTTTTTTTCAAAATTATTCATTTCTGAAAAAAATAAAGTGTATGGCAGCAGCTGCATCAGTCTACTTGTAGGCCTAAAATTACACGTGTAAGCCAGCAGGAAGTAAATACAAAGCAGAAGCCTGCAATTATCAAAAGAGCTGTTAATGTGAAACAAGCTGTAAGAAGCAGCTTTGAGTTTTCATAACAAGTTCAAATTGTAATATACCGTTTATGAAACCATCAATTTTAAGTCCCTTAAATACTCTGCTGTTTGGTCCAGACTGAAGTGGAGGCGAAAATAAGGAGCGCGCTTTTGTGCTCGTAATTAAACAGCATAAACAATAAGAAAAACGCAAAAATCATCTGTATTAAACAATAAAAGACACAACAACCTTTTACTACTCAATTCGGGTTTTTTTTTAAATAACTTCAAAGTTTTTCTTTTGTTCTTGAAATAAAAATAAATTTAAATCAAAAATTTTAAATCAATTACAATACATTTTGATTTTTCCTGGCTCCCTCAGCCACCAGCATTTCTTCAACTCATCGTGGCTGAAGCAAATATATTTTTTTTTTGCAAAATATTGAAAAATATGTTTGAAATAATTTTCTCTTACTTATCAATTGCGCCCTCAGCACATAAAATATTAAAAATGCCAGCATGCCCTTAAATAAAAAATGAATGTGTATTCAAACACCAGACCATTTGAGCAGCCCCAACGTGTAAATAATATTGAAAAACATGTCTGCAGATGTACTTTCATTCAAGGATTACAAACGTTATTGTATGAAAGGACGATGACAAAAAAGATTTAAATAAATTATTAAAAAGGAAATTCAACAGGATTTATGAAAGACCCAAATGTGACACACAGAAACAAGTTAATGGATTTATTAAAATTATGAAAAATAAAAAAGCTTTTTGTTTTATGAACGTAATGTATTTGAAAAATTAAACTTAATACGGTGTTTTAAAGAGAACAGTCAAGGGAAAATTAATTAAAAAGGTTCGTTTTTGTTTTGTTGCAACAACAACAAAAAGTATATTATTAATGATTAATTATAAAAAATATTTAACAAATTATTTAAAAGAATGTTACTCAATAGAGGAGCAAAGTAAAAGTATTTTTTAAAAGCATAATCCCCTTCCCTTCAAAAAAAAAAAAAAAACTTACCGAACCTCTTGAAAGCACTTTTCCCAAAGAAAATATAATAAAACAATTTGCTCTGAAAAACAAAAGCACCTTTAAAAAAAAATTAAACACCTAAACTTGTATTTATGTTTTTGTATGTTTTCAGCCTCAACAGTTGTTTTACTTTAAACTAAAAACCAAAATCCATAATTCAATCCTGACTTGCGGGAAAAGTGTAGCAGATGGAAAACTCATCACTGGGTTCATAGAGCAGAGTCAGGTACAGAAACCTCAGAAAATATTAAGGTCATTTGCTTTCCTAAACAAAATTCAGCATTTATATGATACTTGTTTTTTGTTTTAAATGTGAATTTTAATGTCAGGTTGAAAATGAGGTTGAGGTCAAAAAAAAAACAAAAAAAATTGCGTAAAATTAGTAAAAAGAAAAGAAAAGAAAACAGTGTCCAGTTTTGGACTTTGGCTGGAAAAAAAATATAGCAAAAGGCTGCGTTTGGTTTATAAAATTGGAAAAATAAATAAAGGCTTGCACGATAAAGCCACGAAGCTGCCTCACATTATTAAAATTAAAATGAAATAGTTAATTTTCTTTTTTTTATCTGACTCAAGTTAAAATTTCTGTCCTCAGAATTGAGCAAGATTTTTTTTGTGATAGAATTGTAGTGAACAACAAGAAAATTGAAGTTAAAGACTCACGTCCACCACGATGCTCATCAGTACCCGAATTGCTTCGAACACAGATCATGATTAACTGCACATTGTTTTTATAAAGCAGAGCTTGGCCATCCCACTACCAAAACTCTTTGTTAGTGACTGTCTTTCAGTTTTAGTCTTTCAGTTTTATCACTTTGTTTCTACTGTTGATTGGAATACATTTTACATTCTCTCACCAACATCCAATTGATTAATAAATCATGCTTGAGTTTTGGGTCTATTGTATCAATAACAATAATTTATATAAATAATATACTTTTTTTTATTTATTTATTTTCTTGAGCTAAAGGTCTTTTATTAAAATCATTTAATTATTGTTGTCGGTATTTCGCTCTCCTTCGGAGAGCTTCTTCAGTACAATAATAATGAAAAAAGAAGCTATTCGAAGTATATCGATCGACAAAAATAATTAAATAATTTTAATAAAAGTCCTTTAGCTCAAGAAAATAATTATATAAAATATAAATAAGGGGTCGGAAAAAACCAAATAATAAAATACTTTTTGCTTGCTGTGGGAAATTTTTTCCCGAACAAATTTATGGAAAACAAAGTTTTTAACGGTTTTGATGCTACTGAGCAATATTTCATTTCGAACGAATTTATTTAGGTGAGTGTAAATTCTGAAAAGTTTCCAATATGTTAATTTAATCAACACAACGTATATTGTTGTTTTTTTTAAGTAAGCATTTCAAATGCTTGTTGAAGCGGAATCTGTTTTAAGAACGTAATTTTTGCCAGAGACAGAAACTAATTATCTCTTCAAAATTGTTTCTATTTTTGTGTTTGTCCGCCAGACATTTTTCAAATAACAGCAAAATAAACAATTTAAACAACTTCAAATGTGTATTTAAATAGTAACATTTTCAATTATTCAGCACACTTTTTATGTAGAGCACTTTTTCTCAATTTGCTTACCAATTTAAATTTAAACTGTTGTGAAATTTAACAAAAAAAAAAAAAAAAAACAAAGTGTACACACTGTTGTTTATACTTTAGTACTCCCCAAAATAAACTTTGAACTTTCGTTGCCAGCACACCTACTCACGTGCCCATATGCTGTACTTGCGAAGCCAAACAATTAAGTACAAAAATAAACCTGATGAGAAGGAGGAGGAGTGGGAGGAGAAGGAGGCAGGCAAACAGTCAGTCAGTCCCCTTGCTACACAAACGTTTCTTCTATTTTTATATCCTGGAAGCAGGCAGGGTCAATAGCGTTTTCAATTTGAAATTGTTAACAAGCTGCGTTACAGCACCACGGTTGCCTTCATAAAGAGCCATAACACTTAGATTTCATAAAATTATAAATGTTTTATAAGTGCAACAACAGTTGTTGTTGTGCCGCACGCCATTCGCCACTTTTGCTTAAACGTGTTTTAACTGCTTTTCAGTTGGCACAGGGGACGACTTGTGACTCAGCCAGCCAGTCTGTCTGTCAGTCAGTCAGCAGCCAGACCCTCAGTCTTTCCTTACAGTACGCTGTTGCTTTGGACGTGTGAATCGTATTGAAGCCTAATTTTGTACAAAATTGACAAACATTATCGTTAAAGTCATCACAATGCCATTGTTAGAGCGTTCATGCTAATGGCTCTGCAGCAGAAACACTGTAATTTCAAATAATTGTATTGTAAATAAAAACATTTTCATTTTTTTGTGTTTGTACAGACTTTATTATTTATCTACTTGCTTTTCCGGTGGAATTCCATCGCAAGCTTTTGAAGCACAACAGGCGTTTTTGGTAGGGACACACACCCATTATGTATGTAGGTACATTATGCGTGCATATTTTATGTAAAACATTAAAATTTTCAATTTATTTTACAAATATTACAATTAAGAAATTTATTTTTTTTAGAACATTGGCGAAAACAGCACCTGCTAAAATAGCTCCACATTAAAAGTGTAGCACTTCTGGAAACACAAATGATACTAGAAGTAGATGCTCTTGATTTTTTATCTTTAATGTCGAAACACACTGAAAATATTTCTCTGTCAAAGGCAATTGTAAAAAGCAATTGAAAAATAAAATTCCTTCAAACTACATATAGAACTGTCAATGCAACTATTCGAAATGGTGTTAATTACGAATTTTGAATTCGATCGATTTCGTTTTAACTTTCGATATATTTTAATTTAATAACTTTTAGCTTAAATGCAAAATAGTGTTTGGTAAATTTTTATTTTAACAAAAACAATATGAGAAAGAACAAATGCCTGATAGATATGTTTTAAAGTTGTTTTTGTATCATTATATATAAAAACTTTAAAATCAATTATAAACATAATTGATTTTAAGCCGAGCAAATCGTTGGGAGTTAATCTTTTTAAGCAAGTGAGTTTTTGGAATTGAAATAATTTTCAAGCGAAATAGAGTTTTGTCGCAAGCCTGAGTAAATTTTAGTTTTCCAAGCAAGTCCAACTTTAAATTAATATTGTTCAGTGTTAAAATAAACATTGTGAACACTGCAAGACTTTTTCTTCGAATCGATGTTGTTTTATTGTTTCTTGGTCGTTTTTTTTCTGAGTGTATGTGCCAATTTCGAAAAGAGAAACGTGCTTTGAAATACACCTTTTAAAAACAGTATTTGGAAGATCCTATTATTATTTTTTTCTTTTTTGGTTTAATTGTATTTCTATCCATGAAATGTTTTAGGAAAATATTTAAAAGCTTTATTATGCACAATCACGATTAAAGCATTAAATGTGAAAAACAGTGGATTTTTAGCGATCATTATTCAATTTGTGAAAAAGGAAGCAGGAAAATAAAACGCAAAAACGATTAAAATGTTGGTGCAGAAATCAGGCAAATCAAACGAAAAGTTTTGAAGATAGATGAATGTGCTCCATTTAATACATAAGAGTTATCAATTAAAACAAAATTTAAATTTAAAAACGCAAAAGTATGTCAAATTCATACCATTTCGTCTGTAACTTCGGTACGTTTTTATGCAAGACAAAATTATTGTTCCAGAAATTGTTCGTGACCGCACAAACACTTTGAAATCCACATATTCCAATTTGTTTTTTTTTAGAATATTTTAGTAACCCAATGGTATACACAATTTCATATGTAGCCAGCCATGCAAATAAGTTTTCTTTTCTAAAATAAAGCTGGTGGATTTTATCTTTCGTTTTAAAGTTTTTATTTGCTGCTTCAACTGCAGCATAATTATGCTGGAGCATGGCCCCCAGAAACAAAAAATAAAATTTCATCGTTCCTACAGCTGTAAACCGTTGAGGCTGGTATGAATATGGCTTAAGTGAAATTATTTTTTTGAATTTACTAGTTGTTATGAATATTCCTGGGATACAAATAAGTTCACGATTGTGAAGCCTTGGCAGTAAAAAAAAATGTAACAAATTTTTAGCATATTTTTTTATTAAACCAGAATAAAGGCTTTGGGTGAAATAAGAAAAGTATTTTGAAAGGCGTTTAACGTATTTTGCACAAAATCTATGTCTTTGATTTGTCAAACATGTTGCAAGTGGTCGCAGGTATTAAAAGCGTAGAAAAATAAAAATTAAATTTTAAGACGCCTAAAAGCATGCATCTGCATGTTGACTGCATGATGATGTTGCTACGTGGTCTATATTGAAAAGACTTATTATGAAAAGAAAGAAGTCATAAATATATCAAATAAAAAAAAAAAGACTTAATCAGCTTACCGCCATAAGAAGCAGAATAAATTGCAAATAAATAGTTTATTTGTAAATAGTTAATTTATGAAATTTTAATTTCGGTATTTTGAATTAGGGCAGACGAAAATGTTGCCGAAATAAATGCAAGATTCAGTATTGGGTTTCTTCACTTTATTTACATTGACATAGTGGCTTTTATACAAGGTTACTTTGAGTATGAGGCAGTCTGCAAGAAAGTAAATTAGAATAAAGTCCAGCCCATACGGATCCATCGCATGACGATCGAGTTGCAATAACCTAAAAAAATACAGTGATATAAAAAAAGAGGAAGGGAAAATATGAGGAAAGGAAAACGAAGAGTTTGTAGAGACTGCTACACCAGATTGGCCTTAAACTAAATCACTGAAATTCAGTAATCACTGATATTAAGTAAAGGTCAAAAAAAAAAATAAATACTATGACTTGAGCTGGGGTACAACTAGCTGTTTCAAAGCAGATACTCTTATCTTCAACATCCTTTCGTTTAAACTCTCATTTTTACATTAATGACCCAAGACCTAGAACAGCTGTTTAAAATATATATTCAAGAATATTTTAGAAGAAAGTATGGGCTGACGTTGAAGATATTACTAAACGACTTTAAATTGTAGCTGGAGTCCCACCATTACGCTGGAGTTACGATCAAGGGGGAATCAACTGTTTCGAAACCGCTGCAGTACTCATCAGAATCCCTTCATTCTTGATCTTAGGCTCATAGATAATGCACCAGTATTATAATGCCACATAAAAATCTATTCTACCATTGATTTTTAATGCCATGCCGCTGACATGGCAAAAATCATACAACTCTTCTGAATTTTTTCACGTGATCTTTATATCCGAACCATGTATCTTTACTTATGCATATTTCAATGTTTAAGTAAAGCACTATAGTGGAGTAGTATGTGCTCATACTACAGCAATGTCAATATATTACTCTTCTGTATCAGAAATAAGCTATTTAAACTCAGACTTTGTTCAATCGTATATATTTAAGAATTTACATATTTTCAAAAATGAATATAATTTCAAATACTTTGTAATGCCCACAATTGAGCATTTCAGTGGATAAATATATGCAGAATGGCCTAAAAATACACCCAAGGCTTGATTCCTTTTAAAATCTCTGGGTATTTTTCTGCAGGCAAAAACGCCTCTGAAGCTTTGTGTTGGCTTAGAAAAAATATAAGCTATTAATAATTCTCAAATGATTAGAACCATTTCAAATTGCTATTGCTTAGACTACCAACTGCAAGTTGGACCACTCAACCTTACAAAAACACTCGTTCTCTCCATTAGATTCAAGCATCAAAATTATCAATGCTTATTTACTTATGATGCCAGTAGTACACAAAGCTTTTGTATAACTGCACTTATACCACAACAATTTTGCCTAAAAATATGCCAACATTATATAGTTTCGAATCTGCTTACGTATGTACTTTGATTAATAATTACTATAGCTTTTGAAATATTTAATTCTGCTGCTCAAAGTAATGTAGCACTTTTAGAAATTCTAACCCTTCACCAAACAGTCGAGATTGCCTTGGGCATTTGTCTTACTTGTGCTAGATACTCTGTGGCAAACAATAGAAAAAAATGCATGTAGTAAAGGAAATGATTACTGGCACAAGGATTTTGTACGTCCGCAACCCTTTAGTTAAGAAGTGTTGCAAAAAGAAACAATGTTCCATTTAAGAAAAAGTTAACGTTGTTCTAGAAAAGAAAAAACTAAATACTCAAATACGTCACTGTTGCAAGGAAAATAAAACAGCAACCAACTACAAGTGTAGCACTAAAGAATGTTGTTGAAAATACTATCCTTGAGGCTGTCTTTTTCGTTTTGCGTAGCTGCTTAAATTTAAGGGAAAAACGGTTTTCAGCTTCAAAATTACCAAAATATGTTGTCTACTTTCAGGCGGTTGAAAAACATTAAATTACTAAAACTATAAGGAATACATGATAAGGGGAAATATTTTAAAGAAAAGAAGGGCCGCCTTTATAAGAATTTCCCGTGACATTTGCCTTTCAATAAATAGTTCAAATCCTAATGCCAAATGCTTTCTAAATATTTTCTGTTCAAATTAGAAAACTCATAACATTAAAACCAAAAAAATACTTATTTTTCGTTATATACCAAAACCCTCGATAAAGTCAACATATAATGAACAAACTGTTGGATACAGTTTTATATTGTCATACAATGAGTTAGACCGAAATTGGCTAAAGCATATATTTCAGATAAAAATTAAATGTAAAAAGTATGACAAAAGTATTTTTTATAAATTTTGATTTTTAAGGTTTGTCTCAGTTCTTAAGCACAAATTATTAGATCATGCTCTTTCGACAAACTTCGCTGCGCCTCAAAAATGATGGTTCGTAAAAGTCTACAGTTGTTATCAGCCTAGATTTTAAGCTTTAGTTCTTATACATGGAATTCAGAGTCGTCTCACTGAAATCCTTGCCAGATCAAATAAACATGGCAACACATACTTCCATCAGGTTTGTGCAGTATATCTTTAGGCGATATATTTTCAAAATATTTAAATTGCTCCAAAATGTCGCACAGAAAAGGGTCAAAGTGATAAATTTAGCAATTGTGTTTTTATGGATAACTGATTTAGGATATATTGGTGAGAATAGTTGAGTTCTTTCGCGAAGCCACTAATGATCGCAACCATAATTTCAATGGTTGTTTGAGAGATGTGCCAAGCTCCAAGAAATAACTACTCCTTCCTGATCATTAGGTTTTAGATTGGTTTACAGAATTAGTAGTACAAAATCTTAATTTATTTTCATTACGACATCGCTAAGGACCCGCTGTAAAACTTTTCCTTCAATAGCGACCATTTAACCTTATTTTAATTTAAGTAACTGAAGTCTACTTTTGAAATTTTTTGTTGTTTAACTTATTTTTTTATTTTTATAAACAGCAACAAAAATATCATTTATAAGTTTTTTATTCAAATTAGTAAAAAAAACAACTGTTTATACTTTGTTTTCCACAAATAATACAACAAGCGAAAGAAAATTTATGTTTATTGACATTTTGTTGGCTGGAAACTTTTTCTAAGTTTACTTTGAATAATTTTTGTCATACCGAGAAAGGTGGCATAATATGCAAATTTCTTTTGACAATTAAAAAAAAAAAAAATAGAAGAAGGAAAGAAAAAGTGCGGTATGAAATTTTCATATTCAACAAAATTGTTTCAATATTTATACGGCAGAAAGTTTTGTTTTGCCAACTGCAAACATTTTATTACCAAGCAGGTGAAAAAATAACTTAAACCAAATCAAGTTGAAATTAAATAAGCTTTAGGGAATGAAACTTAAAGAATGACATCTAAGCAGTTATTTTTGTGGTCAAAACAGTATTAAAAAATTCAAGCAAAATTTAAAACTGCTTTAGCACATTAAATTTGCCAGTGCTAAAACAATCATATTATAAAAGTTATTTCTGTGCTCCTTAATGTATGCCGTGAATTTTTGATTTTATAAATGCCAGAAAGTATGTGTGTACGAGAGTAATAAATAATTCTATTTTTCTCAGTTTAAAATAGTAAATAGTGAAAAAGTGTAATGGGGAAAAACATGAAATTTTAATATTAACTCAATGTAACTTAATATTGTTTTGAACATTTTTTTGTCACTAACGTAAACGCAAGTTTAAGCTAAAATATGCACGTGTTTTTATAAAAAAAAAAAATAAATCTATCATCGTAACTCTCTCTCACCATTATATTTGGAACAAAAACTTTTTAAGAAAGTATCGAAGGCCTTAAAGTATTTACTTTTCTGAACAGAAACGCTGCCATTTGTATATGATATGTGTCACAGATGACCGGTATCCTAAAGCGGTGGTGCACTGTTGCTCAATACAATAGCATAAAAATATGACTAAGGCTGAACGTTTAATGTTTTGCCTTAAAGAAACAAATAAGTTGTTTAATATTCTTATTAGCTTAGAATCAGTTAAATGCTATAAGTCTTTTTATAGCACTGTTTTGGTGCTGCAAAAAGTTTACGTTCTTGCCATTTTTGCAACATATTATTCAATGGTATTTATTTACCGATAACTTAAGATTCGGAGAGCGTTAGCAATTCATTATTTCAAACGTATGTGTGCTTTTTTTATTCTCTATCATTTCTGCGTTATCAATAAAGTTTTAGAATTAAATGTCTATCGAAATAAAGTATTGTATTAAAAAAATGATTTATTGTTTGCTTTGCTGGGGCAGTTTTAAAATAACACTGTCCGGATACAAAACATTTTTTGTGGCAGTAAAAAATTTAATCCCTTTTCACAGCATTAAATACATATAAACTTTTCAAAAATATGCAAATTTTTTCAAGCTCAAATGGTCAATTCACGTTGTAATCTGAACACACACACCCACACACACAAAAATACACTGTAAAAAAATAGTATGCTGTTGATTTTGCAAAACAAACAAAAACACAAACGTTTAATTAGCATATTTTTAGGCATTCCTTTTCCCTTAATGTATAAGTAAAAATTGTAAAAATAAAATTGACGGACTCCGCAAGGAGTTCAGCAACAAAAATCTATTAAATAAGAAATAACAAGCGAGAAAAATGCAGCATAATTTAGGGGTTTGAGAACGACATATTTTATAGAAGTGAAAACAGGGATTTGCAAAACAATTGCGTTACAATAAAAACTACTTTATCCCTAGTTAGGTTTCGTAAGCTAGTGTCTATTTCAAAATTTTACGTTAGTCAGGCTCAACACAAAATTTACAGAAAATTTAGTTTCGCCACAAATATCACGTATGTATTTCCGCAAACTTACATAATTGGCGCCATCAAATTGGAACGCTGATATTATTTTATGACACCAAGATGAAAACAGTTGAGCTGGGAACCCATGACTAATCACAAAATAATTGGTTGTATCAAAATAAAAAATAAAAAAAAAATTTTTTTCATCAATTTTAATTTCTTCCTTTTTGGCAAAATTTAAAAGTTGTTTTTTTTTTGCCCTAAAACCCACATATTTTATAAGGAATGAAAATGGTAACCAAACAATTATTCCAGGCACGTACATTTTAAGTTATTTATGTTTGTATGCGTGCGAGTGTTCAATATAGACGTCAAGTATTTTAAAAGTTTTTCTGCTCCACAAAAGATTATTATGCATGGCAGTGTGTGTGTGTGTGTGTACAGATCTTAAAAATAATAATATTTGAGAATGGCAGCAGCCGAACAAAAAACTTTTCTCATTCCCTAAAATAGCAAAATTCAAATCAAAAAGTTTAAGAGGAAATAATTTTGCATTTCATAGAGGAGAGCGGGAGGAATTAAATGCAAATTGTCTGTTAAAGCCGAATGCTGCTGAGAAAAATCTGCATAAATTATTTGCATAAACTAAATGAAAACTCAAAAGCCATTCAACAGTTAAATAAACTGACAAAATATGTTGATAGTGGCAAGAGCATGAACGAAATGCCAGCCCAATATCACAACTTCAGAGATATTTAATTCAGAAAAATTTGAAAAATATGTGCTCATGAAACAACCATCGTGCCATTTGCCGAAAAAAAAAAAAAAAAACAAAAACTAAGGTAGAGGCCTCCATTATAAAGAAAAATAAACACAGAAATATGTGATTATTACCATGACAGTGACATCCCCAACACGTAGTTAAGCACCACGAGGTGTTTGGGAGAGCAAAATCGCTACATGTTAAATATTGTCGCCTGAACAATAAAAATACCACATCTGGTCCTGCATACCCTGTGCTGAAGATACTGAGTCCACAGAGCGGAGTCACGGGACGCTAGGATACAGGGGACAATATTCAACTTTGCTATAGATCCTATTGAAGAAGCTGAAAGCACTTGGGGTATCTTAAGCCAGACACCGTTTACTTACGTTTATGACAAACTATTAAACTACATTATGTTTATGCGGAAAGGAAGTTCCAGAGTCTAGCTCATGAAGGTTATTTTGTCATCAATAAAAAATAAACTTGCAAACCCTTGCAAAAGCAAGAATGTGAACATCTGCCAGTTGCGATTTTCCTATTCAATAAGATGTGTTAAGAGACAAATTATTTAGGCTCCACTATATCCAGAATAAGTTGTGTAAAGCCTGAGTTCATCAGCACTAGGACAACAAAATAATTAAATGCATTGTAGATTTGTAGCTTTTAATTGCGAACGGGACGTCCCATTCAAGTGGCTTATGAGAATACCGCACGTGCAAAATTTATCAAAGCGCGATTAAATGATTTCACACAAGCCCTTTCTTTCCCTGTTTTGGCAACCGTCATAATAAATTCTTTCTATTTCGCACATCAGTCATGTGTATGAATTAAATGGATGAGTATCAAGCAAAAATCTATTTAACAATGGGAGTGTTGAGTACAAAGAGCCTTAACAGAATGATTTCGTTTTCTTTTATGGTAGAGAAATGCCTAAAGTTAGGCAAAGAAAATTCTGTTGCCCTCCCAAGGGCATTTCCATTTTTTACATTTGTGTATAACTTTCCACTTTCCAGTTAGCTTGTGAAATCAACGCCACAGCTCTAAGTTGTAAATTAGTATGAGTGGTATATGAACGTTTGAACTGATTTTATAAGTTTTTTCGCAAGTTTCCTAGCAGGTATGCAAAGAAAAGGGAAATTAAATAAAGTAAATTGGATTAAAAAAAGTTTTGCAAAGGTCTGAAGAAGACCTCATTTGAATTTATAACATACATAGGTTCTCTTTTTTATGCAAAGGAACGATTTGCACAGAAGCAAGAACCGTAAAAATTTACTTCATATCAGTCATTTATTTCACTAACCTAAAAGCAGGCAATTAATATTATAAACTTCGTAAAGTAGATTAGCAGCAATCTTCACCTAGATAGAGCCGTTCGTTCACATAACTTTTTTGCATTTATTGAGAGCGAACGCACAAGTTTAATACCGATGAACTCGCCTGAAAATTCAGTGTGCAAAATGCAATTAATACTGTTTGCAGTATTAATTCTCTAAATTTTTTTTTTTAAATTTCTACTAAAGAAAATATGTGGAACACATTCTTCTAAGAGGCTGTCTTGATGTAATCGTTAATATGCATCATATCGTTACAGTTGTATTGATGTGGTGGTAGTTGTTGAATGTGTTATGAATTTGTTTAGATTAGTGTCCTACAAAGACTGACGTCCATCATGGCAAAGAACTCATACTCAGCGACAATTAAATACACATACATAAGCACACACGCACACACACACACACTATAAAAATAAAATCCACAAAACTTAACACACAAATAAATTAATATGTAACAAACTAAATTGACACACAAACACGTCACAATAATGTAATGTTGCCTTTGTACAAGGAAATGCTATAAAAAAGCAAGCAAGAAAAAAGAGCATACGCATACAAGCATACTCGTACACACACACACACATACACTTACTTACGTAGCTGTTAAAGAAGGATATTGTTACGTATACACATGCCAAACCGACTCTATACGTGTCACCTACTACATACCATATATGCAGTATGCACGTATATCAGAAATATTTGTGGTTGATTTTTTAGCATCGGTCTGATAAATCGTTTTTAATATTATATGATTGATATTCAATAAACGGTTTACAGCTTACTCAGCAACTAATAGCACAACTAACTTTCCCACATCATGAGACATTTTTGCTTTAGCTCCAAACCAAACAATACGAATGCGAAACATTCGGTTTTATATTGCAAAAAAAAAAAACTCATTAAGGCGCATCAACATTAACTGCAAAGGATCATACTATTGACAGTGACAAAATTAAACAGTGTATTATTTGTGATTATAAAAGATACATGCTTATATTAATCTGCCAGCATATAGAATACTTTGTAATTTATATGGCATACATTTGGGAGCCCAGTAATATAAGATTATTTTTCTAGTTTGGCTGAGAAAAAAATATTTTGCATATCTGTGTATGTGCATTCCTCTTCTATCGTTAAAGCGATAAATCAATTCTTGACTGTAAGAAATGATAAAAGCTGGTGACTGGCTGCAATCACACTTAGAACATATTTATGCATGTATGTAGGTATATTAAATGAAAACAAAACATTAAAAAATACTTTAATTAAAAAATGTTTTATTTTATTTCAAATGTTACTCTGTACATATGAATGTTGCTACAATCTTCAGTTGTTATTAACACAAACAAACTCGTATCTCTTGAACACAACCAACATAGCGGCTTGACAGAGTACAAAGAGGCCGAGTGGCAGGCCGGCCGACAGACAGACAAACATTGAATAAAACATTCAACATTTCTCTAGCAGGTTGTTGGGCTGGCAGGCAGGCTTGCTGTTTGTCAAAATTGCAGGCAAATGACCTTGTTAGGCCTACAAAGCTCTGACAACGCAAAGAGAACAAACAAACAGTTCGTCATAATATTTGTTACAGCAGCCGCAAACAAACCAAGAGATAGAGAGAGAGAGAGTGAGAGCGACAGATATTTGGGAAAAGGAAATGAGGTTAAAAGAGACAAGAGGACAGAACACATAAAATTCACTAGAGAGAGAGAAAAAAAAAACAACGAAAAAACAAAATATGTAATAAGACATACATAAATATATGTTAGTTATGCGTTTCTAATGAAAATTTATTACTCACACAAACACTTTCATGTATACGTTTCCATACACACTCTTACACACACACACACACACACACACATACATGTATGCACCCAACAGTGTTTGTCTGTTTAGCAAAATATCTGTAAGTACCTACATACATACATACATATGTATGTATGGCTGTGTTAGAAAACATTAAGAGTTATAAAACAGATAAAAAACGAGATATTGACAAGGTTAACTTTTCCATTTAGAAATATAAATATGAATGTCATGTAGGTATGTTTGTAAAAATTGCTGCCTTTCTGTTATCAAATATTGCTAGAAGAGACATTACGAACCACAACAGCCATGCCGAAAGAGATGTCAATATCACAGAAGAAGAAGAAGAAGAAACACTACAACATCTTTTTGATTTGATTTTCTTGTCTTGTCTTGTGTTTTAATTTTTTCTTTTCTAAAGGCCACTTAATAAATTTCTAAAATGAAAATACGAAAACAAATCATATACCTACAATGCTTTTCGTTTTTCTGATGACTACAAAGAATATTAAATAATTTTGACATAAATTAAGAGGTTAAAATGTCATTAAATTAATTTGTTTAGAGCCAATGAAAAACATTGGAATTTCAATGATTTTCTATCTAATATTAAAAAAATGTTTTGAGTTGTTTTTTTATATCTTAACTAAAATCAAATTCATGTAAATTAATGATTTGTTTTGAAAACAACTTTGCTAACAAAAATAATTCAAACGAATGTTGTGCTGCAAACGTAAACATTAATACATACGGTTTTAAGTACCCAGAAAACCCGCTTAATTAATAAAACCAAATTCAGTAAAAAAAATGTTCGATTCAGATGAAATTCATTAAGAAATACCTTGAAATTTTTTTCAAAGCCCGAAAAGATTAGAGCTGTTTTCAGTCTGTGAGCTTTCAGCATGTCTAGTAGGCCGCCGACATTTTGTTGGTGCCAACCCACTCGTCAGTAGACTTGAAACACTTATGAAAATAGATATGTTCAAATTCTATTATTTGTAAACAGTTAATGAGAATTTCAAAACTATTTCAAAGAAAAACAGAATGCAGCTAAATCGTATGGCTGCTTATATTTTTCTTTTCTTAATACATTTCAAGCAACGAGTTTCCCATCCGATGGATACGATTTGTATATTTGAAAGTAATAAAAAATAACATTCATATACTTTACTCTAGCCTCAACAGCAAATAATATGACTTTGCTGTATGTGCTGGTTATTTGACAGTGCTTACTAAATAAACGATACCGATGACGTTATGCTCATTCTAGGAAGTAAATGAATGTATACCCTTACACAGAGGCGTTCTAAAATTGTTAACGGCTGGTATCAAATCGGGAAAGAATCGTGAACAATATTTTGGCAACTCTTGGTATCAAATCAAGCTGAAAAGTTTTACCCATAGGTCTATAGGAACTCCGTGTCATTCACAAAGTTCCCTAATTTCCTCTAGCATATGCCCCGTAATTGGGTTACGTTTGGTGGTGTCTCTCCCAAGATATCGGGAGCGTATTTGTGAAAAGGCTTGGACTTGGCATAAATAGTGCTTTAATGTCTCGCTCTTCTCCTCACCTGTTCCATATTATTCCTGTGTCGTTAAAATGAGTAGTAAATTTATTCTATTTAATTCGCGTTTGCTAGAATTTAATTCGGGTTTGGTAGAATTCTTGCATTAAATCCCGCGATTTCGTCATTCCAGAGAGTTAAATGGTCTCAATTCTTTAGCTTAGATTTAATTGCATCGAAAGGTTTCGCGCATACTCAGCTTATGTTGCTCAACTCTCTCGCTCTTGAAGCGATATAAAAAAAGAACTATTGGTTTCAGCATGAGAACTAAAGCTAAAAGTAAAGTATAAAAAAAGCCCTGAATGCTATCAAACAAAGAACATTACGATACCTGAACAAGAATGGTTGATTATAAAATGATACCAAGAAGCTATTATTAAAAGAATGATAACAATTGATCTCCAAGTAAGCAAAAACAGGTTTAAATCGCTTTCAACAACAAATGATATCGAGTCTGGCATTGTACTACCTATTTTTTCGCTTAACTGTCAAACTTCGAAAGTGTCTATTCAAACTTCTTTTTTTATATTCAATTAAAGAGTTTCAGGTACATGTCTTGTCTTTCATGTCACTGGAACTCTAATTTATATTCAAGACTAGTAATTTGTGCTTCAACTCGCATCCATGTCACTTCACTTGTGTAAACAAAGCAAAATTATTTTCTTTTTCTCAAAATTTTCTGTGGTTTTGCTATATTTTAATTTCATGTTCAGATTTTCTGTCTCTGCTCATATTTTGTGGGCAACACGATTTTGATTAAAGAAAAATGTGTTGAAATATTTGGAAACCAAACAAGAAATGTTATCTTTCATTTATTGAGCAAATATATACATACATGCATTAGGGAGAACCTGTTTAGTAATCGGTTTTGCGCTATTTTTGGTACGAGAAAAAATATTCCACCATGATACCTCAAAAAACTCATTTTCAAGGCGAGCAAGTTTTAAGTTGAAGTAAAATTTTCCCCCATCACTCTAATCAGACCCAGGCTGCCCCTAAAAGGTTGAAATGCCTGGCCAGCCGTAAATCTTTTTTCTCCCCCATACTTTTCTCGAACACGCCGAGCCCGCACTACACCTCCTTTACGGCAACTCCCATACAAAATTTAAGTTTAGGTTCCACGAATATGATTTTGTTAATATGGAGCAGTGGGACTTACATATTTGCTCTCTCCAAAAGCTATCGGCATATCGTTGACAGAACATCGGGAAAAATCGGTCCTCACAAATCGACCGACCGTAATATACAAACGTATACACAGCTCTATTTATGAGTACAGACCAAATATACTCGTACATATGTATGTACATACATATATTTCAGCTGACAAAATATACAAAGAAACGCAACCAATTAAACGCTGCACACAAATCGAATGCGAGGGGGGGGAGCATAAACTACAAAATGCCGAAACACATAACACCAATTATGATAAATTAGTAATAGAAAAACAAAATAAAAATAATAATTTTTGGCAAGTTGATGATAACAAATAACACAAAAGTTACATTTTTCTTTTCAATAATTGACACATTTTGATTTTTTTTTTTCGATATTTAAAAATTTAATAGATAGAAACCAAAAGCTGGTGAGACATTTGATGTTTTTGTTGTTAAAACGTGTTTAGAATAAATAAATGAAAAAAATCAATATATATTTTTCGGTTGCTCGAAAACCAATGACTAAATTATAATAAAGAGTGAGAGAGTGAGAGAGATAGAGAGAGGGAGGAAGGAAAAGAAAAGAAGAAAAAACGATTTCCGAAGGAGAACCAAATTAATTATTTTCAAACATAAACTTTAACAACATACATATGTTTTACGCTCATTTATTTAAATTAAATGAATGTAAAACAATTAAGCATTTTGCTTATTAATTAAAAACGGCTTTTAAACAAATAATTGATAGACAAATAAACAATATAGCTTCCATTTGATTTAATTAAAAACTATAACGTCACACTGATAGCTTTAATCAAAATTCAAATACTGCAGTATTGATAATCAGCACAGGGTGTCGTTACTTAAGGTACTTTTTCACTGGGGCAATGTCTGGCTTGTATGTATGTATGTGCAAACCTTAGAATTAGATGACACAAAGCTTTAATATGGAAATGTATATACCTAATAAAATGAATACCACACAAACTGCTTTATTGAGCAAAGGAAGTTTTTCATTGCTCCGCCATACGGTGCATTTGGGGAAGAAATTGCCTGCAGACGAGTTTACTTACAGTTAGAATATAAAAGGATTCAAATTAAACGTACACAAATACTAGTCGCTCTTTACTCTTTCCCGCAATCTATTTTCCTAGTTGCATTAGAGTGCACTGAATATTTGTAGGCAATTTTTGCTTGCCTACTTTCGTGAAGACAAATTAAACTGTAACTTCAATAACATTTTGTTTATGCTGCATGAACTAAAATTTCCAAACTTCTAGTTACTACTCTAGTTGTTCGTGGCTTGTCTAGTGCATTTATTTATTTTTTTTTTTTTACATTTACATTAATGCACACAGAAGAATATATTTTTAAGCTTCTGGCTTAGCACTTAGTCATAATTATTTTTATCAAATACACAGTTTGCAAAGTTCTTAGATGACTCAACATGATTTCGAATCAAAAGCGTTGCAACTAAAAGTTTCATATCTATGTATATCTCTGTTACGTAAAGTTGTATACAATTGCTTAGTAGTAAAATAACTAAACAACTATAAATAAGGCAACAAGAACAAAAGCGCGTAAAAATATTTCCAAAGTGCAATGCGCTCAATATAGTTCGTTAGCATTTTAAACAGACGCAACAGCGTAGAAATTCTCGAATATGTATAGCTTCGCATCCTTTGTTTTGTTTTATCAATTATATTTAAATTTATTTTGGAAATTTCTCGAATTTTTGCAGTTTAAATTGAAATAGCGCTAAACCGAATAAGACAAGCTGCTTCAAAAATAAATTCGACAATACAGAATACTTTGTAAACTTTAAAATACTAGTAAACATGGTGAGCCTCCTGGTTTCCTATAGCCCTATGCTGTCACTCCATATCGCTTGTTCGATGATTTTTGAATTTTTGTTGTTGTTGTTGTTGTTGTTTTCAATGCCAAGTGACATCGCGGGCCACGCACAAAAAACCTAATCAGCATTTTCTCTTTGTTTTCAAGGATAAAACCTCCTAAAGCAGCACCCTTTATTTTATGAAACAGTTTAAGTACTTTGTTTGCGAACTTTTGAATTTATTTATTGACAATAAAAATTATATGCTTTTTATTGACTGTAATTATTAATATAATCATCATTTTTCGCCACCGTGGTCAATAATTCGCTTTCAATGCTTGATTGCGGAACAACGTGATTGCTTCCACAACTACTGATTGGTAAAAACAAGCTGATGAAGTAAAAAAAAAAAAAAATTGAATTGGAGGCAAAAATATGTTCAATAAAAATGCGTATGATTTTTGTTTTTGACGATTAAGATCAGTTATTTTATATAATTCATATAATTTTACGCCTTTGCAGTGCAAGCACGTACACTCACAAAAATAATGTTAAGTAAAACTTCGTCTGGCGCCGAAAACATTCTTTTTTTTACAAGTCTACGTTTTGTTGTATAAAGTAATAAAAAAATATGTAAGAAATGGATACTTGTTAAAAATGATTGAAATTCTGTGCAAATGCTTCTTGCACCATATGGCGCAGAACTTCTTTTGGTCGTGAGATTATTTAATGAAAAATATGCTTGTATGAATGCTAATCACTGTTGTAAAGTAGCTTTAAAGCTCATTTCTGTATTATTCGAGTACAGGAATATTCTGGCAATTCTAATGAGAGTTAAAATTAAGAATGGAGTTTCTCACACAATTTTCTTCTCTGTAACACTGATATGCGAGAATTATGTTTTCCATTTAAAATACAGAAAGAAACGCTGTTGACTGTCCATAGATCGAGAAATTGTGGAATTTTCAGTTCACAGTTTTCACCATGAAAAGCTTTTCGTTAATGTTATAGAAAGAAGATACTAGTCTGGATAACAGCTATCACCTTTTGATAGCGAGGGCGTCCAATATACTGCTGCAGCGGCTAAGCAAACCATAAACGTTAACTGTTTTCATTTGGAAGACAATCGAGGCGGGTTGTGACGAGGCTTTAGGCCACTAGACAAAAGGCTGATTTTAAGGTACTCATCCATCCGGATGACATGAAAATTGTCAGAGCATAGAACAACGGCAGCAAATTATAGATTATCTGATTAAATGTCCAGCTTTACAAATAACTTTAGATTAAGGAAAGGAAAACTACAGTAATAAAATTGAAAGCTAATCAATAGCAGGAGTAAATATAGACAGTCCGTAACGAAGGATGTCTAAGTGCTTCAGCATGCAATTTGTTATGACCCGGCTTCTGCCATTTGGATGCTGATGCTTGTCGTGGACGATGTGAAACAGACTATAACTATAAGTCTTCAACTTTACTTTTCTTATCTACTTTGAAAACTTTTATCAAGACAATTTTACCACACAAAAGGTCCTTCTCAACTCTGAGAAGAACTGAGGCCTGATAAAGTAGTTAACAGAAATGCTTTTAATTTCAATCATGACAGGTTTCACGTGTACAAATTGAGAAGGATTGCTATTGTGATAATTGTATATTTGCTGGCTATTTCAAACTCACTGCCAAAACCATCAGCTGCCAATCAATAATCTTTCAATTTTACTAATCCCATCCAAATTTTACCGAACCAATTTCTGTGGCTGGACAAATATATTGTATATTCTCTAGCTTTTTCAGGCCAAATCTAAAAATTTTATATGATTATAATGTAGTTTAAGCCACTAAGCCAATGCCGGTTAAACAACAGCCATTTAAAATAAATCGGCTGGCAAATAATTACTTCCCAATCCGAGCAAATAATTTTGAGAAGATAATCCCCAGCATTAAAGTTAATAGTTTAACATTTTCAATTCAATTAATATTAAAGGGGAAGATTAAAATACGGCAATTAAACAATGACAAATAAATATTGGATTGGAAAAAAAACAAGACAGGAAAATTACGCAGCATTACAAAAAGGTAACTGTTTTTTTTTAGCTGTCTTCCTGCCTCACACGCCCGAACACATACATACATAATGAAATTGTTTATATGAACTTAATTTTTTATTTGCTTTAAGAGCCAATTGAAATGTATTAATTCAGGTCCAAATTTTTTGAAAAGGTTCATTTTTGGACCTGAATTAAAAATTGTTTATATTTAAAGCAATACGAGTAAGTAAAACTTTTATGTACATGTGTATAGAAAAGTACAAACCTGCAGGTTTGATTAAATATTTAATACTATGATTTTTATTACGTTCCTAAAGGTGATAATGACGATAATTATATTGTGTTTTGTTAAACACTTAAACACTCCTTTGTGTGCACTACACAATGTATATGTATGTGTGCGTTCAATTGTGAATGGGTGAGTGAGAGTGCTTTTGAGCGTGTGTGTGTGTGTGTGTGTGTGTGAGTGTGAATATGCACATGTTTTGATGTGGTTGAGACGGTTTCTTTTTATTAAAAGCTATTTAATATTAAAAGTTTATTGTGTTGCTCTCATTACATTGTGCATTAAGTGTAAATAAATGCATTTACTACAATATCCTTGCATTTTTAATAAGCGTTACTTGGATATGAATGTGTACACAAGCACCCAGAGGTAAAAAAAGAAGCATTCGCGGGGCTTTAACATTATGTTTAGTATATAAGATGTAATTGTTTTACTCCAACCGATGAAAGGCGTTATTGCAGGTTCTGCTAAAAAATAAACAAAATTATATATTCAAGTTCCAGTGGAGACGTTTAAAGACCACTGCACAATTTTACAACTTCTCCTTTGAAGTTCCTTTAGTTGGTCGTCAAAATGTGCAACAGAGAAATAATCTATACTAAAGTTAAATAATTTAGCAGTTGCAAAGCAAAACCTGCTTTCACTATTTTTTTTTAGCAGATTATCTTTTATAACATAATACCGATACAGACTTTAGAAAACAGCAAAAGCTGATAAATTGAACTTGGGAATATAATTGGAAGTTACAGAACACCCTTTCAAGGCTTTTTAGCAATGTGCAAAATAAATTACCATTGGTAATTAAAACCGGTGTTTCAAATCAAGTCGCATTCGTTTTTACCACAGGGCATCTTGGGTTCTTAGCGCACTTGTACGCATTAGTTTTCAACAAAACGTAGACAATATTTGCTCTGCAAGGTAAGACAAACTCAGCGACAGTCTCAACAGCAGACAGTTGGTACTATGCCACAAAATCCACAAGTAGAAAAGGAAGGCGTGTTTGATTACGAAACGTTTAAAGTATGCACACGAAGCGTCATGGTTTACACAAGGTACGGAAAATAACAACCTTTTCAAATGAAACATTTACTGTGGCACGAGTTTAGGTAAAAGTGTGCATGTCCTCTAATGTAATTTCTTTTTTTTCTTTTTTTAAAGCTAAAAATATGCCTAGAAAAATAACTATAAAAACTTGGCCAAACTTGAAAAATTTTTCTTATTTTATTGTTGTTTTGAATATAAAGAAAAGAAGAAAAATATTTACGGTATTCAAACGGTCTCATATTGTGTCATAATGTCAGATAGTACTAACATTTTATGATAGTTTAAAAAAATTGTTGTTGTGCTGCAAACAAAAACAGTCATAAATTAATAGGACTTCATCGACTGTGTTTAGTGATTCGTCATAAGTTAACAGTATCACAGTGTCACCTGAGAAATAAATGCATTAAAATGTATATTTGTTCGTAAATATGAGTATATTTCATTTAAAATTTACTTGAATCAGCTATCAACACATCTAATAGATAATTATCGCACAAACTGGCTATTATTTTAGTTTTTTTTTTTACTTATTTTTGGCATTTTGACAAAAATATTTAAATTGCTTTCCTTTTCTTTAACAGCTGATTCATATATGATATAGCACACTACTTTATGACAGGTTGCTCACAGCAGTCATATATTTTCGTGCTATTATTTTAAGACTTCTGACTTTAGAACGACCCTTTGAATACCGTAATTGTTTTATATATCACTTGCATAACTATTTGTCTTATTTTATTGGTAGTAATACATACTGTTTGGAGTTCAGCGAAGTATGCAATTTGCATCAACTACAACTGGGACATGAACCTCAAATTCCCATGACTTTAATGTAACTTTAATACATTTAGTTTAGGAGGTTATATTAAATGTTCCTTTTGAGCGTACATATGTATATAAAGATTTCCGCATATTTCCACAGAAGCCGTTAAAAATAACTGATGGCTTTTTGTTTTCAATAATTAAGTCCCACTGTAACCTAAAAATTGTTTACACGGTTTTATGCACATCATCGCTCAATTTTTAATACTACGAGTAAAGCTTAATGTTAAACAAACAGAAGCAACAAAAAATAAAATAATAAAAAAGAAACAATAAATTAAAGGAAAACAATGCAACCACAACAACTTTCATTAATACTCAGCACCTGTTTGCTAAACAATAAATAAAGCCCATACATGTATGCGTGCATGTACTCGTCTATAAAATACTCCGTTTCTTCTCTTCTGTTGAATGCAACTTTTTATAAGACTCTGGCAACAATGTTGAAATGAAAAACACAATGTAACAATTTCGATGAGAGTAAATAAATATAAAGGATGGTTTCATATGAAAAAGGAATACTACGAATTTGAGTAAAATTGCATTTTGTGGTAGTTGCTTTAATATGTGTGATTGCAGACGGAAAAAAACTTTCGTTTCGATTTATTGACTCCATGAAAAATTATTGAAAATAAAGTTGGGCTTGCACTCCTTTGGGAAAGTGATTGTTTTCCAAAAGTAAAAGAATCAACTTTAGAATCAACTAAAAAAAAATTATGAATCTAGAATTTACTACGAAACACTGCTAATATATTTTTGAGTGCATATTAAATACCACAGCCAAGCGAGTTGCAAGTGCACGCTACCAGGAAAAACCCCTGTCAGAAACGAAGTTAACTTTAAATTAACTTAAAGCTAACTATTTTAGAGAGGGTACTGGTTGACGCCTTTGATTGCAAGCAACTGACTATTTTAGCATGGTGATGTCCTAGGAAGTAGTCAATTGTCCGACGCTACATTACTTTTCAACTAACTTAAAGTTAGCTACATAAAAGTCAATATCCACAGAAAAAAATGTACAAATCAAGAGTGATTTTACATTGTTCGGTGGCAATATTTTATAGCATTTTCAGGTTAAATTAAACCATTCTCAAAATGAACGAAACCTTTTTCAGATCAAACGAAACTCTTTTTAAATTAAACGAAACCTTTTTCAAGATAAATGAAACTCTTTTCAGAATAAATTATACTTTATTCAAATTTAATAAAACATTTTTTAAATTAAATTACACTAGTTTTAGAATTTCATATATTATTAAATTAAATTTCATCCTACTTGCTTTTCTTTTATTAGCCTCTGGTGGGAATCGAACCACTAAGCCTCAAAACTGGTGAGCAGCCAACTTAACCCACTCAGCCATCGCAACATTTAAAACGAATGCGACTATAAGCAATTTAATTAAAGAGTTATTTACCGTGTATGTGTGTATGTTATTATTTGAATTTTGGTTTAACTGTGCACTACGTTTCAGCTAGCTTATAGCCAGTACAGAAAAAGTGAATTACAAATCGATTGTATTGTTGCTAATTTGAAGCTAGTCCATAAAAGTTAACTTAAAGTTAATTATTTTAGTAGTCGTTTACTCAATGTCCGACAGGGAAGAGATAGTTGTGTCTGTGTGTGTGCTTCTGCATACGAACGTGTTCGCTATCATTAAATTGTTCAATAGCGAAATGAACGAGTTGGATGGTCTGTGACATTTCTTTTTATATCATAGAAAAACAGAAAATATTAAAAAAAAAATTATTCATTTGTTGCTGCACTTGCAGCTGAAAAATAATGTTGAACATAAATACACACACACACACTTTAATTAACACACGTTTATGGGCAGAGTAGTTACGTAAAGACTTTTCAAATGCAACAGAAAATTCCCGCAAGGGCGTCGTAATTTAAGCCAACGCTAACGTATACTCAATAAAGCTAACGGTATTTTAAGTTAAGTATATGTTTCAAAAAAGTTGAAAAGTTAACAGGAGCACAAACGTACAACTCCTCGCATTACGACGTATTAAATTAAAATACGTATACATACGTATTGTAATTTTCAACACGCCATAGTGCGAATTTGCAATCATACGTACGTACTAACCCATACAAAGGACTAGAAGTTGGCTACAAATCCAGTCTCTTTGTCTCACGATCTGAAGCGAGCTCTTTTATTGGAGGTAGGCTTCTTCTCCAATAAAGGACACTAGGAAGACCCCATCCATCCTTCTAAGCTAGGCTTCTTCTCCAAGGAAGAATTACCCCCTAATTCATAAAAATTATTACAGGCTTATAAGACTGTTATTTGACATATTTATATGGAAAACCTGTCAAATAAGAGTTTAATAAACCTAAAATATTTATTATGAATAAGACCACTAGTGTCTTCGCTTCAATGGTCGTCACCTGTTTGCCCCAACGCAAGGATTCTTCACAAAATTAAAATAGAAACGAACGATAAATATATACGTTTTATAACGTTTTGTCTAAGAAATAAAAGGTGTTCAATTATTTGCTGAACGACCCTGGACACGCCATCTTCCTTGGAGAAGAAGCCTAGCTTCCAAGGATGGATAGGGTCTTCCTAGTGTCCTTCATTGGAGAAGAAGCCTTCCTCCAATGAAAGAGCTCGCTTCAGATCCTGAGACAAAGAGACTGGATTTGTAGCCAACTTCCAATCCTTTGTTACAATTGCCCACGAATTACTTTTATTATTTGTTCAAATAATATAAGGAATTTCTACACACGACTACTTACGCATATCCGATAAGTAACCTCCGTACGATATGCCGGGCTGCTGGGCTGCTGGTAATCGTAACACAAACGATCGTATAAACTTGTCGTTTATACGAATCATTGACAGGCCAGCGGCATGTAGTACATGTAACTACATTATACGTATGTATGTATGTCTAAAGAAGCTGAAGATGATTTACAAAATTAAAAATTCAAGAAATTTTTTTCAAGAAAAAAAAAAAACCTGATTTCAAATGCAGTGGCAGATACCACCGAATAACACACAGCATGTTAAACATTCAACAGTTTTTTGTATCATTTTGAATTTTATCGCTCAAAAACCCTTTTCCCCGAAGTGTGTCTTTTATAAGCAAATTGTACTGAGTGCAGGGAAGCAACGAGGTCATAAATATTCTTCAGCATTTTAAAAATTATTCGCCAACCACGCGCAAATATTTTCAATTTCTGTTTGTTGTACCGGACTTTTGTAGCAACTGATTTCCTCAAGGTGTGCTACACTACGCAAAAGCTATAAAAATATACTTCACTTGAAAAAATAAAGTGCGATGGAAGGGTTTCACAAAGACATTGAATTGAACAAGACATAAAGTTATGAAAAAATACAAATAAAGAAGTGGGGTGATTATGCAGGTACATCATTACACACCGTTACGTATGATTTCTCAGTTGATTCTTAAAACAAGCTGGGTATTATAAAATCTAGAAACAAACACTTTTAATGTCTTGAAGTATTTTCCTTTTAATCGCCTTTAAGTGTTTATATTTTTATTTCAGTTTCCTTTTAAAATGTATTTTCCCAATAAATTCTATTAGAAATACGTTCTTCAAACTAATCCGCAGCCATTTCGTCCTCCTTCTTGCAGGTATGCGTGTGACTTGGAAGTTTATTAATTTTTTTTTGCATGACTACCTCTTTCTTCCCGGTAACTCTTTTTGCTGTGCAGTATTTTAATAAAATAAATGATTTATTTTTGTTCTGCTGTGTTTCTGGCATCTTTCTCAGTGAAATTCTTCTGTGTCTAAGATGTTCTTTTTCCTTAAATGTGGCAAATAGTTCTTTTTTTTCGAAGTTAAGAATACAGAATGAACATTTCGGAAGTAAAACGTGTTGAAAAAGGAAAACGTAGTCTACAGAACTAGAAAAGAAAACATTCGATTATCAAATTCATTTCACTGCTAGAATCCAAAGAGGGAAGTGAAAAACATTTACGATACTTAAATATTCGAAAATAAACTAATTTATTTGCTTTAAGAGCCAAATGAAATGAATATATTATTTTAGGTTTATAAATACCCTTTAATGTTTTCTGTCTTTTTCAGCCATCGAGATGCCGCCAACATTTCTTTGATGCTAATCAACTCATCAGTAGACTCGAAAAATTCTCCTGGTATAGTTTTTTTTTTGAATTTTTCGAAAAAACTCTTTTTTTAATTAATATTACAGAAATAAATAGCATTGAATGTAATGTTGTGGGCATTTTGAAAAAAAGATTTCGAATGATTACTTTGCCGAGCTGGTAACGCTGGTTTAAAAAATAAATCACACGTACACGAATGTTTAAATCAGTTTTTTTTCATTTTGCCCTTAAGGAAACCCTGATGTATGAATCCATCAGCAGTGTCGGTCATATGATGGATCATATGACCGACCCTGCTCCTGCAGGGAAGGTGCTAACAAACGAGCCCTACCATTGACTCATCCCATTGAGCTTAGTATGCAGAAAAACTGAGAAGAAATGTAGAAATAGTATCGATGTAGTGGTGTAGTGGTGTTATTTCGTGGAACTTTAATTTAAATTCTACCTGATTTTGCATAGTAACTAAGAAAAGAATCACAATCCTATCGTTATGAGTTTTTGCCAAAGGCCAGAGTAAGCTGGTAAAACAGTTTTGGTTCCTGTTGGTTTAATGTGTGAGTACGACCAAGAATCAAAATGGCAACTGATAACTTTTGTCTTTTTGTTTGTTTTTATTTTTCTTATTTAATTGTTTTTCTCTGTTATTTTATTTTATATTTCTCAAATTATGTTTTTGACAAACACCAAACTGCAAAGCGTTTTGCTTTGTCTGCAGATGTACTCAGAGCCTTTGACAGGATTTGAGTCTGCGACCTCAAGTACTCTTAGTAGGGAACTCTTTTGATTCATACATCCAAGCACTTAGAAACCACTGTGCTGCAAAGTCCTTCGTTGGTCTCTGATGGGACTTGAATCACATTCTCATGGACTAACAAGTAATTTAAATAGAGAGCTGAATTTAATTTGAATCATTTATTTTTGTGCAAAGACAAATGCTTGTATGTTAAAAAATTTAACAACAGCATATTAAAAATTTTGTATGGAAATTTCCATACAAAATTTTTAATATGCTGTTATTAAATTTTTTAACATACAAGCAAAAATTTTTAACGAACATTTTACCATATTGAGTTTACTTTGCAATTCTTTTCTTTCTGTGTGATCCAGACAATATGGATCCAATTCCAAACCATAACATGATAATTTCAACAGGATTATGTTGCTCTTGAAATAATTTTATATTAACCATAGTTTCTTTCGTGTCTATGGTAACAACTTGAGGCCGCAGTTGTGGGAAAATTGTTTTATAATTAGTATTTTTCTTCTTCTTTACTTGGTTTTACTATTGCTCCGGTTGTTACAAATGTTAGCCTTCCCATTTTTGTTTTTCTTTGCTGTTCATTCAATTTCGTTTTTTTTCCTAAGGCTCTGCTCTACAGCAACATTTCAATCTATTTATTTTTTCCTTCACAGCCAATGAGTTATTTCTTCGCGTAAGGAATTTCAGGGGAAGCCAAAAGCCTGTTCGATACAAAAAATAGCAAGAAAAAGGAAAAGAAACTGGGTTAAGGCAAACTTTTAATGCCTGTTTGTTTAAAGTTGAAGGCAAAAAAATTAAATGTCTTCGAAATAACCCTGAGTACTTTGAAATGCAAAGAGGAGTTGTTTTGCTGGTAAATAAGAATATGTGAAAAATGGAAAGAGAAGTGTAATAAACTACATTGAAGCAGTATAGCAACTCCTCCTGATAGTTTCAGAAAAATATTTTAAAAAAGCCAAGTAAAATTTAAAATCATTCGAAAAAGCATGTGATTTCATACATTAAGTATGCTGCAATATACATCAATAGAAACTAATAAGTTTATGATGAAAATTGGAGGCAGCTAGTTGTTCCCCAGCTATGGGCATAAGTTTGCTTTGTTTTCGATATAATTTTTGAAAAGGCTTTAGTTCAAACGACAGGCGAGTGCTTATTTTTTAATATTAAAAAAGTAAAAGTTTTCGGCAAGATGAACGCAAGGCTGCGAAGCGAGCCCCTTCAGAAGACAACGAAGGGCTTTGCATTAAAATAGTCTCTGAGTGTCTCGATACATGAATTTGGGTATATCTGCAGACAAAGCAAAACTGTCATAGTTTGGTGTTTATAAAAAAAAACATAAATAAATAAAAAATAAAACCTGACTGTTTCCAAGCTGCTACGCTTCTCATCGGCACCTTTATGATTCAAAACTTTAGCACAGCCGCCCAGACCACTCGGCCATAAGCTTTGACATGAAATGGGAATTTCCATTAGTTAATATTAAAGAGAACAATGATCTTTAGTGTCTCATTCAGAGATGAAAGAAGTGACTTATGAAAATCGCCCAACTGATAGTAAGTTTGTAACAAAGAGATGGTGTTCTTAGGTGTGAGAGGTAAACGGGTAAAAGGCTACTTAAGCGGGGCTTCTTTCAGTAAATAAACATTTTTGTATTTTCAGAAAACGTTATGAAAAATGTTTCGGTTTATTAGTTTTTTCTCTTTTCTTTTTGATTTCAGGTTACATTATTTTGAATGCGCTGCTAAACGTTTGTTTTTCACTTCACGACAACTTGTCCTTGCCACTGTTTTTATAATAGTGAGTTGTTCGATGTTGATTGTCAAAAATGTCAAACAGTTGCGGGCATTATAAATCTGACCAGGGATGGATAATGCAGCACATTGTTTACTCAGGTGAACAGATAGGTAAATTATGAACTGCATACTCTTTCTTATCACATAATAAAACTATAGGAAACGGGGTTTCTTTTGTTTTACTACAAAATGCCGGGCATTATAAAGCTGACCAGGGATGGATAATGCAACACATTGTTCACTCAGGTGAACAGATAGATAAATTATGAACTGCATACTCATTCTTATCACATAATAAAACTATAGGAAACGGGTTTTCTTTTGTTTGACTACAAAATCCCGGGCATTATAAAGCTGACCAGGGATGGATAATGCAACACATTGTTCACTCAGGTGAATATATGTATAGGTAAACTATGAACTGCATACTCCTTCTTATCGCATAAAAAATAACTATAGGAAATGATTTTTCTTTTGTTTGACTACAAAATCCAGAGTATTTTCAGAACGGCGATGTACAGAACTTGCACTGATTTGCTATCTCAGTTTAGCCGCCTTTCTGCTCTATATATTTTGTGCTTTTGGATGAACTTTTGCCAGCTCAGAACGCTGTTGCTTTATAACAATTTTGCAGTTTTCGTTTGCGTTCAGTTTGCTTTATTAATATTTATTATTATAAATATCAGGCAACCATTTCAACTAAAGACCATCTGTATTCTTAAAATCAAAAATATTTGTCAGAATATTTTTAAATAGAAAGCAAATTTAAAGTTTCTAATTTTATGCAAATCATTAAAACACTTGTCCGGAAATTTCAGGTTTTCATATGTTTGAATCATCTGCTGGTTTAACTCTCATTAGTTTTCCAATCAGTGTAGTTTTCATTTGGAATTTAATTAAAGAAAACAAAATGAAGTAGGTATGAATGAAAAAAATGCAAGCCGTCCATTTAAATTATAATAATAATAATAATCGATCGTTTGCTTATACAACTAATTTCAACACAGAACTATATATGGGCATTTCCATGAACATGCCAACGAGTATAAAATAAATCAAATCTTAAAATCTTGTGGTAAACTAAATACTGGAGTTATTTTCCGCTTCCCATAAGTTTCTTAAGAATTTTATTTGAGTTAACAGCATGCAATTGCATTTTCCGAGAGAAAACAGAAACAGCCAAATCACAATAATGGAATTTGTTGAATAAGCAAGTAAGTAGTTTTACTGCTGATCTCTGTAAGTGTTTAAGGTCAAAAAATCCAGTATCAGTCCCAATATGTAAAAATAGATCAGATAAAATGACCCAATAAAAAAAGTTCCAAAAAATTTACACGCAATGGAAGAAAGACAGCATAAACTAAATAAAGAGTAGTCTTCTTATAGCATGAATCAAGTTTTTAGTACCAAACAACGTAGAGGTATGAACGTGGCTGCTGTGAAGGCCATTTTAATTTTCAGTTACTTTTGTATTAGAAAACCCTCTTCCGCTTTAGAATTCTATAATAGTCATATATTATGGCATGGAAATGGCCATATAAAACATGCTGCCATTCTGGTTTTGTCACTGAAAAGCTGGTAATGACGATGATGATTCTTTTTCTCGTAATACTCATTTTAACATTCTCCCTGCTGCTGCTGCTGCAATATTGACACGTAGCAGAACATTTGCACACATTCATTAAAACGTATCTATTATAATTTAGCAGATGCATACAGACAGACATGCAGCTGTTTAGTACAAGTCATAAGACCCTGTAAAAATAATAAGCATGCCTTAGAGATTTAAAATATATGAAACTTGGATACTGGTTCAACTTTAACTGGCATACGAGTGCAGGTGTATAACGATGTGGGTTGCAAGTTCATTTAGAGCGGCAACAAAAGAGAAAAGAATTTGACCTGGCACCTGGATGCAGAATGGGATGAGTGCAAGGCAGAAATAATATAACGCAACAAATTTCCGGTTGCATGAGGCAGAGGGCAAACAGCTTAAAGTAAATTCGATGGCAAAACACTGTTGCTGCCGGTTACAAATATTTAAATTTTCTTTTGTACAATAATTTAAAGAAAAACATTAATTAATATTGAAAGAGTAGAAATTGAAAGGGAAATTAAAAAAAAATATGAGAAGGGGCTTTGTATCAAAAAACCAATTCGTAACTTGTCAATTTTTGACAAATGGAGAAAAGTCATTTGAAGAAAAATATCTCTGCTAAATAGATTTTTTTTGTGCTATTTATTTTTCTGTGTCCTATTTTCTTTAACTTTTTTGTTGACTTGGAAGTGTGATTCAATAATTCGGTGCAAAACCATCATGGTTGGTTTCCAAGAGAGACCGCAGCAGAAGCAGACCTAATGTGGAGGTAAAATGCCATGTTGAGGTAAAATGCTATAACACCGCTTTGCATAAAATAAGTACAAATTTCGTCCGTTGTAGATCTGACTACTGCGTTTCGGACTTCATTTCCTGTTTTTCTTAAAGTCTGTATTTTTCATTAGCTGGTATATATTTTATTTACACCTGCATGAAGCATCTACACAGAATGGGACTATCCAGCACGGCAACCTGCAGGAACACTTGATTATTGAATGTGTGGCACTTGGGTTCACAGGATTTGCAAGGGCTTCCACAGAAGGAGCTAGTACTGTTTCTTGATGTATTAAACTCGTGAGAGAAAAGGGTTGCACAATAGATCATTCATGGTCGCAGTGCGAAGGGCCATTCTGGACTGACCTAGCAATAATAATAATAATTTTATTTATGATGATGTGCAGCTGTTGACAACTACATCCTGCAAAAGACAAACCTCAGCTGGAGCTAAATGCTGCTACACCAGCAACATCAGCACTCTAGCAACACTCCGTAATACAAGGTGATTTCACCTTAACAGCACCCACCTACACTTGTTTGACGGCACCCATAATAAAATTGTGCTTACTATTAATTTTTGGTTTTTTTACATGACGCGCATTTTGCGAGAAGTTTTAGAGCTAAGATACATAAATAAGCGACCGCTACACAGCAAATACTGAAAACACATAAGGTAATGGGTAAACGATAAGCCAGCAACAATTCAAGAGCTAAAGGATGAGATAAGTTGGCACATTAAAGGCACAAAACCTCAAGTGTGATTCAGCGTCATCGCAAGTTCGGACAATGGGATGGAGGTGTGCCCATATTTTATTCGATATATAATTGAATCATATCAATATTACCGCAATAAAAAGAAATTACAAAATTTCCTAAATAATTTGTGTTTTATTTAAAATCAACATCAGCCCATGAAATTTAACCACCCCTTATTGTTTTCTCAACATATTTTCCAGAGCCAAACAAATTCTGGTTTGAGAATTTGTTTATTTTAATTAAGACCACCTCCATCTCGCATTTTTTTAACGCATATACATACATATGTATTTCTGAATTCATATACATACATATGTATGTATGTATGCCTATGAAGCTTGAAAATTGTTCCTTAAAATAGTTCATTTTTAAAACAGTAATTCTAAAGTTAAGAGTTAAACATTTGCAAAAGATTTCCAAATTGAAATGCAATAACTAAAACACACACATTTCGCATGGAACTGACAGACAGCATGTTCACTTTTCAAATATGACAAGCTCATAAAAGTTATTGGAATTGCATACATATTTACAACATGAAAAGTTTCTTTTGCCGCAGCAACAATAAAAACGCTGTAAAAAATGTAGAAAAATATTTCTGTATAATCAAAAGTTCACCACAAAACTTTGTGAATATAATTATTAATAAATCTTTATTGCAATTTATGTACGACTTTTAATGAGTTTACAAAATAAAATGTAATAAAAATCTTAATAAGTTGGAAAAATGAGAAGAATAACGATAAAACAAAAGTTGCTTAATTAAAAATAGTTTTTTGAGCAATTAGCATGTTTGTTTCACAATCTAATAATAATATTTTGTTTCAGTTTAAGGTCTGCAAGTGTAAAAATGATCTCAAAGGTATACAAAGTCAATTTAGAAAATAAATCTCTGACATAGCAATTCATTTAAAAGCACTTATTTACTATGACAATGAGTTTTAAATTCCAATCTTTCTTCTTTTTTTTTTTTGCTGGTCTCGTTTATTCGTTTGATTGTCTACATCTTCTTTTAAAATGCAGCCTCAATTTAATTTAATTTTTTTTTTAAACAGAACTGCAGACTTCAATAGAAGCTCTGAAAACAGAGGTGCCGCCCATGTCAGGAGATTTGTTTGGGGGAAAAAATTTTTATGGCAGCTAAAATATACAACTCAAATTCAATTCGAAGAAATTCTAATTAGAAGGGTTTATCGCAATACGTATCTAGAGTACCATAATTAGTAATATCAATACATTCGGCTGTGACTGTAAATCTGCTGTTAAAGTAAAATATGTCACAACAAAAACAGCAATATTGAAAAATTTTCTTCGTTTTGTAGCAGATTGACAAAAAAATTCTGCATGTATCAAAAGTAAAAAAAATAAAACTTTCCAAAAATTTTAAAAAGCATATAAAATTTAAAAATTTCAAAAACAACACAAAATAAAATACACACATTTCACCTTGTATTACATTCGAAGATGAAGAAAAAACGTAAGGAACTTCGTTCCTAACGGGGGTACCCCGACCACATTTTTTTTTTTGGAACGAAGTTCCTTAACGCGGCTTGCTGGTAGTGGAAATTAGTAGAAATCGTCACGAAAGCGTGTGAGCTGTTTATATGTATTGGTGTACTGTCGAAAAGCAATTGTGTATGATTGGCAGTGTCTCCACTGACAGCAGCGGAGACACATACAAATAAATATTAATTAGTTTGAAAACGTTCCAAAAATTTAAGGAATCATAAAATTTCAAAATTTTAAAAACAACACAAAATAAAACATACAGATTTCACCTTGTATTACATTGAAAGATGAAAAAAAAAACGTAAGGAACTTTGTTCCTAACGGGGGTACCCCGACCACATTTTTTTTTTTTTTTTTTTTTTTTTTAATTTAATGTTAAAATGTAATTTTTACGTTTCTGGTTTCCATTTCTTTTTTGCTTATACATATGTATTTGGCTGTAGTTTTAGTTGCTTGGCTTTATGTACTTGTTTAAAATAAAATGCAAAGTGGTCACGCCTTATTCTTCATATATTTACTTAAACTGAACGTTTCTTTAGTATTTTTAATAATAAAGTTTGGCAAAACTTTCTCTTTTAAACGTTTTTTTTTTTAGAGGTGCTAAAGTAGAAAAGTCATATAATTACAACACACTTCAGTAGGTAGTCGATGCTAGGACACGATTCCATACTTCGACTCAGGCTGTGCAGAGTGCTTAAGCATTGGAGCATAACAGACACAAACGCTCGAACACCCACAATAACCTACGCGCGATTTTGGGAAACCAATTTCTGTACACACAAAACCAACACACAGCCACGGGGTGGGCCATTCTCATTTATTTTCCTGAAACTCTAATTTGTTTCCCAAAAGAATATGTAGTTCGAAAAAAAACTACAGCAAACGCCCACATACTGAAATGTTGTAGATTTTTTTTTTTTTTTTTGTAAATTCACAAACATATTTTGAAACAAAATTCCTGGTATTTAATATTTTGGTGCTGCGAAGTAGCGCATGTTCTTTCTTTGTGAGCTGGAAAGTGTAGCAAGCAGAGTTTTTCTAATCTTGTAAATTATCCAAAATCAATGTCACAGTTATCGGAGGAAAGAACAATTACACACGTTTTACTAAAACATGCAAAACCGAAAATTCCTTCTTTCCAAGACGCACCTGCTCAATTTCATTGCATTATCAAAGTAATTGTATAATGTATTTATTTTTGTGATTTAGTTGTCGTCATCAGCAAAGCGACATCATCAAGATTTCGTTATGATTATATCATTTTATTAGAACAAAAACAAAAGCAGTCAATTTAGCTGTCTACTTAATGCGCAATAAATTTGAATTAACTAGATTTTATTCAACATTAAAATCATATTTACTTGTTCAACATTGTAGGCATGATTTGTGAAAGAATGTTAGTGTGTGTGTGTGTGTGTGTGTGTGTGTGTGTTTGTGTATGTTTCCCTTCCACCCAGTTTTTTTTTCAGTCACTGTATCCCATGCAAATTCGAATTGCGTAAGTGGCGCCAATTATGAAATTGATTGATGTATTTGGTTTTTTGTGTGTCTCTTGCTTTTTTGTTTTTTGTCAATTGCACGGGTACCTGTTCAGATTTTTCGGATGCATGCCTCCACTTTGATGGAGCAAGAAAGATACCACGTTAAACTTTCGTACATGTGAATACATTTTTGCGTGCAGTCGGCTGCATTTGCTTTGGGGGTAAAGAGCCCAACCAAATGACGATAATTATTAAGCAATTTCTTAACATTATTTGAATTTTATTTTTTTTGTATATTTTTTTTTTATATTCTTACTAGGGAGGCCCATTCCAGAATCCCAGCATATTTACAAAAATTGTATCCTCCAATAGCCGAAGTTTCATTCCGCAAGTAGTGGACATTCTATTAAGGTAAAATATTTGAAGCTACGTACATACATATATTGGTAGGTCCAGATATTTTGCGAATATTTTTTTTTTGTAATCAAAAAGTAGCATTACCGACTTAACTTTGAAGCAGACTGGTTTTCATTTTCTAAAGAGGTACCTTTTAAAAAATTTAGCGACAGGATTTTCAAAACAGTACCTATTTTGCGGGCTACCAATTAAAGTGGCTGGTTCTAAAAGGTTTCTTTTAAAGGATACTTTAAAAGAAAAGGTACGTCTTGCAAAGAAGCTTTTAGTTTTGAAAGATACATTTCAAAACTGTACTTATTAAAAAGGTTCCTTTTTGAAAGGCAATCTTTTTAAAGTTAATTTTTTCTAAAGGTGCTTTTTGTAAAGCATTTTTGAAATATGGTTTCTTTGCATGTAATTTTTTAATGTACGTTTTTCCAGGGCAAATACTTTAAAAGGTAATTTTTCGAGTGGTACATTTCTATAGGGCACTTTTTAAGGAAGTACTTTTGTTAAAGGTGATTTTTTGAAAGGTACGGTTTTAAAAAGGATTTCTTTGAAAGGGGCTTTTTTAAAAGGTGCTTTACGAATAGCCACTTTTTTAAGAAGTGCTTTTGTAAATGTACTTTTGTAAATGTTTTTTAATGTACTTTGGTAAAATCAATTTCAAAAAGGGTGTCCTCAAAAAAATTTTTTGCTAAAAATATTTTTCTGAAGGATAGTTGTTAAGCAGTATTTTTCTTGAAGGTAATTTTTTAAGGTTACTTTTTTAATAGATACTTTTCGAAAAGGTACTTTTCTAAATAGAACTTTTTCAAAGGCTAATTTCCTTTACTGCTTGGATAGGTACTTTTTTACAAAGGTGCATTCTTATAAACGAATTTCTCGAATGTACTTTTTTAAGACTATTTTCTAAAAATGAGTCCAATTATTTATTTGCTATAAGAGCCCATTGCAAAAAACAGAAGACAGAAACCTATTAATAAGGCCTATTTTTAGACTTAAAATAAGGATTTATTTTATTTAAATAAGATATATTTTTTTCAAAATGTATATTTTTTTTTAAAATGTGGTTGTTTAAAATGCCTGTATTTACATATTTGAAGTCTTTTTTATTAAAGAATATTTATTTATTTAAAAAAGGTACTTTTTCGATTTTTGAACATTTTTTTAAAACTAATTTGTTACCAAAAAAAGAACATTTTCCTAAAAGTTTCTTTTTTTAAAACTTTGTGAAAAGTTACTTTAATATTTGCTTTTCAAATGCTTGTCCTAAAAATATTTTTTTTGAAATTAAATTTTTTTAAAACTCACTTATTTTTGAAAGTACTTTTTTTCCAGATGTTCAAAGAACTTTTTAAGTGCTTTTTATGAAGTTATTTTTCAAATGAAGTTATTTTTCGTTTCTTGTTTAAATGGGCTCAATTATTGGTAATACATTATTTTAGTATTGGTGTTTTTTGTTTGTTTCTTCAATAACTGAAATTGTATCCCAATTATAAATTAAGCAGTTTAAGTGGCACTTTAACTTTTACTTGCCTCCTCATGTTGCTTTGATTGATTGTAAATGTTTAGAGCCAACTTTACACATACATACGTCAAAAACATTTGTTTTTCCCCGACAATTGCCCAGACGTTTGGAAAAACTTTTATTTTACTTGTTTGCTTTTCATTACTAATGAATTTTTCTTGTGGCAAGTTGTCGTCATAGCTTTTGCCTTCTTGGTCATACGTTTGCACATAAATCCGAACATTCTCGTGCAAAAGTTAAACATGTCTTTGTGTGTGTGTGCGTACGTATAATATAAATTTGTTTGAATTAGCTGAATAAAGTAAGAAAACTATTTTGTTAAGTTTTGTTTATTTTTCGCTCACAATTAACAAATTTATGTCAGTTTAGCGAGTGAGTTTAACTTAGCGGCAACAAGATCAGCAATAAAAGCAATTAAAACAACTTGAAACCAAGAGGAAAACAAGTTTTCCATTTATAAAAACTTATGTTCAAATAAATGCAAAGTTTTGTTATTTTCAGCGATCAAAAAACAACTGAAACTAAAAGTTTACTTCGCTGCCAACTAATTTATGTACTTTGTAGATTTATGCTGTGCATTTGTGAGATTTAATTAGACTGGCTGTATGTTAGAACATTTATCTCAATAAAAATACACCATGCGAAATGAGAAAAAACTAAACATTTCTGTGATTAATTAAATGACATGATTAGGTACAAGTTCGTAAGCCAAAAATACTACCTAACTTCTCAGAGTTTTCAAAAGATGTCTCTTTTAGAAAGTTGTTGCTTTACATTGATTATATTTTTTTACCCTTTTTCACATCACATGTTACATTTATTATGATTGTCATTACTTAAAGGCAGAAACTAAAAGAAAACCATGACTTAAACTGGGATAAGCTAGCTGTTTCGAAGCCGCCACGCTTCTCATCAGCACCCATTTTAGCCACAAACATATTTGAGAGGAAACAATTGTTAAAGGTTTTCAATAAATAATACCTAATTTATACGAAATCCCTAATTTAAATAGCTCAATGCTAAACTTTTAATAAATACTATCTGTACATACATACATCGTAATTAGTAGTTAAACTGATATGACATTAGCTGAAAAGTGTGGATGTGCTTAGGAGCATAAAGCAAAACAACAACGTATCAGCAATGTATTGCTGGCTCACGTGCAATTACAGCATCAGCTTTGGTATGCCTCTAAGTAACGTAGTGCATCGAAACAAATAAATTTCGACTGTAGCAACAATAAGAATATACATGAACGTGGTATTTATCTTAGTATATACACTCCCTAAAATGTACTCGTACTAACAGGTACCTTTTCTTTCTATAAGATAGTAGTTCTTAAAGAGACTTATTTGCAAACGCAAGTATTTATGCTAAAGTTGAAATTTATTTCATATAGGTAGCTCCTTTTTTCAATAGTTAGTGTTTTTTATTGCAAAATATACTTTTTAAAAGGTGTACTTTTTTTAAAGTACTTTGATTAAAAGGTAATTTTATGTTAATCAAAAGTACTTTATTTTTTTTTAGAAAATTACAAGTATCTTAAATAAAAACTTTTAAATAGTTACACCGGTATTCATAAAAAATAAAACATTTTTGAAATACATTTTGGAACAAACTTTTCATATCCAATTTGTTCTAAAATGTATTTAAGTAACATTTTATTTTTTATGAATACCGGTGTTAGTGTTTTTAAGAGGTAATTTTCAGAAGATAGTTCTTTAAAAGATACTTTTCTTAAGTCTGATTTTTAAGGCTATTTGTACAGCTGTTTTCTAAGGTCATTCTGTAAAAAACTTTTTTTGAACAAATAATTTTTTAAAATAAAGTTTTTGCGAGGGCACTTTCAGCTTAAGTCAGTTTTTTCCAAACAGAGTTTTTGTAAAAGATACTTTTTTATACGTACTTATTTTGAAAAGTACTTTAATATTTTAGCATTTAATAGCTTAAATTAAAAAAGGTATTGTTTTCAAAAGGTAATATATCTAAATGTTCTTTTTTGAAAAGTACTTTTTTTGAGAGAAACTTTTTTGAACGGTACGTTTTTATGGATATTTTTATATTAATAAAATACATTAAAAGGCATTTTATTGAAAAAGGCACTATTTTCACAAGGTAATACATCTAAATATACTATTTTGAAAAGTACTTTTTTTGAGAGAAACTTTTTAAAACGGTACCTTTTTAAGGTAATTTTTATATTAATAAAATACATTAAAAGGCATTTTATTAGTAATATGTCTAGCTGAAGTTTTTTGAAAAGTACTTTTTTTGAGAGAAACTTTTTTAAACGTTATCTTTTTAAGGACATTTTTCTTAAAAGCACTTTTTTTAAAAAATACTTTTTTAAAAGGTACTTTTTTCAATGATTCGTTTTTTTTTATATTTTTTTTTTTTTTAACATACTTTTTAAAAGGTTGATCTAAAAGTTACTTATTTTTAAAGTACTTTCTTTAAAAAGTACTTTCTCAAAGGTCCACTTTTTAAAAGATACTTTTTTAAAAAGTACTTCTTTCACAAGACAATATTTCAAGATGAACTTTCTTATACGGCTACCTTTATAATGTGTACTTTTTGTCAAAAGTACTTTTCTTCAAATGTTATTTATTTATTATCTTATATTGGATGAGTGATGCAGATGACGCTTATACATGCATTGCATTGTACTGGAACTAGAAAGAGGAAAAGAGGAAGTGCTGAAAGGAAAGGCGGAATTGGGAAGTGTTTGTGGACTTTTGATTGGGCAAAAGATTTGTAATATTATAACATTTTTTTTATTTAGTTATTTACTAAATAGTAAGTTGCACAACTTTTTATATTCTAACCCCCTAATTCATAAAAATTATAACAGGCTTATAAGACTGTTATTTGACATATTTGTCTTCAAACAAACAATGAGAATTAAGAAAATCCAATTTTTCAACTGTTTGATTTTAATGAAATTTCAGTAATTCTTGGGGTTCGATTTTATTCAAATATAAGATAAGTTCACACATACCACATTTTTCAATTGTTGATTTCTCCTGAAGGGCTCCGAAATTGAAGTGCTTGTGACGGTTCTTATTCGTTGTTTCAGATAATTTTATTAGGTATTTCGTGAATCAATTTTAATTATATTTTTATGTCTTTTTGGATTTGATTTCGATTTGCGCATTTGAAGAATTTATCAATGGAATTGTTGGAGGAAATGGATCTGACAATAAGAGATGCGAAAAATGTATGTGGCATACATACATATGTACATACATACTATATACAGACATACATAAGTAGGTAGTATTTATTTCTGTTTTTGTTTTACTCACAATTTGCGTGGCTAGAAGCTCGTAGCCCCATTACTTTATTGTTCAAAATGACACAAGTCTTATTGCGTTTTTTATTATTTAAATAATTTAATACAATTCTCTATATTTAAGATACTTATCTACATACATACATACTTTTCTACACTTTCTCGTGTTTCTTCTTGTTTGAATGTCTTTTTTATTTTATGTACATATGTACATTTGTTTGTATGTATCGCTGCAAATATGTGCCTACGTACATACATACATGCATATATAGATATGTCAGCTTGTCATTATGTACTGAGCTTTCATCTATATGCATACGTACATACATACATATGCAGAAATACTTGTGTATTAAATGAAAATTCAATTTAATTTGATTTGCGTTTACGTCTCACGCACGACTGCACAAATTATGGTGGATTTTTTGTGTATTATTTATTTTTTGCTGCTGTTGTTTTGTTGGCTAGAAAATGAGTTGAGTTTTTTTGAAACTGTGACAAATTTCCCGGAGGAATAAAAATTTAGAGAACAACTTTAGAGTCGAACTTAAAAAGTTTCTTTAACTTCATTCTCTTTGAATTTATTGCATATTTTTGTTTTTGTCTTAAAAAAGGATTTTGAAATGTAGGAACAAAATAAAACAAAATTATTTTATTTTACAAACGGTTGTCTCAAAGACAACAGGCGAAAAAAGAGTAGTTTATTTTGTCGGTTTAGCAAATAAAAGCAGTTGTTGCGAGCGCCAAAGGGATAAGGTTTTAATATACATACAAATGTATGTGATTAAATGTTCTGTGTGCCGAAAAGCGTCACTTAATTTTAAAGTTATGTGTGCAAACCTACTTTTCGAAAAGTAAAACCATTTCAAAGTATTTTCATAACTAAGAAGTGCGAAATTGAAATTCAACATAAAATTTTAATATAAATATGGGTAGTGCTGAGATCATGAAATTTAGCATGAATTGTTGTTGATGAGCAGCGGTGTGGTGGATTCGAGGAAACTATGTGTTTTGGTTGATAGATAATATGAAGGTAAATTATTACCAGGTAGCCGCGTAACTAGGTAGAAGATATAGGCTTGCAGGGCTATCTGGTATCAAGGTACCTTGATTAGTATTTTTATTTTTATTTTTCAAGACAACACAAATTATTGTGCCACAAATTAATGTCCGAAAAATCAGTTCAGGGTTAAGACTCTAGTTTAACAAAACTTATCTGTCGTTTAATTACAGTTTAAGCTTGACTGTAACAAACCAGAAAACTATTTATTATTGATTGTTTTTAGAAATAGAAATTTGACAACATTGCAAAAAATTTCACACAGCTGATGTTTTGTACTGTTTTCTGAACGGAGCTTAAACGTAAAATATTTTTCGTTTAAATGCGGTTCAAGTATTCACTGAAATAATGATTTAGTTGCTTAAGCGACAATTAAACCAAACTCGAAGATGGAGTTGCGCTGATATTTTGGGCACAAGTCCACTGTGAACGAATGTAATGCGATCCTTTGAGAAATACCAGTTGATCTGGCTGCTGCAACATTCCTCGTGGTATTAAAACCCCAGGAAAATAACGAGCCGTAACATGGTAAACTTGTTGCTTTTTTTACCTTAATTAGTTTGTAACTTGAGCTTAATTGAGAATTTGAGTTGTGTATAAATAAATTTACAAAATTTGGGCAGAACGGAGCTGCCTGGGTTGGCGGATGTGTCGGAATGCGAGTTGAACAGTGTGGCTGATTCAGGGCAGAGCCAGTGGATGATGTGTGAGGCTGTTTCCCTACCGCCTCCTTGGGTGACTCAACGAGACCTCTTAGGACCCACGAACAAATTTTGCTTCTAGACATAATATTTTCCATGCTGGCATATTTTACTTTAGTACTAAACTTAAATTTCGAAAAGTAAAATTTCCCAGCACTACCGTTGCAAGAACTCATGCTGAAATTTTCACGAGCATATATTGCAAAAGTAACCTTATCACTTTGACGCTCATGTTTTATGTATTTCAATGATTATTTACGTTTTGTGTGTGCTGATACATGTAAAAGCTGATGTTTTACACAAAAAATGATGAAAAATGAAAAAGAAAATGAAAAATATAAATTAAAATGGGGGCACGTTGGTAAAAAAGGACTTGTTTGTGAAACGTGCAGGAATAAAGGTGGTTAAAGAGGTGAATGGTGATGATTGTTTATTCGTTTGTTGCCGAGTTCGTTTGCGGTAGTTGTATTTTGTGCTTATTACATTTTTTGTTGTTGTTGTTGTTTTATAAAATTGTTGTTGGTAGGTATTGTTGCTTTGATGCTGTCAAGGGTGTTAGAAGCTTAGATCTTGTTTTGTATATTTTTTCATTAGTTTTTCGCTTCCAACATGACACAGTGGGGGCTGACGGCTAAGAAATATTGCTCAAAAATGTTTGCTGAAAACCACAGGGAATTTTATCAGAAGTATAATTAGTTGGTAAAGTAATGCACACATATAAAGAAATTATACATATGGCTTGGCTGTTTAATACAGTGTGAAACAGAAGTAGGCCATTAGGAAATGTTCTCTAAAGTAGGTACCGTTAGATTTTAAATTTAACATGGAAGTAAGATGCATGCATTTATAATTACACACACCATACCTTTACATACATACATATGTAAATGTTTCAATTTATCAAAAAGCTTGTGTCGTAAAAATAGAGATTTTAGCATATTAACAAATGCTTAACATTTTGCACCACTATCTTAATCCTAACAGAGCGAATAGGAATTAATAAAATAATTTGAAAATTTTCTTCCAAACATTGCACTTATTTAAGACCCAAGCATGCCAGCAATAGTTTTTCTTCCCCACCAGCCCCACTGTGGAGGCATTTCGTGACGAAAAGCTGCTCTGATAAAGAGCAGTATGAGAGTACAAATTAAAAGGGCCGTTATCAAACGGTTTGTTTGCTTATAGAAATTAATATGTTACAATTGTAGGTATTATTTTTTTTTTTTTGCTAACAAACAAAAATATAAGTTAATAGATTTTGTTTATATAAAAATTGTTTTTTTTATCCACTTGTTAAGGCGAAGAAAAAACTATTTTAGAATAGAATTTGTTGACATGTTAGAAGGAAGGTTTTTCTTAGTTTTTAAAATAGATTTTGTTATTAGTTTGGTGTCTTTTTTCGCTTTTTTCCTTCAACAATATTAACACACGCACAAACATTGAATTGCAAACGCTTCGTTGTTTTGTGTTTGTTTCGTTATTTTCTTGTGATTATTTTTCTTTGAATGTCGCCGATTTAATTTAGTATTTAAATATTTTTGTTCTTCTCATATACCACATTTCTTTCAAGTACAATAAACAATTTTTCATACATTTGTATATTTTTTTTCTGAGGTACACAACACTGTTGCTATATCTTTTTCTTCTTTATTTTTTTACGGTTTTGATTTATGTATGTATGTACGTATGTATATTCTCTAAGTTATTCCACATTCCCGGTAAAATTTTGGCAATAGATTTTGATTTTTTAGAAGCTGTTCAGCAAAATTATTGAATTTTTGAGATATTATTATTTAATCACTAAAAATTTGTGGATAGTTTTTTAAAGACGTGCAGCTAAGTAGAAAAACGTCGAAAAATCACGAACTGCACGAAGTTATGAAAACATACAACACGATGAAGACGAAACAACCACGGGCAGGCATGCAAAAAAAGCAAAGAAAAATATAGAAAAAGCAACACTAAACTAAATGAAACCGATGATAATACCTATACATATGTGTTCATATGTTTGTTCAAATGTACTTACATACATACATACATACATACGTATTAAAATATGTATGTATGTAAGTATGAAAGTTTATAATTTGCTATGTCGAGAGTATATCAACAACAACATCTGATGTACATGGTCCAACGCAAGAGCAGGGGAAGTTAAATTATCAAAGCAAAAACAACTAAATGAACACAGAGAATCACAAAAATAAAACACCTTTTTTCAACGTAATTGCTTCTCACACAGCTAAAATTATTATAGATGGTTATCAGAGCTCCAACTCAAAGGCAAAAAAAAAAAACAAAAACAACACTGAAGAGAGCGCGAGTACTCTATTTGGGGACAAATGCAGTTCTCTCTGGAATAGAGGTACTTGATGGTGCTCAAACGTCATATATGTAAGTGTGGCCAAATCAAGAAACAAAAATCTTAAAAACGTGAAGCTGCAAAATCTATACATATACATACCTACACATATTTTTCTAAGGCATCTGATCCATATAACTATCGCACTTTAATATAGCTGAACTCATAAAATTGAGTTGTTCCTTTTTGTGAGCACTATTTGCATAGAAAATACATTTTGGAACAAATTCAAAAAAATTAATACAATAATTAATATATCAAGTTGCATAGTGAAATGAATAAAATACACTCGGTGTTCGGTTGAATTATTTTTTCTCTGAATAAAATCAATTGTTTGTGTTTGGGAAATTGCAAAAATAAAATTTTTTTCCTTTTATTGCGTTTTACAGAAAATGTTAAATAATATTTTTAATATTATTTTTCAAAAACAATGCTAATAAAAACATTTTATCAAAATGAATACTTTTCCGTAAAAAGCTTTTACTTTGTCTTCGCTCTTTTTACATAACCAACTGAAAAATTTATAGGCATCGCTATAACCAAAATTACGATACTCACAATTTTAAGAATTTGCTATTAGTCATTTAGGAATACAAAATTTCACGAGCACTAAGCAAATATTAAGCTTTCGACGTTGTTTAGCCAAACAGCTGATAGTCAATTGAACATTGTTTTTATGAATCAGAGGGTTAATATTTTTCATAGATGGGTGCCTCAAACTTTCAGTTTATTTTTCATTTCAGCAAAATGGAAAAGAGTAATCAAAAAACTTTTCCATTACATTAAATTTATGGCAATATTTTAGCAGGAATTTTTTCGCACTAAGGTGCAAAACAAGGAAACCACCCTAAAATTAATTTCAAAACTACTCTGAAGACGTGAATTATTATACTAATTATTGCTCTTATCATACTAATTATGCCAGTAAATACAAATGCCATTATACATTTTTCAGTAGCATTTTTGATTTGAATTAATTCACATTAAATTTCTTTTAATTGTGGTTGAAAACACGTGAAATTCGTTTTGTCTTGATGATATCAAGACAGAAAAAAAAGTTGTCAGAAAAATATTTATTATGTAAGTGAATAATTTTACGGATAATAAAATGATTCCATTCATTAAAAACAGTTGACTGTAGAGAATAACTACTATCAAAGGAATAGTTTAAAGATATATAAAATTTTACTTATAAGGTTAGATTTTGCTAGGCATTCGCATGGCGTAACACTCTGTTCTCCATTTCGAATAAAAATAGTTTACTGTAAGAAGACAGCAGCTTTTCTTACAATGCTGGTGAAGCAATTTGACAAACAACTTAAACTGTATAAAAATATTTTTAAGTATAAAATATTTCCCTACGCCAAAGAATATATGCCGCTAATTTAGACCTTTCAAGATGACAACGATCCAAAATATAATTCAAGGCTAGTCAGTAATTGGTTGAAAATCTTGGATCATCTTCAGATCCAAACTAGAGGAATAGTCAAAAGGGACAGAGAGGCAAACAAATATAGTTAGTAGAATGGATATTCGTTGCTGCTCAAAAACATTATGCAATTAGTTATAACATGAGTTCGAAGCAATTTGTGCTGATGATCGTTGTGTCGCACATGAAGCAGCCAAGGTATGTACCCTAGCTAATAAGTCTTCAACTTTACTTTTCTTGTCCTTAAAACTGTTGTCGCCATAAAATCTTTCTCAATTTGAGAAAGTAATATCAAAATAAAGCCCAATATAGTTACTAAGATCACATTAAACAGAAATGGAATAATATATCAAAGGAACAAGTGTCACGCCTCATAGATTCTACGACACGCAGATGCGCTATAGTTATAGAAAATAAAGATGACGCAAACGCCATCAAACTCAAAATATCTTTCAAAAACATTTGAGCAAAAGTTTCCTTTATTTTCAGTATAACACACTTTTTTACATTTAAGTCCCAATTTCATGATACAAATCCTAAAAATAAGAGCATGTCATAGATGCTAATATAAAGCATTAAAATCACTCAACCTAAGCACTACACCAGCTGCTTCAGTTTTGGCCTCGAGTAAACATTACCGTAATTGTAAACCAAAAATATGCTGTCAACAAAAATGTTCACCGAATATCAAATACAAAATCTTGTCAAAACGCAAAAATGGTAACTTGTGCTCAAAGTAAAAAACAAGAGTTGAATCTCAGTAGAGAAACAATGTTAGCAAAGCATTAAAACGGTATGAATAAAACCAGAAAACGCACCTCGCAATGCAGCTCACTTTAATGGCCCCAAAACAAAAACTGAGAGCAGAGAGTGAAATACTGTTACCTGTGTGCGTGTGTGTGTGTGTGTGTATCGGGGAAGCAAACTCACGAGTAACAGTTACATATACAAGCCTACATCAAAAAATTTTCATATTTGAGCACGAGATGGCAAAAGCACTACAAGAGTAAGAAAGTTTTCTTAAGAAATACACAGAGAGTGGGATTCAGAGAGCTGAAATTACTGAAAACTGCGCATAATCAAGTACACATTTAATTAAACTCTAAAATATTTCAAAATCAAAAGAAAACAAAACACAACAACCACCCAAAAATGTATTTTTGATATTTTTTAGCCTTTACTTTTTCACATTACATTCTTGCTCTATTAACAAAACAGATACACACAAAATTCATGATAACTGTCAAACATTGCACAGAAAAATAGATTTTGACGTTTTCTCCAATTTCTACGTAAGTTTCTTGATAAACAAAACAAAAACAACAAACCAACCCCGATTTTTAGACATATGTACATATGTACATACATAAATATATTTTTCAAACTGTCAACTGCAAAATTTCAAAAAAAAAAAAAAATGGAAAAGCAGAAAATCGTTTGATTTTATTTTGTGGCTTTCAAAGATTTTGTGTAAATTTTGTTTAATTTGCACCTGTCAAATTTTTTGACACATGCGAGTGCGTATATGTATGTATGTGTGTAGATTATGATGTACCACACATACTTACATACCGTTCTTTTATTTTCTTGTTTTATTAAGAATTTTGTGGTTTTACTTTTATATGATTGCGGTAAAAATTAAAATTGCTGCACACACACACACACACACATACACATTTTTACTTTAAAGCTTGTTATATGGCTTAGAAAGATTGTTTTGACAGTTATAAGAATTTTCGTAGGTTTTGGAAAATATTAACAGAATGTTTAATACCTAGTACATGAGTTTTATTTTTCGGCAAATGTACTTTTGATGCAAACATCTGAGTATACACATACAAACTTACATACATATATACAAATGTAGACCTATACACATACATACATACATACATGCATATGTACATTTTGCCGCTGTACATGTCGAGCCTTTGTTACCATATTTTCATAACTCAAACCTGCAATTTTTGGGTCAATAACACATAACTAATCGGACATAGTGTTTTATATTGTGTAAGAAAATCATACAAATAAGTATCTTATATACTCAGCGCTCGAGAGAAGATTTAAGTTGTTTTTTAGAATTAAATTCTGTGCAATCTCACAATTATAAGTGCGTTTTCTGCAAAACATGGTTTTTTCAGTTGTGACCTTATTACAGCAAATGCTCGACATACACTTTATAACTTTTGCTAGCTCAGTTTCAATACCATAACTAAATCAAATCACTTAATTTTGTCACTAATCTGTCATAAAAAAGTTCGGCCGCACATATTTTTAGCTACATATGTATGTATATGTACGCGTATATGCTTGTTGTTCTTGTAATGAAATAAATGAAAACCAATTGCTAGATTAGTAAAAACCCCATAACAGAATGTGTTTTCCTGGAAACTTTCAAAATACTCACATAACAATTGAAGTACTCTCATGTCCTACATTTCACTCTGGAAGTTAGTTTTCTTAAGCATCCTCGAATCGTATAATTAATATTTGTCTAGTCAATTTATTACGTATGCGCTCAAGACGGTAAGTTCTGAAATTGCACGTTGTCAGACAAAATAGTGTCCGCTAAACCTCACTCATTGATTTTTAGTTCTCCTTCTCAAAATCAGCGATTTTGCTGAAACAACATTAAACTAAAATTACCCCTTTTTTATGTATCTCCCAGCCGTCTATGCACTGACATATCGTCAACGCCAGTCTGCATATCAGTAGACTTGAAAACGTTTGAAACAATTTCTAAACATTTCTTATGTTTATAGTTTTTAAACTTGAAGAAATTTAAAAAGAAATTGTTTTTCGTTATCGAAATTTTTGTAATTTTCATAAGAATCGAATAAAACTGTTTACTCAATTAGCTACATACATATATAGTTACTCAGACAAGGAAATATCTTGCCAGGGAATGGTTAATTTAGCGCCAGGGCCGCGATGTCATTTGACGTCGTTCGTTTACACAGAAACAAAAACCAAGTTTTAAATTTTAGATCGCAACCGAGCGATTTTGAATGAAATCGTGGTACCTGGCCCATTTTTTTTTGTTTGTTTTTAAATAAAATATTTTTTTATTTTAAATAAAATATTTTCTAATTTTAAATAAAATATTTATTAATTTTAAATAAAATAGTTTTTAATTTTGATAAATTAAAATTTATCAAAACACTTTGCACTTAAATAAACTTTCCAGATAAAAATGTTACACTTCAAAATTTTGTAGGTTTTGATAACAAATTTTTCAAGGCAGAGAGATTTTTGATCTAAAAGCTCTACAGCTCTTTCAAATACATCTTTTAAGCACCTAAGAAAAATTGGAGTTGCGTCAAGGAATCGGCCTAATATTCAACTTTAAAACCTTACGCTTATATTAAAAAAAAATTAATATCTATTTCATATCCAAATTAAAAAATTTTTGTATGGAAATTTTCAAATAAAACACATATAACAAAGACTTTAATTTTTTTTGAATACAAGCATAAGTATTTAATTTGTGCCGAGAATATACAATAAAATGTTGAAAAAAAAAAGGAAATCATTCTATCCACTTTTATAGCTACAACGCAAAATAATTCATCAATATTCTGGCTGTTTTTTAATTTTGAGAATTTATCCATATTGTCTACTAATCAATAGATTAGTTAGCTATTAAAAATAATATAGATAGTGCTAGATAAGATAAATTTTTGGTCAACGAAAATCCAAGGGCAGCATAATCATTTGAGTGTTTGTCATGACTTTTATTTTATATTCCACAATCGTAAATGTCGCACAAAGATAATTTTGTGCAATTGTTTAGTCAGTGTCAGGGCTCACAAATAATAGTTAATTATAAAAATTTAGAACTTTTAAACGTTTTAAACGGGAATAAAAAAAAAACAAACAATTCATCATTGCTGTGCCTACTATGTACCATGTTTTCTTTAAGACTTTTTTTTAAATTTTCCTTAGCGCTCTCACAACATGTGCCTATAAATATGATTATGATAAGAATAATGAAATTAATGCTAATATGAACAGCTCTGTTCAGGGTTAAACGATGAACAAGAAGGAAACCTTTTGAAAAACGTGACCACTAAAATTTTGATGTCCTTTGTTTCGGCATGGGTAGAAATTAGTAAAATTGTACCAACAAAAAGAAATAAAATAGTAATAAGCGAACAATACAAGTATATTTTACTTGGTCTCACAAAAACTTGGAAACAGCAAATACAAATTTGATTCAATATTTAATATTATTAGGATTTTTTCCTCGTTGCTCTTGTTGTTGCTGTTTGCTAATGTATAAATGAGAATCTATGCATATGTAGTTTTAGTTTTTGTATGTCAGTGTAGTCCAAAATACAGTATGCCATGAAAGTAGTGGTCAAGCTTTTTATTTAAAAATGCTTACATATGACCACACGTTAAAACTCACAAATGTACTTTTTTTTAGTGAAGAAGAATAACAACTTCGTTAAAATAAAGCCCCTATCAGGGCAGCGATGTTCGCCATGCAGTTGGGCGTGAAATGCCATTCGACATTTTAGCTCCTATGAAAAATACCACGAAAAGTGAAAAAAATTATGGGAAAAAATTAATTTTACAGCTTTAAAAATACAAAAAGCCAAAACATGAGCGAACTAAACACTTCGACAAATCAAAAGTTATAAATAGTTTGGAACACACCAAGGTGAATCCATTACAGGTGCCCGCATCCCAATTCCCTTCCACATATTTCCACGTTTTTTTCTTATGAGTTGTCAAAGCGAAAAAACATATGACAACTCGAGAGAAAATGTTGAAGCGAATTGAATTGCGACCGCCCGTAGTTGATTCGCCTTGCTTGCAGCCATCTTGTTTAATTCGTCTTGGTAGGAGAGTTGATCGTGACAGCATATTTTTAATCTAGAAAACATCGAATAAATACAAACAATACTAACTCACATAAAGCTGTATCGTGTGTTTTGGATATAGAGCGGAAATTGTGCGGTCTAAAAAATGTTCTCGTGTGCTTAAGTTCACGCACAAATAAATTAATTGAGCAACTGGGCATATGAATTCTCCCATTAGAGAAATATTTTCGTAGCTAAAAATACTTTCATTATAAAAATCAATTGAAAAGAAATTTTAAAAATAGATGTCAAAGAGCAGGGCTTAATTCGTCGCATGTACTTTTCAATACAAAACATAACTAAATACCGATCATGAGGTCGCTCGATCACCATTTACTTTAGTAGCCCTATGATTTTCTTACATTTTAATCCAATTAATTTTTACAACACAACATACATACATACATATGGATGTGTGTACGTATTTGGTCTAATATTTTGTTTGCCCATTAATTTTAATATTGTTGAAAATTTTAGAGGTGCGTAGTTTCCGTGTTTGTTTGTTTTATCAAATATCGGTGTAGATATTGGGCGTGCGTATTGTTTGTTCCTAGAGTTTTTTTTTATTATCAAATTTATAGCATCAGAAGCTTTGACGTTATTATAGGTATTAAAAATTAACAACTGTCTCATAAAACAGTAAAAAAAACCAATAAATTGTTTTAACGTGATTGCAGGAAACGAGACCAGCCTTAAAGTAGTTTCATTATTTCTCAAACAAAGAAGAACATATCAACTCAAAATGGCATTTTGTTTTACTGAAGCACGCAAAAACAACAACACAAGGATTTGAATGAGAGTGTTTAAAAATGCCCATGCACAAAAGAGCACAGGAATTACCGTTAAAGGTACTATGTACACATGTACATATGTTCTGTGATAACAACAAACAACAAAAACTAAAAGTTAATGCACTTCTGCTCATTTTATTGTCATTGTTTTCTTTATGAAGGAGAAAACTTGGCGGAAAGGAATACGAAAATGCAAAAGCGAGACTTTATTCGAAAACAAAAGAATGGGAGAGCTGGAATTAGATGAAAGTATGAAAGACTGCAGGAGAGCAACACTGTGGGCTATTTTTATTAGTTCTGTTGCTGAAAAAAAAACACGCAGAAAGAGATACCAGGTACTGTTCATGTTAAAAAAAAAAAATTAATAAAACTCTCTTAATACTTAATGAGGTTTCACCACAATAATTTTTATTTTTTGTTTAACGTCAAGATTAATATATAGTATGTACCAGCACACATTCATACATGTGGAAGTTTGTTTTTTTTTTTTTTGCACAATAGATATACATATATTTTTTTGAGTGAAATGTTGTTAGCCTTTTTTTTTTTTTTTCTAATATTTATGCACATGCCTATTTCAGTTACACACACTTTTCATTAATTACTGCTAAATTACTGTTAGAAAATAAAAGAAAAAATATGTAGTTTTCAGGTTTAGATTTGAAGCTCTAAACACATAGTAAAGTGCACAAAGTGTGGAATTTTATAAACAATATGTTCAAATATTTACCTTGTGGGTGAATTGCGAAAATTATAGCAACAGCAACAAAATGAGCAAACCATATACACTAGAAAATTTACACCACCACCACACCACGTTGATGCCTCAACGTCGTCTCCGGGCCCGGCAGTTTCTCCGGCGGCGGAAAGGTCTGTTTCGCCACAGTTAAGGGCTGCACTTAAGTCACAATTTGAGGCCGGTGTTGGTGTTTTGGCATACAAATCTTGGGCTAAGAGTTCAGTGGCCGAGGCTGATGAAGCCGAGGCGTTGGTCAAATTAACTGTTACTCCAGCCGCAGCTAAAGCAGTTTCCACAATAGAGGCGGCAGACGATTTGCGACGTCCCTTGGTGTGCGGTGAATTTGAGGAGGAGGCAGCTTTTAAGAATTTCGTTAATTTCCTTGTAGTTTTGGTCTTTTTTGCTTTTGCAGTTTGTGTCAAAACATAGGACGAGGTAAAGGGGAAAGTGTGTAAAGAAGACTCAGTTTTGGTTTTAATATTTGGTGAGTTTTGTAAAGGCTGCGGTAGATTTGTAGGTAGGGAATACTTTCGTAAATTAAAGGCCGACTTGGGATAGGCAGTTGTTGAGACAGGAGGCGGGGTTGTTGTGTGAGGTTGTAGCAAACACAGTGGTGTGTTATCAAAAGTCAATTGTTTTGTTTTCTTTTTCACTTTTGTGGTGGCTTTATTTAATTGTTTTGTTTTGAATTTTTGTGTTGCCGTTAAAGAGTTTAACGATTTGTTTGAAACGTTGGCTGTATGAGGGATATTAGGATGAGTTTGTTGTTGTTGTGGCTGTTTTATAATGGAAGTTGGTGGCTTGGGAGATTTTAGCTTAAGCGATTTTTTAGGCTGTGTTGTAATGGAAGATGTACTGGAAGATGTGGTGGTGTTGGAGGTTAAAGATGTTCTGGGTTTTATCGCTGTGGTGGTTGCAGTTGCTGTTGCAGTTTTTCCGGCATTTGCTATTGTTGATGTTATCGTTGTGGCCTGCAAAGCCTTTGCCTCCAAAGACTTAATCTTAGAGGACGCCACCTTTAATGGTGGCGTACAACCCGATTTAAGCAATTGTTATTTTATTTATTTTTTAACACTTTTGCATTTTTAACACAAATTCAAACTTGTTTCATGATTTAATGAAGTTTAGGGGTGTGGTATTTAATTCAAAAAAAACTTATTTTTGAACAGCACATTTAGGTTAGGTTAATTTTTTATTTTCATTTTATTTTTTACACTGTTACTCGTTTAAGAAATTTAAGATATTTACATTTCTTTATTTTTGATATCTGGGCTCTTGAGATTTTGTAACAAAACTTTTATTAACTTTTTTATTAATACTTTGTGATATTTTACATAATTCGTATGCCTTTTAAAAGCCGCGTTGTGTGATTTGCATCGTTTCCTTTTGATGTATATTCTTTATTTTTTACAACATACCTATTTTATTTTTGTAATTTTCTAGTTTTAATTGCTTTTTTTCTTCCTTTTTCTCTTAAATTTCCACCGACCAGCGGTTTGTGTTATATTACGAATTTTAATTTTTTTTTATTTTTTTTTTTTCAATTATTTCATAAAATTACTTTTTCACATTTTGGTAAATATGTACCTATGTATAATATTTTTCATAATTAATATTGTATTTTTCATGTTTTTCTTGACATAGTAAAAGTTGTAAGCGTTGAAAAATTAAAACCAAGTGACACTGTTTTACACTGGCACACACTCACTCACATGCTTACAGTATAACGTTGTAAGTTTGACAGAATAAAACTTTTAATTTTGTTGCTTTTTTTTAATGAGGGAATTGAAGAATGAATACAAAGAAAAAAACTCATAACAAGCGGAATTATAAAAGAAGATTTAAAACAATGTAAAAAATCTGTAGCCACTAAACGAAGAGAAATCACACGCATTTACAAACAAACACAGATTCTCTTAAATCAAAAAAAAGAAAAAAAACGTATACAAACTGTCGGTGAAGTTGACCACTTATGTATAATAAAACAAAATAAAAATATTTTTTACTTGTTATTGAACCGAACTCTTTCAGATAAATTTTAAATACATCACGCTTCTATATTTTATATGCTTGTAATAAATTTTACAGCAGTTCATTAAACTTTGAAGCATTTCATGGTTTCACTGCCCATTTCAACTTCTTGACATGGAAACACTTTTATTTCTGCTGATTTTTTACACTCCAGCTCATTTGCAATTTTATCTTTTTAATATTTTTACTTTTTTTTTCATTTAATTACAAATATGCATATTCTTATTCCAACATTTTATTTATATCTCAAGCACTTTACCTAAATGATTAAAATAATTTTTTTTACAATACCCTAGCTGACACAATCTTCTTGTCTTCACTCGTAAAGTTTTGTATTTTATTAATTTTTTTTTTAATGAAAAAACCTTACACGGTTATTATTACTTGTTAGTTAGTAGTAGAATAGTAAGTAGTGTGTAGTAGTATTAGCAACAGCAGCAGCATTAATAGTAGTGGTAGACGACGTGTAGAGTAGCAGCTTCTGCTTTGTTGAATACTAAACTAAACGCAAGTAAAAACAAAAACAATAAAATTGTCTATCAAATAGGCGAGAAATATACTAAAAAACAACAGCCCGAAAGAAGAACAAGCAAAACAATGAAAAGAGCTCCAAAACCAAAAGCCCCCACATACACATACACACTTGTACACCCTCATCTCTTCTTTCTGTTCAAATGTTTGCTATTGTTGTAGTTGTTACTTCATAATCTTCAATTTGGAGCAGCATGTGGAAAAACAATAACACCAACTACAACAACCACACATCAACATACAATTAAACAACAACAAATGAGTTGTAAAGTTCTCCAAAATATACAATATGCGCGCGTCGAAATATTACTTAATAAATGAAACCGACAACAACACAACAGCAGTCAAATATTAACACTCTTGGTAGGTATAAATGCAAACACAAGAGCAACAACAACTTAGACGTAGGTATGTATTAAAAATAAACACTCCAAACGCACAAACACACACCTACACGCACTCCCAATGAGCAAATCTATGTATATATGCATGTGTTTATTAACAGACGTAACAGCAACTACAACAACAGCTGTCGAAATGCAATTCACCTTTGGATGCAAATTCTCAACAATGCATTGCTCTCTTTGGTGTTCCAAAGTACATATGTATGTATGTATGAAAATACCATATGCACATCGAAGTGCATATGGATGTATGAAAATACTTTTACACATCTGTAAACGAACTTATCTATCTCTTCTTGTTAAGACTGCGTGTGTGTGTGTGTGAGTGTGAGTGTGTTTTTTTTTATTAGGCTCCCCTTTTATTTTGTATTTCTGTTTTGCTCTTTCATCTGAGCACATATTTATTTTGTGTTAATTTCAATGTGCCCACTTATGGATTTTTATATGAAGACACATTACTACGGATATTAAATACTTTTTGATTGTAAAAACTTGATTTCAATAAGGGCACATTCAATAAATGAACTCAAAACAATATTAAAAACATAAAATAAAATAAAATCAATCCATTGAAAAGTACTCTATGCAATATTCTTTCACGTTACATATATACCAATACAAATATTTTTAAAATTGCCTATAATGTGCACTCAAATAACCACATCGGCAACACTGATTTCCTTATATTACTTCTCTTTCACAGTATCTTTATTAAAGGAATATTAGGTACTATTTATTTAGTAGAGAGTTTAAAACTGGAGCATTTTTGTTTTGATTTGTTGTTCTCATAACATATCGCTCTGTTAGAGCCAATGTTGCCAGATGCAAAAAAATACAAAGGTTGTGGAACCATGAGTTTTTAATTAATGTTTTCAAATGCACAATTGCAAGGTAGCTCGATGCCAGGTGGCTTTACAAGCCCAGCTGACTACTGCTTTTAGCTTGTAGAAATGTCAAAATACACAACACACATACGCCAATAAATGGGTGACAGTAGTTCAAGATTTCTACCAACAAAATAAATAAAATGTTTGTTATTGTTGTGTTTGTTGTAGTTATGCGACTACATGGTATCGGGCTGCTTTGTCACCCTCTCTAAGCTGTAGGCACTGGAAAGTTCGTAAGCGTTTGTGGCTGGTGAGTTTAGAAAATTAAAATATTTTTGAGTGTCTTGCCATGCACAGAGCAAGTTTACTCTTTAATTAATACTACACTTGTAATAGAATTCTACATTAGAAGAAGTTAAAATTAAATTATTTTTTTTATTTTTTTTTTTTATCAAAAACGAAATTCTTGTCTTAACATATGGGTATTTCCATGAAATGGTCCACCGTTAGTTAAAAAATCAAAACGCTCGCACAATTTTTTTAAGCACAGAAAATTGAAAAAAAAACTATTGACATTTTATTATGTAAAAAAAAAAATGGTAAAAACTTCTGAAAATACATGTTAAATTACAAAAATATGTATGAAGGTAAAAAGTGTCACGTGCGTAATGTAACGTGCGTAATCAAAAAATTTTTTTTTCTTAGCCAACCCATGCACACTTGTTTTTGAACAAACCATGATTATAAAGGTCTATTAATAACCTTTATAAAAACATTTTTTCCAAAATAAAAATCTTCTACAATTCGCCTACTTTTGCAATATTTCATGCTGCTTTAAAAGGCACTTACGTTTTTTGTCACGTGCGTAAGTCAACTTTGATCGCATGGAACTTGGGTGCCCAGTGCTCAATTTTCCAATATAAATACTTTTTGGAAGGAACTCATCACATTAAATGTAACAATGGCAAAATTCCATTCAAAAATTCCAACCCATTTATAGTTTTATAATATTCAAAACAATTAAACGTGTACAAATGTCACGTGCGTAACCATGGAAACACCCATATAGTTCTGCCGTTTTATATATTTTTTATTTTACGAAAATTAAATCTGGTGGAGCACCTGAAATTAGCATAATAATATCGTGTCATACATCGTTAAAACTGGGGCTGAATTACCGCATTCGTGATCGAATGAGTTACGGCCTGTCTACTGTGCATTTGTTGCTTATTTTGTTTTACATAATTTTTACTCGATACTTCAATCGACCATGAGAGATGTGATTGCACCTCTACTTTAAGAACCATAGCGAGAAAAGTATGAAAAAACCAGGAGAGGAAATCGATCTATTTCCCGTCCTTGAAATCGCATACTAACGGAATTTCATAAACATTATTGATGCCGTGCTCAGCTGCGTTATGAGTGATATGCCAAAGCCATAAAAAATCTATATATATGTACAGCCAAAATGTGCTAAATAAATTTTGCATGTCCGAAATTTCTCGGATACTGAATTTCATCCTAATTGTCAGAGTAGTTTTTGAGAGTTTTCCTTCGTACGATCGTTAGATGAATTTTCAAAATTTCGCAAAATGTAAAGCTAAACAAAATTAAAAAGTTTTCATGTGGTCGAATCGTGCATTTTTAATACTTTAAGTGCTCAAACTCTCGGGGCAGTAATGAATTCAGGATTTATTGAAAATTTTTACAACATTATTTTTATATCATATCTCCCAGCTCAAACGCTACAGTACAGCAGTCGATATGAAGAGTTTCTGCAAAAATACCCAGAATTCAATACCGCGCCAAGGTATTCAGTCATATGTTTAGCATATACCTTAAATGCAAGATTGTTACAATATAGTAAGCCGCCTTGTTCTAAATTAAAACCTTCTTTTGAAAAGTGACTTTAATTATTATTTGCTAAACAGCCAGCCAATTGGTATGTATTATTCTGGTTCTAAATGGCCCTTGTTAACGATTTTGTATCGTTTTCAAACGTATTTATAATAACGACATTTCGTTAATGCCACGCGGCATAGAATGAGTAGTAAAGTTTCAAAAATTCTTCTTTCTAAGAGCTCTCTACTAAAATCAGATGGCCAAATTTCATTGTTTTTGCATGTTGCACAGTGTTACTATTCATTTTTTTTTTTTTTTTGTATAATAAATATTTTCTAGTGGAAACTCTTTTGTGTCACAACTGATAGCCACCGAAAACCAAATCATAAAATATGAACTACTACAAATGCAATTATTTTCCAAAATTTTTTCATTATTTTACACCAACTGCCATAAAGTATTCTATAATAATGATAATTACCTTCCGCCCACAAATATACGACCAACACTTGCTTTGGCTGGCAGTCTGATTATGATATTAAATATGTACGTATGTATGTGTAGAAAAAATCATACTTTTACTTCTATGTTTTTTTGCTTATACCTCAATTTAAATATGCTATAAAAGTATCAAATATATTTTGTACAGTTGTTGTGAACTTATTGTGGCAAAAAGTTTGAAGTAAATCTAGGAGTTAAGAGCTAGCGGAACAAAACCTGGAAAAGTATCTACAGTTTGTTTTTAAAACTTTCTTCAGTGGTCACGGAAGCTTAAAAAAATAATTCGTCTGCGTAGGCCCACATAAATGTTTCTGTTTCTGTTTCTGTGTGGGTGTGTGTGCGTTGTTCTTCCTTGTATTTTTTAGCTCAGGTTTTTAATGGCTTCATCGGAGTAAAACTTAATTCTATTTTAATCCTGCAAACACACAGAACCAACATTTTTACAGGTTTTACGCATATTTGTCTAGTTTTTCTTCTTTTTTTTTCCAAGAAACCAATTTGCTGATGCATGTGTGCTTCAGCTTTGTCGTGGACGCGTTGCTGTCGCATGAGCAGATAAATATTTGCTAGCAGATGTGTTTGTTAAAAGTACTAGTTTGTCGAATAACATTCCTCAGGGGATTGCAGAAAATTGCAAATCGATTTGAAAGGTCAAACATAGACCGTTTCTACATATATAAAGTGAAATCGAAATGGAAATTTAAATTATAACCCGAATTTTTTCCTTTAAAATTTCACGGTTTCCGTTTAGACAATGAAATCTTGTCAAATATACCACCGAATCAAAACAGTGTCTCCTTTATGCTGCTCTTAGGGGGGGTTTCCCAAAGTTAAGACATTTAAAATGCTATCTACACTGAAAAAACATTTCAATGCATTTGCATTTAAATCAATCCCAAGCGGTGTCAGAAGTTTGATAAGTACGGATTTCCGTAACACACAACTAGTCTTGTGTGCTACTCGTGTGACTAAATTTTCAAGTATGATTCATACTGAAATCAAGTGGAAAAAACTTTTAAATCTTATTTTAAATCTTATTCTAAATTCCACAAATCCTTACAAAAAATGGGCAATTGTTCCTCTTTTAGTGTAGCTCCAGTGCCTTCTTCACTGGGGAAGATTAAAATAATTCCATTTGACGACTACGAATAGTTTAACCAGCTTTCAACATCATCTGCATCCCGAAAATGGTTTCAAGTGACAATTTGTGTGAGTTAATAAATTATTTGTTTGAGTAAAATCAAGAGAATTCATAAATAAGGACATGTGTATAAAATTTGTACATATGATGGGCAATTGTGTGATCTTCTGTAAAACTACGGCACGTTTTTCTGGTTTCCTTTTTTAATTTCTCTTTTACCAAAAAGGTGTTTTGTGATTTTTAATATCTATTTTCCCCATACACAAGTTGTGGTTAAAACCACATTCTTTTGGTCCCCTTTAAAAAAAAATTAATCTACTCATAAAGCTCCCCCACGTATACACCCACACCCATACATATATACGCTCACACTTTATTTTCTTTTCTTATAAATAATCTATCAAAACAATATTTCACTTACAGATTTTAAAAGCAGCATATTTTTGTATCCGTTTTTTTTTAAACTCTTATTATTTTTAAGTGAACAATTAGTCAATATGTACTGTCTACTGGAGGCTTGAAATACGCGTATCGGCGCAATAACAACAAATTGAAACTTACCTGCAAAGAAATAAAGTTTGATAAAGAGAGATTAATAAATTATGCATTGGGGAAAGATTGTTATTTTTATTATTTTCATATTTACACCGGTATTCATAAAAAATAAAACATTGTTGAAATACATTTTAGAACAAATTTTTCATATCAAATTTGTTTTAAAATGTATTTGAGCAACATTTTATTTCTTATGAATACCGGTGTTAGTATTTGTTATAATGACATTCAATACAATAAATGATTCAGTAAAAAATAATGATAATTTACTAAAAAAAAAAGAAAAAAAATAACATCTCTGTATGTTTTATTCAGAGATTTAAAGCAATTTTACTTCCTTCATTTCACATTCACAAGTGTAAAACAAAAATGACGGACGATAAAGTACCAGTAAGTTTTATTAACTAAACGGGGTGTCAAACTGTTCAGTTGCTTTTGCTAAATAACAACAATAAGCTTATTCATTATTTAACTGCAACTGGCAGAGAATCAAAAAACTCGGTTTTATAAATTAATTAAATGTAAAATGTTAAAAACCAAAACTGTCCTGATTATAATCAGGATTAATAATTATTAATAATGGAAACTTTCTTCAACACATTTGTGGTGGGTGGCTTTAAAGGATACTAAATTGAGACTGACAAATACCCTAGAAAGTGTGGATATGAAACCGTATATCTTAATCTCGTAGGCGAAGATGGCTTTTGAAATGATCCAAAACTTAAGAACCCTAAATTGGATTATTTCTACAAACTGCAGCAAATATCTTCAATAACTTGTTTTTGTTTTTTGAATTTCATAATTAATTTCCCCAAGATGCTTCTACGCTTTCACAACTGCTGATGCAAAAAATAAGTTATTTACAATAAATAAATAATATAAATTTTATATATGTAAATAATAAACTCATCCTCAATTTGCTTCTCCATTTTTTGTTTGTTTGTTTATTTATTTTGTTGACGTTTGATTAGTCAAATTTATAAGTACTGTTGTTGTAAAAGCTTTGACGACATTTTAAAAATGAGCTTGCATTTTCCTGTGCAAACAATCAAGCAAGTAGCAACAGCTTTTATTGTATGTGTCAGTGTATTGGTTGTTAATATGTACACACAACTTGCAACAAGTTACTTGCATGTGTTACAACACTTAATGCGTTAATCAAACTGCCGTAGTGTACAACGAATTGAAATTTTAGCAGAAAATATACCGGCTTTGAAACATTTATATGTAGCTATGGTTAATACACAATAGCCTGTTTCTCTTACTAAAATCACCATAAAAGCTTTTTTATTACTTAGCTTTTAAGCTTTTTTTCTCTTAAATTTCACCCCAGATAAAGCTGTTCCACTTAGAGAATGGCTGTCTCCGCTAGTTATATCGTTTAATATAGCTTTTTATTGTTAGCACAGACACTAAGGGATGAAAAGCTTTTTACTAATAAATTTAAGCTTTTTTTTCCTGAAATTAATTTTGGGGAAATAAAAACTTTAGCCATCACCATTATACAGGTTTTTCTGACAAACAAAAAAAAACTCTTTCTACATTAGTATCCCCCTTTTTTTTTTTTTGTTAGTTCAACAAGAATGTGAGCATTTTCTTGAAGTTTTATAACACTGTAAAATATGAAATTAGTGTACTACAAAAAATAACAAGGAAATTAAAGCAGACACCATTAGGAGATCTTAAACAACTGGTGTCGCTTCTTGCGTTTAAAATTTGTTCCCTTTGTCGTTTATGGCCATTGAGGATGGATAGTTTAACACAATAATAATTTTTAAATACTTTTTAATCTCATTCTAATGAGCCATGAAGAAACAACTTACAGGAAATTACAGTAGTAACTCGGTTAAGTGAATGAAGTAATGTCAGGCCGATGTATCAAATCGAAAAGGTACGTTTTTTCTCTTTACTTTTATAAATGAAAAATATATTCGTTTGATACACAAGTAAATATATTAGTTATTTCCAGCCAGGTATGGCTTAAGCGAAAGCAACGCGTTTCAATAATTCAATGAGTTTTTCTTCAAATCATCTGCTTTAGTCGTAATTATGTATATACATTTAGCTTAAGTAGTTGTATACGATTCTACTCTGCACAAGTTATAAACTACAGTGGAAACTCAGAAAAGTTAAGACAGAAAAGTTAAATATATGGAAAAGTTAAGCCACTTTTAAGGTGGGATCATACGATTGCCGCAATGCACCAATTTTTGTTACATTTTGTGTGCCAATCGTGTGATAGCACAATTTATTGGCTCATGCGGCAACCAAAACGAATGTTGTTCCTATTTGTCCCAATCAAATACAACCCTGATGCGACAACCGTGTGAACACTTGACATACAACTATTCACCAATAAAAATTCTAAAAATGCGCCAATAATATGCATATGTATACATGTATTTAGTTTCAAAACTGTTTAAACGCGTCTTCCAAACATGATTTCTGCTTTTCAATCAGTAAAATTCAATTGTTGTTACTATTCATTTTTTGCTTTTTTCAGCCCGCACAACATTATAATAATAGCCGAAGCAATTTTCTTTCTTTTTAATGAACAAACCATATTTTTAACATTTAATTTATTTATTTTTTTTGGGAAAACAAAGTTTGTCATCAGTTACAACAGCTGTTTCTCAGAGTTGCTGTACAATATAACAATCGTGTGACTATAATGCGGCAATTATTGGTACTAAATTGTTTTGCGGCAATTTGCGACAATAAAATTTCAGTAAAATGTCACAATCATGTGATTGCAGAGAATTTGATTGGGACAAATTTTTTATTATGCTCCAATTCAGCCCAATAAAAATTGTGTAAAATTGGTGCATTACGGCAATCGTGTGATCCCACCTTTACTCAACACGCATGACTCTAAAAAGTTAAGTGCTTTTTAACTTTTTAGAGACATTTTTTTTTATTCTGTTTTTTTTTCAAAGTCATTTTATCTTCTTACATTTGAAATAATTAATACATATTTTATAGAAAACAGTCGTTCAATATGTTTTGATCACAACAATGTTTGCAGTAAAGAAGCATAAAAGGTTTTCCATAGCCGAGAAATCCAAGATTAAAATAAAAACTAGATGAAGGCGTTCTTGCAAATAGATTGGCCATTGATTTTCATGCTTCTGGAGCATCAATTACAAAAATTAAAAAAAAAAAAAGAAAATTTTTATGCGGCAGTGTAAAATATATATGAAAAAAAAAAAAAAAAAAAATAAGTGTAAAACTTTACATAAGGCAGAATATGTGGATTTGGAGAAGAGACCGTTCCTAGACCAACGTGAAAGGAACTGTCCATTGAGTGGTATAATTTTAAAAGCTAAGGCTAAAGAACTTTTACAACAAGTCTATCCAGATAAAAATATAAATGACTTTAGAGCAAGTCAAGGCCGGGTTTTGAAATTCAAGCGTCGGTATGGAATACGCATTCTTAAGGTCTGTGGAGAAATTTTATCTAGCGGCATGTCAGCAATTTGTCTGTATGTACATAAATGTATGTAATTCTAATTTGAAATTTGAAAATAAACAATATATAAATACACAAACCTATATGCATTTTTTTTTTTTGACTATAGAAAAGTTAATAATTCGGAAAAGTTCATCACCCCCAAAACAAACTGCTTAACTTTTCCGAGTCTCCACTGTATTTGTATTTTTATATTGTGTTCTACCAGTAAGGCCCGTTACTACAATTACCCGACAACTAAAGGTATGGTTACAACCAACCTCCTGAATTCTGTTCATATACTGGATTTCAATCTAATTAAAAAACATATTCCAAATTATATTCTAAAAAAATTGTAAAAATTAAATATTTATATTTATGAAAAGGACAAAGGCCACAGCAGCCAGCTCCTGACAAGTGTAGTTATTAATATATAAATTCATTTTCTATATTAATAAATAAAAATAAAAAATAAATAAATAAAGGTATGGTTTTATGAGACTAAATTTGCAACAAATTTTAATAATTTTAAACCTTAGATTAGTAAAACCCATTTATTTAAGAGTCAAACTCATTTCTAAAGTTTCCAATTAAAAACCATTGATTATTTTAATCAATCGCGATTTTTGTTAATTTAGTTATCTCAGTAAATCGTTGATAAAATCAAAAGTTGTGCACCGATTTCAATGAAATAAAGCTCATTTGATTCAAAATATATTAAGCTAAATGCTTTAAGACCAACATTGTGATTTTAGTTGCATTATTTTTTTTATGAATTTTTAAATAAGAATTTTTTTTTTTTTATATAAAATTGTAATTTTTTTTTCCAAAACTACAACGATATCTCTGAAACTACTCGTTCAAATTAAAAACAATGTAGGTACGGCTTAAAGATAATTTTGTTGACGAATTTCGGTTTTCTTTTTTAACTGAACATGGCGAACCGTTTTCAAGTTATTGAAATATTTGTACTGGAAGCGCCTTAATTTTAGACATAACGGTATATCTTAAAATGTCGAGCTGATGGAGAAAAATGGAGCTTAGATTTAAAATCACCGACCTCAAATTAGTAAAAAATTGCTACAGAATTCCAAACAACACTCAAAAAGTTAAATTTTGTTCCCTTGTGTAATCATTACTTTACAGCTGCGATTTCGTCAATCTATTTATGGGACGCTTAATTTTATTTCAAGAACTAAAATTAATTGTTAGTAAATTTAAAGTTGTAATTTATTAATTTTAATTGTTTCTTCTGATGGTAAAAAGAAAACATTATTTTTAGGCCAACTTTCGGGCAAAACTAAAAAACAATTTTTTTGACTATTTTCTGCACAGAAGTTGTATAATGAAAAAAAAAAATAAAATCTTAATAAATTTTGTGTTGAAAATCAATTAAAAATTAACATCACTTATTCTGCCGTGAAAGTGGTTTCTAGCTCATTAGTGACGAGTTAAGCACCGCTGCACTCTCACAAATTGTGGTTTAATTTTTTAGAATGCGTTGCTTCGTTTTTGCCAACAAGTTTTCTGTTATTGGTTTTTTTCTTTCTATTTTTCCACATGTTTCTTTTCAACAAAGCTGCATTATCAAGCAAGATTTCCATAAACAAAAATTCCTTTCAAATCATTGCATAATGTATGTAAGCAGTAGTTGGCTGATGGTTGAGTTGAGCCGCCTATAATGCATTTAACCAAACCCAAGAATTTTTATTGGCATTAAAAGTCTTTAATGAATGCAATGGACTTCTATGCATGCTCCCGGACTCAACCTGCAATATCTTTTGAAATGGATTTTTCTATTATTTCTTTCTACTGCTATTTTAAGTTATTAATCTTCTATTTGATTTAATAATTTATTACTATCACAGCCTTAAGGTATGCTGCACTTTCCTAGAGATTTCAGTAAAACGGTTGGTTTTTGTTCTGTGGTATAAACAGTTATTGCACTTTAACTAGCAAGTTTCGTTAAAACATTCTATAAATATTAAAATTGGAAATGACACCTGTACACATTGGGCAGCCATGAAAAGAACTTTTAACTGTCAGTCGCTGTCAGCAATAAAAAATGATAAAAAAAAAGTTTGAAGAGCATTCTAGTGTTTGTGCACAATGTTGATATCGTTTAGAAATCCAATTGAAAAGGTCAAAATAATTAACACTGGTTTTAGACATTATGAAAAGGTTTTTGTGATTCTTTTACGGCATTTGATGTTGGCGCATTGTTTAGATTTTCTATTTCTTAAGACACGTATCAGGTATTTCCTTAAAACTACTTTACCACCAGGTACTATTTCAAAAGTCACTTTCTAAACATACATTTTAAGAAGTACCTGTTTAAAATGGACCTTTTAAGAGATAATATTTTAAAAGACTTGTTTTTGAACAATACTTCTTATGAGAACGATTTTTGAAAGTTTTTTGAAAGATATTGCCATTTTGCCAGTAAAGACACCTAACGCACTACGATAACTATAAATAACCGAATTATGTGCTTGCAACCATATCGTAAGAATAATATCATTATTTATATTACAATATGGCTGTCGTAACCATAGTAAAACAAGTTTCTTCTCTGCGTGTTTGATGGCGGTTTAATTAGCAGAAATGATGATATCAATTTAGCAGCAAGAAACCGCGATTTAACACCGTTTTGCTATTTTCTGTAGGGCACCATGAAGGACAGGTGATACGCCAACAAACCACAGACAACGGATCCTTTGAAGACCAGCTCCATACTCTAAAAAAAGTATTCAAAAATTTTAAATCGTTTTATTGCATTTTTGTATTTGAACTTTTAAATCGCCTAACCGATATATGCCTTAAATAGCTTCATTTCTGGTGCTGTACTACACATAGCTTACAGGGCTAGAGTTCCTCACAGAATCATATATGTTCTCCTTTCAATACAATTCGAACCAGACTAACAGATAAGATTTGATCCAGAGAGAAGGTGAACTTTGAATTTTTTATTTTTTTTTTTGCAAACTATATATTTATTCAACACTACGCATTATGTCGCCTTCAAAGTAGTCCCCCTGCCATAATAACACTTACGCCAGCGTTTCTTCAAATCCACTTCAGATATGCTTTTCGCCATGGCCATCAGCTCGTTATTCAGTTCTGACTTTATCTTCTCAATTGCAGCAAAACGTTTCCTTTTTGGAAAAACCAAAAAGTTTTAGGGAGCTAAATCTGGTGTATTAGGCGATTGAGACATGATTAGGGTTTTATTTTTGGCCAAAACAACACATATGAGCGATATTTATTCAACGTTGCTTTTTATCGAAATTTATCAATTTTGAAACAAACTTGGCTGCAAGACGTGGAACGGCGAAAAAATTGAAGAATATTGCAGGGCATGAGCCAATTTCGACGATTTTCTGTTATTGGTTTTCTCAGATAATTTTTTCACTGCTTCTATGTTGTCTTCATTTGTTGACGGGATTGCAAGTCGAGGACACACATCTTCGCGGCCTCCCCTAAGACTTATAAACACTTATTTGGGGACAAAGTAGACTCGGTAAATGCCACAGTCAACCTTTCAAGTGTCTTGCAACTGTCTGTATTCCATTTTTAAGGTAAAACCTACTACATATTCTTTAACGCATTTTGCGCCAACATATGACTAACACATGCGCAACATAATAAAAATTAAATTCGGGACTCGAATTGCGTACATTTGATTATCGAAAAATCAAAACTCCTTTTTATGTGAACGAACCTTGTATATATGTAGATGCATGGAGGGGCTTAGCTAAAAAAGACTACATTGAAAAAGCTCATCTCGACTACAAGGCATGACAGCTGAGTGAGTGCCGTTGCGTCCATTTCAAATACAGAACATGTCGCTCTAAACCTGCATTCGGTACGTATTACAATTTTCCATTAATGTTAATACAATCAATAAGCTGGCAGTTATCATCCCTGAAGGTTGTTATTCTGATATTTTTGTGTTTTCTTCCCTCTTCGATTGTTCTTCCATCCATAAATAATAACTTTACTGCACTAAGTTCTCCTTCTTTGCGGCAAATTAACGGATATCCCAAGTTACACCTTAATGGCAGCGGAAATGAAATACATACATTTTAACAGCATATTTCCTGTTTGAACAAAAAAAAAAAAAAACAATAAAATTATTGTTCAAACGCATGCACACAGCCATAAAACCACTAAGCAGCCTTACTAAGCAGTTTATTAACTCAGCTAAGTCATTTTTTCTCACTGGATTTCCATATTTTTCCACTTAAAAGAAACGTTGGCAAAGTCAATTGTATTCGTTCAGTTGAACTGCAAATTTAAAACAAGTTTTGCCTTCATAATTTCCATAATTATTAAAAGTTGGTCAGAAGTTGTTCAGCAAAACGAAAGCCTCAGTAGTTGCATTTACAAGCCGTTGCTCAAGTTGCTGGTGGCTTAAAACAATGGCTACTAACTTTTTGATAATTTTGACGTAAAACGTGTGAGGAAGGCAAAACTTTGTTGCGACAAATTTTCGAAAGTACTTTCTGCAAGTGCAGCCGTAAGACTAAAATCTGCGTTAAGGGGCAAATTAGGTAGATAATTAAAATGAAAAGTGTAAAATAAAAGTTTAAATTAAAAAATAGCTTATTATTTTCCTTTGGTAAAATACTAAATTCACGAAAGCCCAAAAGAAAACGTGCTGAAAACGTACAAAGAAACGTAAAAAAGGCCAAGGAGTCAATATGTGATTTGATCACATATCAAAAATCACAAAAACCAAAATTTGTAAGTTTCTTGTAAAAAATTATGCTACAAAACTGAGAAAGATTTTTTTTGACAAGATTGATCGCCTCGATGGACGAATTGGTAGAGTGTCCTACTAAGAGTCCCCGAGGTCGCAGGTTCGATTCCTGCCGAAGGCTTTGGGTGTTTCTGCAGACAAGCCAAAAGCTTCGGAGTTTTGTGTTTGTTTCATTAAAAAAATAAAAAAAATAAAAAAAGAAAAACATTTTTAAAGAAGACAAGAAAGGTAAAATTGAAGACTTACTATATTATGGGATACATACCATGGCTGTTTCGCGATCACTACGGCGCTCATCAGCCGCCATACTGCTTCGAAACCAGGCCATGACTAATTGCTTATAATTGTTTTTAACCAGCAGCGCGCATAGCCATCATGCTACCTGGGCTCTGATACAATAGCTACAAGCACAAAAATCAATTGGAAATCAATTGGATGTTGGCGAGAGAATATGAAATACATTCCAATCAGCAGAAAAACCACAGTAATAAAATGGACAGTTGATTATTAAGATTAAATATAGACAGTCGGCAATGAGGGGTTTAGGTAATAGGATGGCTACGCACTGCTGCTTAAAAGCAGTGTACAATTCTTTTCAATATGTTACTTTTTCATAAGGTACCTTTTTAAAAGGAACTTCATGTAAAAGGTGCATTTTCTAATAAGGTACTTTCTCAAAAATTACTTTTTTTAAAAGATACCTTCTTCAAAGTATCTTTTCAATAACTTACTTTTTCGGAAGGTACTTGCCTTAAAAGCTCCTTTTTGTGATATATTCTTTATTTAAAATGTACTTTTTGAAAGATTTTTTTAAAGGAACTTTTTGTAAAAGGTGCATTTTCTAATAAGGTACTTTCTCATATTATCTGTTCAATAAGTTACTTTTTCAGAAGGTACAGTCAAAGCCCGGATTAACGAATGATATAATGTTCAGACCTTTCGTTATTCCGAGATATTCGTTATATCGAACAGTAATTTTTTATCTTGAAATTTTATAAAAGACGGTGGTCCGCAGTTTTAAAAACATCAAAATTTAATTGTAATGACAACTCAGTGTAGAAATAAAACTTTAATTGATATTTTAACGTTCATTTAAGAATTGTCTTTATTTCTAATATGTAAATTCATTAAAAATCATAAATGTACATAGAGGCATATACATATTATAATATATAAATAATATTTAATATAAATAATATTTGGATGCTATTAACATGTGTAGGTTTATCATTACATTTCATTCATATTATTCATTTCTTAAGAAATCGACATCTCGTTTTCACAATGAACCAAATAAAACTACTAAAATTTTAACGAAAAAAGCAACGCATCACACGTGTTCTTTCAATACAAAGAAAGAAGCCAAAAACACACACAATCCAACGGTATTTGCATATATGGTTTTGAATATTTGTCAAATTACAACTTATACGGGAAAGTGCCGGCAAATCTGCAAATGCAGGTCGTTTTGCGGTCTTCTTCTCTAAATATTTCCGTTTTCAAATTTTGTGAGGAAGAAGTATTTTAGAAAATACAGTAGAAACAAGTTGTGCCTCCGTGGGAAGGGGTTTTCTATACAGTTTTTTGGTTTTGAATATTTGTCAAATTACAACTTAAACGGGAAAGTGCCGACAAATCTGCAAATGCAGGTCGTTTTGTGGCCTTCTTCTCTGAATATTTCCGTTTTCAAATTTTGTGAGGAAGAAGTATTTTAGAAAATACAGTAGAAACAAGTTGTGCCTCCGTGGGGAGGGGTTTTCTATGCAGTTTTTTGGTTTTGAATATTTGTCAAATTACAACTTATACGGGAAAGTGCCGGCAAATCTGCAAATGCAGGTCGTTTTGCGGTCTTCTTCTCTAAATATTTCCGTTTTCAAATTTTGTGAGGAAGAAGTATTTTAGAAAATACAGTAGAAACAAGTTGTGCCTCCGTGGGGAGGGGTTTTCTATGCAGTTTTTTGGTTTTGAATATTTGTCAAATTACAACTTATACGGGAAAGTGCCGGCAAATCTGCAAATGCAGATTTATAACGATTTTTTAAATGTATTTTGCTTTGCCGTTCGTTAAATCGAGATATATTTTTTTTGTCATTCGCTACATAAGACAGTTAATGTAAAAATTTCGCCATTCGTTATATCCGATATTCGTTAAACTGAGTATTCGCTATACCGGGCTTTGACTGTACTTGCTTTAAAAGCTCCTTTTTGTGATATATTATTTTTTTAAATGGTACTTTTTGAAAGATTTTTTTTAAGGGTACATTTTGAAAGTATCACTTTTTTGAAATCTACTCCAAAAAGATAAATTTTTATAAAATGTACCTTTTACAAAAAGTCATTTTTTTAATGACCACTTTACTGAAGGGTACCTCTCAAAAGGCGCACTTCTTAGATGTGTTTGTTAAGTGATACTTTTTAAAAAGTAGTTTTAAAAAGGTAATTTAAAAAAAATTCTTTTAAAAAATACTTTTAGAGATGTATTTTATTAAAATTTAAGCTTTTTTTTAAAGTAAATCTATTTTAAAAGTAAACTCTGCCAAAGTGTTACTTGCCAGGGGTTTGTTTTAAGAAGCGACCCTTCTTTTTTTTGGTACAAGTGTTTTTTTAAGTACTTTTTAAAAGATATTTCGTCAATAGCTATTATTGTATAATAATAATCGTTGGTTTGCCATTGATTTTTTTTTAACAAACACAAAACTGCGAAGCTTTTGACTTGTGTGCAGAAACACACAAAGCCTTCGGCAGGAATCGAACCTGTGACCTCGGGGACTCGTAGTAGGACACTCTACCAATTCATCCATCGAGGCACTTGAATTGGTATTGAATATTGAATTAACAAAGCAAAGAAACCATTAAACTAATTACTAGTAACCACAATAAGACTATAAAACCATGTCAAATTAACTATATCTGGGGATAAAAGGTTTTATAATTAACATTTTATTGATATTTCTTTCTTTTTAGAAAATTTTATTTCCCCCGAAAGAGGCACTTGTCTATAAGCTACTGTTTTCAATAAATATCTTATTCTTTCAAAGATGTGCGCATTTGTCAAGGGTACGTACTCGTATTTTAAACACATATTCTTTTCAAACTTCCTTCCTGTAAGGGAACCATTTTTAATGGTACACTTTCAAAGCTTTTCTTAACTTTTATGTTTTTAGTATTTTAAAATTTTTCCTTTAAAATTAAAGTTTAAAGTTTTCTCTTTATGATGGAGAAAATGCCATAAAAATACCTAAACAAAATAGAAATGTAGATGTGCAGGCACGTTCACGTTTATACTATTATATTGTTTACATACATATTCATGGTATGTATGTATGTATGTATGTATGTGTGTATGTATGTTATTAAAGCTAATAATATTTTTAGACATAGAAAAGGGAACTTCTGTAGAAATAAAAAGTTATTTTATAGTTCCTGTTTTTTGTTGCTCACAATTTTTATTATATGTACATACATATTCCCACATTTTCTAAATAAATTTACTTTCCTCTTGTTACACATACGAGCACAGTATGTACATGCATGTAAAAAACTTCTGTTTTCCAAAGCTATAAAAATTAATTTGCTTGCAGAGCGATTTGTATGCGATGACATTTATGAAAGAAAAGTTTACATTTTAATTAGCAAATGTTCGAGAAAACAAGAAAACGAAACACTAAAGAAAGAGATATTTAAAGAAGTTCAACAGTTTTAGAAATTAAATGAGTTTAAATGAGTGTGAGCCAAGTGAGTTTTTGTAATGGCAGTTAAAAGCAAAAATACTATTTGACGTAATTATAATGGCCAATTTGTATGGGTTTTAAAAACCGGACGCATCAGGGGATACTTGTTTTTCGTTTTCTAGAGAATCTTTAAGAACCACTTACAATTGTATGAACCTGTGGTGTTTCAATATAAACGTTCTGAATAATTATTAATTCTTCTTTTGTATTGCCATCAATTTTAGTTTATTATACCCTTCACATAAATGTGTAAGGGTATATATAAGTTTGTGATTCCGTTTGTAACGCATTGAAATATCCATCTAAGACCCCATAAAGTATATATATTCTGGATCAGCATCAATAGCGATTACGATTGAGCGATGTCCGTCTGTCCGTCTGTCCGTCTGTCCGTCTGTAGTCGTTGAAATACCGTTTCTGAGAAAACGGTTTGAGATAGAAACCTCATTCTTTCGCTAAAACGTGTGAAACCTCGGTAGTGGGTCTGCTATTGAAATTCAGTAAGATAGGTCCACGGATAGCCGATATATATTCAAAAAACCGGGTTTTGAGGGATATTTTGTACAATTTTTGTATTCAGGTTTTTGAAAAAAATTTTTTTCTCAAAATCTAAACCATATCATTTTTAGTGCCCATTAAATCCTAGAAATGAAGGAATTTTTGAAATCGGCCCATATATATCCGAGATATAGCGTCTCCCGATTTTTAAAGAAATCGGCTTTATAAGCCAAATAAGACAACTTTTGGCACCGAAGATCAACCAAAATGGTATATATAGGCTATTTAGAGGCAAAAGTGGAAAATTTTTCCACATCGGCCCATATACACTCGAGATATAGCGCCTCCCGTTTTCTCAAGAAGTCGGCTCTAAAAGCCAAATAAAACAACTTTTGGTACCAAAAATCGATCAGAATGGTACATATAAGGTGTTTAAAAGCAAAATTTAAAAATGTCTGCAATCGGTCTATATATACCTGAGATATAGCGTCTCCCGATTTTTCAAGAAATCGGCTCTATAAGCTAAATAAATCAACTTTTGGCACCAAAAATCAATCAGAATGATACATATAGGTTAGTCAGAAGCAAAAAAAAAGAAGATATAGCGCCTCCCGATATCTCAAGAAGTCGGGCCTGGAAGCTAAACGAAACAGTTTTTTGCACTAAAAATTTGTCGGAATGGTACATACAGGCTGTTTAGGGTCAAAATTAGAAAATTTTTGGACATCGGCCCATATGCTCCCAACTTTTGGTACCAAAAATCGATCATAATGGTACATACATATGTATATAATATTATATACATATGTATATAATATTTGCGATCATGTATGAATGTATGTATGTATGTATGTATGTATGTATGTATGTATGTATGTATGTATGTATGTATGTATGTATGTATGTATGGTATGTATGTATGTATGTATGTATGTATGTATGTATGTATGTATGTATGTATGTATGTATGTATGTATGTATGTATGTATGTATGTATGTATGTATGTATGTATGTATGTATGTATGTATGTATGTATGTATGTAGATACATTTGTATGTATGTAGGTATGTATGTATCTACATATGTATGTATGCATGCAAGTATGTTAGCTTAAACAATTTTTTTGCTTTGGTGTAAAAATGTGTATGTATATATACACGAGCTTGAAAATGAAAGTGATATAAAGAATTGTTGAAAAAAGGGTACGCAATGAAATTCTTTTAAACAATTGCGTCTTCAAATTCATTCACACAAAAAATCATTTTGGGTTTCCCTACGTACTTACATATGTACATACACACATACATGTGTATGATGATACGCAATAGATCATCAGCAACGTGCACAAGAAAAAAATAATTTTGTAAAAGCAAGCAATGTAAATATGTATGTATGTATATATGTATGTATATAATCATTGTTTTATGGAACACACTGAAAATATTCAATAATAAAGAATTTATTTTAGCGTTTTCTATTATAGATACATACATACGTATGCATGTACCCACATACGTAAGTAAATTGAAAACAAAATCACACTTAATGGCAATGTTTAGCATTATAATTCAAAAATAATGCAATTATATGCAATTTTTTGTTAAATAAATTTTACTATAAAGTTAACTGATAAATAATTAAGAAATACATTTTGCTTTTCTTTATTTCATTGATATTAAAAAGAATTGGTGTCACCCAGTGGTTGAACTTGAGCATATTAAGAATTATGTATTTAAATAAAAGTTTTGCAGCCTGTGTTAAATCCCGGTAGTGGATCTGATATTGAAATTCAAAAAAAATCGGCCCATATATACCCCAGATATAGCGTCTCCCGATATTTCAAGAAATCGGCTTTAAAAGCCAAATAAAACAACTTTTCGCACCAAAAATCAATCAGAATGTATGTACCATTGTGAAGGGTATTTAAGATTCGGTCCAGCCGAATATAGCACTCTTACTTGTTATCTTTTAATTTGGTATTGCCTCTTTTTCGATGTAAATTGTAATAAAATTTCGTCTTCTTTCTTTGATCTATATATTTTGAACCTCTCGGTCCATCTTTAGGATCTCGTTATTTTCGTTTATGCTACATAAAAATATTTTGATTAACGAGATCCTGAAGATGAACCGGAGAGGTTCGAAATATATAGATCAAAGAAAGAAGACGAAGTTTTCTTACAATTTACATCAAAAAAGAGGCAATACAAAAACAAAAGATATCAATTATGCTGTTTGTTTCTATTCATAAAACAAAAGAAAGACACCCATGAGTTGAGCTTTAAGAAGACCTCACAATCGTCCATGGAATTCGTACGCTTGCAGTTGTAGTAAAAGAGAGTTCACAAAAACTATTAGCTCATTAAATTTATACAAAAATAATCGAATCGATGCTAGAAACACAACTGGGACGAAGGACGAATTTCGCCCGACACGACGAATACGCTGGTTGAAATTCGCTGTTTAAATTCATCGTATGAAGCACAATAACGACGAAAAGCGAACGCATCTGTTATAATTGATAAAGTTGTTTATTGTTTGTTTAAAGATAAAAACAAATTAACTGAATCAAAGAATTTCAAATTTTGTAAAAATAATTAAAATAATGAACATGAAGTTTAACATTTTCCCTTATAATTTTACTTGTAGCCATTTTCTCAGTTTTTTAATTTATTTTAGTTGAACAGCTGATGGGGTGACCATATTAAAACAATTAGTTGCTAAAAAAAATTTAGCATTAGCAAAAACAAAAAATTAAACACTACAAACATAATTTATAATTTAATATGTTGGCTTTTTATTTTAAATGCAAAAAGTCACAGCTAAGCACTTAAAACAAAAACTATTAAGGTAAAAAGTAAGCATTTTTACTAAAACACTTGAAAAGTAAAACCAAAATTTCCACATGGTACCGATTTGTTTGTCGTTCGCCGGCATAAGAAATTGAAATAAATCTATTTCAAGTTCGACCGACGCTGTGACTGTGTGCATTTTCATATACACCAATGTGTTTTATTTTTGGCGGCGAAAAATTCGTCAGTCGTCTCAGTTGTGTTCCTAGCACAACTCTCTGCTTAAATAAATTAATGTACGTTTCAATTGTTGTGAGGCTCAAATGGCTCACTAACTTAAAGTTGCAGGGTTCGTACCCCAGCTAGGTGCGACAGCAACAATTTTTCTAATATGTTATTAGTCATTTCTAGACTGCCTGCCTTCTTTCACCAGTACCTGCAGCAAGAAATCTTTTTCGAATTAAAATAATTAAAAAACAGGCTGCTAAATGCTTCAACTATTGATGTGCTCACTTCACACCGAAAAGTGCTGCAAAGCTGCTTTAAGTAATATACATGACGCCTTACTGTAGTACTGTGTGAAACAAATTAAACTCAGTTTTCTTTTAACACCTGTCCAAGGATCCTCTATCCCCCTCCGAAGAAGGTAACACACACTTCGCATATACATATGTATATACATATATGTAAGTTTCTTATCTGCAAGTAAAACTTTCTAAAACGTTGGCGGAGAAATCTTTCCTTGTATGATAGTATACATTCGATTCCTGGTTAGTAGAGTATTCTTAAGCAAACTTTGGCAGGTTTTATTGAATAAGTTTATAATTTATGAACATCATACATATGTACATATGTGCACAGTTGTGTATATTTTTTTTTGGTTGCAAGAACCGTTTAAATATAAATGATTTATTAGAATTTCTTCGATTCGTGGCAGCCAACAAAATTAAATGGTAAAATAAAAATTTGCTTCAAACAAGCTGAACACACAAGATACGGACATTTCCATGATTGTGCAGCTTAGGAAAATTTCCATAAACTGAATTATAAAATTTTTTTAGAAACCCCTTTTTTTGATTGAGTTCGATCTGCTTATAAATTGTTGTTTAATAGACATTGTCTATGACAGGCTTTTATTCAAGAACATCCACATTTAACATCATTAAAGTAAATAGTAAATTCAGGAATTGTCAGTAGTACAAATGACTCAATCATAAATTACTGCACTCACATTTCCTGCAGGGTACAAACAAACTAAACATGCATACCCCTATATTTATATGGATGTGTATAAATAAAGAATCAAAAATTTCACATTTCGCAATTATACCATGAAATTTTAAAACAAATGAAGGTTTTTCTGCCGCGCCATAGTGGACACGTGAGGAAAAAATTACTTCAATAAAAATATCAAAACTGTTTGATTTCTGCTTCAATTAGAGCTGATTGCACAAGAACGCTCGCATGCACAGAAAACAACGAGTGACGAGTTTATTGAACGTGGCTTGGTCAGTTAAGTGCATTTTTTTTTTATCGCAGCCTAGTATTTTTAAGTACTTTATGAAGAAAACAAAGCAGTTGCATCATCTGATAGGCACTGAGTTGATTTGAAGAGATTTTAGTCTGATTGTAGATTCTGGGTATATGCTAATATGCTCGTAGTCTAAGCCTTCTTTATCGTTGGCCGAAAAATGTGTTTGTTTCATGACTTTGGAATTAAATGTAACAACATTTTAATTCTTTTTGAAGAGTAAATGAATATTAATTCAAATATGCATACAGGCAACTCGTATTGCATTTTATTTACAGTTTTGTTTTTATAGAGTTCATTACTGAACTGCTGTCTATATGCCGATGACATTTCGTTGGTGCTAATCAATTCATCAGTAGACTTGAACAGGTTTGTTTGAACATTTCTGATTCTCATTTTGTTCATGGGAATTATGGAATAAGTAGTTAAGTTTCCAACAAACTTTTAAGAATTTTTCAAGTCTACTGATGAGTTGATTAGCACCAACGAAATGTCGTCCGCATATAGACAGCTGAAAAAGACAGCAAATATATTTTTTAAAAAGGTTCATTTTTGGACCTAAATTAATAAAAGACATATTTTCTTAGTGTAGAATATTTTAAGAACATTTTACATTAAGAACATCTGTCGTGCGCATTAAAAGGGTTTCTTTTCTGATAAAACAACGTAGACTGTTAAATAGACATATTTAATCTACAGCAGGAAGGTAAGGGAAAAACCCCCCTTTTATAGATGGCGGTTTTTTTTTTGCTTTTAGGGGTGAATTTGGGGTGGTGAATTCTTTCGGGAAAAATTTAGGGGGAAACAATTTATTTTTGGGGTATTTTTAGGGGATTTCTGTGTTCGGTTAAACGGTAAAATGGCAGGAGTTAGAAGATTTTTCAACTGATAAATTTGAAGACTTTAACGATTTTGAAAGTAAAATTAAATGAGACATTTTATGTTCATCTGACAGCTTCAAATACAGAATTTTGCAACTGGTAATTTTAAGCCCTTTTTCTTGTTGAGTTGAATGAATTTTTTCCTTATGGGTCATTTCTTTGAATTTTGTCCGTTTCTTAAGAATTGGGAAAATTAAAATATCTAAGAACCTTTGATAAAATTGAAACTCTTTTTTTGAAAATGTGAAAAGAACGCAAAGAGCGAAGAAGACTTATAAAACTCTTAATATTTTTGGAGAAACTTAATTTTTTCCAGATACGCAGATAACAATTTCCAGCTGCGTATAAATATGTACCTAAATCTCGAAATATGTGAATACAAATAAATCGAAAATTTATAATAAATGTATAAGCGCCTGTAATCAAAACATATGCTCTGAAAAATACATATAATCAGTTAATTTTTATTTGGGAAAAGTTTAACAATTTTATGCATTTTCCGTAATGCATTAATATTGCATTAATATTGGCGATTCGCAAACTAAAGCAGAATGTTCACCAAAATTTTTTAAGGGGGATTTTGTAGATAAACATTGAATTTTAGGGGGTTTTAAAATTTTTCTGGTGGTAAGAAATACAGTGACCTGGGAACACTGGTTGATATTTTCTTTCTTAGATATATGTAGGTACTTCCCCTATATAGCACATACGACATAGTCTCTGATTTCAAATGATTTCACTTCTATTTTTTTTTTTGGAATAAAGAAGCCTTTAATGACAAATAATTTATTTTTTTTTGTTGATATTATATTTGTAAAATCCATTCTAATCTATATTCGTAGTTGTTGTGCCAATGACCTGGAAATACCCATATGTATGGTGAATATTTCCTTACATTTTTAATTTTATCGTAAAAGTTTTAAGCGCCCACGTCGCCATCAATCGTGCATGAAACATACAAAACTCGGAACATAAATAAAATTATTAGTTGAGATTGAATTACACTGTTAAAGAAACGAAAGTGTTTGAAAGCTTTTCGTAGTTTTCATGAAGGCTTTTTGTGGGAGAATAAATATTCGTAACTCAGTGTGAACATAAAGAAGATTTTGAGGCATGATTTAACATCCATATAATTTGGTATTTAAAGTTTTTTATTATTTTTCTTTTACGGAAATTTTAGACTGAAACATAATATTCGGAAAAGCAATTATTTTTGCCTGCTTTCAAATGAGTGGGAGTGGAAAATACCAGGGCAAAGTTTAAAAACATTGAAGTTCCTTCAGAATGTGGGTAGGCATGTGTTTGTGATATGAAACTGGAGTTGCCAGTTTCAGAAAAAAGCTTGTTTTTTCTGTGGGTTGCAAATCTTTTTCTACAAGAAAAATCACAGAACAACACGTTTGCTATTTCTAATGATTTCTTTTCAAGCGAAACCAACACTTTGTTTTTTTAATTTTTAACAAAGTTATTTCTTATTAAACCGTACACTGAAAGGATTTAGCTCCTAAATCTAATGAACTTCGACATCAATATCTAAGGGAAAAATTATTTTATTTTCAACCAACATTGGGATGCATTGAATCAATGAATTCTGGTGCATTGAATTTATATCAGTTAGCGTTGCATTAATTATATGAATTTTAGTAATTTAGTTAATGAATTACATTGTATACAATTTGTTAGTTAGGGAATTTTGCCTTTTGGGTATCGATATGGAAGTTTTTTTTTTTAGTTCTGTCAATTGAAATTGCTTTATTTTGATAAGCAAACAAAATCTTTCTTCCATACTACTTTCATATAATAAAATGTTTTTTTTTTTTTTGAATTTTTAAGGCTTCGTCTGTTGACCGGTTGAGACTGCAATTTTGGCTTTTTTGTGAATAAATTCTAAAGTAGTCAACCAATTTTAATCAGTTATAGCTGGTTGTATTTAAACCTTTATTTGCTATAAATGTGAAAAAAACTCATCAGCATAACTTTATTTTTAGATTTTTTATGCTGTTTTAAAGAACAAAAATTTTTGAACTTTTACAAAAAATTAAATTTTTTCATGGAAAAAAATTTATATTTTCTAAATTACTAGGCTGATTAAAAATATTTTGACAGCTGTTAAACGGCAATTTTGTTTCCAAATTTCGTTTTTCATAGTTTTTTCAATATTTTAAACCGTTTTTGAGTTAAGGGAATGTATATTGTCCTACCTCCCCTCTTTTTAAAATAATGGTATATCTCTAACCTCAAAAAAAAAAAAAAACGGTTATCTCCATTGGGCTTAGCGCACCCGAATTAGGTTTACCCACTGGGTGCCACATCTGTTGGAAAAAAAGTTTCAACTTCCAGCACAGTGTTATTGAAGCCAAATTCAATGGCAGTGTTATCTCACGTGGTGTTGATGCCAATTGAACGAACGCCACGATCATGTGATTTGACAGCATTAGACTGCTATGTTTGAAATTATTTAAAAGAAAAGGTGTACGGTGATAGGCTAGAGACCATTCGACAGCTGTAGGCTGAGATAATTCGGCACATTAACGGCATACAACCTCAATTATGTCTCAGCGTCATCGAAAACTTGGACCATCGGATGGAGGTGTGTGGCCATTTGCTCAACATTTTATTCCATACATAATTGACAACAACATTTTATTTCATACATAATTGAATTGAATTATAATAACAAATAGAAATGCCAAAATTTCCTAAATAACTTGTGTTTAATTTAAAATCAACTTTAGCTCTTAAATTCTTACCACCCTTTAAAACGAATGGCATTTTTTTAACGAAATTATGAAAACCAATAAACAGTTTTTAATAAAATTAAATCATCAGAACTTGTTCATACATGCATTTCTAATTGAGATAGTTTATTGACATAATATTTTTTGCGTTTATACATACAAATATTGCGCTAACTCAATTAGTATTTGACAGCTGGAAAAAAGCTGTTGTTTTTGTTTTGGTAGTGAGAAAGAAAAAGTGAAAAATATTTTCAAAGTATCAACACCCAAATAGTTTTATGTACATACATACATACGTAAATATGTACAAAATAGTACAAAAAGATATAATATTAATATAAAAATCTTACCTTCCCTCACTTGACTCTCCATTTTTTTTATTTTTTATTATTTTGTTTTGTTTGCTTTTGTTGACATTTATCTTGTCATTCGTTTCGCATTGTATACTTTTGCTTATTAAACACATCTTTTACAGTGTTGTGTTTCATCTTTTTCTCAATATTCAAAGCAATTTTGAGTTTATTAAGCAATAACTTTCTTGACTTTTTGTATGGAATATTGAGCTCAATAATGGACTTTATTGCGATTATCTCAATAAAGGCGCATGTGTGAACATGGTATAAAACTCATTGCAGCAATGAAAATTTTCATTCGATTTATGAAAAATATTAATGAAATCAATTTCATTAGCATTATAAATGAATATTCCTTCAGTGTATCAATATTGATTCAGATTTCCCAAAACTTCCAGTTTTTGTTTCTTTACAAATTCTGAAAGCTGAATATATTAAAATGAAAATTACGATGATGGAACATTTAAAACATGTATTTGTTTTTTTTTTTTTTTCTTAATTGTGCTGGGGTTTTCGTAAATTTTCTCTGCTTCTCAGCATAAAAATTGTAAGTATTCAAAGAAACTGAAAAAAGCGAATACATAATTTTAATCCTTTTCCCAATACAATGCCACTGGATATCATTAAAATAATTTGAATTTATTATAAATATCACTCTGTATTAATGAAAAGAAATCACTACGCCAACAGTAATATTAATTTAATGAATAAATTATGAATTTTAATCAACATCTTTATTTAAATGCCAGTTCAAACAACTGATTGGCGGCATCATTAACGCAGACATTAAATTGTTATGTAGTGCAACAGAATTATTGAAAAATCACAATGATGTGACTTAAATGCCGTCGTATTGAAAGTAATAACAGTGCTGGTGTCCATAAAGAATTATGAAAAAAAAATAATGTTTGTCATATTTAAGAACTCGTTCATACTAAAATTGTGTGGAGAGTTCTACAGCAAAGAGAATTAAATGAATTTAGTTTGAAATTAAACAGAGGTACAGTGAATCCTTTTAATACCCAGCATAGAAAAACTTTCTACAGGGTATGTTTTTGATATGTATTTTTTTCCCCCGAAAACGTTTGTATTGAATACCTTTTCATTTTCAAAAATTCTTTCACTTGAAAAATCTCTATTTAAAGGTTAATATTTCAATTGAGCTTTTGCCATTTATCGTGGTTATTTTTGGCTAATTTTTAAGTGACAGCTTTCGTAATGTTCGTTGATTTTTAGTCAACTGCGTGCTTGCAAAGCATGCCACAAATTTTATTTAATCTGTGCATAATTACGATTGCTGCAAAGTGTTTTGTAGCTGTGGTTGTCAAAATCATTTTGTGTTTAAATGAGGTCACCACTCTAGGACACTCGTCATGAGATTTCGGTGCATTAAATTAATTTTCGAAACGTGATATACAACAGCGAAAAGAGAATTAGTCGACTCTGTTTGCAAAAGCAAAACTTTTTAATTTTAGATAACGTCCTTAACAGTACAAATAGGACAGAAAAAACGATTTTTTGTCTAGAGGACAGAGTATAATAAATATTTTGAATTACTTTAACAAGCTCTAGTTCGATTTTACTTCTTCAGAAGTTCAGTGGTGAACATTTCCAAATAAAACAAACAAAAGTAAAGCTGATGGCATACCAAGGCTGTTTCACGTACACCACTGCAAAAAATATCTTTCTCAAAGCAGCAGAAGTGAAATCGATCATGAGTCCGATAAAGTAATTAACATCTGTAAATTATAAAGTGCGATAGTAAAGTTAAGCTAATAGCAGTTTTTGTTCTTTATTTTAGAAAAATCCATTTTTTTTAGCTGAATTAAGTCACTTTGGCATTTACACAAAAATAAAAAAAAACGTGACCACTACTTTCCTGTTGTGCTTTATTTTGGTTAAATATGTGCATTTCAACAACTAGCAATTCATATATGCCCACATGGACTTAACAACAAATAACAAAGATGAGCGAAAAAAACCAGAACATAGAAACTCTTTAAATTTCAAGAGATAATTTTTTTAGATTATATTAATTTAGATCCAAAAATGAAAAAATATTTGCTTAAAAAATATTTGCTGTCTTTTTCAGCTGTCTAAATTAATACATTTCAATTGGCTCTTAAAGCAAATAAATATTTAAGTTCATATTTTTTTCTTCTAGATTATACATATTTGCTTAATGAGCAATAACCAAAATTAAAACAAATTTGTTGTTTGCTCTAGCAAAGTTTTTGCAACAGAAACTATTTCTATGCTGTAAATTTTTGTCTGTGTTTGTCTAGCAAACATAACCTCAAAATAAGCTATTTTGAAATTTAATCGTTTTTCGAGCTTTCACTGTTTTTTACTTTCGTTGTTGTTTGCGGTAGCAGATGCTGGCACATTTTTAATTGTTTCTATGCCTGAATTTGCCTAAATTAAATCTTAGCAAGAAAGTAGGGGTCATGTTTTTTTAAATGACCAAATGGCTATTTGTATGTAACTTTAACTCACTATTTAAGCTTAGTTCAAGCTTTGCAATAAGCTTTTAAGTTCCGCGCATGCGCCTGCCGGTAAGAACCATTTGAGCACATACTGCAAAAATTATTCCCTGCCACCTGCTTTTGTTTCATTTTGGCAATGTTACTTTATGAGCAAAAATAAAAAAAAAATCAAATGCAGTGAAATAAAAATACTTCCAAGTCAATGTTGATTTGTTGCTGTGTTTGTTGCCTATATTTTTTTAAAACTGCTTCTCAATTGGCATGCAACTTCAATAGCACAATTGCACATGTTTCAGGAGTTGTTGCACATGGAACGAAATAATTTTTTCATAATACATATGAGAATTATAAAAATAAGTGTGAGTGAAAAAGGTATATGAAACGCAGGTGGAAGTCATAACCTCCAGGTTATTTAAGCACTATTTGTTGTCAAGCTGAAGCAGGCTGCATGGACTAAGTTCTCAATACATCACTTACTTTTCCCCTAAAGCCTGGATTATTTTTTGTGGCCAATTAAAAAAAATCTTTTTCGATATTTTTAAAAATTATTTGTTTTAATTTTGTTAAAAATTAATATATTTTTGATGTAAAGTAATTGCTTATTGAACTCACTTTTAAATTTATTGATAATTAAATTGTCATCAATAAACCCATAAATAAAGTGTCTTTCAAAACTTTTATAATTTTAATAATAAATGTTGTCGTGCATAAACATTATTTATTAAAGTTACGACAATGTAGTTAATTTCATTAAAGTAAATATGTTTGATATTAACATTAATTTTTTTCTTTCTTTTGTATATTCACAGTGGGAAAAATAATTTTATTAATTATGGAAAAATTATTTTACAAGAAGAAAATAAAAAATTTGGAAAACTTGGTTTACAAGAAGAAAATAAAAAATTTAACCATTGATGACATTTCTACCTGCTTGCAATCTGCTTGTTTAATATAAGTTTGTTTTTCATTTTTACTGAAAATTTTAATTTCATTTAACTTCTGTATTGTAATACATTTATATTAAATTACTTTTTCAGGCTTAAGTTCAACCCTTCGTTGGTCACTTTTTTTTTATTAATATTAATTAAGTAAAGAAAAGTAAAATTTTAATAGCGAGGTGGTCAACCCGGCTGTTTCTGGGTAGCAAACACCCTTCGTCAGCACCCTATGAACTTTGGACGTGTCAAATTTCACAATTTTGGCACAGCCGCTTTAACCACTCGGCAATCAAAGCTCATACAATTTTACTTTCTATTTATATACTTAACCATGATATTTTGCAGTTTTCTTAAAAGGATACGAACTCAGGCGACGCACCAATAATTGGAAGCATAAAAGACCTTTCGAAGGCCTGTGACTAACCGCGTACCAGCCGCAACACCTTTTAGCGCAAACTTGTCGAAGCGAACAGAAAAGTTAGTGATGGCAACTTTATTTTCCGTTTTTAACGGAAAATTAGTTTCAGACTACGTAACGGATGTAGCATTATTCAGGCCGAAGTTGCGACCATAAAAAGATTGCCGAACTGATTGAAGTATTGTAAAATATATGGTAAGCATATCAATATCTGTACTGACAATAGTGCTGCAATCAGTGCACTAGCTGAAGCTTACACAATATCTAGATTGGTTCGTGAATGCCGGATATCTCTGAACCAAATAGCGCGAAATTCGGATCCGGAGCTTCTCTGCGTACCAAGACATAATGGTGTGCCTGGAAACGTGGTTATTGCCGCACTGGCTAGAGCTGGCAACCGAGCGGTAGTAGCAAATAGATGGTAAAACAGCAGCTACTTATAACTGCACAAGGCAGATGGTCAAATGAGATCCCCTGCGGAATGTCAGGACTTATATGGCCCCCGTATAATTGCAGGAAAAACTCAGCTCTGTGGGATTTTCCTTGTCAAGGGTGCAGTGGCCGTCCAGACAGGAGACTGTCACATAAGTAAACATGAAAGAAGATTATCTCATCCGCATCAATACTTCTGCAAAAGTTGCAAAGGTAAGGAGGAGGAGGAGGTGGAATAGGAGAGTGTTGAGCACTTCCTCTGCCAGTGTCCAGCTCTCTACAAAGTAAGAGAGAAAAATGAAGGCAGACCGGCACTGCTTTCATCGTGGAATCTTTCATCCCCTCATCTATGATTTCACCATATTCGATTCGCATTCCGACGCCTGTGCTAAGCCAAGCAGTACCGGTCTGCCTGCTTCAGAGTAGAAGCAATGGGCGGCATGTAGGGCTCCACTCCGACACTACAGGATTCAACTGAGCTGGTCCTAATGACTGACTGCTCAAGAAATATAGCACAACATGACACATGATGCTAAATATACAAACTATATGAACTTTTCGCTGAGCCAATTCCACTCTATCAAGTCAGTGCATTCGCTCTCTCTTGAGAGCGCCTCTTAAATCGTCCCTGCTGCATAAAATACCTAAACCTGGTAGACCGAAATCGTAAACTTCAAGTATTTAAAATACTCATCTCATGTCATAAGCAGAGTGTATTACAAAAGTTATTTACACAGAATACACTTCTAAAGCAAAAAAAAAGTTCCTTAATCCAATTAAATCATCCCCTAAGCCACAGTGCGGTGCTACTAAGCACTCTTAATAATGTTGCAAGTTTGCCTATGCATTATGTTACATTTTAAATTATATCAAATTTAACATTTTGCCACAACTTTCACTTTAATAAAAATATTTCTCTGCCACAATTTCCATTCAATAGTTGTTTATTTATTAGTGTGTTAAAAGTGTAATGAAATAAACGATGTGTTACAACAAGTGGATGGATGGCATGAAAAGGGAAAGACAACAGGCAGAGGGAAGTTTCATTTGCCACATCACGTATTGAAAACATTATCACGAAGAGCTGGCAGACTTGGTTAAACAAAGAGCCAATCAAAAGATATACATACGTACGAGTACATGCAATGTTTGTTTTGTTATTGAAAGTGTTTTAAATAACTTGTGGTAAAATAGTATTTCTAATTATGCCACTGAAAGATACAAATGAACAGAGAAAAAGAATAAACGTGTTAATGAGTTTTTGTAAGACGCTTCTCAGGCACTTTATGAAGAATAAGCTGATTGGAGCAATTGCAAATGATCTAATTTCGTTTGATGTTGTTCAAGAAAAGTGACAGTCAGACCCAATTAAAGCCAAAGAATTCAAGTGGGAATTGTACAAGAATTCCATCTACGAACACCTCAGATATGAGGTTAATATGGCACAGGTTTTCATAGTACACTAGAGCCCTGACTTGCGTCGTTAATGGGGACCAGAGAAACGCGACGCAAATCGAAACGACGCAAATCGAATCACTTTTTTCTATATAAATGCACTGGAATTTAATTTGTTGGGCAAAATATTTAAAACAAAGCAAAAATGTTGTTTTTTGATAAAAAAAAAAAAAAATTCTAGTATGAGTACGTTTTTATTTATTTAATTTACTTCAACAAATGTTTATATATATTATAAAGAAATAACAAAACCATAAATTAAGAAAGAAAAAAACATAAAAATTAAATTCATTTACATACATACATATGTATACTATTTATAAAAAGCTAAAAAAAAATGTAACCGTGTTTAGCGACGCAAATCGAAATCAAAACGATGCAAATCGAATCGACGCAAATCTGGGTCAAAACGACGCAACTCAAACCGACGCAATTTGAAATCGCAACGACGCAAATCGAATTTTTCCAGTTTTAAAAAGCGACGCAAATCGAAACGACGGAAATCGGAACGACGCAAGTCGGGGCTTTAGTGTAATTTAATTATTAGGCCACAAGCAACGTGACCACTACTCTCTTGTTAACTATTATGACCGCTAATTTAATGGATATAAGCTACTAAAATTGCGTATGAATAAATCTACACAGCAAAAAAAAAAAAAAAGTAATTGCAAAAACAAACACACACAAAAACCGAGAAAAACGTTAAAAACTTCTATTTAAAAAAACCTATTTTTAGGTTATGTTTGCTCCACAAGCAAATACAAAGTTTAAAGCAAATTTGTATATTCTCTTGCAAAGCTTTTGCAAGTTCATATGACTAGTTCGCTGTAAGCTTTGTAATTGCTCGTTGGCCCAACATAACTTTAGCTGTTTTTCGGGTTTCTCACTATTGTTGTTGTTGCTGTTGTATATATATATATATATATATATATGTGAAGGTGTACGCATTTCCAGCTGTTTGTATACAAGCATTTGTCTAAAAAGAAGATCAACCAGAACGTAGTGTTTACGTGTTGGGGCAAAAATTGTAAATATTTGTTTATGCTCACACATGGTGTTTTCAAGTCGGTGATTATGCATACAAATATTGGATTCTATATCATTGTAACTGACAGTTGTAGAGCAGAAAACCGAAAGTTTTGCAAAAAAACAAGACCAACTGCAAAATAAAGCGACACTGCTGTTTAATAAATACATCAAAGTTCATTACAAACATTGCTGTCCAAAATACAAAGATATCTTTATCGCATGTGCCATGAAATAGCAAGGATTTTAAGGATGTGCGAGATTTTCCATGGCTATCATACAGGAAAATCTCCAACATCGCATAATTTTTTCCTATAATTTACTCTAGCAAAGAATATTCCAACAGCAGTTTTTATTGAACTACTTGAACTTTATTGTAGTTTATTTTATATTGCGAATCAGGCTCAAGCTGAATTTCATCAACTTAAAAAGTAGAATTTTTAGCAGGGGCTCAGCTAGTTGTCTTAAGACAACTGGAAGCCTATTAAAGTGCCCAGGAAATGGCCAACGAACTCGTCACTCACGTTTGATTGCGTACCTGTCCTTTATTTTAATAATTTGCTGCAGACATTCAACAAAATACGTCAAACATTATAGTTTTTGTGACTTTGTAGGGTTCGTTTCTATTATGCCATCGGGTGGTGAGCTCTGTCTCGCACAAAGATAGTTTTCAATAAGCCGTAAAATGATCTATTTGTTCATTCGCACACTTTTGCCGTAACTTGTTCAATTGTATACCTACCAAACTAATTTTTTTTCTCTTCATGAAGGTTTCAAGTTAGAAAATTAGAAATTTGTTTCCACTAGCGATTGATTTTGCAGCCTGGAAAGCATTTTTCCATGTTTATGTACACTTTCAACAGTTAAGGTCCCCTGTAGTAAAGTGGACAAAGGCATCTAAAATGGAAAAGGAAAGCTCTTTTGTCTAATATTGAAATGAATTGACCAGGAAGCAAGGAATCTACATTTTTGTTATTAATACGACAATAATCGATACTCAATTATATCCACACTTAAATTTTTTATCATTTCAGTAGAACTGTCACATTTCTTACAGGTTATAAGCAAACTTTATATTTATGTATCCATATTTAGGCTTAAGGCCGCACAAAGAAGCAAAAATAATGCATTTCGCTTCTGATTTTTCATGCGCTCATTTTTGTATCTATCCACCACCACGAAATGAGCTTTTTTCTGTCACGCAACAGGGGACACGAGAAAAAATTGCTTCAACAAAAATTTCAAAAACTTATGATTTTGGCTTCAAACAGAGGTGATCGTGCATGTACGTGTTGCCGAAGAAGCCAGACCGCTCGCACGCAATCAAACGAGTGACGAGTTTATTGAATGTGTCCTGTGCACTTAAGTGATTTAAGTGATTAAACCGATTATTTCATATTCACTAAAAGATGTGAACACTTGAGGCGTTCACTTTTACTATCGACTTATGCTCTTCAAATAGTTGGTTCTTTTCAGTCTCAAAGTCAGGTATTAACCAGTAGAAAAAAAAACTCTTTCGTAGTGAAATACAGAAATAATTAAATTGTTAAAATAAAAAAATCTACATTCCTGAAGAAGATATCCATTGTGATATCGAAATATTGAATTTAATAAATATTTTGTAAAAAACAAGTGACCTAAGGCTTGAACAATTAGAATACTAAACAACAAAGGTCGAAGAATTAACATCAAGAACATATGAAATAATTAATATTTCTTATTTTCCGATATTTCGAGCGCCACCGTCGTTCTTCTTCTGGAGTCTTTTTATAAACATTGGTGAGTGAAGCTATTGTCAGGTGCAGAGCTTCTTTGTTTTTTGTTTTTTAATTTTATGCAAATTTTTCTATTTTTATTCCCTTTTAAGCAGTGAAGTTCAATTACGCACAAGTCTTTTTATGACAGCATGTGTCTAATCAAAGAACAAAAAAAAAACGATATTGTAATTTTTGCTTTTAATAATCATTTATAAAATTTTGCACAGCAATAAATCACAAACATTTCAAACAGTACACACAAGTGTTTGCTTAAGAGCAAAGCAAACACTCACTTTACATGCGTGTGTTTTGAATTTGAAATTATGTGAATTTAAAACACTAGCAACATACGGTTTTGAGATTTTCCCAAAAACAGACAATAAAGCAGAAATGAAATTAACATGCAAAAAAATATTATTGGAGTTGGAAGAACTCATTACAAGTGGTTTGCCCTTGGCCATCGTTAAACAATGCATTGGGCCAACTGGGAGCAGAGTAAACGGTTAAATCCAGATAACCTGGTGAAAAACGAAAATTGAAAATAAAGAAATCACCAAAACAAACAAGTTTATACAATTTGGTATTGTTGCAAAAATGCTGTATTTAATACAATAATCAGGTCTGTGCTGAATATCACTTCCCATGGAACCGCGTTTTTTCCGAGACTTAATGGCAGATGTTTTGCTGCTCTTTTCTGACTTGAGCAAGATGCTTCTGGCCAATTTTTGAGTTGTCAATCAAATGCCATTTGCATTTAAGCGCAAAATATAATTTTTGCGCACTTATTTGATTGCAACTTAAATGAACAGCTCTGGCCCTTCTACCAAGCATGGCAAACAGTCAAATTATCCGCTTGCAATAAGCGTTTGCTATCTGCCTCGACTGCGAATACATTCTGTAGTCGCAGTCCAACCTAAATTTTAGTGCTTCAAGCGAATTTCGCTGACGAAAATCCCAAGGTGGCTTATATGGCACGAATACATCCTGCATTTGCATCTCTGCCAAATTTCGCAAAACCTGCAATGTAATGTTCTCGAATTTGAATTCGGAGGCTCTAGAACGCAATAGCTGAGTACAAATGCGACTAAAAGCTACCTGAAGTCGTTGTGCTTATATTAGAAATTTTTTGTAGCCAACTAAAGCAAACTGACAAGTGCTTTTTTAAACAATAGTGCAACCCAAATTAGTGCTTCAAGGGCATTTTTGTTGTTACAAACCCCGTATTCCACATAAAATACCCTTAGAGAGCACAAATACGCTGGGAGCTCTAATTTAGATTGGTCTGTTCGGCGATTTCATACCGTTCGATTAACGGTAGGAAAATTAAAGTTGTACAACGAAACATATAAACAATAGAGCGCAATCATTCTAGAAGTCTATACCGTCTATACAAATCTAACGATTTGTTCAATCATGATTATTATTAAATTATTGCATCAAAGTGGTTCTCTTCTCCGTCCAACATTTTGTGCGTTTTTTTGCATTTTAAAACCGCCCTTATTGTTCCACTAAAAGAACAGTTCAGCTGCATACTTAATTTTATTTGATGCATAAACTTACATGCTTTAAAATCAATGAAATCAATTGTCTGTAACAGAATGGAAATGTCTGCACTCACCTGAAAATAGTAAAAACAAAACGAACATTTTAAATCAACAGAAAATTAATGAGCACATTATGAATTGTAAATAAATTGTTTTATGCCTTGTCGATGATTGAAAAAATTGAAAATTATTCTCAACAATCGATTTTAATGAGAAGCAATAGAATAAAGAAAATTTGGTTTTTTTTTTTTATCACATTTCCACTCCTCAAAGTATAAGAAAAAATTATGAAACAAAACCTACAGTCTGCTCAAAGAAATCACATACAAGACACAAGATACCACCAAATGCCTACTACGCATTAATTAAATTCTACACAAACTATTTTTATTTCCAGCAACAATCTTTTGTAACTTTAAGCGTAACTTCATTACATTTCCTTTCTTTTAAGAAAGAAAGAAAAAAAAATTGAGCGTGAAAATATCTTCCCCCTTTTCAATTATATTTTAATTTAAATTCTTCTGAATTGTTGGTTCAGGGAAAACATTATAAAATAAAAACATAATTAAACAGGTTTATTCATGTTCAGCCTACAAATATGCTAATGAGTTTTTTGATTTCAGCGCCACCACAGCACAATCAGTGTGTGACTGCGTTAGTTGTCAAGGTCGTTTACAGTTTATGTACACATACATATGTTTGTGTGTGTGTATTAGTGTATTTCATAAAAGTTTAGGTCTATATTGAAATTGTGTAGCTGGTGTTGATAAACTGGCTCTCGCTTTAGTTGTCATTAACAATGCGACAGGTATTGGCTGCAAAATGTTTCGACAAGATTGTTTCAATTAATGAATATGGACAGGTTAATGGCCACTATTTCTGAGGTTAAATGAGCCTGATTGGCCAGGTAGTTGGCTTAAGCCCCCAATCATGATGAGAATTAGGAACGCGAAAACAACAATATAAAACACTATCACATAGTTGCACTAAAGGGTACTTCTTAACGCCGTGATTCACTATCCTACTGAATCGTACGATCTGTTAAAAATGATATGTGTGTCCAAAAAGTGTGATAGTTTGGATTAAAAGTGTATGTGTGTGAAAGACTTTTTGACAAGTCTGTCCGATTGGCTAATCTTTTGAAAATTTTCAAAAACTTATCTGTCTATGCGATCAGTGTGGCCATATTGATGCGACTTTTTAAAGTAGGACAGAATCCTATCAGATTTAGCTAGCAATTTTCATTGCATGAATCGTACGATTGAGTAGGATAGTAAATCACAACCTTTAGATGGGTTGTGTGTTTAAAATATACTTTTATTTTTGAGAGTTATGCTTTTAAAGGGTAATTGTTATTAAAAAGTACTATTCCCTACCCTTTAATTTTTAAAGTTACTTTTTTAAGAAATGCTTGTTGAAAAGTGACTTTTTCAAATGTATTTTTTTTAAATTTTTTTTCAAAAGGATTTTTCGTTTAAAATACGTTTGCCAGAAGGAATTGAACTTTTTTAAGATCTAATCTTTTTAGAGAGGTTCTTTTGAAGAAGATATTTTGAACAGGAAAAAATTGTTTTCGAGCGGAACTTTTTTCACTTTGTAGTTGAACTGTACAGTTTACAATTGGCAATTATTTTATTGTGCTTTTTCCTCATAACAAGCATGACAAGAAAAGTATAATTGAAGACTTATTGGCTGGGCGGCATATCATGGCTGTTTCATGTCCACTACACCGTTCATCAGCACCAAAGTTGCTTCGAACCCAGTTGGTGACTAATTTTGTACAACTTTAAAGCATTGGCTTCATTACAGACTGTCTGTATTTAAGGGCCTGTTCGTAAATGCATCACAACTCTGCACAATATGATTATTTTGCGATGCCACTACTGATCAGCTGTTGCTGATGTTATTGTTTGCACATTTTATTGTTGCATTTACGGAAGGAGAATTTCATTTCTTTTAATTAATTTCTTCTAATAAATTGTAAAAATGGAAAAATTAATAAGTAATTCCATCTTTAAATTAGACGACATAAAAAACGATAAAAATTTGTGTAACATACTAATAAAAAAAAAGAGATTAAAGAATAAAAAACGAAATTTAATACTCACTGATTCATTGCATCAGCCATTTTTATGATTGGTGTTTTGTTTTTATTTGCGCCTAATCTATGTCAGTGTTGCATTTACTAACACATTACTGCTGCAGTGTTGCCAACGTTTGCATTTTCGAACGTTGTGCGCATAACATGCAGAGTTGTTATGCATTTACGAACAGGCCCTAATCTTATTGAGTCAATTTCAGTTTTGTCGCTGTGTCTTTCTGGAATATATTTTATATCTGACTGGAATATATTTTATATTCTCGCACCCACATCCAATGTATCAGTGATGGCAACAGTTTCAAACTTTGTGCAGGGCTCAGCGATTTTAAGCATTAATTTAACTTTTACTTTTTTTTCCAAAAAGGGAGTTTTTCAAGTAAGCTTTTTTAAAAAAATAGTTTCCTAAAGGTGAATTTTTAAAAAAGTAGGTTTTTTTAAATTATTTTGTTGAAGACGTATGTCTAAAGGTTTTCAAAAAAAAAAAAAAAAATTGATATTTTTCTTAAAAGATTTTTTCAAGACTCGTTTCTTAAAGCTGCCTTCCTTTATTGATGACATTTTTTGAGGTACTTGTTTTAAAGTACATTTTTTTTTTGAAACGTACTTTACTTTAAACGGCATATTTCAATGTTCTTTTTAAAAAAGCCATTTCTGTTGTGAAGTATTTTCTTCAAGAGATTTTTTTTTAAAAATTGATGTTCTTAAATATACCTCTTTTTTTTAAAAGATACTTCTTAAAATATATTTCTCTAAAGGACATTTTTGAAAATCTACGCTTATTGAAAAAGAGTTTAAAGTATCTACTTGCTTTAAAAGCACTGTTTTTAGATATTTTTTTTGAGTTGCTGCTTTGACAGTTACTATTTTATGAGATTCTTTTTTGAAGGTATTTTTTTAAAAGGTACATTTTGGAAAGGTTTTGTTTTTCTTTAAAAAACGCTGGTTTCTTTGCTTGTCATCCCCCATCTTTATGGGGGATTTTGTATAAAAGATGCCAATTTTGTAAATTGTACTTTGTAGGAGGCAAGTTTGCATAAACAATTTTCCACAGGTACTTTTCTCCAAAGGAGCTTTTTTCAAAAGTTACTTTTTCGAACGTCTTTTTTTGAAGAGGTGGTTTCTTCATAAGTTATTTTCCGTATGAGAAACTTTTTTTAAAATGCAAAAAAAAAAATACATTTTCTTCAAAGTATTTGTATTTTTAAAAAGTGTTCGATTTTAAACATTTGTGTATATATTTTTACATTCGCGATACTCTTGCTATCAACTCTTCATGTGTATGTTTAGTCAAAATACTCACCCAAATATATCAGCGTCGCCCGGAAAGCTTATGCGCGGTGACAGCGGTGAACGGCCGGCTCTCTTCAGCATGTCGTGCAAACCGGGAGGAGCATGTATTGGGCTCAGTATAGTGATTTTTCGATTTGGTGGTGCCAACAGACCACCCGACAGGGTCAACTGGGTGCGCATGCCCGACGTTGTAGCTTGCGATGAAGATTTCATTTCAATAGTTTCAGCCGATTTTGATATTAAGATAGATGAAGCCTGATGCAGGCCCAATTTCTTGGTGGCCACCGTCAAATGATCACCGTTGCCACTGTCCATGGAGGTGGAGGTGGGTTCATCAATTTGGGTCGAAGCACTGCGTATGCATTTGTCTGGTCTTGTACTGGTGTTACCCAAACTGACGGCTGCCTCAGAGTGGGCTGAGGTGGAGCGCACAAACTGACGCATATGTTTCTGATGAGCTGTCAGGTACGCTGCCGAACTGGCTGAAAAGTGTCCAACAGCCTCCGGTTGCTGAAGGAAGCTGTGAAATTTCGATTTGGTTGAAGTGGTAGAAGAAGTCGAGGAAGTTTTTTGCATAAAACCCATGCGCTGTTCGCTGGTTGTAATGGAGGTGCTGGATTGGGCCTTCAGCTGTTGTCCCAGTTGGCTGGCACTTAACATCTGGACACCGCCACTAATAGAAGTATTTAAAGCTGACTCTTCAGTTGCACTTGTCACAGAGGAGGACTGCAAACTCTGTGATCGGCTGCTGGTGGCAATAGTTTTTTGTGTGGCAAACAATTGTTGCTGCTGAGACTGCAGTTGCTGCAATTGTTTTTGTAAGTCTGCATCTAGAGAGGAGCCCTCTTCCAATATGGAATTGGAGGCAGAGGCAATGGAAAAGGAACGACTGGCGATTTGTCTAGACATTTGACTCACAACACGTCTCTGCTGTTGTTGCGTTGAAGTCTCACACTGCAGCACAACAGTGCTGCCAGTACTCTCCTGGCCGCTTTCCGACTCGCTGAGAGACCGTATTTCTTCAGCATCAGCTTCGCTGGGCGTTGTTATAATATACTGAGGTGGTTGGTTGCTGCTTTCGTTGGACATGTTGATTAATGTTGACCAGTGTGTTTATTCCTTCGCTGTACGTGTAAAGATATTTTTTTGTTCTTTTTTTCTTTTTTTTTGAGTTGCCTCGGTGGTTAGTTGCTTAATTGCTGGTACTTATTACGTGTTAGGTAGTTTCATTTACAAACAAGGTACGTGTACACTTGAGTACATGGGCGCTTCAGTTATAGATTTAACAGAGAAGTTGCTAAAATTGATTATTTGTTTTGTGGGGGGAAAGAGTTTAAATTAGTCTCATTTTATTAAGGTCAGGCGACTGAACTATGTGTCTCGTTTTGCTTTAATATCAAAATATTTGTGAATGCAGTTCGTTCTCAAAAGTTTTCTAATAAAGTTTCAAACAAATTTTGCTCTTTGATTTTCTTTTTCGCATGTGTTTGCAAATGAATTTGTTGGTTTAAATCTCGTTTTTCATACACTCAAAACTTCTACATGATATTTATTTAAAAAGCTTTTATATCAAAAATGTTTACCTTCGATATATTCAACGTTTTTTTTGCGCCTAAACTTTTAATAGCAGGCCTAAATATTGTTTGTTTCTGTGTTAAAAGCGTTATATTCGCCCGTCAGCCCTGAGTTAGGCTACATTTTTTATATTCTTCACATAAACCTTTCTGAAGCTGAAACATTTTAATATCGTAAAAATATTACTTTCAATTTTAAATTCATTTAAAAGATGCCTGTGGCAGGTAAGCATAACGTGGCCGCACTCTAGACACGATAACTTCGCTTAGTCATTTTTGAAATAAAGTATAAATATTACCTCCAGCAAAGAGACGCAGCACCGTTTGCTTGCGCTGTGCTTTTTCCCAGTTTAGACAAGCTTTTAGCTACATGAATTATCAACAAAAGTTTACATGTCTCAAGGTTGTGCTTTGATTTTTGTTTTTTAGCGCCAAAAGCAAAGAACACAAAAATTTATTTGTTGCTGCTTAAAATGTACATGAAAATATTTTGAATATTTAAAAACAAAATTCCTTTGCTTAGAACTTTATGTTTTTGTTTCTATTAACACGTGTTGAATGAGCCCTTTTTTCGCAAATTTGGCTTTCAATTTTATTTTAGATTTATTCAAATATGTTAAATAGATGTTAAAAATGCCCTGCAGCATTTTATGCATAAAGTCTAAAACAGGAAACATTTTGAGGAGTGTTTGAGTGTGAGCTGAAACAGGCTTCAATACTGTGCAACAATTAGCTCTGGCCTCTACTCCAATAGTAATTTAAGCATATTGCACTTAAAATCTTAAACTTGGTTACAACCAGACAAAAGAGTTTAATTATCAGATATAATTTTGCATATTGCAAGCCAAGTCGCTTAAATATTTGGTTTTTTGTTTTTTGCGCTAATTGAAAAAAATCATAAAAACCGTCTACCGGAACCGCTTTGCAGAGTTTGCCAAACATCAGTAAAATTGCTTATACATGTTTTCCAAAAAAAAAAACAAAAAGAAAAAACAACCAAGCAAAATGTCAAGAAACACACGTGCTTGAGAGTCAGCCACATAAAATAGCAATTATTTTCTGCTTTTATTTTCTTGTCAAACAGTTTTTCCGCCATAGTGACATGACACAAATCTTCTGCACATCAAGTCCGTGTTGCAGTTCATCATCAACTATTGTGCTTGCTCAATTTTAAGCCAAAGGCAGCTGATTTTTTTTTTTTTGCTGAAAATCCACATGTTCTCTTTCATGTTTCAGCCACCAGTCTTTTCATGTTTGCTTTAATTTTTTTATATTTTTTTTTAACTAAATTGGTTTTGTACTGGATGCTTTGTGCTGAAATGGCTTGAAGGCAAAATACTTTCTAAATATTCAACCAAAAACTGTTACAGAAATATACATTTTTGTTTGCTGTTGTAAACTGTGTTGAGGCATTGTTTTATTACTTGAAGTTAAAGTTGTCATAAATAAAAATCAAAGTAAGTAAAGAAAATCCAGCATTTCTAAAGCATAAAGTTTATGTAAAAAAAAAAAAACTAAACATTTCCACTGTTTACTTGTGTGAGTAGGAAATTTAACAATCCCAAGGTAAACAAACTTGCATTTTAAAATGAAAAATAAGAAGTAATTTTTTTCTTAAAAAAATCATTACCGAAATATTTGCTGAATTATTCAAATAAAACGTATTTTATGCCCAGTAAACGTTTACTTGACAAATTTTCTGCATAAATCTGTCAATGAAGAATTTAATGGACATAAATTATTTTTTATTGATAAAATCGTTGATAACCAAAATTCTGTCAGAAATGTCGTATTATAAAATCAGATTGATGTAATAAAATTTAAAATTAAGGCTGAATTATATTTGAACAGCATTCTTTTTTTTTGTGGTGAATACTGTAGTTACACGATCAAGTTTTGCTATCAAGTTTTTTTCACATACTGCTGCTTGTCAAAATTCAATAAAATTGATTTCATAACAATTCGTTTTCAAGATGCCGCCAAGAAGAAAATTAAAAATAGCTGCTTCATTGAAAGTACCATCAGAAATAAAGGGAATAAAAGAAGAAGAAAACCAGAGGGCAGACCCCACATTCATATTCCACAGAAATTCGTGGCTTCTGTATAGCTCTATAAATCGCAGCACATCGTTATATTTGTTGGCTTTGCATGTAAACATTTTTATTATTTCTATTTTTAAGCTTGAATCTGTTTAATTTTTATCACTTTTAATTGCAAATTTCAAACAAAACAAAATAATATTTGCAGTCTGCGAAAGAAAATTGTTGTCAGCTGTTTTCTTGATTGTGACTTGATGCTCTCTATGGCAAGCAAAAATTGCTTGCAAGTTTACAGCAATTTTCAAAATTGTGAGTGTATTAGTAACAAAGTGTGAATGTATTAAATCTGGGAAGGCAAAACTTGATCGTGTAACCCCCAAGTAAGGAAATTTTTTTATGAATACCAGAGTCCGCTCTTGAGAAGGAAATTTTAAGTTGCTACGTTTCTTTTGTGTCACTGTGCACTTCTCTCGAAAAAAAGATCATATACTTGAAATACGTACTTTAGATAATAAAGACATTTCGTGTGATGTTTTACGACTTATATCTACATTATTAACAACAACAATAAGTTGTGTGATTGCTCACGCATAAGCGTGGAAATTTAGTTTTCTAGAAATAAAATCTTATTTTTGCTGCATATTTACATACAAATGTATGTATGTATGTACATGCCCAAAACGACTAAAATGGAAAATGAATTAACAGAAAAAAAAGCCTTTTTCAATGGCAGCACATGAAAATTACATATTTGCATACGCACATTGTTTGCGGAAGTGACAACAAAATCGTAATCCGGTTTCCGTTACTTCTTGCCATTTTTCCTTCCACCTCAGCCGCATGTTGGTTACAAACGCATGCAGCAGCATCATGCTTGTAAACATATTTTAATTCATTTACATATACATATGTATGTATGGCAAAGGCTGAGCACATAAAATCATACGAATGAGCTACTTGCTGGTGTCAACATTGCTTTTCTCTCAAATTATATTGTTAAATTTTTCATTACATCTTATAATGTTCTAAGTTGTGTGTGTGTGTGTGTGTTTTCAAAAGGTCTGATTAAATATTGACACATGCTCTCCCTTAAAACAAGTGTTACATCATGTTATTGAAAATAATTTAGTGGACATTTTTATACTTTACTTTACTTTTTAGGTGAACGAACCGAAAAGATTCGCAATACTTTTTTTTTTTTCATTTACTTTAACTCTGGCAGTTTGATGTAGATGCTGAGAAAAACAAATATTTTTAACCCTTTATACATATTTATATTTATATGTATGTATATACATACATATATTGAGAAACCACTTGCTTTTATTGCCTCTGCAACTTAAATTTTATCCCAAAATGTTAAACTTTTCATAGAATTCATAGAATTTTCAAACTCAATCAATTAAAACTTAAAGTTGTAAACTTGACACTTCATTTCCAACCCTAAACATTGAATTGCCTTCAAAATCAATAACCAGGAAATATTATGGCATGTACAAAAAAATTTAAAGCCACCAAAATAATCCAGAATTTCGTTTAAATAAGAAAGAAAAATGGTCACTACTGTAAAAGGCTTTTTGCTAAAAATAAAATCAAATTAAATTTAAATGTTTTAAGGAAACAAACACACAAACTAGGTTTAGAGAAGCAAGCAATAAACAAAAAAAAAAAGAACTTGTAAGAATTATAGAAAAGGAAATATTAAACAATACAATGATTGAATTTTTGTTGCAAAACAATCTGCTTTTAACATCTGCTTAATGACAAGTTCGGGGCAATTGGCTAAAACTGACATTTCTGTTGTTTATTTTGTAATTCCAGGAATTTGTTGTCATGTTTTGAGGCTTAAAGAAAGAAGCATTTATTAATTTTTTATGTTCGTTTTGTTCGTATTTTCGGCAGAGCCAGGGATTTATTTTTCACTTTATTCCACGTTAAGACTTGTTGAGGGTTTCTATTTTTGGTTCACTGTCGTGTTAAATACATTAAGGACTTCTTTTTGTATGTATGTATGTATGCATGTCGCTGCTGTATTAAACCGTTTCTAGCAAACGCTAACTTAAATAGGCTGGGTCGTCCAAAATTGTCCAAGGCGATTGATTTATTTATAACATCTTTACCAGAGTTATTTTTCAATTCTTCTTTATGTTTTGTAAAGCAAACCTGGGGAATTTAAAATCGAATAGTACATAATCGATCAACATTGTCCAAATTGTCGTACTTAATTTTTTCAAGAAATACTTGATTTAATTTATAGTTCAATAATAAGCAGCGAAGCCCATCTCTAATTAAATGGTTAAAATAAAACAAAGCTGTAAGATGTAGGGGTAGTTCAGTAGCGTCACTTGCACCCACTTGAACGTCGAAAAGAGTAATGTGCATAGATTTTTTTCTTTTTTGAAAATTAAAACTGTTTCAGCATTTGCATCACTGAACAAAAACCAGCTGGGGGAAAACCATCCACAAGTATGGTTTCAACAGTAAACACTGCAAGGCTTAGCAGGGCAGTTTTTTACTTCTGGTTTCTCCTGACTCAACTGCCCCAGCTGTTTTTGCAGAGTTATATTCAAAGAAATGTCTAGAAAACACAAGCCGAAGACCATGCCAGCGTTAAAAACCTAAATAATTGCAATGAGCTCGGCAACATAACAACCAGAAGCAAATGATGTTTTACAATCCGGTTGAAAATCCCAACCGCTCACTTTAGAAGAAGTTAATGTTAGCGAGAGTTGTTTTGTATTTTATTAAAAGATTAAGCACTTGGTTTTATAATCAGACTTTTTATCATAATGTTTAACACTGCTATCAAACTGGTTGGCCTTAAACCATCAGCCTTTTTATCTTCTATAGGGTCTCCAACAGCCTCAAATGTTTTAACACATTCAGTTGCATGCGTTTTGGCACGCAAACGTAGAAGAATTCTAAGTACAACTGTATTACAAAATCCAGGGGCCAAATTCTGGCACTCGTGATTGAACGATTTCGTTATAGAATGCTGTGTGTTTGTTGCTCATTTTGTTTTTGCTCTACATTGTTTTTATTATCGAGTATATTCGATCACGAATGCCAGAATCCGGCCCCAGGTATGTATTTTTTTTATTCGATTAATCTAAATAAATTCTTTGTTTACTTCTTAGACTGAAATGGACAATTTTAAATTAAGCGAATAATCTCTAAAGAAATAATAGAATCTGTTGTTAAAAATATCGAAAAATATTATTCGAATAATTTTATTCGAATATATTTATTCGAATATGTATTCGAATATTTTTCTTTTTAAAAAATTATGAATAAATTGCTTAGGTTTATTAAGTTGTTTTTATTTTCCTTTTTATAAATGAAATTATTTAATTCTGATTTCAAAAATTCTTCTAATTTTTTGCTGGTTCTTGGAACATCTGAAGGCAAATAAAAATGGTATCTATGCTGGGGAATAGATAAGCATTTTAATACAACAATGTAAAAAGCTTTTGATAATACCAAAAAGGTATACAGACGTCGAATATTAATCACGTACCACTCAACTTAAGAGCACTTCACTTATTTTATATGTAAGTAGGTATGTACTTTAAAATATCGAAGAAAAAAAAAAGAAACTGTTGTTTTTGATAGTTAATTACTTGGTCCTTTAACTAAAAACTAAAAAGATAAGATGATAGTGTATTTAATTTATTACTTGGCTTATAAACAAACATCTTAATACCTCGACTTAAGTGTTTGAGACGAAAAAGTTTAAAACTCAAATTATTTGTCATTAGGTAACTGTTGATAAGGGCAAGAAAATAAAAAATAAGATGTGACTTTTGTTTAACTATTGGGGTTATTAAGTGACTAAAAATTTGATTAAGCAAATTAAAGATATGAATAGTTATTGAATTTAAGATGCAATTTGATATAATTCTGCTCAGAATATATTTGAAAATAAGCATTTTTAAACGTTTTCAAATTTTAACCACCGATTTTTGACTTGAGATTTAAATACAAAATTAGTAAATTTTCCTTAAAATTTAAGTTGGATTTAAAATAGCTTTCTGTTTTACAGTCTAACCCCTTCACTCATAAAAATTATAACAGGCTTATAAGGCTGACATATTTGTATGGAAAATGTGTCAAATAAGAGCTTTATAATCCTAAAATATTTATTATGAATAAGACCCTAAATTTTTTTTTTTTTGGTAATTAGTTGTAATAAAAGTACGCCAGCACAATGTAAGTGTGAAGAAATTATCGATAACTCAATAAAAAAAACAGCTGTTTAAATAAATTTGGAAGCAAGAGAAATTGTGAAAAGTTTAAAAAATAACAAATTGATTAAAATGAGTAAAATGAGGACTCCCAATTTCACTGCCACAGAAGTTGATTACCTTCTGGAAATAATAAAAAATCAAATTATGAAACAAAACAAAAACATAAGCAATTTTCTTAATTTGCAAAACAAAACCAAACTGTCAAAATCATATGACAGTACGAAAAACTTAAATCGATTTTAAAAGGGCACGGCAGGCCGTTTAAGTTTGATTTAAATAGCAACTGTTTTACTCAATTTTGTATTTAAATCAAATTTAAATTGAAATGGCATTTAAAATCCAAGTCAAAAATTGGGGGTAAAGCTGCCCACAAAACATTCCTGGTGCAGCAGGTTAAACCTTAGACGAGCCAAACAACCGGCTGTTCTGCTTCCGGGGAAAAGAAGTATAGGGTACCTGATGACCTAAACTCTAGGTGGATTCTTCAAAGCGGTGTACTCCGAGGTACTTGCCTACAACTGTAATGATAAGTATCATGATAAGTAGCGGCATCATTACTATCTGTATCCATAAATTCCCTAAAAATTCATTGGCAATTTATTCGATATTTACACTCACACAATGAAAATTCGTTTGCAACTCCAAACTGAGCTATTACTATTTTAGAATGCTGCTTGCATTGTTTTGGATAAGAAAAATTCTGGCGGCAAATCTTTGGTAAAAAAGCATTGCTGACACAACGTGTCAGGTATCCTTCTCCAAGCAGCTGAGAAAAAAATCCCCAAAACATAAATATTTGGAGTATACACAAATTCCTTATATGTATGTACATATATAATTATATACATTGTTCATTATGCCACCATGACAGTGTGACTTTAAGTGTTTGCAAGAACTTAATGATTTGTTTCCTTGAGTTTTGCTTAAAACGTTAAACTCAATATGAGGAAATATAAAACCCTTAAGGATTTGACTGGGCAAACATGTTTTGTATTTACTTATTCTACCGTTGGAATTTCCGTTTTTTTTTTCCTTGAATGTTAAGCATATTGTACAAAAATATTGCCACAAATAACAAAATCTTTGCTCCTGGCAAGTTACCTTTTCTTAGCGTTGAGTTGTAGCAAAATTTCAGTGTGTTTTCTTTTCAATGGATTACAAATTATTAAATTATAGCAACCATATTACCTAAATTTGACACAACTAAACACACTGGCTTAGCGAATTGGGGGCGTGCTACATAAATATTACAAAAAATATTGTTACACTTACATATGTATGTATATCGTTAGTGCTGCCAGCATTATTGCTTTAATTTCTCAAAAACGGCTTGTTAAGACAAATATGTCAAGGTGATGAAATATTCATGACTTTATATATACACACACACACACTCACACTCACATACAAATACTTTCATTTTTTATTAAATTACTTCTCAGGTTACCTGCTAGTATCTGTATGTCAGGAATTATCTTGGTGGTTTTAGAGGAAAATTTTAACGCATAAATTTTAGCGCTTATGCTTGTTTTGTTTTACTTTCATTCTGCTTTATTTTCTGAATTTTGTTATTCTTTTGGTTTCTTTAAGTCTGTTGACATTTTGCTTTAGAAATGCTTAAAAGTAAAAAAACCCCTGATTATTTCAGGGAACTCTGCCTTTAAAAATATACACACATATTTATTTTTAGCCATTTTATTATTTTAGTTCTCACACTACTTGTTGAACATATGTTTATTGCATTCTTATTATTTGCATACAAAGTGAATGTTTGAACAGCTTTTAAAGTTATTTCGAGCCTACTGACGAGTTGAGTAGCATCAACGGCATATCGACGGCAACTAAGGCGGTGCAAAGCTTGTCAGAATACAACAAATACAGAAAACAATTAGACCTAAAATATTTTTGATTTAATTTAAAATGGAATTTGTCATACGTGATGAACATATCTCATTATGCTGACTAAATGGCAATACATATTTGTTATTTTATTTCCCACGTCTGCCATTCGCAATAAATAAAAAAAAATTTTTTGCCAAGCAAATTTATTTTCGGTTGGCTTATTTTAAATTGTATTTTTAATTCAATTTCTCGTCACAGTCTGTCCGCACGTAAATGAAAATGTCAAAAATATTTCTTAAATAGAAACAGTTACACACACACACACACACACATACATATTTGCCAACTTTGCTTAAACATTTGTTTAGCTTAATGGATTTGACTGTTTTTAAATATTAAAACGGAAAAAAAACTAAAAAAGTACTGACAATTGATTGAATGATTTAAAATTTTTGTATGACAAGCTTTCCAAGGAAGGGGAATTGGGCGTGAGGGTGTTCGGGCTCATAATGGTGGCAAAATGGTCATTCGGGCTGTCGGTAATTTGCCGATGGCAGTCAAATTTATAACAATGTTTTCATATGTGACAGATCTTTAATAGAATATAACTTATATTTTCCAATTTAACTTTTTCAATTTATATACAAATATTAACCTAAAGATTTGTTATCGAAATATTCAAAAATATTGTCCGTTAACTATACTCATTTGTAATTACCTTATACGATACGAAATGGTACAACCAGTGTTGGGCAAAATACATGCTCTGGTGGATTTAAAATACAAAATACGAGAAAGTTGTGTATTTAAAATACAAAATACAAATACTTTTTTCCATGTTCCATGTTCATTCTGTAAAGAGTATCCAGATATCTTGCGGCGAGTTGAACACACTATTTAAAATGGAGCCTTGCTCCTTACGCTGCAATAAATTTGATTCAATTGAGCTGATTTCTCGACGTAGATTTTCTTTAAAAGATGTCAAGGATTCTCTATATAAACGCTCCTCTTGAGGTATCCCCATAAAATGAAGCTAAATAGGGCCACCTCGATGGCCTTGAGATGTCCTCAAAGCGAATGTTCAAAAGTGAACATTATCGAAATTAACATTTTAAAACAATTATGAAATATTGAATTCCCTTGAAACTTAACTTCTATTTTGAAATTATAAACATGTATATTGAAATTATAAATATATTGAATATTATATTAGATATAAATTAGCAATGAGCGGTAGTAATAATGAAGTAGTCCCGCCTCTGCAAATACACAATTGTGAATTGTTTTATGGCGATTAGCCAAATTGAACGAAGCTTTTGGTTTGATTGCGCCTTTTTGAATTTATAATCGGCATTAGCGTACGAAACCTCCAGAAGGACGAATCAACACCAGGAGCTTCAGTCAACCCCATTTGTTTCCCCCAATAAACCCTCATGTAAGTTAATCTAAGCACGAAAACCAACTCAGCGTTTCAGTCACTTAGAGCACTCTTCCCACACGTAAGTTTGTTATAACATTGGGCAACTCCCAGCCCTATAATTCATTTCCTTATTAGGCTCTAGCAAAGTGGTGATCTCCCACTATTTTTGCTTTAATTTTCATTTGCTTCGATTTCTTATTAAAGAAACCGAACGAATTTGTTCAGCGAATGATCAGCGAATTGGGCGCAATAATCATGCATCGATAATTTTCATCGTTGACATTCGTCACCCGACCTCGAGAATTTTCGAAAAAATAAAGGATCCAATTATCTCCAAACAATTACCCAGAGGCAAATCAATGGTTTTTGATGTTTCAATCAAGTGTTGCGGATTCTTGCAGAGCAGTAGCAATTTTGTTTGTTGATGTGGCCGTTTAAGTCAAAAGGAGCTTTGTCGCTCCAAAAGATGGAATTTATAGTGCGACAATGCTTCAAAATCGTTTCACAAAAATTTTTGCGTAAATCTAAGTCACTTTCTTTTAGTTGTTGAACGATTTGTGTTTTTAAAGGATGGAACTTTACATTATTTTTAAAAATTTTATAAATTATCGCTCTTGGTATATGCAGCGAGGTTGCTCTGTTCGCTGATTTGAGGTAAATTGCTTTTAACTAGTTCAATGTCTTCGGGACTCCTTGAAGATTGACTGGGCCCTGGACATGGCACATTCATAGCGGAAGCTCTGCACCACCAAGCAATTACTGCGACTGACAAGTTCGCACATTTATTACTTTTTAAAAAATAATCGTTTTAAGTTTGCCACCAGACAACTTGTATTTAAATACGGCTTCCTCTAATTTGCATGAACAAACCTAATGTTCACACAAAGAACTGGTATGGAAACAAATACAATACCTAACATTCTTCAATGTCATGTATCATTGTGTACTTGAGCAAGTGTGCAGTTTTATAAGAACATTGTATGATGCGATTTGAGAAAATATTCGCATTTCGTTAGTATAACAAAGTAAACCTGCCATAAACACATCCATTCAAAAACCAAACAAACAATCTTTTTGTAAAGAAAAATTAAAATTATTTTCTATTTTAAAAGCAGATTTTTCCATATAAAACCAAATAGAGCATAATACGGTCTGAAGTATTATGGTATTTTTTCTAAATTTAAATATAAAATTAGCACTTAGAGCAGGGATGCTTTTTGGCAACGCAGTTGCTGTGACACTTGTTTAACTCCTTACATTGGACATTACAGCATGTCACTTACGGCAAAAGTCAACCAAGGTTCATTTGCACAACTTGCAAACACTTTATCTTTGTTTTAGCTCGTGTCTAAAGTTCATGCAACTTGATTCATTCCGCAACTTTTTTCTTATTTGACAGTACGGGAATGGGTAACGTGAGTCTGACTGTCATGGCCAAATTGAATTGTCAAACTTTGCACATCATTATTACCAACACAATGTGTGGACAATATAACAGTATATTTGTTAAGTTTAAAGGAGTCTAGCAGTGAACGAGATTCACATTATAAATGCCCTACAGTTCATGAAAGTATGGTTGGTGAGAAAACTGCTTTGGAACTTAATCTAAAGTACAAAGTGGAAGGAAAAACTGATGACGTACAATAGTAAGTGTATTGTTGTATTTCAGCTTTTCTTTAAGCTCTAGCTAATGGTTTTTGATTTAAAAATATAAATAAAACACTCAACACAACGCCAATTAACCAGGTCATCACAAAACAAAATTAAAATGCTTTCGTTTCTGAAAGAGGTGCATATATTTTAGCTTTCACGTTTACCTTCTGTTAATTTTGTTTTATTCAAATTTATTTTTTGCCCATGTTCATAGAAATAACTTGAAACTATAATAATGATTAACATAAGTACATAATATACATATTTGATGAGTGTTTTTTACGCATGGCGAATGTATGTATGTATGTATGTATGTATTCAAGCCAGCCCCTGCGCATATGCTGCACAAAGCCATACGTTCCTGGAAACTGTGGATTTAAATTCACATTTGTTTATTTTTTTTTTCTTTATATTCATTGTGCAAAAAACATTTTTATTAACCGTTTCTTTTTTTCCCCCTTAAAAATATTTATATCTTAATGTAACTTGAGCGCTTCGTTTTCGCTTTTTTATGTTTTGTAGCACATAACTGTTCTTCTATTGAACTCATGTGTGTTTTTCTAGCAAAAAAAAAAAAAAAATTAAATAATCGTACGATTTCTTTTTTTATTAATCTTGACAATAAAAGTTTTATAAACATATGATGACATTTGAAATCAACGTTTTTTTTTTTTTGCCAATTACATGTTAAAGTTTCGGATTTGTGAATTCAATGCTTAACGAAAAAGAATTTATTTAAACAAAAAACTCTTTTGGAAAGTTATTTAACACATTTTTGCTTCAGTTAAAAATCATGACTAATAAGGCTATGAGTGAGTTTTAATTAAAATTTATTTAATTATTTCTGTATTAAGTTTATCAGGCCCAAGTTCTTTCTATATTATTATTGTCATTGATATTAATTAAATTAGATAAAGAAGACATCAAAGTCATTTAGCAGGGTGGACAAGTAGTTGTTTCGAAGTTGCCACACTTTCTCATCAGCACCCGTCTTTGAAGTCAGGGGCTCATGTTTCTAAAGCGACAACCATGCCACTCAGCCACCCAAGTTGTTGTATATTTTCTGTCTAAATTTTAATTATATCAAACACACCATTTACATTTTATTTTTCTATATTTATCATTGCTCCGGGTGAGAGTTTCTCGCCACAAAGGTAAGTATGTAGAATTAACTTTAAAATTGAATTAACTAAAACATACCAAACTATTTGAAGCAATTGAAAAATATTCAATGTTACACCTGCAACTAAATTGTCTAGAGCCGTAATACTAATAATAAAACTAACATTACTAGTTAATCTATTGGACTTTAGTTTGGGTTTATTTTCTCAGAAGTCTTCAACCTTATTTCCTTAGTCAGCATTAAAAATACAATATGTATAATTTTTATTTGATTTTCTTAATTTTGTGAAAAACAAATGTTTGCATTTTCAGATCGTTTTTTTTTTTTCTCAAATAAAGCTTATTAACAATATTATTCAAAATTTCGCTAACAGTTTGTTAGCTTCTTCAGGATAATATTTCTATTAATACTATACTGAAGATGCTAACAAAATGTTAGCGAAATATTGAATAATATTGTTAATAAATTTTTATAAATACAAAAAAAAAAAACGATCTGAAGTTGCAGCAATTAGTTTTTTTTAAATACAGTTTTACCAAAAAAAAATTTATTTCCTCAATTCAGTAGAAGTAAAACCAAATCAAAGCCCGATATCTTATCACATTAAACAGTCGCTGTAGATCTCTGATGTCAACCTGATTACATGCACTATACCATGGCACAACTAATAAGGTAGACTCATCAGGTAAACCGTTAATCATCTGAGTACTTTAGGTTGTCAAGGGAATGCAGAGATGAAAGGCACCCAAAACGAAAAACCAAATCAATGTAAACTCGGTTATCTCTCTTCTATAAATGCAGAAGCGACGGCTTTTTGACAGCTTATAGAAGTTGTACAAAAACAAAATGCATGTTATTTTTATTGAAGTTGTTGTTTTTGTAGGGAAAAGATTACCTTATTAGTTGTATCATGCACTATACTGATAAATGTTAATGATAAAGCAGTTAGGTAAAACAATAACACAAGTGGCAAAATGAAAATGCAGTTATCTACTGCAGCTCTTTCTTCTGATCCATAACTTTGTAATAGCCTAGCTTTTGAAAGCTAGGTTAGGTTAGTTGATAGGAGGGGTCTCTCGACATACACGTAAGCCAGAGTTGAAACTCGTTTGCGTGCCACAACACAACCATAAGAGTTACACTTTATATTTACCCGTGTATATACTACTTTTAGACCTTGTAGTTCTACCTTAACAACTTTAACATCTGTGCGCTGTTCACTGCTTCAAATAAATAATAGTTCCGAAAATTTTAAGCAATACTCTCAGCAACGAAATGCGGTCAGGCTTGAAATCACAATTGATTGCTGGACATAAAAAGAATGCATTTCGATTTTTCAAAATTTTTTTTGCTTTTTCCTGTGAATGTATTTCTTAATAGATTGCGCTGCGTTATTAACTTTTTCCTCGTGTTAAATATTCTCTTTGGAAGAAAAAGATTCCAAAATGCAACAAAAACTTGAGTTAGGCCCAATCGATATGTAAATTTATATTTATTAAATATTTCATTAAAAGGTGTGGTAGTGAAACATTTTGCAGAAAGCAACAAATAAGCTACTTCGTAGTCCAGAAAAATGTCACTCAAACTTCAAAACGGATTATGAAAATACATATTTTTAAAACCCTAGAAAGAGGTTTCAAAAAGGTTGTGGCTCCTTCTAGAGCAAATAGATTTTCTCTTTATTTTTGCCAATTCCCTGGCATGTCACTTCCTCTTTCATATCATGCTACGAACAGAAAAAACAAAACAAATGTACATATGTATGTATGTATGTATGTATGTATGTATATGAATGAATTTTCTGCTTCATAGCAGTTGTCAGTTTCCATTTCAGATTTTTTTTTTTTTTTTTTTTTGCTATAGAAAAAATCAAAACAGTTTATTTGTATTTTTTGTCTCTTGGTTCATTTAAAACTTGTGACACTTTTATTAGCATGAGTGTGTAAGAAGGAGTGACCTTTCATGGTGGCATAAATGCAACAGCATTTATTAATATCAAAACGTATGTGTTATTTTTATTGCAATTTTAAAATTGAAAATTTTAGCAGTTTGTTTTGTTTCACAATGGAATTTAAAAAGCATATTTACTCAAGCAAGAGCTAAAATTATTTGTTGGCGTTCAGATATCAGGGGTCCTTTTTTTTATCAGAAAAAGCTTGATGAAGGATTTTAGCTAAAGGGATTAATTTCGAAGTTCTGAATAAATTTGGCCAACGCTGGATGTGGTGAGCATAATATAAACGATTTAAAATTTCAGCTGTAGTCATTGTTTACTTATATGCTTTTGGCATGCCCTGTCTCTCTCCCTCTCTCTCTCTCTCTCCCCAACTCTTTGTTAGTTTGTAAGCTAAGTGCAACTGCATCCTAGAAATTTTAACCACCATTGACAATTGAAAAGTTTATATAAGATTTGTTATTCAAATTAATTTCTTTGCGCACAGTTTATTAACAAAATTTATCAGTTATTTATCGTTAAACAAATAGACTATAAATTTCACCAAATTACTAACAATGTCATTAATTTTCCTCAAATAGAAGACTTAACAAAATACAATTAATCAACTTGCCCCACCAGCAAGCAACAATAAACTGAAATAATTCTATAAAGAATATCATAAAAGTTATTTTTAAATGTTGGCTGTTTTATGGATTTATTTGAATCAACAACAAATATTTGTGTATTTGGTTGTCAAGAGTTTTGTCTTGTTAAAATAAATTTTTAGCAACACAGTCATTAAATATTCGATTACAAACTCAGTGACAACGAACATCAGCCGACGGTGACGTTTTTCGAAATAATTTTTTTTTTTTTTTTTTTGTTATTAGACGTCCAACTTTTAAAATAATTATTTAAATAAAATTAAAATTCGAATAGTAAGAAATATGGCAAAAAGTCTAAGACTTGGCTGTGTCAGACATAGTATTGACAACACTGAAAATTATCAACTCTGGTAAAGGGGTGTGTCTTGTTTTTTAAAAAGTTCAACGGCGAAAAAGAGCAGAGTCGTTTTTCGTCAAGCGTCCTGACAACATCGTTTATTTTCCCTATTACAATAATTTGAAGTATTAATTTGTATTTTTTTATTGAAGAATAAATATTGTTCACTGAAATATTAAACGATCAAATAATCATTTGACAGCTGGATGTAATGTACAATTACTAGACTTTGTCATGAAAATATCTGGCTGGCTGGCAGGCTGGCTGGCTGGTTATTAAATAAATCAAGCAAGGCTAACACTAGTGAATGAAGAAATCGAGTACATATGCTGTGGCAGCACAAGTAACACAGCACAATAGAAAAAAAATAACACAGTTCTGACAAAGTTTTGTAATAGTTGAGACGAAAAAGATATGTATATCCCAGTTGGCCGGCTGAGTAAAGATGACATTTTGTTCGATGATGTTTTCAAGACAATTGCAAATTTGTCATCAACTACATGAATTGGAGGACAAGTATGTAAAAATATAATGTCAATTGTCATGCTAACGACATCATGAATTAAAATTTTTGACTTTAATAGGCTTGACTAAAGACAAAGTCCTGCAACGTGTCCTACGTATGCATGAACTGACGGCCAGGTGGGTTTTAATGTGTTCAACGAACTTTGTTGTGCTTGTAATACCATTGATGGGAGTATGAGATAATTATCATTTATAACATTCTTTAGGTTTTAAAAATGAAATAAAAAAAAAAAAAATTCAGTTGAAGTGCCAAGCGAAGTAAAATGTAAACTTTATTTCGTTATGATATACGTTAAATGATATATACGGGTCTGTTCTAGAATCCGATTCGGATTGATTTAGCAAATTTTTTTTAATCCGAATAATTCATAAATTGGTGTTCTCAATTCAGAATGTTTTTAGATATTCAAAGTTTCTGTTCGAATTCAAATTCTGAATGTCAAATACATACACAACAGGTTTTTATGTTTTGAAAAGAACTATCAGAGGACGAAGCCGATGATAAAAGATTGATTAACATACAAATAGTTGCCGGCGGCAAACCAAAAACCGCAATGTTTTTACAATCACGCAGAAAAATTTATAAATTAAGTTAAAATATGACAAAAAATTAAACATTAATAGATTATTGTGAGAAAGCAGCTCTACCGCAAGCAGCAATCAGTCGCTCTTGACCGCGACGGGTGTAAGTAAGGTTGTGATATTACCGGCGCGGCAGTTTGCCAGCTATGAGCACATGAACTACGATCTATGACCACCAAAAGAACGTATTGCCGGACTATTACAACGGAATTTGACCACTAAATACAATCATATTAATATAAATATTGCTCAAATTACACTAAATATAGGAAATTTATTATAATTTTCTTTAAAATTTCAATTTTTCTTTTTCAATAGATTCTGATTGCATTAAGCATTATCCCAAAAAAACATTGACATATCACACTGTAATATGTGGGGCAACTTCGTGTTTTCGATCATAAGCAAAATTTTTGTACATATTTTGGTTTTGCGCAAGTGCCATTTGACAAAACATACAAAATTTTTGGAAGAAATTAAAGAAAAGGTTTTTTTTTTACTAATAATTGTGTGTAAATTCAAATTTTTTTTACATAAAAAGATTTGTTTGTGTTCTGTTAATATTGTAATCGGTTACGCTATTACGGCCAATAACCATGTTATTGTTGCATTTAATCCTAATATAATTAAACAATTGTTACTTCCAACCCTGCCATTGCCATGCCTAACCATATTATTAAAAAACATTTGGGACAATCAAATTGCTTTCGAATTCAATTATAATATTACAGCGAGGAGTCATGTTTTTGGTAAATTCAGCCAATATTGTCAAAGGCAGGGTGCAGTATGAAAAAGATTTAGTTGGATTTGACAATAGTATGGTTGAAAATTATAAAAGTATCATTAGCAGCAACAATAGTATGTTTGGATGTGTTGAAAGTATGGTGGGAAATTCATTTAAAAATGGTAATACTATGGTTGGACATTACAAGATTATGATTGAATGCAGCAATAACATGGTCAGTGGTCACAATACCCTAATTACTGAAATGTATTAATTCAGGTCCAAAACTGAACCTTTTCAAAATATTTTTTTGTTTTTCAGCTGTCTATCTGCCGACAACATTTCGTTGGTGCTAGTTAACTCATCAGTAGATTGGAGAAATTCTTAAAAGTTTGCTTAAAACTTAACTACTTATTCTAGAATTCCCATGAACAAAATGTGAATCAGAAATGTTCAAACAAACCTTTAACACAGTAAACATTTCTTTTCGTCTGGCAACTCTTTTACTTTTCTTTGCAAACTTCTAGACAACGAGTTACCATCGGTTATTACGATTTGTATTTATGAAATTATCAAAAAGTAAAAGCTTTTTGAATATTCAAATATGAACTTAAATATTTATTTACTTTAAGAGCCAATTGAAATGTATTAATTCAGGTCCAAAAATGAACCTTTTCAAAATATTTACTGTATTTTCGTTTACTGACATTTCGTTGGTGCTAATCAACTCATCAGTAAACTTGAAAAATTCTTAAAAGTTTGTTTGAAACGCAATGTCCTCGGCATATAGACAACACTGAAAAATACAGTAAATATTTTGAAAAGGTTAATTTTTGGACCTAAATTAATACATTTCAATTGGCCCTTAAAGCAAATAAATAATTAAGTTCATATTCTAATTACTGAAAGTGAGAATTATTAATATATATAATGAAGCAATAGTATGTTTCTCGCCGAATATGGTTACCTCAACCATATTTTCTCTCTACGTACATATGTATGTATATACAAAATAGTTTTTACAATTTCGGCTCAATTTAAGATATAACGGCCTTATTCAACAAAAAAAAAAAAAAAACAATATTGTGTTATTAAAATCTTATTTGACAAATGTTTCATTTAAATTTGTCAAATAACAGTTTTATAAGCCTGGAATAATTTTTATGAATAATTGTGTAAAGCTGTAGATTTTTATGGAGATCAAGATGATATAGATTTTCAATTTTCTTTAGGAAATTTAAAAATTATGGGTTTTTATTGCAACAAAGGAGTGACATATGCTCCTCAAACGCGTAAATATAGATATGAAAAGATCTACAACAAAACTGGACCTCACACGTTTCACTACATACTTGTATGTATATTGTACACAGAAGAACGTGCGGCCTCCTAAAACTTTGCTGAAATTCAATAATCACCCAAACAAGAATACGTAATTAAATTGAATTAAATCCTGCCTTGAATGAAATTCCCACGTCTTTTTGCTTCTCTATGAAAATCCCTTATCAGAGTTCTCTTACTATTTCTTGTTGTACAGTGTTACTTAAAAGAGCTGTTTTCCATGTGCCAGAATGCATGTGTGTGTTCTAGTGCACTCATTTTAATTTCTTTGAAAGGTTCAGCATGATGCTTTTTAATCAATACAATTTTCAATTTTTTTTAAGCTTTCAGCTTGTAACCGAGTTTCGCATGAAAAAAGAAGACCTCAATAGAGAATTTCAATTTATTTATTTGCAGTTTATTTTGTTTTCGGTTATGTTTTAAATAGCTGAAAGTATATTTTCGTCATATTTGACTTTTTTAAGCAATTTTTGTTGTGCTCAGCCAAAGGTATGGAATAAATGTATTTTAATTTATGTTATTGCAGCTTAAAACTCATTAAATATTAAAGTAACAATTATAAAATAAATTGCAAGCAAACATATAAAGCTGTGCGAATTCACACACTAAAAAAAGAAAATAGTGCAAGTGATTGCCCGCCACGAATTGGTGTTGGCAAGTTTTATCTACCAGAATGGCCTGCAACAGGCCTTTGCTTTATTGAAGAGAAATACGTGAAATTGGTTATTATAAATATACAGAATTATTAAATTTTTATTTTGCTCTCTTGTTTTTCATACATGTACAAATGGACAGACAGACTTGGAGCAGAAAACGTTCTGTGTGTTTTACTATTACTGTTGTAAAAATTGTGCAGCATAACTTTAGGGATTGTATGAAATCGTTCTCATTGCATTTCTAGATTTACAGACAAACTTTGTTTGTACTGGTCCATTAAATTAAAGAAGTAATGCATTTCATGGAAATTTTTCTTTATCTCAATACAATTTGAAAAACCTATCTATAAAATAATAATGGAATATTTTAAAAGCAAAAGTTTTGGAAATTGTCTCACAACAGTGAAGATGAAAGCAATTGTATATAAATCAACAACTTTAACTAATTTCATTAGGTTATTAATAAAATGATTTGAAGGGTGACATCAATATGCTTGTTTGAATGAATAAAGAACTAAAAACTTTTCTATAGAAAATTTTTATTATCGATAAGGTTTTTATGCAGATTGCAGTTATCGTTACATAAAACCAGTTTTGCCTCTCACTATTTTCATGGAAAAAACTTTTCTTCTTTTTGTGTTAACCACAAATTTCTATCGAAAGTTTTCTATAGAAAAAACTGTTATCGATAAATTTTCTATAGAACTCTTTCGTAACGAATAATCATTTATGACAAGAATAACAAAAAACTTAACACAGAAAACCGTTGTGTGCTTTTTAAGTTTCCATTGAATTGTTTTTTGCTATGAATGGAGTTTTTACAGAAACGTTTTTTTGTTTTCAGAAAATTTTTTAAGAAATATTTCTGTAAGCTGGGGAGAGTTTATTCAACTTTATTTTCCTTGTGTTCTGTAAAAGTGTTGATCACTCCAATTTTATAGAAAAAAAAATCTTTCTCAATTTTGAGGAAGTAAAAAATCGAACTCAACCCGATAAAATTATTATTAATTATAAATCATATCGTTCGACTACAAACTTAAAATTAATTACTAAGAAATTTCTGTAAACATATACATACATACATATGTATATGCCATCGACTCGTTTTCTTAAGAAACTTTTTTCCAAATATAATTTTTCAAATATTTTTTATCTATCAATTTGAGAGAAAACGATAATAATTTGATACAATTTGCTAACTTTGAATGTTTATGTTCTCAATTAGCTTTCTACAATAGTTTTTAATATTTACCATTTTTTCACAGGCAATTGTTGTAATCAAATTTAATTTCCCTGAAATATTTTTAATATTGTAGATTTTTATTGCACTGTTTTTTTAAATATTTATTGCACAACTCTGAGGTAGAAAACAAATATATTTATTAATTTATACTGTGCGAAACTGACGATATTATATGTTGTATATATAACTTATATAAGTGCTTAGCTGATTCGTGATGAGTTTTGTTTTGACAAGCTACAAGAAAAAAAAACTATACTGCCTTAAAAATGGCAACGACACAACCACTTTTTATCTATTAACTACATTTTATCACATTTTTATAGACCATTAGTACAATTTCTTTTATTAACTTGATGATAATAGTAGTTTTTATGACTCTTTAGTACAAACCATTTCAATGGTTTCTTATTTTTTAAAAAATTGTTTGCCAAAAATCTGCCGAACGAAACAAATGAATATTTTCCTTTTGTGTTGCACTGCCAATAGTAAAAACGCCAAGGAGTATTTTACTGCTTTGTGTACGATTTTTAGTAAAACCACAATTGCAACAACTTTGGGAATTTTTTTACTCCTACTCTCATAAATTTAAATAGTAAAAAAGTTTTTTGCTATTCATAGTTTTCATTTCCTTTGCCACCACTGGAGAATGCCTTCATAAATTGCCAGCAAAATAAAAAAACTGAATTTTGAAAATACTTATAAAAAAAAAAAAAAATTATTCAGCAGCACAAATGGAGGGATCCCTGTGGTGTAAGTAATACTCAGTGAGTAGAAAGTATAAACGGGAATTGTGGAGAATTGTTTCTCTCTTTTAGTTCTCTCTTTCAAGCGATTTACTACTTCAATCGATGCACAAACAAAGTTCGTTGTAAGTAAATAAAATGCATCAAGGCTGCAACTTTTTACCTCCATTTCCTTTTCTGATGCCGTTTATCTTTCAAAACTTTTTATTATCTTCAAAAGAACTCTTTATAATGTGCTGAATTAAATTTGTTACGAAATGTTCTGTTCAGATGTTTAAGGAAACCATTGCCTAACAAACTTTTGCAGTTTTTAAAAATTTAACATAAAAAATTTACTAATGATTTTTGTTTTGAATAAAGTGCAAACACCACTCATTAAAATGAAAATAAATAAAAATTTAATAAAAGTGCACTAAATTTAATTAACCAAAATTTGTATGCAAAGCGGACACATCACAATGCTGTGAGTTTGAAAAATGATTTAAAAACATTTTTTTGTTTTTCAAATGAACCACACACTTGCAAACATATTGCCAGTGGCGAGATAATAAATAGTCACAACTCATAATTCATAAAAATTTAGTTATAGTCTTTGCTAGACAGCACCTTATTGAAAATCTTAAAATAAACTATTGAATGAAAATTAAATACTCAAGCCGATGTAGTGCGATTTAGTAATCAACTTTAAGGTTAAAAAAATTTTTTAAATAATTTAGCGTTTTTGGTAGTCGGTAGCACTTTATAAAGCTACGTATACACGATTGTAAGATCTTACAATATTGTCAGAAAATGTATAGAATATTTTTAACCATTCGTGAGAACTTACAATTTCTTCCTGGCAATATTGTAAGCATAAGCATTGCCAGGCTACCCTACCTATTAATTAAGTGTCAGTTAACTGTCAATCGTCTGAACACTTTGGCTCTAACATTGCTAGTACATTGTCAGGCATTGGCATATTGTAAGATTCATAAATTCTCAACACATTAGAATGGCGTAATTGTCTCAGAGTAATGACAGGGGAATATTAAAGGAAAATGTGTGTGTACGAAAGGGAGAGAAAAAACAACAAAAAGTTGCAGAAAAGAGAATAAAAAAATTAAAAACATGGTTATTGAGCGAGAATAATAAAGAATGAATAATGGCATGTGTGTGTGTGTGTGTATTTTGATAATGACAATTGGCTGACAATTTTTGATACGTAGAAAACCTTACATCTGTGTAAGCTGATCATTTTCGTTGGTAGCTAAATTTATTGTCAGGCATTCTTAATGCAGCAACTGCTTCTTCAGGTGTAGAAAAACAATGAGGGATTTACTGAGGGTCAGCTGATTCTAATACATAGCCGTTGTAGTACAATAGCTGTATTCACTATATTATGCAAATGGTGTTGCAGCACTGTATTGCAAAAACCTTTGCATATTTTTACTCTCTGCTCATAAAATACATAAAAGCTGAATTTACACAGTACGCTTTCTACGCGTCGACGCTTTTCACGCGGTTGTCAAAAAAGTAGGATTAGTGCATTTGTATGTGACAAGTTACAGAGCACAAAGCATAGAACGCGAAGACGCGTAGAACGCATAAAGTAGACCTACTTTCTACTTTTATATGCGTCACAAGCGTCATGAGAAAATGTCAGCTGTTTTGAATAACCAATGATGTGTCTACTCTCAACGTTATCGATAAATACCTTTCATATCGTAAAATAATTTATAAAATCTTTTGCAAAAAAACATTTTTAATAAAAAAGAAAAGTTTTTTTACAAATTTTATAAACATTTTCACGAATAAAACAAATTGTAATTGTTTTTTACAACACTTTTTTCATTAACGAAATTTGGATTCGATTTATCGATGGCGTTTGCGTACTGAGTATCATCACTGTTATGTTTACAAATATTTTCAAGTTATTAAAACAAGCGATATGGAAGAGAAGCTAATAAATGCAGTTAAAAACCACGAGCTTTTACATATATAATAAAACCTTGCTGCTCTATCGGAACAAAAATAAAAGAGCAGCTGCATGGAGTGCAATTAGTAAGGAGCTTAATTTACCAGGTATGTGTATACATACATATGTACAATTTTGGAGCTTTTCGTAAGCTCTTATCGCACAAATAACAATGTTTATGAACTCTATAAAGTCCATTAATTCTTTTAAAATTTCAATTTCACTTTCCATTTTGTTAATATTTGTTTTGCATGCTAAAAATATTTGCACAACAGCTGATCAAAACAACAAAATATGGCGCGTATGACGCGTTGTATGTAACTTGTAGTATGAAACGCATAGAACGCGTAAAAAGTATAAAAAGAATGAAAAGCGTGGACGCGTCTAAAGCGGGCAATGTAACTTCACCTAAATATATGCACAAGGCGAATTTATTGCCAGGTGGGTGCACTAGAATTCGCCGCACAACACACACACACACACCGACTAACCCATGCATTGTATTAGTGCCAAGTGATTTTAGTTGTCAAGATTTTAATATTTGCTATATACTTTAAAAGTTATATTTGTGACTTAAACACTATGAAAAAAAAATATTCAAAAATGGATTTAATTATTTATTCGCTATAAGAGCCAATTGAAATTTATTATTTTAGGTCTAAAAATAGACCTTATTAATGTTTTCCGTCTTTTTTCAGCAGTATATATAACACCGACATTTCGTTGTTGCTAAACAACTCATCTGTAGACTTGAAAAATCTAAAAAGAATATTTGAAGCCCAACTACTTATTCCAAAATTTTGATGAACAAAATGAGAATCAGAAATGCTCAAACAAAGCAACAACAACATGTCGGCGGCATATAGACGGCTGAAAAAAGACAGAAAACATTAAGGTCCATTTTTAGACCTAAAATAAAAAAAAAATTATCTTAAAATGTTTCTACCATCAAAAGTCTTTAAATCAAAATGGCGCAAATGTGTTTGAAAACAGGGAGAAAAAAGTTTAGCATGTGAAAACTATTCACCTTGTATGAATTCGCCTTGCATAAAACCAATAGCTTTTATTTGCTCCAAGGTATCTTAATACCAATTAGCCGCATAACTACAACAAACATTTCATGTATTTTGCTGATAGAAATACTTTAAGTTCTGTCACCCATTTTTTCGCGTTTGTGTGTTTGGTTGTGTATTTTCACAGTTCTTCAATCTAGAAGCAGTAGTCAGCTGGGCTTGTAAGGCTATCTGGTATCGAGGTACCTTGATTTGTTCTAAGTATTGAGAATCAATCATTACATTGTATATAATATGTTGGACGTTTTTGTAATTGCAACCATGCTGCACGATTTGCTCAAGTTTGACATCATCTCTTTTAGAATGAAGTAGTACAAAAACTAGGAATCACTGTGACCTTATCGCCATTTTCATAAAATACTTTTATTTTTAAACGCTTTTTCTTACTGAAAAATATTTTTTGCTAAAATTTTTTATTAAACTGAATGTCAAAAGCGAAACACTTTGCTCAATAGCAAAGACAGTACAAATAAAAAATTGTCTGAGAGGGCTCTTGAACTGCAAATGGTAAAACAATTTTCATTTAAGCATCAAATTTGTTTATTAACCATAAAAGCAATTATAGCAGCCAAGTTTATTGTTTTTCTCCTCTCAGCCTTTAAGAAGAGCAAATGTGCCAACAACACAGCAGCAGCCTTTATAAAAATAAGAATAATTTAAATATTTTTACATTGAGACAGTGACATAAAAATATCTGCTGTTTGAGATTAAATTTGCAATTTTTATTTTTTGTATTTTTTTTTTTTTTTTTTTTTTTTGTACTTGGCTCATTTCCAAAAACGAATTAAAAGCAACACAGACAACAAATTCTTGGGCAGCACATTAAAAACTACAATATATTCTCATCATTCATCATTTTCAAGTTTGTCATCATGAAGGCAGCAACAATTTTGACAAATGCTGTGTAAAATGTGTAAAATGGATGAAAAGATGATCAAAGTGGGCCAAGTGATTTAACAAGCGGATAGCAAAGGCATCCACTAAATGAAGTACATCACCTCAATGAGAAGGAAAAACAACCGAAAAACACAAGATAAGAATACAATTAATGTTTTGTGTAACCTTGTTCATAATTGTTGTATCAAAGTGCCGAGGAATTTTATCGAAATGATAAATTACTTTTAAAGTGTTTCAAATATTAAAGACTAACAACTGTCCTGCACTTAATGGCTTTAAGAATTTAAAATATTTGGGGTTACATTCCAAAATAAATAAAAAAAAATGCCGAAAAATTTAAGATTCATATACATTAGATTCTGCAGATTATGTGTTGAAAATTTTGTTTCTCGTTCATTTTTTTTTGCCACCTAAAGAAAAATTTTTTAGGCCAAAAAGTTAAAAAAAAAAAAAATTATTATACAATAATTTTCTGTCAAAGGCAAACAAGGTAAAATTTAAACCGCTTTCGCAATCTTTTTTGTTTGTTTTTTAAATGTGACAGTACATACATATGTATGTACGTATTTGTTTATTCTTAACACTAGTAATTGTTTGCCTTAAAAAAAACCTTAAATAATAACTGAACATACAAACTGAAATTTGTGCTGGCTGCTTCTTCTTTTCTATTTAGTGAATTCTTATCTTATCTTTTGTTTTGTTATAATTTTGTTATGTTTTTTTTGCAATTTTCATTGACGTTTATTTGCTTTTCAGCCACAACAAAAGCAAAACCAGAAAAATATTATTAGATTTTATAAGAAACAGCAAGAACACTTGTACAATCAGCGCGATAAAAATAAAAAAAAAAACACATGTTTTCATGACCACAAATCAATAGATTTCAATATCTAATATTAAATGCCACTATAAATGAACAAGAAAATTATTTAATATCTTTTGTATTCAACAGCACTTGCATTTTATGCTGCATAAAACAAAAGATATTTTCAAAAGATAAGAAGCTAAATTATTTTGTAAAAATTGTTTCTGATTTATTAATCAGAAATTATTAATAGTTTATAAATGTATGTGTCACCTCATGACAAATTATTTGGCAGGTTGAAAAAAATAATACACAACCGAAAAAAAGTGACAAGGAAAGTATTTTTCTAAAATTATATCGAATTCTTTCTATTCGTGCATATGGGCGTTTCCATCAATCCGAATGCCAGCAAATTTTTAAACGTTTCACAATCGGGTCTGTTCTAGAATCCGAATACACTCTAAAGTGTATTACTTTAGAATTTTTGGTGTTCTGCAATCCGAATCCCCATGTTTTTATTCGTTTTCAATTAGACTATTATAGGGTGAGTGAAAGTAAATAGAATCGGCTTTTTGTCATGCAAGTGATAACTTTTTTAATAAAAACTGAACTTTATCTTTTGATTTGAAGTGTTTTTTATTAAATATAATAAAGAAAATTTTAATTTGCACACAATTATTAGTAAAAAAAAAAACCTTTTCTTTAATTTCTTCCAAAAATTTTGTATGTTTTGTCAAATGGCACTTGCGCAAAACAAAAATATAAAAATTTTGCTTATGATCGAAAACACGAAGTTGCCCCACATATTACAGTGTGATATGTCAATGGTTTTTTCGGATAATGCTTAATGCAATCAGAATCTATTGAAAAAGAAAAATTGACATTTTAAAGGAAATTATAATAAATTTCCTATATTCAGTGCAATTTGAGCAATATTTATATTAATATGATTGTATTTAGTGGTCAAATTCTATTGTAATAGTCCGGCAATACGTTCTTTTTACAACATATGGTTGTCATAGATCGTAGTTCATGTGCTCATAGCCGGTAAACTGCCGCGCCGGTAATTTCACAACCTTACTTACACCCGTCGCGGTCAAGAGCGAATGATTGCTGCTCTCTCACAATAATCTATTAATGTTTTAGTTTTTGTCATATTTTAACTTAATTTTTAAATTTTTCTGCGTGATTGTAAAAACATTGTTTAGACGGTCGTCAACCGTCGGTTTTTGGTTTGCCACCGGCGACTATTCGTATGTTAAGCTATCTTTTATCATCGGCTTCGTCCTCTGATAGTTCTTTTCAAAGCATAAAAACCTGTTTTTTATGTATTTGACATTCAGAATTTGAATTCGAACAGAAACTTTGAATATCTAAAAACATTCTGAATTGAGAACACCAATTTATGAATTATTCGGATTAAAAAAATTTTTCTAAATCAATCCGAATCGGATTCTAGAACAGACCCGAATAAGTGATTTTTCCTCGTCTGGATGCCCCATAGAATACTTGCATTGATTATCATGGTTTCGTTATTCCAGAGAGTTAAATGGGCCCCGTTCTTTAGTTCAGATTTAACTGCATCGAAAGTTTTCGCGCACACTCTTGAAGCACAGCTCTTGAAGCACAAATATCATGTGTATATTATGTCACATTTATATTAATGTATCCTCTTGCGCTTACGGCGGAGGGTGGGGGGGGGGGGGTAAATTTTTTTTTTTTTGCTAGAATTAATATGTAGCAAATTTGTCAGTGCAAAAGGTGGCAACTCCAACAGTTGCCTCCCCGTCAGCGAAGGAGGATGCACCGATTGATTTTAAGGGCATATATGGTGTCCATGATTGGCATCCAGGGATACGCTCCAGTGAAGCAGTTCTATAAGAACTGAACATTTTTTATTGCTTACTAAAGTGCTACTTATTTTTGCCTGGAAGTAGATGACGATTATGGAAAATGCAGTGATTTTATCGTTTAAGATTTCGTGCAATCATTTAGAAATCATAAAAATTAAAAAAATTTTATGCTCCTTGAAAATAATTTTGCTGGCTAATAACAAAAAAGAAAAATTTTTCATGCCACAAAATTTTATTTCACATCTGTATCTAAATTCATTTCTGTCGTTTTGTGTTACAATTCATTTGAAACAAATCCTATTTATCGAATTCCAAATTACAGAACCACTCTTCCATGGCAATTAATTTTCATGGTAAGGTATTTGCAACTGTGTACATTTGATACTTGATTTTAAGATGTTCTTTGAATTTTCTTTTGCGCCAACGATTTGTTACGAACTGTTAAAGCATGACAACAGGCATGCTGTGAATTATTCTTGGCATTTATGTGTCAATAGTCAAATGATTTTCGCAACCATTGAAACGATGATGATGATGAAGAAGTACAAACTTTGTATTTATGTTTGTAGTTGCTTGAGGATTTTTGCTTGGTTACTGCTTAAACAGCGCTTATTTATCGTAATTTTTTGCTTTAGCTGATTATACCACAAATTAGAAATTAAACTTCGTTAAATATTCATTAAATAATTGAATGGTTGTTAAGCGTCTCATAGAAACGAGTGTAGTTATTTTCAGTTAAATGAAAGTTTTGGTGACAAATATTCTATAAACTAAATTAAAATGAGCTGGGGGACAGATAGTTTTAGCCTTCTTGCATATTGATACAAGAAAATTTGTCGCACACCCAACTCGAAAGTGGCTCAATTCAAACCTGCTTCAGTTGTATGCGCTTAAATTAACCAGAATTGGCTTGTTTATGAAAATTAAATATTATATAAAATATTTAAACGTAAATCAAAGTCAAATTCGAAGATGAACTTTCCCTGAGTTTTAGACTTAAGTAAATTAATTTACGGGAATTTGTGAGTCGAATAATTTGCTTTTTCAAAATGATGAATATCAGCTCTTAAGTGAATCCACAAATATTAATTTGTAGCTTACTGTCCCTTCTCTTGGTAGAACATACAAAGTGTTGCATAGCTATTGTACTAAGTACTGCTTCCAAAGCTCCCAACACAATTAGTTAAACCTCTCTCACATTGACTTGAGCCACTGTAACACATTGACACATATATATGCAGCAAGTTAATATTTGAGGCTATAATGTTATATAGCTTGGTCCACAGCAGCTAATTGTCATAAAAAAATTGCAAATAGCACAAAACAAATTTTTAAAAATAATTCATAATCTGCCTTGGCATTACTCTACCCAACGTCTTCATACCCTGGCAAACGTCGCCCCCGCAAATGACCAAATAAACCGCCTCACGCTTAACTTTAATATCAGATGCCTCAGCTCTGAATTTAACCACATCAATGAGATAATCTCATCATAATTTTTACCCTCAGTATTAAGATTTCATCATAAACCCCCCAAAAATTTTACACAAAGGTTTTTGAAAATTTTCTAATTTACATTAAAAATAGTTTTAGCGCAGATAAATATAAAATGTTTGTTATCTAATATCTAAGTAGAAAAGGATAAGGTATCCTAAACTCTTTAAGAAATTTATTGAACGTGTAAAACCTTGAAAGATATTTATAAATAAAGAATCGAATTGAAAAATATGCAGCCAGTTTTATGTCAAGTTTTATTTTAAAACACCCTGATTAGTGTTGTTGGTTGTTTTGATTTTTTTTTTTTTCTAATTTCATCTCAGTCTTATGAAATTTCAAAAAAAGAAAATTCTTATTAAATGGCAGCACAGAACCCTGCCTCGTTTTTATTTGAATTTATTTTTAGTATATTAATATTTTTGATTTTTAAATAAACGCTCTTAAAAATTTTCGCTTGTAGTTTGACCACATCTCCTGCTAAAATTTAGCCTCTATAAAAGGCATTTGGCGCCATACAAAACTAAAACATTTGTATACATTTCGCTGCAGTATTTTAACTTGTACATTTTTTTTATTATTGTTGTGTAAAACAGCTGTTTAAAGTCATAATCATGAGCCGTTGCTTTAAAGCAACACAAATGCTCAAATATTTGCATTATTAATTATAGAAACAATAAAGTGTTTAAATTGTAGCTTGTCTGGGAGGGTTTGTATTATTAATACTGTAAAACATCTATTATGGCACACAACAAATGAAGGTGCAAATTGTAAAAGCTCGAATGAGATGAATTTGTTGTTTACATATTATTTTGCTTTGCTTAGAAGTGACACAGTTTTGTGCTGCAAGCAAACGGAGTGGAGTGGTGAGTGCTGAAGACAACAAGCACTTCAAAGCAAAATTTATACATATATGTTTGGTTGCATCCTTGCACTTGCCATTGTAGAAAGTTCTGAAATGTTTTTATAATTTTACGGATTACTTTGATTTTTTTTTCCACTTGTAAGACCTTCAACACTGTTTGATTTCCTTTTGTTTGTGCTCATTTCTCTTCGTTTTATATAATAATAAATTAAATCAATATTTTGCTTTTACTTTAAAATGCAGCACATCATGCTATTGGGGTCTACAATTTATATTATTAAAGAGTTTTATAGAACGCAGAACAGTATGGCTTGAATGTGAAATAAACCAGCAAACAATTTTATACTGGCTGCAGAGAAATCAAGCGGGGTAATGGTAGGAGAGGTGAAAAAGACAGAGCATGACTGAACTACTCATCCGCGTGGGAAACGAAATTGTTATATTGCCTGCATTCGCCGAAGTCTACAAAAGGCTGTGGTTTGATTTGATTTATAACTTTTGAGTCAACGAGAAAATATATTTTTGTATTTGAAATAAGGATCAATTCTTAGAAACCTCTCTGTGAGGTATCAGCAAATGGGTTCAAGGCTAACCCTGGATGGAGTGCGGCAAGATACTCTAACTTAATTTCTTATGACTTCCTGTCTAAAACCTCCAATCCTACCCATTTTTTGACAGGTTTTTTTTAACCCATTTCTTTTACACCTGACAGCAAAGTGGCAACAAGTAATTGGATGTACTTAGTTGGGGTGCTAATTATCTTAAATCAATACTTAAGATAACATGTATATATCGTATAACTTGGCAGATGTTAGAAGCATTTGTTATTTGCACTAATTTTATCACAGGCCTAAAATATCAAAGATTTCTACGGAAGGGTAAAACATGGACGTTGCACTCAGTAATGATCTACGAACAATATCCCAATGGGGTCGCAAGAATAGGGCCAATTTCAGCGTTGCTGAGACCCAATGCTGTTTATTAACACATGGGCGAGCATACTTCCTAATGGATGATCTAAACATTAAGGAATCGTATTGTCTTAGTCATAATCATTCAGTGTGATGTTGGCTGGACTGAACACATTTTTCATGTAGGAAAAGAAGCATTTAAGTGCCCAGGTTGTTGGAAACGGTGACAGAAAATGGTAAGCATATCTCATGTCTGGGGCAGTGCCTCAAAGTCTATTTTGGAGTTACTCCACTACGAGCAGGTGAGAGCGAAGGAGCTCATTGGTGACAGACTCGCTGCAGCATCATCGCCATGTGGGTTGCTGTTTTATCGATACTTCAACAAATTGTGTTCTAAAACGAGCAGGGATATTGTTCCCGAAATCCGCATTTTTTTTACGCAATACAAATGCCTTATCCATGATTCGTCCAGTGGCGGTTGCTTTGCCAGTGAGTCGCGCATTGTATTACAGAGAAATTTCAATCTTCAGCCGTACGGGACATCTCTGGTAGCAGTTGCCTGCACATGTATCTCATTCCGGTTACACTGTAGAAAGATTCCAACCTCTTTCCTCCTACTCAAACCCAATTTTGCCAGTTTTGGTATACTGCACAGCACATATAGAGGTCACTACCTGAGTTCTTATTTATTAATTTTTGTTTTTCGTTATAAAATTTCTAGTGTCTTTAATACTTTCACATTTCCTATTGGGATAATGTTAATCAGCTTGTATAAACATATAAGTGTATATAAAGAAAATAAAGTAACATAATGTATTAGTTCAGGTTCAAAAATAAACCTCACAAATGCTTTCAGCCTTTTTCAACCGTCTATATTCCGCCAACATTTTGTTGATGCTAATCAACTCATCAGTAGACTCGAAAAGTTCTTAAAAGAATGTCTGAAACTTAACTTGTTATTTTATTTAAAAAAAAACCCGTCAAATAAACCTTTAATACAGATAATACAGTTTTCCCCTTGCAACTCCTTTATATTTCTTCAGAACTTTCAATACAATGAGTTACCATCTGAGTACTAGGATTTGTATTTTTGAAAGCATCAAAAAGTAATAGTTCTTTGAATGTTCAAAATTAATTTAATTATTTTCCTAAGAGCAATGGAAATATATTATTCTAGGATTAAAGGCTTCTTTGAACATTTCTGATTCTCATTTTGGCCAAGATAATTAAGGAATAAATTATTAATTTTCAAACATCATTTTAAGAAGTTTTCGAGTGTACTGATGAGTTAATTGGCATCAATGAAAAGTAGGCGGCATATAGACAGCTGAAAATAACAGAACACATTAATACGGTGTATTTTTAGACCCAAATAATAAATTTCAATTTGTTCTTGTAGCAAATAAATAATTAAGTTCGTTTTTGTAAAAAAAAGAAAAAAATATAAAGAAAAGATCAAAAGAAATAATTATTTTGTTTCGTCAGTCATATTATTTATGAACTTAATTCTACTTGCAGGTGCTCTACTAATACTGAAGTATTCTATTAATATTCAAGCAATTCTAAACCTAAATACATTTATACTGAACAGAGACGTCAACTCATTATGTGAAATTTAGTTTTAAAATCCCTGTCATTTGTCAGTCAAAAAAACTATTTGCTTTTTTCTAAATCCCAGTGGTCGTGCTTTTATTTGCTGGGATAAAACTTATTGCTTACTTTGCTTTTCCTTTATTTGTTGCATTATAAATAAAACAAATACTTAACTGAAAAAAACAGGAAAACATGGGGATAATAAAGAAATTACTTTTATTTGTACAAGTGGTTCTTACACAAACAGCTCAGAGACAAAAGAGATGTACAAAAAAAAGAAAGAGGGCAATTTGTTGTATTTTTTAATAAATGTCAACTAAGAAAATATGAGCACTAATTGCAAGAAAAAACCCAGCTCACAAAAAATTTCCACAGATAACGGTTTAATATCTGGTAGATAAACAGTGGCCTTGGTCGGGACCAGTTCTTAAGTACTGAGTTCAGTAAGTACTGATTTTTTTAAATCAAGTAAATTGTTTTTATATAGGGACTATTCGAGCAATAAGTACTTAATTTTGGTCATATACAATCCTGATTTTGGATTGAATATCGCTCAAAGATATAAATTGTTTTTGTTTTTTGAAATTGTAAAAAAAATTTTTTTTTTGAAAAAACATCAAAACATTTCTGAAGAAGATATCCATTGTGATATCGAAATATCGAATTTAATAAACATTTATAAAAGGAAACAAGTGACCTTAAGGCTCCAACAATTAAAATACTAAACAATAAACATCGAAAAATTAGCATCAAGATTATATTGCTCAAATCTGCATTTAAAAATAAGCACGCGGTACTTGATTTAAGAACTTGCCATACTTTTGACCACAGAATACTGCCAGAAGGGTCACCAGCTCTACCAGACTACAAAAATTACCAATTTACTGCCAAATATATTGAAAGTGGCATCCTTACGGTACTTGTGGATCTATTGAAGGACAGCAAACATGAAAATTTTTATATAGCTGTCTCTGTTGGTTGACTCCGCATTTGTTTACATTTGATTTTTGGTTAGAAAAATTCAGTGCAAATCTGATGCAAACAAAACAGCTTTGCAAGCAAACAAATAATAATTATTTGTAATTAATATTTTATTTACATTGAGTACATCACTAGCAGTACATCGGATATATTTAAAACTTAATTTTCAAAGCTTTTCATTTATGTTTTCTATTTTTTCGGAAAAATTACAACAAAACCAATATTATTCCAAACACTTTACAACAACATTTTTTCATTGTTTATGTTTGGCCACTTTTCAAACGTCACTTTTGGGATATCTGTGTAGTCTGTGCTTTTGACACTGATTGAGATTTTATTAATTTCGGAGTGATTAATTTGTCTTGAATGTGATGATTATGCACTTGATTCGATGTTAGTAGTGAAGTCTATTTAATCCGAAATTCGTACTTGAAATTATTGCCTCCATTTTTTTAATTCAACAGTATTTTATAAATTATTTTCTCTCTTTGCCGATTTGAAGCTGGAACCTCTAACTACTGCCAGTCCAGCCACTCTATCAATTCAGCCATCGTAGTAATTAAGAAATTTAAACAAATTTCAATACTTCTACAAGCATAGACAAGTGCTGGTTGCAAATACATCCAAAAATTTCGTACTCATTTCAAGCCTAAACAGAATTGATTCCCTTTAATAATCCCTATACGGTTTGTTTTAAGTGCACTTGTGCATTATAAGTACTTAAAATTTCAAGTACGTTTCGTACTAAAATCAAGTAAAAACACTTAAATTTCTTGCTGTGTAGTTCTACCAAGATTATCACATACGTTTACAAGAACCAATTTTGAATGCCGCAATGCAAGAAATGTGTAAGAACTGGGACCCCAGAATGTCTGGGTGGCAACGCCTCCCAGTTGCTTTTTGTTTTTGTTAATCGAAGTCAGTGTTGCCAGTTTATTTAGATTTAGTGTTTTTTCTTTTCTTTTAGGGGTGAATTTGGGGTGTTAAATTCTTTCGGGAAAAATTTAGGGGGTATTTTTAGGGGATTTCTGTGTTTGGTTGAACGGTAAAATGGCAGGAGTTAGAAAATTTTTCAACTGATAAATGCGAAGACTTTAACGATTTTTAAAGTAAAATTAAATGATATATTTTTTGTTCATCTGGTAGCTTCAAGTACATAATTTTGCAATTGGTAATTTTAATCACTTTTTTTGTTGAGTTGAATGAATTTTTTTCCTTGAATTTTTTCCGTTTCTTAAGAATTGTGAGAATTAAAATATCTAAGAAGCTTTGATAAAATTGAAACTCTTTTTACGAAAATGTCAAAAGGACGTACAGAGCGAAGAAGACTTAGAGACTCTTAATATTTTTGGAGAAACTTTTAAAATTTTCTAGATACGCAGATAACAATTTCCAGCTGCCTATAAATATGTACTTAGATCTCAAAATATGTGAATAAAAATAAATCGAAAACTTATAATAAATATATATACGCCTGTAATCATAATCATATGCACTTAAAAATATATAATTAGTTAATTTTTACTTCTTTTTAATTGGGAAAAGTTTAAAAATTTTATCCATTTTTCGCATTGTCAATGTTCACAAAATTCTTTTGGGGGGAGTTTGTAGAAAAACATTGCATTTTAGGGGGTTTTAAAATTTGTCTGAGGGGAAGAAATACATTCACCTGGGAACACTGATCGAAGTTGACTTTTAGTTTTTTTTTTGTGTTCGTCAGTGGACACGAAAAGCTTGAACGACTGTTTTGAGCCCTCTTTAATTATAATTATATTTCAGAAAAATAATGAGAATTTAAAAATAATGTATTTTGAAACCGAAAACGCGTTGCTACTCATTTTAAACAGCTTTCGTGCAAGCAGCAACCGTTGTTTTTTACGATTTGTATTTGAAGAATATGAATGTATATGAAGAAGTAGAATTTATTTGGAATTTATATGCAAAAGTTTAATTAATATTTGCCATTGAAAAGCAAAATTCTATTAAAATTTAAGCGCTACAGAAGAGAGAAAGAATATTAATTATTAAAATGAAAACTTACAAGTGAAAAGGTTATAACTGAAAATATTATAAAAGACGAAACAAATTTGTTTGACTATTTTTCACCTGGGTACATAAATATTTTAAAGCTAAAATTTGCTTAACACTATTTCCCTTCCTACGAGTAATTATGAAGCTTTGTTATATCGATTTGAATAACTTGCATGTGATGCGGAACAGACAACTGCACACACAATTATTGCTTCTTTGCCTTTCTTCCAATATGTGGTGAAATATTTTTGAGTCTTAGGCTTGCGATTCAATTTCCTTTCAATATGGAAACATACTGAGATGAATTTTCGTTTGCATAAATTAACACCAAATTGAGACTAATGAGAAAACCAATTTACATTGTGGTAAAACGCAAATTAGTCGATATGAAAGAAATTTCAAAAATTATATTTTTAGGTGGATTTGATGTAAACAAAATTCGCATAAATAAATTCACATGAATTTAAGTTGCCACTGTTAACTGCAATTTAATCTAAATTCAATATATAAACAAATTAAATGCTGAAGCACAAAACAGCCATCAGTGGCCTGTTCAAAATAACTTTATAGTGTTTTTTTTTTTAAGAGCATGAGCCGTCAACAAGTGTGTAAAAGTAAGAACTAGTGTTGTCAATTATTCCTGATTTATAATCGTTCGAATAATAATAATAATAAGTTCGATAGTTTTTAGCTTGTTCGAGCGGCTGACTATTCGAGTATTTCTATTTGAATGAACCAGTGTGGCCACCATTACAAAACAATTTAATGCTAAATGACTCAACGCAACGGCTGGTTAAATTTTAAGGGAACCACATTTAAATGCCAAGTTTTTATCTTTATTTCATTATTTCCCATTTCATTTTTTCTTTTTTTTTCATATTTCATAGTTTATTTATTTGTTTCATTATTTCATAGCTCCCAATTTCAGAATAATTCAATTTGAACTATGGAAAGATACACAATCGAGCAACGCGTTAAATTTATTCAGGATCAAATCAAAATGCATACGGAGCACTTGGTGATTTTTCGGTAAATTTAATCGTCCAAATGTGCCAAAAACCGGCAAAATCGTGCAAAAATTTGAGCAAACTTTGTTGGTAGGAGATATGAAAACCCCATTTCATATCTCGTACTGCAGAAAATAATACATTCGCAATGGCGTGGCTGACGAGCCGTGCACCTCGTCGCTATGCCCAACTGCATCCTGCACGTTCCCTCACGTTCATCGTTAATGATTATTCTGCATATTGACTTGTATTAATACGCTTCAAAGGCGTAATTGACTCCATAACTAAAGCCTCTTGACCTGCATACCAAGCGTCGTCAATGGTTAGTATGGTGGCAAGAAATGACGTTCGCCATCAAGAGATGATAACGAACATTTTATAGCCCGAATTGGACGATATGGATGTGGACGATAAGTGGTTTCAACCGGACAAATTCAATGGCTGTGTTATCTCACGTGGTGGACGCCAAGATCATATGATTTGACATCATTGGACTTTTTTCTTTGGGGTTATCTAAAAGAAAAGTTGAACGTCGAGAAGACAGAAGAGCGTTCTATCGGTATTATAACGGATTTTGCTCAGACGAGATCAGGGATCTTGATCCCGAAACCCGCATATTTTTACGCAACACACGTGCATCGTCAAGAGCACATCCGTTTGTAGTCGATTGGTCAGTGAACCGCACAACGCATTATTGGGAGAATTCGTTTTTCAGCCGCACGATTCGTCTGTGGAACAAATTGCCTGTAGACATATTCCCCGCCAGCTATAATGTAAAGAAGTTGAAATCAAATGTGCACAAACACTACTCCCTCTTTCCTCCTCCCCAAAACCCCTATTTATTCGCATGCATAAATAGGAGTCGTTCCCTGAGTACTGGTACAAGTTAGAAAGAAATAAATCGGCACATTAACAGCATAAAATCTCAATTATGCTTCAGCTGCCTTGAAATTTTTTTCTATACAATTTTCCTTAATTCTTTTGCAAGGTTTAACAACTATTTGTAACTATGAGATATGAAATTTATTAGGAAAATTAGAGAAGGAACCAGCCTTCAAAATGATGTAGATATTGCATATTATAACCATATGCAAGGTTTATTATCTAATTGGGCCATAAATCTTAAACTAATTTCTCAATTTCTAAAACTAATTTTTTTTATTTACATCTTGAGACTAAAATATGACCATTATTAGCCCAAAAAGTCAGTCTTTTTAATATTAATCCTGCGATGGCTCAAAAATAAATGTAAAAATACTAATTTCTAAATATTTGACAACTGTTTGAATAATTTTTATTATAAATTAAAATAAAATCTATTGCATTTTCGAACTGTTCATATTCGAATGACAAGCATGAGCAGAGAAATGTAAGTTTTTGCATGCACGAAAAATAACCAAGGGAAATGTGTATGTATGTGTGTGTGGGGGGGGGGGGGGGGGGTCTGTAGGAAACATTTAATAACATATTAAAGATACAACGACCCTTAAGATTCATTTATTTTTTATTCTCAAGTTCACAACCACATTTCAAAATAAACGAGCAGTCAGACAGGCAGACAGAGTCCCCAGCATAACAGCTAAATATGATGCTTATTTTTGTAACAAGTTGTTGTCGCTGTTGTACTTCGTAGGGTTTCTTCAATGACATGCGTTCGTATATTTGTATTTAGTAGTGTCATGTATGAATATAAAAAATATATAATCGTGGAATTATGGAATAAGTAGTTAAGTTTCAAACAAACTTTTAAGAATTTTTCAAGTCTACTGATGAGTTGATTAGCACCAACGAAATGTCGTCGGCATCATATAGACAGCTGGAAAAGACAGCAAACATTTTGTAAAAAGGGTTAATTTTTGGACCTGAATTAATAAATTTTAATGGGCTGCGAAAGCAAATAAATAATTAAGTTCATATTTGAATTAATATATAATCTCTGTTCGTGCTAACCGCTGCTGGTCGATTATTTGGTATGTCTTAGATGCAAACAAATGTCCTTTGAAAGTCCTTCAGTTGTAGTACCTTCAAAACAGATTTATAGGCACATACATTCATAAGCATATTATATATTGATACCTATCTTATTAGGCATGAACATACAATTGAATTGATGAAACTAAAATAAAATCAAGCCTGGTCCACTAAAAAGTATTATTGTTTTGAAATACGTTAAAAGCAATGAAGTGGTTTGGGATGTCAAGTTGTTATCTTACCAATTTTCGTTTTGTATAGCTTATTGCATTACGACAACTATACTGCAGGTATTATTTCAATTTCAATGACAAGTATTTATACACAGTATAACACCCATGTTCATAAAAACTATTGAAGGTTTATTACACGTTTTTTTGACAAATATTCCGTAGAAATACGTCAAACAAGAGCTTAATAAACTTACAATAATTATTATAGTCTGAATAAAGTAACACAAAAGTGGGGGTTTTTTGATTGTATTGGCACTTTTTTAAAAATAAGGCGCACCCTAATACACCCCCTCAGCCGTAAATAGACTACTGGCCAATATATCATTGCAGGGTGAATGAATGTTTTTAATAAATACCTGTTTTTTCTATACCTTTTGTCATAGTATTTGTTGTTCATTTTCTGTCCTCTTGAGCAGAAAATTTTTTATTTTTTATTTTTATTTTTGATATGAATTGTTAAGGTTTTCAAAAGTTATCTAAAAGACTTCAAAAACAGGCAACCACTTGTTTTAGCTGTTTTTGTTTCAATTCTCACAGCATGTGTTGCTAAAGAAGCGAAATATCTAATTAATATATAATGGTTTTCACCTGAAATAGTATCCGTTGATGTGGTCACACACACACACACACACATGCAATTACATAACAGAACCCCACTACAAAAATTTCAAACTCCTCGCGTAAGAGCGACAATCGGGAATGTTTTACACGGCATCCCTTTTTAAAAGTTTCATATGAAAATGTACAATTTAAAGTAACAACGCTTTAAGTATAAAATTTTGATTTGATCTTGATTACTTCCTGAAAAACTAGATTTTACAACTTCAGCAAATTTTTGTATAAATTGCTAAAAATATTTTATAAAATAGATCTGAAGCTGTAAAAATTAGTTTTTCACGTGTAATTCTATTGAATTTAATTTTTTAACACAGCATTGTTGAGCAGATATTTTTCTCAAACACTTGTTTTAGATGGTACTATTTTTAAACGTACTTATTATAAAGTTGTCGATAAACATTCTAAAATGAATTCTTTTAAATGCCTTTTTCAAATGTAAATTTTTGAAAAATACGTTTTTGGAAAATCGCTTTTTTAAAAGAAGCTTCGCTGAATGTGCAATTTTTCAAGGGGTAGTTTTAAGCAGTTACTTTTTTAAAATATAAGTTTTGAAAGATGTTTTTATACTACCTGTTTTAACCGGACTTCTAGAGATAACCTTTATAGGTACCTTTTTTAAAAGAAATTTTGTTGAAGGTACTTTTTTCAACAGGCACTGTTTTTAACATGTATTTGTTTGGAAAGCAATTTTTTCCAAAAGCAATTTTTTTAAAAGATATTTTCTACGTTTTTAAGAGTTTTTACACAATGGGTACATTTTCGAAGGTATGTTTTTCACAGGTAGCTTTTAAAAGAACTTTTTTAAAGATACTTATTAGCAGATACTTTTCTAAAGGGTACTTTTTCAAATGCTACTTCTTTGAAACGTAGTTTTTAGAAGATTTTGTTTGAAGAGGTACTTCTGGAGAAGGTGTATGTGAAAGGTACTTTTTTAAACGGTACTTTTTTAAAAGGTACCTTTTGAGAACACACTTATTAAAAGCTACTTTCTTAAAAGGTGTCATTTTAAAATGTACTTTTTTAAGAAGTACTTTTTAAGAGGCACTTTTTTGAAACCTACTTTTTGGAAGATTATTTTAAAAAAGGTACTTTTTGAAACTCTTCTTTTAAAAGGTACTTTTTGAAGGGATACTCTTCAAAAAGTAATTTCCTGAAAGGTACTTTTTTGCAAGTAATACATTTTAAAGGTAATTCTTTAAAAGAGGCATTTTTAAAAGTTAGCTTTTAGAAAGATATTTTTAAATCTGGTTTTCTAAAGAGTACTTTTTAAAAGGAATTGTTTTCAAAACACACTCAAAGATCGCTTTTTAAGAAACAAGATTTTTATAAGGTGTTTTTTTAACTATTCCTTTTAAATTTCATACTTGCCCCCTGTTTTATTTGATATTGATTTTTTCTTGAGCTAAACTCAAATTATCATACATATATATTTTATACTTCTTCGTTAGTTTTTGCCAATATTTTGCTCTCCGTCGGATAGCTTCTTCAGGGCAATATGAAAAAAAATTTCGCTACAATTCCTAACGGAAAGGCACCCTTGTGATATTCAATCGTTCTATTATCAAAAAAAAAAATTTTTTAAATATCTTCGACGATACTTTTTTCATGTCCTGTTTAAAAAGCCGTGTCTCAAATCATGGTTTTTAAAAGTCATTTGCTTAAAAAAGTTAAGTTTTATAGATTTGATTTTTTAAAATTATATTTTGGAAAATTGTCTTTCAAAAAGAGCATCATGCTCTGTTAAAATGAATTTTTTTAAAAATGTTCATTTTTAAGCAGCACTTTGTTAAAATTCACTCTTCTAGAAGGTGGTTTTAACATCATATACTTTTTCTAAAGGTACTTTTTGAATGAATCTTTTTAGAACTATTTTTTAAAAGGTACATTTTTAATATGTTTTTGTATTTATACCACATTTTATATGAAAATAATTTTTTTTTTCAAATAAAGTTTTGTAAGCTGGATTTTTTTGTCAAAATATTTTCAATACGAGTGGAGTTGAAAAACATATTTTTCAATTGAAATTTCAATCAATCACTTCTAACTGCCTTAATTTGTTCTAAAAACGGGCAGAATTGATTAAAAAGCGACAAACTAAGTAAATTTTTGTTCAGACTTGAATAAATATTCTTGAGTAAACAACGAAACACATGTGATTAATATGTATATGGATTTTTATTTATTTAATTATAAATTATGAAGAAAACAAGTTCAAACCTACGGTGCATTAAATAACTTTTTTTTAATTTGGTTTTAAGTTTTATTTCTAGAATAGATAATTGTTAACAATTTGTGTATGTGTGACGCTTACGTAAGAAAAAAGAGACACATTTTTCAGATCGTCGCAAAAAAATTTCTAATAAATGGAGCAACTTACCTTTTTTGACAGGAACTGTTGTTACACAATTGCTTTGGAGCAATAAACCAAATTTGTTGTCAGCGTTGACTTTTTCAAATCAATATCTGGTTTTTCGAAATTTTATATTTAATTTTTATATATGTATGTATCTATTAAATTGAGTTGAACATTATTTGGCATTGATTTTGTTTGATAACTTTAACAAGATTATTTTATGCTTCTTTTCCCTTAAAGTTTTTACATATTTTATTTTTGTAATTGTTGAATATTCTGCCAGCCGTGCAAAACCTTGGGGCTCACGTTATAAAATCATATTTTTTTATTTTTAATCACTTCTGTTTGAACAAAATAAACAAACATATTACTTTTTTTCAATATTTTTTCATATCTTTAATTAATTTCATACATAACATGTAATAACTTTAAAGTGAAATTCAAAAAAATTATTATTAATTTTTTATTTTTTTATTTTTTTTTTTCCAACTTAAAACTCACAGAACTGCTCAAAATTGTTAACTTCCGTTTCACAGTTTATTTTATCATTATTTTTTTTTTTAGCATAATTATTTTGCATAAATTAATTTGATTTTAAAACTTTCTGCCGTCATCTTATTGGGATATAGTCTATTTAACAACTTTTTTGCTTCTTTCACTAACAGTTTTTTTCTTTTATTTATTTCCCTAATTAAGGATGGTGGTATTCCTTTTTATACTTTGTTGTGTATGGTTTTTTTTTTGTTTTTTTTTTTTTTTTGGTCAGCAAATAAGTCATGTTAAGTGATTAAACAGAATAGAAGAGTAAATGAGCTAAGAAAGCTCCAATAAAAGTGCTAGATTTCAATCGGAGAAGCTGTTGAAGAGACGCCGATATGTTTATATGTTCGAGTGGGGAGAGAGGAGGAATTTTTATGTCATTAATACACTGCACTTTACTCAAAGTCAAGCAATAGCAGTAGCGCTTCATAGTTGGTTCATGTCATCACCCTTGAATAACTGAGTTGATTGAGGGCATATTGATGAACATGATAGAGACACCGAAAATGGCAACGATATTAACTATACATATATTGGAAACTTTATCAATATAATGGTGTTGGCATGAAAGTATATGAGCACTAGGCAGCATAAAAAAGAAATGGTGTTTGTGCTTCAGTGTATGAGAGCACAACAAGATCATGCGTACAAATGCAAGCCTGCAAAAGCTAGAGAGATTTAACACTTAAGAAGCTAACAACCTGCGGGTACTCACTACAACTTTTTGTTGCGAAATTGTACAAAACAAATCATTAAGTAGAGCAGCGGTTGCAAAACAACTGGCTATAGCCCGGCTAGATATCTTGTTTTGACTGCTTTAAGCAATTTTGATAGTAAAAACGATTTTCAAATATTCCCTTATAGGCCGATTTATGCAATTAAAGCAAAGGAAATCTGTTTACAAAATTGTTTTATCCAAAATATCAACATTTGGTGCAGTTCTTATGGCAGAGTCACCGGTTAGACGTTGTAAACTGTTGTTTGAATTGAGTGAAGGAAAAGCTTTTGTGGAATGCAGATGACTCTTAGGCAGGAAGTATGTAAACAACATATAACAAGGAAAATAGCATCATTGTAAATAATAAATTACATAAACAGAAAAACAGAAAACACATTTTTTCACTTCCCCTGGTTTGCTGTTGCTATAGAAAATAACTTTGCGAGTTGTGGCAATCAAATAATAAAGCAAAACCTTTACGTCAATTTTACTTTTGTTTGATACAAATACTTGTAATAAGTAAGCGGAGTAGTTCTATTTCAGATACAGTTCACAAAAGGGAAATTAATTAGCAAATTAGGCAGTCAATGTCAAGAGAAACTCAAGGTACAAAAAAGAATTTTGTTTTCAAATAAACTGAGGAAAGGAAACAAAAGATTGCTTTTTCCACACAAACGACCTTAATTATTTATTTGCCTTAAGAGCCGATAGAAAATTATTATTTTAAGTCTACGAATATACCTGATTGATGTTCTCTGTCCTTTTCAGCAGCATATATAACGCCGACATTTTGCTGCTGCTAAACAACTCGAGAAATTCTTAAAAGAATGTTTGAAGTTTAACCACTTATTCCATAACTTCCATGAAGAAAATGAGAATCAGAAATGTTCGAACAAACCATTAATAGAGAAAATATTTTTTCGCCTTGCAACTCTTTTGCTTTTCTTCGTTAGCATCAACAAAATGTCGGCTGAAAAAGACAGAAAACATTAAGGAATATTTTTAGAGCTAAAACAATAGATTGTTACTTCCTTTATTCACACACACACACCAAAGAGTAACAAATTTTCTAGTTAAAGCTTTGCTCAGCACAGTGGTCGAAACCAAAGCCAAAAAAATCAGCGCTAGTTTAATATGGGCCTAAAGGGGCATATCTGGGAGCCAGGGTACATTTAAACCACCTTTAAACTGCATTTATAATTACAATATAAATACACAATTATTTATAGGGGTTTGAGTTATAAGTAGGATACTGATTTCTCAGCGAATGGTTTTTGTTTTACTGTGGCTTGAAAATATACTATTTTTCTATTGCCTACTATTTGCTATTTCCTCTTTATTTATCAAAAGAATATTAAGTGTTTGCATAGCTGCTTTTATTGGGTACTGGGTACTTTTTTATGTAGTTCGAAAATTCGAACATTGAGAAATGTTTTCGAAATCAACATAATTGCTCAACAAATTTCAGTAAACCTTTGAGTGTAGAAAAGCGAATGTAATATATTTCTCTATAACCTATAATTCTATAACCACCAGTAACACAAAGTCTTTTTGGCCGAAATTAAAACTACAACAACACTAGGCAATCGCACAGTTTCTTTTATTGACACTGACAATATTTTTAAGCAGTTCAAAAATTCACCTGTAGGAAAATTTTCTCAAAATTTCTATTCATGCCCGGGTTTTGATATGAGCTTGATAAATTTTAGCCTCTGCATAAAGTTAACATAGTTTAGAGATTATTAAAAATACTACGACACTAGGCGTTTGTTTATTTCACCACACTGAAATCCACATTGGTTTAGAAATTCGAACATGAGGACGTTTTTTGAAATTAACTTTTAGCCCAGTATTTTGGTATTAGCTCAATAAAGTTTAGCCCTTACACAATGGTCTTAAATCTTTTAGATTTCGAACTGGCCAAAAGCGCCTGTAATATTCTTCTCTTACATTTATCGCAGGAAAAACTTAAGCTTCACGGTAAATTGTCATTAGTTATCGGTAGTCGTGTTAGAAAGTGTTTTATGTTGCAAACGTAAAACACTATGTCATTTGTAGAGTCTGTTTTATTTCACTTCAGCAGTTTTTAGCCCAAGCCGAAAATGCGAAATTGGAAAAAGAATTGTTGTCTTGAATTTTGATGTCAACTGTGAAAATTCGTAAGTTCGAAAATTTTTACAAACTTGAAATTCGACCTTTTCACTACAATCCTGTAGAAAAGCGATTGCTATTAAAGCGAACATTGAAAGTATTTCTTAGCACTGCTCAACTATTTGTCATAAAGCTAGTAATAAGAAAATACTGAATAAAAATAAATGTTTTTATTTCAAGTATTTTATTTGAAACAAAAAAATGTTTAACTTAATTTCTATTATTCGAACTTTTTCTGATATAATTATTTCTGTATTAAGTTTATCAGGCTCAAGTTCTTTCTATATTATCCTTGTGATTGATATTAATTAAATTAGACAAAGAAGACATCAAAGACATTTAGCAGGGTCGACAACTAGTTGTTTCGAAGCCGCCACACTTTATCGTCAGCACCCCTCTTTGTACTCAGGCGCTCATGTTTCTAAAGCGACAACCACCCAAGTTGTTTGTCTAATTTAATTAATTTCAATCACAAGGATAATATAGAAAGAACTTGAGTCTGATAAACTTAATACAAAAAAATTTGTTTTTTCTTCAGTATTTTCTTATTAATAGCTTTATGACAAAAAGTTGAACAGTGCTAAAAAAAATACTTTCAATGTTCGCTATAATAGCAGTCGCTTTTAAATGAAAACTAGTAAACTTAATAGTCGAAGGAAGGAACGATCAAAAATTCGTCAAAGACATTGTAGGCCTGGGAGTAAGTTTTCGATTTTTTTTTTTTTTTTTGTTCTTGAATATCTTATATTTTTTCTTTGTCACAATTTGACTGTAGGGAAAAACGTCAGGCAAAAACGTCAGAGAAAAACGTTAGATGCCTACAACTTACAGTAAAGTGCAAAAAAATTCTTTTAAGCTGCAGTAACACAGCTGAAAGAGCAAGACCTCAAATCAGTTTTACTTCTACTAAATGAAATGCGCGACAGTACTGATGACAAAAAATTTCAGCATATGATTTAAAACACTTTTTCTGTGACGATTTGTTTTTTTTTTTTTCTTTTCTTTTCTAAGTTAAACAATTGGATCTCTCACTGTTTAGTGTACCATAAAAATTATTGTTTTTTTTAATTTTTAATTTTAAGAAAAAAACACAGCCTTTATTTACCTCAAATCAAAGAATTTCATTCCTCTGTTTTATTAAATTAGTCAGCTTTATGTTTAGATTTCTATCTGCTAGTATATTCAAAAAGCCTCCAAAGTTTTGCTTTTCTTTTTATCAAAAATTTGTGATGGAGAACATTTTATATAGGTCATAGCAAGAGCAGCACAGAAAAAATGTAATTAATGATAAAAACAATAATCAGATACATGTGCGGGCACAGTTTCTGTGACTATTTGCTTTTGTGCTTTACACTGTGCAACGGTGCAACACAGCCTCCCAAGCGGAATGTTTAAATTACCTTACACAAAACATAACATTGCTGTCGCAACCATATGGTACAATGTTCTTACTTTGCTGTAAAATTTTACTTTTCTTTCCTTAATGGATGTTAATAGAAAAGTGATCGATTGAATTATGAAGCAGGATATTTTTTTATTTTTCATGCATTCTTCTAAGATGTGAGTGAGTGTAATAGGCTTTTTACCCCTACTCACATCTTACATCTTTCAACATTTTGGCAAGATGTTAACATTTTCCTATACAAATTCTATATGAAAAAAACTCAACATCTTTACAAGCTGTTCACTTCTCATGTTGCTGTATTCAACATCTTTCGATTATTTTAATGTCATCACTAAAAAGAAGTTAAAAAAAATTATAAAAATTCATACCATCACTAGAAAATATACAAGTGTCAAAAATTTTTACAATGAATATGCTTTTCCAAAAAATTGCCATTTCGATGCTAAGGTGTAATTTTTTATCAGTTTAAATCTTAATAAATTATTAAAAATTCTTACAAATGTCCACAGGCGTCTAGGACGCGAAACAGGTTGCGCATAAAGCAAGATTTCATCCTCAGCTTCGCCGTCGTCTTGCATAATTTCTAATAATTCCGCAAATTGAATTTGTAATTGTTTTTGGTCTCTAAGGGCAATAATTATTCCGAGAATTGCACAATTTTTAAATTCCATTTTGTTTAATGTTTTTTGGTTTGCTCAAACCCGTGAAATAATATTTGACAGATGAAAGATGTTGAAAATGTAATGTAAAAACAGCTTTCTTCAATTTTCAACATCTTCAACACACATCTCAAAGATGTGAGTAAATGTAAATCCGCCAGAAAAAGCCTATAAGACTGTTCCCCTCGAGAATTTTCGTCCACTAAAATCGGCTACTTGGGTACGTAACTTTACTGCCCCAATATACACTGACTAGTGTGCGTGTGTGTTATCAAAAAGTCCTCACTTGTTGCACAGTGTTATTCATATCTTAAAGTAATATAAAATCAAATTGGTGCGAAAAACACTACACTGCACAACACTACAGTATAACTCATACATTTGTAGATATGTATTGTTTTTAGTGAAGATGTTACTGATCCACACAGGAATAAATCTTGCGGAATTATTTCATGTTTTTTATCATGTTGGTGTACAAGTATTTTCATTCTTATGAAAAAAAAAACACAATTTTTTAATAGAAAAGCACCCCACAGACATCCAGTTGTCAGTCAAAGAGACAAATATTTTGTTTCACAAAAATGTGAACATAAATTTGTGGAATTAAAAATTTTAAATTCAAAACAATTTGAAAACCAAGTGGCCGGCACGAAACAGACACATTTAGAGGGACAAGCAAATGTGCACGCATGTATGTACATACATTATTGTTAGAAGGAATGTGTGTACAGTGGTTTACCATGAAATAGGCTCATGTTCAAAAATTATTTTTCTTTAATAACTGTTTTGTGTTTCCAATAAATACCAGATGAGCAAACATCATTTAGGGGGTTTTTACTTTTTTAAGGAAATTGATGCAAATATTTAATTCGCTTACTGATAAAGAAGAAAATATGGCCAATTGAGAGAATATATTGCGCAGTTTTATACCCCAATCACTTTTGTGTGTATGTGTGTGTTTGTGTGTGTCGCATCTACAGAAAAACACAACAAAAATAAATCCATGTGTGCCTGAAAAATATTTATTAAGGGCGCTCATATTTTATCAAACTCCATCGCTTGTGTTTACACACACACACCTTGCGCAGACATATTCTGGTTAACAGATAGATAACTTCTAATTTGCCATAAAAGACAAAAATAATGAAATTAACAATAACTTAACCTGGGCAAAAGAAGAAATTTTGTGGCGCACTATAAATAGAAATTGTAACCGAATACAAGCACAATCATTAATACAGTTTCATTTAAACAAATGACTTAATCCGAGCAACTATTTAAGGCAAATATCTTTTCTAGCTTGTACAAACACATGTGCACATGTATTGAGCAGCAATTACATACATATTTGTCTACATAATTAATAATTTACAATCAATGAAACTTATAGAATAAACAACCAGAGTCGAAGCTGTTTGAAAGATGTTAATTAATTACATACGTTGCGTCCAGCAGCAGCAGCAGCAGCAACAAACAAGAGATACGAGCGCGATAAGAAGAAATAAAAATTTTAGAATATCAAACGCCTACAATTAAAACAAAATCTACATGAAGCAGCGACTGAATAAAATAGTAATAATAATAATAATATAATAAATGCGACCTAGCACCTACATTTCATAAGCCGGTTAAACATTTACACCGGTATTCATAAAAAATAAAACGTTGCTCAAATACATTTTAGAAAAAATTTTATATGAAAAATTTGTCGTAAAATGTGTTTCAACAATGTTTTATTTTTTATGAATACCGGTGTTCAAATATACTAAATTTTTCTACAAATAGGTTATTTCCGTAAAATTTTATATATAGAAAATATTAGATTTTGAAAAAGTTTTATTCTCATTTTTATTTTTATACCCTTTTCCAAAAGGGTATACATAGATTTGTCATAAAACACCTGTTTTCTGGCACCAATTGTGAAGCCACCAGACACTTTATTGATCTAAATCTTACTTTAATCATTTTATAAATGTATCATCTGCTTGGGAATTGGAAATAAGCAAAATCGCAGATTAGGATAAAAAACAAGAAATGCGGTAGGGGGACCCCCGTTAGGAACGAAGTTCCTTAAGTTTTTTCTTCATCTCGAATTATGTATGTTTTATTTTGTGTTGTTTTTGAAATTTTGAAATTTTATATGCATCCTTCTTAAAATTTTTGGAACGTTTTATTTTTTACTTTTGACACATGCAGTCTTTTTTTTTGTCAATCTGCTACAAAACGAAGAAAATTTGTCAATATTGCTGTTTTTTTTGTTGTGACGTACTTTAATTTAGCGACATCTATCAACTGATTGTGTCCGTTTCCACAACTAATTAATATTTATTGGTATGTGTCTCCGCTGACAGCAGCGGAGACACCTACACAATCATTTATCCACAGATACACCAAAACATATAAACAGCTCACACGCTTTCGTGATGATTTCTACTAATTTGCACTACCAGCAAACCGCGTTAAGGAACTTCGTTCCAAAAATAAAATATTTTTTATTGTTAAAAAAAAGCAAACAAAATGAACAAAACCGGATCAAACCAAATGCTTATATAGTTTCCGATTTTTGCTAATGCTTGGTAAAAATTCATTGTTTTAACATACATAAGTGCATGTTCTTAAATAAACTTACGCATATCAAAGTCCATTTATGGCCTGGTATTTCTCATTTATCTAGAAAAGCTTCTGACTACACTTTGGTAAAGGGTATATAAGATTCGGCACAAACGAATATAGCCTTTTTACTTGTTGTTTCTTTGTATTTGTATATTATTGTTGTTTTTCTTAACATAAAATAAAAACAAGCTTCAAATTGTATGAAAATAAAAGCTAAAGGAAACACAAAAATCGCCATAAAAATTGCTTCAGAAATTGTTCTCTGTAGACGAGAAAGTCAGTTCAAAAGAGAACTGCCCAACAAAAATTAATTGCATTTTGTAAGCTTAGACTTAGTGAACATCGAATTATTCAGAAACTAGAAGCCTCCGGCCGACTTGTGTCCTCAGATTTGGAAGGTCTACGACCCCCTTTACAAACCTACAAAGCTCATTTCTTCCAAACCCTGGTTTTTTATTCTAGGGTTTTTTGACTCGTATTCAAAGAAATGCTATATGTTGATTATTTGGAAAATTAATTGTGTGAAAATCTTTTAATCGTTTTCTTGGGGAATTCAATACAATGATATTTTTCAACTTTTAACTTTAAGGCGAACCTTAAAACTGTTAGTTATCAACGTGTTTTGCTCGAAATTATCATCAATACCAATTTTGTCGCCCTCAAAGTAATCGCACCTAGACAAAAAGCGCTTATGCCATGGCTTCTTCCAATCCTCGAAGCACTTTTGAAAGTCGCTTTTCGCCTTGGTCATCAGATCGTTCTTCGATTTTGACTTTATCTCACCAATTGTGGGAAAACGCTTTCCTTTCAGTTTTTGGAAATTGTAGATTAGTTGTTAGTTTGTTCCTTTACACGGATTCAACTTGAAATACTGCCACAAATACATATAATAACGTCATTACATCAAGAAGTTCGCATCTATATTTCTTGCGTTATTGTATGGTGATGGCTTTAGAATTAATTATTTACAACTAAACAAGAGGCCCTACAAAATTGTAAATAAGACCACACTCAGTTTGTACTGATTGCATAATTCATTTTCTATATTGCTTTATATAATTTATGCATTGAAAATACATCACGTATTTTAAGTTGAGTAAATAAATTAAACAATGTTATTTATTTAAATTGAGGTATGGTCACACTGGCCAAATAATTGCAAACGCACAGCAGGTGACCACTCATTTATTGTATAAAGTATTTCTGTTAGACACTTAACACAAAAAACTCTTTTATGCCTAATTTGCATTTATATGCATACTTATATTTTCTAATAATACAGGGTGTTTTTGCCATTTTGGCAAACATTAGTCTAGACGTAAAGTAGAGACGTGGCAAATTTAAATATTTTTAAATTGAAATTTTTTTTTAAAAAAAGATCAATTTCGTACTGAACCTCACAGAAAACAAGTATGCTCTTCTTAAACAGTTTGCTGTTGAGTGATCTTTTATCAAAATGAAAAGTAATAACTATTTTTGAGTTTTGTTTTGGCTTTCTTTTCCTTATTTGAATGCATTTTTCATATTTCATCTGTTGCATCCTTGTGCTGGGCAATATTAATCTTGACTCTGAGGAGATTTCAGACGTAACCGCACGAGAACGTATCAGGAACAACAAGTAATTCATATAGAACTTTACACTGGGTCATTCTATTTGCACAGATTTGGCACTTAATTAAGCTTTTTCAAGCTTTTCCTAAAATCAAAGCCAACAAAAAAATTATCGATCACGTTTGTTTGGGAAAATATTCCAACAATTTTATTTTGATTTAAACATTGCGTTGCTTGTTTACGTTTATGAAAAATATAAACTGTTTTAGTGGCTCAATTACTTTCATGCTGAAGAACTCAAATATTTTATTGAGTAAAAAACTACAGTTTTTCTCTCGTTCAAAATATGTTTTATGGCATTGCGAGCTCTTTTGTAAAAGATGAAGAAAAAACAATGAATTAATAATTAGTGACTACAATTGTTTTTCGTGTGACAATAAAAAAAATTACATAAAAATTTATATCTATATATCTATTAGCTTAAAAATTGCTGGTTAGAAATACACTGTAACAAATTAGCACGCAAGCCAATCAAGCTCTCGAACACAAATTGAACAGCACTAAGAAACGAAAAAATTGTAAATATTCAATAAACCTCATCATAACAAAAAATAAATCATATTGCTTGAATTCAAGCCAGAAAAAAAACCAAACAAACAGCAAAATTTCGCATGGCAAAATAAGAAAAAAAAATTATTTAATTTCTTTTTCTTTTCGTCCATGTAAAAGGTAAATAAATTAAAATCGTCATTATTGAAATTTGTTTGTTTGAGTGTTTTTTTTTTGTGTTGGGAGGTTCAACTGCGGACGCAGCAGGAAAATAAAAATTTATTTAAAGCAAATTTTACTGCTGCTAAAAATTTTATTAGTGTCCGTAATAACTTTGTCAAACATCAAATTCAGTTTTATATATATTCTATACTAACTTTTTTGAGGACTTGAAATTTAGCTAAACCACAAGGCAAACGAAGAGCTAAGAAAACTAAATTCAACAACATACAAAAAAAGAAAAATGAAAAATATTGGACGTTTTAAGGAAAATTACTTTAAACAGTGCTAAGTTTCATTAAATAGTTATTGACATGGCAGTAAATTTTAATGGTTCTAAATTTACATGCATTATTCGACCAAAAAGAGATTGGGAAAGGTAAGGGTCCGAGTCCGCTTCCTCATATTGCCCACTTTGTATGTTGGATACAGCTGGTAAACTCCTGGAGAAGTTAATTAGGCCTCGCTTATTAGGGGCAGTGACGAATTCGGGTGGACTGTCTAATAGGCAATATGGCTTTTGACAGGGTAGGTCCACGGTAGATGCCATTGCTGATGTACTCAGGAGTGTGGAATCAGCACATAGTGGGAACCATCACTCCAGACAAATTGTGCTCTTGGCGACTCTTGACGTTAGGAATGCATTCAATAGCGCGAGGTGGGCCGATATAATCACTGCATTAGAGAGGCGCTTCCAAGTTCCACAGTATCTGATGGCGATGATACGTAGCTACCTCAGAGATCGAGTTCTTGTGTACGAAACTGAACACGGTGTAACGCGAAGACAGGTTACAGCAGGCGCAGCACAGGGATCGATATTAGGTCCAGACCTGTGGAACATCATGTATGATGAGATACTCTGCATTGATATGCCCGAGAACTCATATCTTGTTGGATATGCAGATGATATCGCTGCTGTGATAACAGCTAGGGATACGTCGGAGGCTCAGCGGAAGCTCAGCCAGGTAATGATCAGAACTCGGACATGGATGACTGATCATGGCCTTAGCCTTGCTGCAGATAAGACCGAACTCATCATTCTGACGAAGAAGCACATACCTATCGAGACGCCGATACACACAGTCGACAACACCTTCCAAACCAAGGGAACGGTGAAGTATTTGGGTATACATCTGGACTCGAGATTGACCTATTGGAGTCAGATAAACCATGCAGTCGAGAAGGCGGGGAAGGCCACTGCAGCCTTGTCAAGACTAATGGCTAACGTAGGTGGCCCAACTGCAAGTAAGCGGAAATTACTTCTGAGTACCGTGCAGTCAATCCTTCTTTACGGATGTGAAATATGGGCAGACGCACTAAAGGCGGAATACCACAGGAAGGCATTGGGCGCGGTACAGAGGACGGCAGCCCTAAGGGCAGCGTCGGCCTATAGAACAGTATCTGAGGCGGCTGTGCTCGTTATTAGTAGCTCAATCCCCGTGGATTTACTTGATAACCAGCGTAAAAAGAGATGGGACCAGAAATATTGGACCGAGGGTCAACAAACGCCGGCAGAACTAAGAAGGCAGAGCATCCAGCAGTGGCAACAGAGGTGGCAGAGCCAAACACATGGCCGATGGACGGCAAGGCTTATCCCAGATTTATCAATGTGGATAGACAGGAATTTTGGCGAAGTTAACTATTACCTAACGCAGTTATTGTCGGGGCATGGTTATTTCCGGAAGTAGCTGCATCGGATGGGGAAAAGCGATAGTCCATGTTGTGTATACGGAGATGCGGATATGGACGACGCTGAGCACACCTTTTTCGAGTGCCACAAGTAGAACTACGAAAGGGCTGATATTGAGACAAGCTATGGCCCACTGTCGTTGGAATCATGCTCAGAAGTGAGGAGAGCTGGCAACGTATAGCGGTTTTCATCGAAGGCATCCTCCGTAGAAAGAAGTTGGACCTGGACGCACGCGAGAATGGAGGCAGTTAAATCTGTAGTAGACAAAGCGGGCCCGTCGGGTAACTAGCAGACAGAGAGTGGCAGATATAGCCCAAGTGAAGGGAGCCACACTGAAGTAATACGAGAGTAGTTCCAGTGTGGATGATTCCCATGGTAGATGGGGGGGGGGGGGGGCGGTTTTAGTTGGTAGTCTTTCGAGGAGTCCAACATCGCCTGTTGTGAAGAGTGACGACCTGGCAGGCATGCGTAAAAGCATTTCCCCTCCCCAACCCGCAAAAAAAAAAAACTCTATGAGACTGGAAAATACCTATCCCAGGCTTTACCAAAGGATTAGGCTCTGATGTGCACAGATTATGTATAATCACAGCGCCAATCTTGATTTTGCCATTGTTATTTTTCTTATTTATTTTATTATGCAATCACCACTGCCTTCTGCATTATTTGCCACAGATGTTCTGGCATTTCTAGCTCTCTCAGCCCATGTTTTGATGTTTTACAAAACGACCTGCATTTGCAGAGCTGTCGGCACTTTCGCGTGTAACTCGTAATTTGACAAATACTCCAAAAAAATCACATAGAAAACCCCTTCCCACGGATGTACAACTTGTTTCGACTGTATTTTCTGTAAAATCCTTCTTCTTCACAAAATTTGAAAACGGAAATATTTAGAGAAAAATACTACAAAACGACCTGCATTTGCAGATCTCATCAACATTCCTGGAGAAGATATCCATTGTGATATCGAAATAACGAATTTAATAAACATTTATAAAAAAAAAACAAGTGACCCTAAGGCTCGAACAATTAAAATACTAAACAACAAAGGTCGAAAAATTAGCATCAAGAATATACAATCTTAATAATTATTTTACTCTTATACAAAGTAATAGTGAAGTGTTACGGTCTTTTATTCGTTAACTCGTATACACAACAACTTTTAGTTTCTTTAACATTTATCCTGTTTTCTTTTAAGCTCGGCAGTGTCTGTAGCTTTCATATTCTGCAACTTTTATACACTCCCAGTCCGGCATTTGCAAATATCTGCTAAGGTGACGATTATAAAATCAACAAGAATATATTTTGAAGCAGCATTGGGTCCAGGTATAGAGCTGGATAGAGCTTGGAGCAAAATACTAAGCCAGGCTTAATCCCAATTGACATGTAGAACAATGATTTTTTTAAATATTTATATTTTTTTTTTTTTTTTTTTATTAAGCTAAAGTTTTTTTGTTTCACACTTTATTTAAATAGCATTTTAATTATCTTTTGTCCCTTTCTTAGGGACTTAAAAAAAAAAAGCTTAGGCTTAAAAAAAAATTAAATTTCAATAGGCTCCCGCAAGAACATTAATATGTATATGGAGATGTTTATTTTTTACTTTTCCTTGTTTTGATATTTTTGTTTGAGCAGAGCATTTTGTAAACTTTTAGCTTTTTTAACACTTTTTTTTCTAATTTTCCATTCAAAGAATAAAGTGACTTTAAGAATCGCCTGCATTTGCATATGATTTGATAATGTGTATGCATTTTACATGCAACTCTTGTTACACAATCATTTATTTTCCAACATTCAATTTTAAGTACTCAAATAAAAACATTTTTTTTTCGCGTACAAAACAATAAAGTATAGAAATTCAATAGAAAAGCAATTGATTAATTAGTTATTTGAAAAACAATAGAACTTTGTTTACAAAATAAAAAAAGCGCTTATATTTATTTAAATTAGTTGTCATTCCGCAGTTGACTTGTTTTATTTTTATTTAATAACAAATGGTCATAAAAAATTAACATATTTTTTTATGACGTTTTTCTATCTTTTTTTTTTTTTTGTATTATTTAGAAGAAATTTTTTAAGTTGTTAATTAATTTTTTTTTTTTTTTGAATTTTTTTCATTTTTTATATTAATGATAAATGAAGTAAACACAGGCTCTCACACGCACACAATCAGTTGTTAACACTCACACTTGTGAACACACGATTAACACGTTTTTCCATGGAGAATTTCGTTGCCAAAAAACGAAAAGAAAAACACCAAAATACACGGCTAATCGCTTGATTTTCTATATTTTTTTCTCGGTTCTGTGGTAGAAGGTGTTTTTGCCAAGACGACGTTTAGTTTGCAACTAAATATCCGCATGTTATTCACCTGACAGAACTTAATAACGAACAACAACGTCATTGAGCAAACTTTTATTAAAACGTTTAAGTTGTGTGTTGGCTACGAACATGCAACATGTCTGTTTGCTGTTAAAACGAAAATGAAAAGTCTGAGTGCAAGTGTTTTTGTTTTTGAATCTAATAAAAATCAAATGAAATTAATGATTGCAAAATTAGAAATGCAATTGTGGCCAACAGTTTTACCCTAAACGAAAAGATGAGCAGTAGATGTCGAGTTAAATTGTTGTTTATTGCTTGGTGTGATTGTTGTAATAATTTTAAGCGGCTGGACAAAAACCACAACTCTGTCTTACGGGAAAAATTAAAATTTATTTCAAAGGCAAAATGTAAGAATTGAAAAGCATTCCATTATGGTTAATGTGAATATTGAAGGTCACTGCATACTGCATATGCAGTGTTTTAAGGGAAGAAGGGAGTAATGGGAATATGTGACTGGCAGAAATGTATTTATGCCACAGTTAGAAGTGAATAATCAAGAACACATTGCATGCTCTATTATGTATCATTATTAAAGCAGACTCCTTTATAATGACAATAAATAAACACTAAAACACACTCTACCCTGCGACGAAGCTTCCGTGTGTTGACACGTTTGACTCACTAATATCCACAACTAGTACCTTGGCTCTCTCTTGCACATGTTCGGGTAAACCTAAATTTTATTTTGAGTCACCGGTCCGAAAGTGAAAAAACTATTTTATAAGTAGAACCAATCATACACCCAGTCACTCAAAACTGACTCAACTTAAAACTAAGATTTTTCAGAAATCAAAGAACTAAACCTGTTTTCGACCGACATCAATAAAATTACTCAAGGACAATAACAGGCCATTTCGCGGTACATCAATACAGATTATGATCTAAAAATGATTCTTAACTGGCTCAAGCTCAACCCTTGGTTGATCGCTTTTTCTATTAATAGCAAATGTATTGTGTGTAGCATAAGTATGTAAAGTGAAAAAATTTTGAGTTAAGCCACTTTGGACCAGGATGTGCTAAATGATGTATTTATGGAATCGAGCGAAGTATATACAATTAACATGGGCAAAAGTTTCATCGAGGTTTACAATTTAATAACCGGACCAAATATAAGAAGGCGGAGCACGTGCTGGGGCAAGAGTTGTCTTGAGGCTTAACAAATTAAAGTTCCCAATGTTGCTGAAATGAAAATTCAGCACGATATTTAGAGGATCAAGCAAGTTTTGTATGTCATAGGAGGAATGTTTAAGTGCCCTTCTTCCTCATCATTGATTATTAAATAATTGTTCACGTTTCTATATGTGTTCAAGCAAACAATTTATAGCACTTACACATCAAAAACTTTAATTAACCAATTAAAACGATTAAAACTCTTTTTTTTTTTTTTGTTTTTGCAAAACACGCAATTATACACACATTAAATTTCTTATGTGCACCCTCCACACAGATCCCAATCTCCTCTGAAAATTTTATTGAAATCGGGCAAGCCGTCTAGGAGGAGTATGGAAGTTTTGCCACTTAATTTTATATATATAGATTACTTTATCGGGTTTTTAGTTCCTCAGAGTTTAGAAAAAATGTGTGTGGTTATGAAACTGTAGTGATCACCTTTTGCAAACGAGATAAAAAAAGCAGAAATTGAAAATTTATAGGCTGGGAAACGTATAGCTTCTTCACAACCACTACGATTATCATCAGCACTCAAATGGTTTCGAACCCAGGACATGGTTAATTGCATAGTGTTTTCAAGCAGCAGCGCTTACTCATCCTACTGAAGCAAAGTTTAAAGAGCATTTACGCTTTGCTGTGATAAAATAGTAGCAAACACAAAAATCGATTGGAAATCAGTTAATCAGAGAACATAAATTATATTGCAATCACCAAAAAAAAGCACAGCAATAGACCATTTTTTTTATTTTCTTTACTATCAATAGTTAACAATATTCTTATTCTTACTTTTATAGCACTCTTGAGTTGTTATCTTTAGATATCACAACAAAAATTTTTACAAACTTTCAAAATTAAAACATCATTTCCTGAAATAAACCAATGCCCAGGAAAAATATAAGATATTATAAGTAATATAAGATATTATAAATATAAGATAGTAAAAAAAACTACATGCGAAATCACAGAGGGGGTCAGAGAAGGTTTGATTTTATACATTAATTAATGAAGATCTATATCTAGGTCTTAGAGTCGCTTAATTAATGTCTTGCAAACTTCTCATGTGCTCAAAATTGGACCTGATGCATTTTGCATAAATTGACAGAGTCATTTGATTTATGAGGTTTTCAATTATATGCTTGCCCGAGATTCTATGCAGTTCTCTAGTGGAAAATCACCTTGGCAAATTCAATATGATTTTCAGATATTTATTCTGTATTATTTGAGCTTTTTTTCTATGGGAGTAGTAATAGTACTTAAGATTGAACAATAGGACTAAAAGTAGACGGCCAGCAGAAGGCAGAAGTTATGCAGTTTAGTTATGACAATTCGGCTGATCAGGTGTCGACTTTGACTGAAACGTGGTGGCTTGGCATCAAGTACAGATAACCTAGATTCGTTGATTTATGTAGCTCAGATGCAAGCGTCAAGCGTTACACAAGATTAATGTGTCATAATAATAGACTAAGTAAGGAATATTATTGGTAGCTTCAGTATAGCATTTCAGCTTAATATCTTACGGACATCGGGTTTAGCTTATGTATGCGAGAAAGGATTTTCGGAGGTATTGGGCGATAACTGGTAAGTTATACGGTATCAATCATCTGTTTTGTTATGTTTAATGTAGATAATGGAAAACTGTTCTAGATAGCCCGCACTCCCTTAACAAGGGGCAAAAGTTGCTGCCTGGTTTGCTTTACCAGACATGCAGGAGCATGCCACCGTCGGATTAGGAACTAAATTTTTCCACATCTGCACAGCCCTGAGTGTTTCTGCTGGCAAGCAAACACAGTTTCGCAATTTTATGTATGTGTTGTAGCCCTACTCAAGCCAGCAGTTGCCAGCCAGCTTGTGGTTTTTAATTATTATCAGTCGCAGATATATTTTGCACTAAAATCCATGTAGTATAAACCGTAACAAATAAAAGTTGAAAAACACCAAATTAGCACATACTAAAAATATTTATGCTATTGCTTCCAAAGTACTCGGTGCATATAGAATTATACAGAAATGAAGTTAATCCTTCCATAACTTTTTCATGGGAATATTTCAATAAAACTTTTGGCGGTACACATTTCTACAAACACATGCATATTTACAAGCATACACACATTCATTTATTCTGTGTATCACGGTGTTTCAGTATAATTTATTGCAATACTCTGGAGATGCATCACTTATAACATTTTGCTTTCTTTTTTCCTTCTAATGTTGAAGTAATATCAATCTGAAAACTCTGTAGTTTTTGAAGAAATAATACCAATTGAAATATTTCTAAATACATTTATTTCACATGCAACTTGTTTGTGCCAGTCAAGCCAGCCAAGAAAACGGTGTAGGAAAATTGAGTGAATTAGCACTTTTTGAAGTACTTTTTCATATTTTAGTTTTAGTACTTTTTTACAATTCATTGCCAATGTGGCTATGAAATATACATATGTAAATGTTGTGAAGCCTTAGAATCAAGTTCTTTTCAAAAGTTAAAACTTTTTAATGTAACTTATTTTTTTTTTTAATAATTTTCTGCGTTTACTAAAATAATCTGGCATTTATGCTGTTGATTACAATGAATCTATGTTCTGTCCCCGTGAAGACCACATATGTTACAGCTCCGCTTTCTAAAAGTTCCTACAACTCATTACAAGATAAATGCAATTTGTAATAGAGATTTGAAAGTTTGTTGGATCATCTATAGTCTCTATTGTTTTAATTATATCATTGATCCTGGGAACAGCATTTTTGATGTGAAATGGGTTCATATAAGACAAAAATCCAACCTTTAAAAAGTTTCAGGCTTCATATCAAGCGTTTTTTTTTCCAACAAACAGCATTTTTCACAGAAAGCTGAAGAAACTTTAAAAAACAATTTCTAAAAACTTGCCTCTCGTGCAATCGTCTTGGCAATTTTTTTAGTGCAATGTGAGCACACTTAGAACTTTACAAGAAAGTCTAAGCATAGCGCTATAAAAATGATTTTTATTCCTATATTTACATAAACAAAACGCAATGAAGTTCATCAAGAAACCAGGAAATGCGTTAATCTCAGAATTTGGCAAAGGCCATGAACAGGAACAGCGAATATACACAGAAAAAATTATTTTAAACTATAAATTTAATTATTCATTTGCTATAAGAGGCAATAGCACAAATGAATAATTCATTTCATTTTTGAATATTTAAAAAAAGCTTTTACTTTTTAATCCTTTCCAGAACACAAATTATGGTAAACAACGGTATTTCATTATATGAAGGTTGTGAAGAGGGGTAAACGTGTTTGCAAAACGATCGAGTTGTTTTCTATATTAAAAGCCTGCTTGAACGTTTACAATTTTCGTTGTGTTTATGACGAGTTGAGTAACACCAACAAAATGTTGGAGACATATAGACGAAAAAACAATTAATAAGGTATATACTAGACCCTTAATAATACATTGCATAAAAAGAAAAAAATCAGAAGCAACTGCGTACAAAATTCTTAATTTCAATGTTCATATATGCCTGCGCAATTTTCTGGTCAGACAAAACTATTTCTGAAACATTTCTGCCTTCAGTAACATTGATGGTAGTAGCAGAAAAAACAAGAGAAAGTTCCAAAAGAAAAGTTTTATTAAAATAGTTGACATATCACAAAAAATAATTGGCAAAAATGTTTATGAAAACTATTTTTGATTTTGCTTTAATTCAATAATTGTGTTTCTAAAATTGCTGCTTGAGTGCACGCAATTTTATAGATCTGCGTGCAACAGATTATTTTCTGATTGTATATTGTATAGTGGAGTTAGCCCACATAATAGATCAAATAGAAGAGAAAAACAAATAATTATTTAAGATGAAGTTCAAGATATTAGTGCATTTAAAATGAAATATTATCAGAATTTAAACAAATGCTTGAGGAATAAACGTTGATAATGAAACAAAATACCAGGAAAATTCAAAACATATTACAATCTATGCTGAAGCTTCGTATAGACGGTTGTCAGATCTTACAATATTGTAAGACCTAACAAAGTGCTGGCAGTCTACTGGAAATACAAAATTGTCGGCATTAAGAAAATTATCAGTTCAGACAATTGTAAAAAATTCTTAGAATTTCATTGCCAGACAATTGCCTGACAATAAATTTAGCGACCAACGAAAATTGTCACGGATGTAAGATTTTCTATGTATCAAAAATTGTCAGCCAATTGGCAAAATCAAAATACACATACGCACACACATGCCATTCTTCATTCTTTATCTTTCTCGCTCAATAACCATGTTTTTATTTTTTTTATTCTTTACATCTCGTGCTCACATTTTTACTATTCTCTTGTTTTTTTCTCTCCCTTTGGTACACACACATTTTTCTTTGATATTATTTGTCATTACTCTGAGACAATTACGCCATTGTAATGTGTTGAGAATTTATGCATCCTACATAAATGCCAATGCCTGACAATGTACTAGCAATGATGATGCCAAAATGTTCAGACGATTGACAGCTAACTGACAATTAATTGCTAGGTGGGTGACCTGGCAATGCTTTTGCTTACAATATTGCCAGGAAGAAATTGTAAGTTCTCATGATTGGTTAAAAATATTCTATACATTTTCTGACAATATTGTAAGATCTTACAATCGTGTATACCTAGCTTGAGTTAACAATTTCTGTAGTCTGATTTGCAAAAAGCAAGATTTTTACCACTGAATTAAAATTTAATATATTTCTGTCTTATTGAGAACTTAAAAATTGCATTTGAAAAAATAAAAAATTCTCATCCCTGCTGTATTTAGAATTTATGGAGCAATTGCATAATCAAGTTTAAACGAATTCTGAGATTGGTCGACTTCAGCTTTTGTGATGAAAGTAGGAGATAGCCTCGTTCGGAAGGTCGGAACAGTATTCTAACGAAAAGTACCTATTCTTTGTAGAAAGTTAAAGCTCAGTACCTTAACAATATGTAAATTTTTCAACACTGAAGGAAAGAGCTTTTTCTGAACAACATGTTGGCTGTTAGCAAAAGGTAAGTTTGATGGTTTGAGTAGTACCGGGTTAACAAACACACAATTTTAAGAGGCAAACATCAGCCCGCCTGACAGCCAACACTCGGTACAATAAATGTAATTAACAAAGCGGAAGAGGAACAAGACCAGTGCCAGCAATAATATAGTAAATTTTCTCGTTCTCTCCCGTTCAGAGGATGATAATGATGATGATGATGCTTAATGCTGATGAACAGCCAGCACAGGGCTGACAATAAGACAGAGAAAGAGAACGAACTTAAAAGCTTCTTTTTCAAGCTCTTTTAAGCACAATGCAGGAAATTGCAATAAACTTGCAGATACAATAAAAGCTGTACACATACTTTTTGTTTGTTTTAAAGGAATCATTAAAGTTTCCTTTTGCTCAGCACTTATGTACGTTTGTTAAAAAGCATTTATTTTTCTTTTTTGTAACAAACTTTTTATTTACGTTTTTATCTAGAGTTTTAGTTCAAATGCAAAAAAAAAACATACACCTACAACCTTATGTGTTGCACGGCGCAGACTCTGTATTACAAATACTTGGTCTTCTTGCTGTTCCACTTTGTTTTTAGCAACAAATATTTGTTGATTGAAAAAGAAAAGGCATGAAAAACTAGCAAAAAGAGCAACACCAAGCAGAGTCGAAATTAATAGTAGTTAAAACAAAAACAAAAAAAAAATTCTATCAAATAGGTTTCTCTGCTACCAGACAATTGTCTGTGTATGGCTACTGGTTGAATATACATACATACATAAGTATGTATATCTCCCCAAACCTTAATCCAAGCAAGAACGTTTGAATTGTTTCAGACGTTAAAAGTTTCTAATATCGCCGAAAAAAAAATTGGATTTATGTTTGTCGTTTTTGACTTATTCTGGGTTTTTGAGATCTCAGTTAAACTAGGATCAATTCAACTGAACACATAGTTATTGTGGCAATAATTATGTGTAGCTCTTGTGCCAGCAATTAATAAAGAAGAACATTTTGAGCAAAACTAAATTGTTCGATCAAAACGCTTTTCATAAAATTGGTAGTTTAACTAAGTCCAGTTTCACTGAGGTCTCAAAGTCCAGCTTTAGAGGCAACTATTAAGCTGAACTAAAAAGACAAGCGCTCAATGCTGTTTAGAATATATTTTAAAACTAAGACGGAAGAGTCGGTTTAGCCCAACTTACCATGAATTATATTAGAACATTTCAAAATAACATCTCACAAGGCATGAAACTTCATTCGGACTTATACCAAAGAGTACTCACCTGCAATTAGAGGATAAAGAAAATATTTTAGACTAACTTTCATTGAGCAATTTAGTTGTACCATGATACAATTAATAAGGTAGCCTCGTCAGCTAAACCGTTAATCATCTGACTACCTTAGTTTGTCAAGAGAATGCAGAAATCAAAGGCAGCCAAAACGAGATAGCGAATCCGCGTAAGCTCAGTGCATCTCTCTTCTGTAAATGTAGAAGTGGCGTCTTTTTGACAGTTTGCATAAGTTGTACAAAAACAAAATGCATGTTATTTTTATTGAAGTTGCTCTTATTGTAGCGAAAAGGTTACCTTATTAGTTGTATCATAAGTTGTATAGTAAAGATTAAATGTGAAACAAGAAAATAAAATTGGTGCTCAAAATATGGGTACGCTATTTCTGGCTGATTCACGTAAGGTTAGCGCACAAAACCTAAATGCGAGACAATTGGAAAGGCAAAATGAAAACATTTTAGTAAAGCCATTTCCAAAAACCTGTTTGTCTAAATTTACATTTTGGTAACGTAACCCATGTTAGTAGTGGTGGTCTGAGCAATACTGTAAAAGATGTGTTTATTAAGCAAAAGTATACAATGCGAGATGAATGACGAGATAAATGTCAACAAAAGCAAACAAAACAAAATAATAAAAAATAAAAAAACGGAGAGTCAAGTGAAGGAAGGTGAGATTTTTATATTAATATTATATATTTTTGTTCTATTTTGTTTAAATTAATACGGCCTAATTCATAAACACATTATAAGAGTGTTATAAACAACTTATGAGCAAAAATCCAGAAAAGTGTATTCATAATCGATTTATAGCTTATTATGCTGTTTATAACCATTTTATAAATTGGATATTTTTATTGTGGCCTCTACCCAACTATAAGCGTTTAATAGTGAAAATTGTTGAATTGAGGATTTTTTATTTGAACACTATTTATCAAATTTTTTGCTTCTTGAATGTGTATATGATTGCATTTCATTGTTTCTTACACCAAATTATCATTACACATTAAACTATGAAATTCGAAAATATGTACATACATACATACATACATATGTACTTTAAATTCTACGAAATTCTAAGAATCAGTAATATACAGTCATAAAGACACTTTAACCCTGCAAAAATCATCTCATTCTTTTATCAAACAAATTTTTCTTTAGTTTTCATATAAATTACAAATATTTTGACGAATTATATCGATACAATACACAAAGAAATACAGACCTACATACATACATACATACATATGTATAGTACTATCTCTATTGCAAATTTGAATAGACATGTACATATGTATGTATGCATGCATACACATACATATCTACGCACAAACAACAGTAGCGATCCTGCCTGTATTTACAATGTATACACACGCATTGGCCTCTACTTAACTATAAGCGTTTGATAAAGAGACATTCGTTGAGTTGATGACGAGTTGCGAAGAAAGAATTCATCAATAAATTAATTTTAATAAAAGATATTAGCGAATTAAATAATATTTACCACTTTTCATTATGTTTTCATGAAAAATATTTGCAAATAATTATAGTGCTACACAAACAAATGCTAGAGAGTAAGTAGTCGACTACTTTTGGTACCAGTCGTTAAACAAATGTGTTTAGAAACAATTTTTTTACAATTCAAAGCCTTGTATACATATTTTTCGCAATAAAAATAGGTAAACCAATAAATTATTTCATATTCGAACAAAATTATGTTATATAAGTAAATAATATTTTGCATTTTTCGCAGCTACCCAAATAATCAATTTCTTACATACATCTCATATATGCAGCACTAGGCACAAAATGAGAGTGAACATTGCATGGTATTGCCAACAATAAAGTACAAAATTAATAAAAGAGTTTATTAGTTATTTCACGCATATAATGTGTTTATGAATTGAATTTCTTATGAGTTGCTAATAACACTGTTAGTGTATGATAACTATTACCAGCTTATAAGCTGAAATAAGAAATTTTTATGAATTAGGGGGATAACATTTAAATATATTCGACATGTGCATAGTTAAAAAATTTGAAAATATTTTTCACTTTTTCTTTCTCACTACCAAAACAAAAACAACAACTTTTTTCCAGCTGTCAAATACTAATTGAGTTAGCGCAATATTTGCATGTATGAACGCAAAAAATATTATGTCAATAAACTGAATATTATCTCAATTAGAAATGCATGTATGAACAAGGTGTTAGGGCGCTGTCTAAAAACCTGTCAAAACGAGAGTGAAAATGTTCTCCTCATCCTACTAATCAGTCCCAGGATGCCCGGTGAGGACTCAAATGTATCATCATCATATCACCCCATAATTTCTTCTGCCCAATATTTTTCTCGAACACACCGATCTCTTACCACACCTCCTCAAGGGCACTCGCCAACAACGATTTTAGGTTGAATGTTGTCTTCACAAGAGTAGTGCATTTGATTAGCAGCGTTGCATTATTCAAATTGTCATGCAGATATTACCAGTGTGGCCATTTTGATGTTTTTCGATTTAGAATTTTATACTTGGCTCTGTAATTTTATTCCACCTTTTGTCATTGGTATAAATAAAAATCAGTATAAGCTTTAGATAGAGCCACTTCATCGGAAGGTGATATAGCTTTTGCCAGGGGCGGCAAATGCCACTACGAAATAAACATTACTCGTTACTAATCAGTATACGCAGAAAAAGTGAGCCAGCCATCATTTAGGGTTAAAAATAAGCTTAAGACATTTTCACAAAACATTCCTATTTTAAAAGGCTTTAGGAAACATATTCAAAGCGAATGTGTAGGGATTTGTACTATTATGCAAAATTATGCAAAAAGGTTTCATAACACTTTTTTAACACATCTTAATGTTAGATAATTACAAAAAACTTTTTATATGAACATGCAGAAATGTAATTTAATTAACAAGAAAATATTTTTTTCAATTTTGAGGCTTCGTCTGGTAACAGGTTGAAACTGCAATTTTTCATCTTTTGTGAATAAAATCAAAAGTTGCCCACAGATTTTGGTAATTTGAAGCTCGTTTTGTTTCAAACCTAATTTTTTATATACACGGGAAAATTTGTTGGCATAGCTTAATTTTTCAATTTTTTATGCAGTTTTAAAGATCACAAAATTTCAAGAATTTGCAAAAAATAATTTTTTTTTTTCAAAAAAAAAATTTGTTTTTCTAAAAACTGAAATTTTTTTTTAATGAATTATACTTCACATTAAAGGTTATTTTATTGCGGAATTTCGGTTTTTTACTAAAGTTCAATAAATGAAAAATTTTTTTAGTTAGTTCAATACATGTAGTGCAACCTCCTCCATTTTTAAAATAACGGTAAATCTCGAAAACGCGAGCTAACCTAGAAAAACGGATAGCACCACTGAATTCAGCGTACCCGAATTAGGTTTAGTCACTGGGTGCCCCGTTTGTCGGCAAAAAAAAGTTCCAAATTCAAGCACAGTGTTATCGATAACTCAATAAAAAACAGCTGTTTAAACAAATTTGGAAGCAAGTGAAATTCTGAAAAGTTTAGAATATCTATAATAAATTGTTTTGTAAAAATTATTAAAATGAGTAGCAAAAGTGATAAAAGGACTCCCAATTTCACTGCCACAGAAGTTGATTACCTTCTGGAAATAATAAAAAATCAAATTATGAAACAAAAAAAAAACATATGCAATTTTCTTCATTTGCAGAACAAAACCAAACTGTCAAAATCATATGGCAGTACGAAAACCTTAAATCGATTTTAAATGGGCACGGCAGGCCGTTTAAGTTTGATTTAAATAGCAACTGTTTGACTCAATTTTGTATTTAAATCAAATTTAAATTGAAATGGCATTTAAAATTTAAGTCAAAAACTGGGGGTTAGACCAGTGTTATAGCACTGTGAAAAGTGAGAAAAGTGAGTAAAGTGCTTTAACAGAGTTGAATAATTAATAAAGGTTGAACTGAACTGAAAGCGCTGTAAATAAAATCGCTGAGTCTCTTTTATTTTCATTTGCAATTCAAGAATGTGCGAAACCGTTCTTATTAAAGGGTACAAACATAACAATATGCAATATTAAGCTTAGCAATGGCATTTATTGCACATATTGCCACAATGATTTTTTTATTTGCTTGTTTTTTCTATTTTCTTTTAAGGTTGCATTTAAAATCATGTTACATATTCATGGTGATATGTCTTTTTCTTCATTGTTGTTGTTAACAAATTCACAAGTGCACAGTTTATATGTATAATGCTCACATACAGATATAAAAGCATCGGTCTGATCACCTCAACAGTAAAATATGATAACTGAAAAAGCTGAATTGTAATCAGAAAAATATCATGAAAACTACAAACATGTCTTTTCACTATTCCCATTTCTTATCTACCTAAGCTACCAGCAAGTAAAAAAGACCTGAATTCAATACGCTACAACATTTTTCTGTAGAATTTAATAAGTTTGTACGCTTAAACAACAGCCATATGTATGTAAGAGGCAAAGTTGCAGTAAAAAATTAACAATTCTTGGAATCTGGTAACACTGAATGTAATACTTATTTAAAACTAAAATTTGGCCAATTATTATTATTTTTTTTTTATACTAATAGTTAGGCATAAACAATGACTGCACAAACTAAATGAAATCGCACTTGCTAGAAAGCAAAACAATATACTCAAATAAAAAACGAATTAGTTGGTACAAAATGCCAACTATCGTCTCAAAACAAACATACAACACATGCATACTCATGTATGTGTGTGTGTGTGTATGTACATAAATAATAGATGAGTGTCAAGCTCTTATTTCAGCTTCCACTCTGTTAAGCACTTTAAAAAGCATATTAGGTGTATTGCACAATCCATTCATACAATAATTTTTGGGAAATTCAAGCACGAGCCATTCAGGTAAACTTAATGATTGCTTCGCAAATAAGTAACAAAATATGTGCTTGTCGTAAGCGCCTCAAAACACTTTTTGGAACGAAGTTCCTTAACGCGGCTTGCTGGTAGTGCAAATTAGTAGAAATCGTCACGAAAGCGTGTGAGCTGTTTATATGTATTGGTGTATCTGTCCGCTGACATCAGCGGAGACACCTACCAATAAGTATTAATTAGTTGTGAAAATGGACCCTATCAGTTGATAGATGTCGCTAAATTAAAGTATGTCACAACAAAAAACAGCAATATTGACAAATTTTCTTCGTTTTGTAGCAGATTGACAAAAACATACTGGGTGTGTCAAAAGTAAACAAATAAAACGTTCCAAAAATTTTAAGAAGCATATAAAATTTTAAAATTTCAAAAACAACACAAAATAAAACATACAGATTTCACCTTGTATTACATTCGAAGATGAAGAAAAAACGTAAGGAACTTCGTTCCTAACACGGGTCCCCCGACCGCATTTCTTTTTTCTACTGGACGACGAATCTGATCTGTTAATTAATGTAAATAGTAAAATAATCCTCGGCTTGGAACTGTTTGCAAAACCCAAAATAAATATACTATACATATATAATCATTTATAATATTTAAACTGTGCTTTTGAAGTGCACCGTACACGACAGGTTTTCCACAATAATATATGTATAGTTGTCAAAAATGTAGAACACTTAATGACAGATCAGATGATAAATTATATAGATGAAAACAATCTACTGCATCCAAATCAATCAGGCTTCAAATGGAATCAGAACACAAGAGCACTTCTTGGTTCCCTAACGGACTCTATAAGACAGAAAATCAATGAGAAAACCTTTTGTAATGTGCTCTTTTTAGACTTGTCAAAGGCATTCGATAAAGTTGGGCACACTGCCGTCGTTGAATAATTAGGCAGTTTGTTTAAATTGTCAAAATCCTCTTGCCAACTGTTTGTTGTATTATTATTATTAACCGGGAAGATGGCAGTGTGTTGCAATACGTGATAAGAAATCGAGCAGGTTGACTGTGAATAGGTATGAGGTACCCTCAGGGGTGCAATAAAAAAAAACAATTCGATTCATTTGTACTTAAATCAATCCTAAACTATGTTAGGAGTTCGTTAAGTACGGATTTCTAGAAAGCCATATAAACAATATGCTGAAAATTGGCATTTGACTGCAAAGTTCGAAGATCGATTAAAAACACAATCGAACTAACATAATCAAACGCAGCGATACCAGTCTTCTAATTTAGCCTCCATTTTCACGCCTCATTCTCAGAAGCCACTTAAATTTCACTAACGTGAATTTGCTCCACAGTGTTAGTAGCGCAAAAGAGCTATTGTTTTGTTAGCTGTGTGGCAAGTGGCACCGTCCTGTTAAGACCACATATTTTCTACATCCATATCTTTCAATTCGGACCATAAAATGGTTGTTGTCATCTCCCGATAGCGACGAACACCATTCACAGTAACTGCCTGACTGGCCTGATGTTGGGGGGAAAAAAATACGGCCTGATGATACCACTAGCCTATAAACTAAGCCAAACAGTCACTGTTTGCCGAAATAGCCCTTAGTTTCTCGACAATCACTCTTGGACAATTATTCGCTCAAATGCGGCACAAGAAGTGCCGCTGCTTTTCTTCGCACTACAGCTGCTTTTCTTCGAAAATTTCTTGCCACCATACTGACCATTGACGAATCTTACAGTGCAGGTCCAGAGGCTACTGTTATTGAGTGAGAGAGATGCAAAGAGGGTCATACCATCACGAACAGCAGCAATATTTTCTGCAGTACGAAGATGAACATGAAAAAGAAAAACGCCAAAAGTCGGCGTATTTTCTCGTAAGCGTTATTATTATTACCCATTGTAATTGGTGACCACAGCGCAAGGCTTGTTTGCCTGTCACCAAAGTTCAGCGAAATGCACGGGTTGTGGGATGAGCTAAAGCTTTCTCCGCAGAATTATTAAAGCGTTTTAGCACTCAATTCTATTAATACAATTAAAGCTTTTACTCGAAAGCTTATGTGCAAAGCTTGAGAGAAAAACAAACAAGAGAAATTATGCTTAAAAGACATGTGTATGCCCATACTAAGAAGAGCAATGCATGTAGAAAGCCAAATACATTTTCTTGTTAAGCTGCCAGTTAACACTAAGAGATGGCGCGTACACTGACAAATATGGGGGCATTTGAAATTTAATGAATGAAAATCAAGCAAACGGTCACATAAAAATACCGTGACCCATTCAAATATCGTTGAAATTTCATAGCAGCATATTAACCGAAAGCAGAACATACAGTTAGTTCAATTCTGGCATGTACCGGTCTACCGATTCACGACAGAAGAAAACCAATATAGAATAAAATTACAAAGATAAAGCTAATTAATTTTTATTATTCAAACTTTCTCTTATAATTATTTTTGTATTAAATTTATCAGGCTCAAGTTCTTTCTATATTATTTTTGTGATTGATATTAATTAAATAATATAGAAAGAACTTGAACCAATATATAAAATAAAAAATTATACTGGTATTTGTTCGAATAGGGTTACCCGTTGCGGTTTTCAACATTGGCAACACTGTTTAATTTTAAACATACCTTGAGGGTATAAAATGAACTTAGTTATTTATTTATGCCTTATTGAAATGTATTATTTTAGATCAAAAAATATACCTTATTAATGTTTTCTGTCCTTTTCAGCCCTCTATATGCCGCCGACATTATTTTGATTCTAATCAACTCATTTCTGAATATTTAAAAAACTTTTACTTTTTGATACTTTCAAAAATACAAGTCGCAGTAACCGATGGTGACTCCTTATATAGAAGTTGTTAAGAAAAGTAAAAGTGTTGCCAGACACAGAAAAAATGTTTTCTGCATTAAACGTTTGTTTGAACATTTCTAATTCTCATTTTGATCATGGGAATTTTGTAATAATTAGCTGGATTTCAAACATTCCTTTTAGATTTTGCAAGTCTACTGATAAGTTGATTGGCATCAACCAAGGCAGATAAAACAAGGTAAAATCACTAAAACAACTGCTCGTTGTTTATTATTATATGTTTAGTGTCAAAAGTTTGTTTACAAACCGTTTAACGTGCTCTGATTTCTAAGAAATATGCAAGTGATTTTGTAGCTTTTATGGAAGAAAAAATAAAATAAGCCAGTCATGTTGCTGTTTTATTCAATAAAAAAGTAAAGTAATAACTTTTAGTGGTTTAAATAAATTTACTTTATGACATTTGTGTAATTTCTCTTTTTGCATACACTCACAAACCAGTTTAAAAAACAAATGAGAGAAGAATTCGACAGTCGATAGATATTTTTCTACCAACAACTCTCATGTATTCTTTTATGTTCTGCTAGTACTTGTACCTATTAAATCTGCCTTGGCATCAACGAAATTTCTGCGGCATATAGATGGCAAAAATAGAGAAAACATTAATAAGGTCTATTTTGCTGTTTTCAGGAGAATGGAGCGATGGCGCACACAGCCAGAGCTTTGATGAATTCGCTTCGGAAAAATTTCTCCCGAAAAACTGATCAGTCGCTTAGAGCACATCTCAAGGTCATCGAGGTCGCACTAATTAGCAAGCATGTATTTTTTATGGGGTTACCTCGAAAAGAGTTTTTATTATCTTGAAGGATTTTGTGGTTTTTAAGGAAAACTGTCGTCGAGAAATCAGTCCAACCGAACCAAGATTAATGCAGCGTATGGTGCAGAATGCAAAGTTCTGTTTTAAACACAAAGTAAATAGAGATGAAAGGCAACCAAAACGAGATAGCATGTAAAAAAACAAAACCTCTGTTCGCCTCGTTCTTGGAAACGTTCTAGAATTTGTAACCAAAACAAAAGAAACGAGCTTTTTTCAATTTCTCTTTATATTACTTTGTCTTTTTATGCTGTAAAGAAAGTGATGGTTTTGGCTAAAGTTTAAATTTAAATAGTAAAATAAAGTTTTCAATTGGGGTTTTCCTTGATAATATTTAGTGTAGTAACGAATGTATATTTATAGAATAGTGCTTTGATTGCACAAGTGAGCCCAAATTTTTCTTTGCACAGGACAGCAAGCAACGTTAAAACTTGTTATTTTTTGCAGAGTATTTTAAGCTATATCTTTAAACAAACCATCTGTCGGCTGATGTAGGCGATTTTCAAAAGTCTTTTTTTTCACCTCTGTATACTTTGTGGTTTTGAACAGTGTGTTCAACGCGACGGAAGACATCTGCATGATATTAGCCTTAAAAAATATTTCCGCATTTCTATTTTATCGTTCAATGTTCTAAATGAAACTTTGTGTTAATTATTACGTTTAAGCTTGCAAATATAAATCTGCTGCCAGACACCTTGGAGCATCTAGATTTCAAGAACGGCTCAGGCGAAGGAAAAAAGAATGTAGTAATCTCTCTTCAATTTCCTCCGTTATCAATGTAAAATTCATTTTAAATACAATTTAATAAGCAATTGCATAACGAATTTGAAATTAAAATAACATTTTCTTCCCTTCAAATGATGCGCATTACTTCGTTAACGAAGTAAGAGCAAAGGGTGTTGCATTAAGGATGGGACAATATTAAAGTAAGAACAATCAATCGTTAACAACAAATGGTATCAAACTGATAACAGAGCGTTACAAAAATAAGAGCAATTGGTATCACAGGGTGCATTATAAAAATAAGAACGTTGGATAACAAAGTGACTCAATTAATGTATTAAACTTAAGGCCACAACAAGTTGGCCTTAAATTTAGCACAAACGTGTTTAATTCTATTTCAACAACAAATGGTATCAGTTTTGGTATTATACTATCGCTTTTTTGCCTCTGTGTGGCGTCATAATTTTTGATTTGTTTTAAAAAAGAAATCTAGCGAAGAAGAAATTCTGACTCTGGCATGAATAATGTAATATGTTGAGACCAAAGCGAAATGGCGACCCAATTGTTCAAAAACATTATTTTGGTGACAGTTCAGGAGTGACAACAAATTTAGTTTTTTAAAAGCTTTAACTATGCACTTTTAAGCGGAAATCCCATTGTGACTCGAGGTACAGAAGACATATTTAGAATGTAGCGTCTGCATGAACATGATTGATTTCGAGATCTTTTCACATTGATCGAGCGTATAAATATGTATTGTGTGTGAAATTGTGTAACGGAAAACATCTTGAATGTGAGCGTACGTGATAGATGCCCATGGTAGTAGTATAGGTGAGAATGACGAAATAACACTGGAAGAAAACAATTTGCTATTAATTTTATTCATGTCTTTGTGAACATCTTCAAAATGGTTTTTTTAAACTATATTTTTTAGTTTTTTTCGGCTGACATCATTAATACATTTATCGCAATAATAAGACACAGAATTTCTGCAAGCGTAGTTTGTGTCTCCCACTCAACATGGTGATTTCCTATGGGTTGATTGACGATCAAACAAAAGAGCGTAATAATACGTGTGAGTTTAATTTGCTGATTTCAGCCACTACTGGGCATCTATGGCGTACGTGATAATGAGTAGCATGATACAACTTATCAGGTAACCTTTTCGCTTGTTTTTGTACAACTTCTGCAAACTGTCAAGAAGAGGCCACTTCTACATTTACAGAAGAGAGATGAACTGAGCTTTCTTTTGACAACATAACGTTGTCAGATGACTAACGGTTTAGCTGACGAGGCTACCTTATTAATTGTATCATGGATGACTAGAAAGAAAAATTGTTAAATGACCTGTAGGTAATCATCGTAGACGTGAACAGGAGTTTGAAATTTCAACACAGCGAGAACATTTCGGTTGCGAATATTTTTCAACAGACAATTTTAATAAAGATATAAATTTTTATATTTACATACATAAATAAACATTATCTTTCTTACATTTTTATTAACTAATTCTAAATAGATATATATATATATTTAAATAAATAAATTATGTGAATATGAAGTATCGTATAATCATTTCGAAGAGTAGCGCACAGTTCCAAGATCGTTATGTGATGATTTCGCAATAGAAGCAAGCGGCTTTTATAGAAATCATTTAAGAGATTCGGTTTTTTTCGTAAAAATTTTCTAAAAAGTCACTTGCTGGTGTTGTGGAAACCACCAGTTAAAGTAGGTCGTTTATAGGATTAAAGAGCCTTATTTGTCAAAGTTTCGAAATTAGTTTGTGTTGCTGTGGTTGCATTTATTTACCAGTTGTTCTGCTATCGCTGCAAACACGACTATCAAGTCATCACATTTTTCGCCGTGTAGCTTTTCCTGAATACTTTTTAAAGTACTTTTGAATACATCTTTTGAATTTGCCTTTGTTAAAGGAACTTTAACCAAATCATGCATGTGAGGGCCCGTGCTTGCAGCATTTGAAAGTGCACCATTTGAAGTTTTACCCGTACCATCTACAGCTACTAGAGATGGAAATTCTATATTAATTATAATATTACTATCGAACTATTGAATTACCTGGTAAAGCAATTCCAAGACCTTGATTTCTTAAGTCCTGTAATGCCTCTGAAAGTATTGAGAGTACAGGTTGTAGCGCTCTAAGAAATTTTTTTCTATCACCAGTAGAAAGCAGCATATTAGATGCAGATTCAGCTGCTGTATCATGCAGGATATGACTGGATGTGCTTGAACTGGTTTTAGGCTTCACTATTTGAGGCATTTCTGCACCAGCTGACACATCAACAAGATTGCCTGATGCACTCAATGACGGTATAGTTGGAAGGTCAATTACAGTCCCAGTTGCTGAACTATCTGAGGGTTTTCCAGCTTGAATTTGCATCTTAGACACACTTTCTATATGAGCCAATGACGGTGTAATTGAAGCGTCATTTGTTTTCTTTAAACCTTCTAAGGAATAAAATTCAGACGACTCATCAGACAGATTGCTTGAAAGAGGTGGAGTAGGCAGACCCGTAATATCACTTTCTGCAACACCTAATGTTGCAGATTTCTCTCCTAAATCCTCTAAGCCGCGTCCATACTTAACAACCTCTTCACCCGGATAATGCATTGCAAATTCTGGTGAACTCTTTGCTCTCATATCGTTCAAACAACCTGCAGGTACTGCTGCAGTATCTCCAACTTCATTTATTAGGCTACTATCAACAAAAGCTCGCGGTGAAATCACGTCAGCTCCACTACTTTCATTCATCTGATAACTTGTTGAAGAGCCAGGCTCAGGTTGACGAGGTACCGCCGGCTCATCAGTGAAAATGTTGACACCAGTCTGTGCGTTTCCTACATTTTGTTCCGAGGCATGTAATTGCGACAACACCTCTACACTACTACTGTTTTCGTTATCATCATTATTTGTTGGAATACCAGATTTAGACTGACTAGGTACTGACGAAGGGTAAGCGAAAATATTAGTGCCAGCCTGTGTGGTTCCTACATTTAGATCCGTGGGGTCTACCTGCGGCAACATCTCTACACCCCTGTTTTCGTCATTATTTGCTGGCAAACCGGACTCAGACAGACCATGTACTGCCCAAGGGTATATGAAAATTTTAGCACCAGAGTGCGTATTTCCCTCATTTGTTTCCGCGGCATCCAACTGCGACAACACCTCTACACCACTGTTTTTGTTTCCATCAATATTTGCTGCAAAACCGGATTCAGGTTGAACTGCCAGTTGGCCACTCCAAAAGTTAGCGCCAGACTGTGTGTTTCCTACATTTAGTTCTGTGGTGTCTACCTGCGGCGACATCTCTACACCGCTAATTTCGTTACCCTCATTATTTGCTGGAAAACCGGATTCAGGTTGATCTGCCGCATTTTCAGTGAAAACGTTAACGCCAGACTGTGCTGTTCTTACATTTAGTTCAGTGGTGTCTACCTGCGGCAACACCTCTGCACCGCTGTTTTCGTTGCCCTCATTATTTGCTGGCAAACCGGACTCAGACAGACCATGTACTGCCCAAGGGTATGTGAAAATTTTAGCACTAGACTGCGTATTTCCCTCATTTGTTTCCGCGGCATCCAACTGCGACAACACCTCTACACCACTGTTTTTGTTTCCATCAATATTTGCTGCAAAACCGGATTCAGGTTGAACTGCCAGTTGGCCACTCCAAAAGTTAGCGCCAGACTGTGTGTTTCCTACATTTAGTTCTGTGGTGTCTACCTGCGGCGACATCTCTACACCGCTAATTTCGTTACCCTCATTATTTGCTGGAAAACCGGATTCAGGTTGATCTGCCGCATTTTCAGTGAAAACGTTAACGCCAGACTGTGCTGTTCTTACATTTAGTTCAGTGGTGTCTACCTGCGGCAACACCTCTGCACCGCTGTTTTCGTTGCCCTCATTATTTGCTGGCAAACCGGACTCAGACAGACCATGTACTGCCCAAGGGTATGTGAAAATTTTAGCACCAGACTGCGTATTTCCCTCATTTGTTTCCGCGGCATCCAACTGCGACAACACCTCTACACCACTGTTTTTGTTTCCATCAATATTTGCTGCAAAACCGGATTCAGGTTGAACTGCCAGTTGGCCACTCCAAAAGTTAGCGCCAGACTGTGTGTTTCCTACATTTAGTTCCGTGGTGTCTACCTGCGGCGACATCTCTATACCGCTAATTTCGTTACCCTCATTATGTGCTGGAAAACCGGATTCAGGTTGATCTGCCGCATTTTCAGTGAAAACGTTAACGCCAGACTGTGCTGTTCTTACATTTAGTTCAGTGGTGTCTACCTGCGGCAACACCTCTGCACCGCTGTTTTCGTTGCCCTCATTATTTGCTGGCAAACCGGACTCAGACAGACCATGTACTGCCCAAGGGTATGTGAAAATTTTAGCACCAGACTGCGTATTTCCCTCATTTGTTTCCGCGGCATCCAACTGCGACAACACCTCTACACCACTGTTTTTGTTTCCATCAATATTTGCTGCAAAACCGGATTCAGGTTGAACTGCCAGTTGGCCACTCCAAAAGTTAGCGCCAGACTGTGTGTTTCCTACATATAGTTCTGTGGTGTCTACCTGCGGCGACATCTCTACACCGCTAATTTCGTTACCCTCATTATTTGCTGGAAAACCGGATTCAGGTTGATCTGCCGCATTTTCAGTGAAAACGTTAACGCCAGACTGTGCTGTTCTTACATTTAGTTCAGTGGTGTCTACCTGCGGCAACACCTCTGCACCGCTGTTTTCGTTGCCCTCATTATTTGCTGGCAAACCGGACTCAGACAGACCATGTACTGCCCAAGGGTATGTGAAAATTTTAGCACCAGACTGCGTATTTCCCTCATTTGTTTCCGCGGCATCCAACTGCGACAACACCTCTACACCACTGTTTTTGTTTCCATCAATATTTGCTGCAAAACCGGATTCAGGTTGAACTGCCAGTTGGCCACTCCAAAAGTTAGCGCCAGACTGTGTGTTTCCTACATTTAGTTCCGTGGTGTCTACCTGCGGCGACATCTCTACACCGCTAATTTCGTTACCCTCATTATTTGCTGGAAAACCGGATTCAGGTTGATCTGCCGCATTTTCAGTGAAAACGTTAACGCCAGACTGTGCTGTTCTTACATTTAGTTCAGTGGTGTCTACCTGCGGCAACACCTCTGCACCGCTGTTTTCGTTGCCCTCATTATTTGCTGGCAAACCGGACTCAGACAGACCATGTACTGCCCAAGGGTATGTGAAAATTTTAGCACCAGACTGCGTATTTCCCTCATTTGTTTCCGCGGCATCCAACTGCGACAACACCTCTACACCACTGTTTTTGTTTCCATCAATATTTGCTGCAAAACCGGATTCAGGTTGAACTGCCAGTTGGCCACTCCAAGAGTTAGCGCCAGACTGTGTGTTTCCTACATTTAGTTCCGTGGTGTCTACCTGCGGCGACATCTCTACACCGCTAATTTCGTTACCCTCATTATGTGCTGGAAAACCGGATTCAGGTTGATCTGCCGCATTTTCAGTGAAAACGTTAACGCCAGACTGTGCTGTTCTTACATTTAGTTCAGTGGTGTCTACCTGCGGCAACACCTCTGCACCGCTGTTTTCGTTGCCCTCATTATTTGCTGGCAAACCGGACTCAGACAGACCATGTACTGCCCAAGGGTATGTGAAAATTTTAGCACCAGACTGCGTATTTCCCTCATTTGTTTCCGCGGCATCCAACTGCGACAACACCTCTACACCACTGTTTTTGTTTCCATCAATATTTGCTGCAAAACCGGATTCAGGTTGAACTGTTAGGTAGCCACTCCAAAAGTTAGCGCCAGACTGTGTGTTTCCTACATTTAGTTCTGTGGTGTCTACCTGCGGCGACATCTCTACACCGCTAATTTCGTTACCCTCATTATTTGCTGGAAAACCGGATTCAGGTTGATCTGCCGCATTTTCAGTGAAAACGTTAACGCCAGACTGTGCTGTTCTTACATTTAGTTCAGTGGTGTCTACCTGCGGCAACACCTCTGCACCGCTGTTTGCGTTGCCCTCATTATTTGCTGGCAAACCGGACTCAGACAGACCATGTACTGCCCAAGGGTATGTGAAAATTTTAGCACCAGACTGCGTATTTCCCTCATTTGTTTCCGCGGCATCCAACTGCGACAACACCTCTACACCACTGTTTTTGTTTCCATCAATAATTGCTGCAAAACCGGATTCAGGTTGAACTGCCAGTTGGCCACTCCAAAAGTTAGCGCCAGACTGTGTGTTTCCTACATTTAGTTCCGTGGTGTCTACCTGCGGCGACATCTCTACACCGCTAATTTCGTTACCCTCATTATTTGCTGGAAAACCGGATTCAGGTTGATCTGCCGCATTTTCAGTGAAAACGTTAACGCCAGACTGTGCTGTTCTTACATTTAGTTCAGTGGTGTCTACCTGCGGCAACACCTCTGCACCGCTGTTTTCGTTGCCCTCATTATTTGCTGGCAAACCGGACTCAGACAGACCATGTACTGCCCAAGGGTATGTGAAAATTTTAGCACCAGACTGCGTATTTCCCTCATTTGTTTCCGCGGCATCCAACTGCGACAACACCTCTACACCACTGTTTTTGTTTCCATCAATATTTGCTGCAAAACCGGATTCAGGTTGAACTGCCAGTTGGCCACTCCAAAAGTTAGCGCCAGACTGTGTGTTTCCTACATTTAGTTCTGTGGTGTCTACCTGCGGCGACATCTCTACACCGCTAATTTCGTTACCCTCATTATTTGCTGGAAAACCGGATTCAGGTTGATCTGCCGCATTTTCAGTGAAAACGTTAACGCCAGACTGTGCTGTTCTTACATTTAGTTCAGTGGTGTCTACCTGCGGCAACACCTCTGCACCGCTGTTTTCGTTGCCCTCATTATTTGCTGGCAAACCGGACTCAGACAGACCATGTACTGCCCAAGGGTATGTGAAAATTTTAGCACCAGACTGCGTATTTCCCTCATTTGTTTCCGCGGCATCCAACTGCGACAACACCTCTACACCACTGTTTTTGTTTCCATCAATATTTGCTGCAAAACCGGATTCAGGTTGAACTGCCAGTTGGCCACTCCAAAAGTTAGCGCCAGACTGTGTGTTTCCTACATTTAGTTCCGTGGTGTCTACCTGCGGCGACATCTCTACACCGCTAATTTCGTTACCCCCATTATTTGCTGGAAAACCGGATTCAGGTTGATCTGCCGCATTTTCAGTGAAAACGTTAACGCCAGACTGTGCTGTTCTTACATTTAGTTCAGTGGTGTCTACCTGCGGCAACACCTCTGCACCGCTGTTTTCGTTGCCCTCATTATTTGCTGGCAAACCGGACTCAGACAGACCATGTACTGCCCAAGGGTATGTGAAAATTTTAGCACCAGACTGCGTATTTCCCTCATTTGTTTCCGCGGCATCCAACTGCGACAACACCTCTACACCACTGTTTTTGTTTCCATCAATATTTGCTGCAAAACCGGATTCAGGTTGAACTGCCAGTTGGCCACTCCAAGAGTTAGCGCCAGACTGTGTGTTTCCTACATTTAGTTCCGTGGTGTCTACCTGCGGCGACATCTCTACACCGCTAATTTCGTTACCCTCATTATTTGCTGGAAAACCGGATTCAGGTTGATCTGCCGCATTTTCAGTGAAAACGTTAACGCCAGACTGTGCTGTTCTTACATTTAGTTCAGTGGTGTCTACCTGCGGCAACACCTCTGCACCGCTGTTTTCGTTGCCCTCATTATTTGCTGGCAACCCGGACTCAGACAGACCATGTACTGCCCAAGGGTATGTGAAAATTTTAGCACCAGACTGCGTATTTCCCTCATTTGTTTCCGCGGCATCCAACTGCGACAACACCTCTACACCACTGTTTTTGTTTCCATCAATATTTGCTGCAAAACCGGATTCAGGTTGAACTGCCAGTTGGCCACTCCAAAAGTTAGCGTCAGACTGTGTGTTTCCTACATTTAGTTCCGTGGTGTCTACCTGCGGCGACATCTCTACGCCGCTAATTTCGTTACCCTCATTATTTGCTGGAAAACCGGATTCAGGTTGATCTGCCGCATTTTCAGTGAAAACGTTAACGCCAGACTGTGCTGTTCTTACATTTAGTTCAGTGGTGTCTACCTGCGGCAACACCTCTGCACCGCTGTTTTCGTTGCCCTCATTATTTGCTGGCAAACCGGACTCAGACAGACCATGTACTGCCCAAGGGTATGTGAAAATTTTAGCACCAGACTGCGTATTTCCCTCATTTGTTTCCGCGGCATCCAACTGCGACAACACCTCTACACCACTGTTTTTGTTTCCATCAATATTTGCTGGAAAACCGGATTCAGGTTGAACTGCCAGTTGGCCACTCCAAAAGTTAGCGCCAGACTGTGTGTTTCCTACATTTAGTTCCGTGGTGTCTACCTGCGGCGACATCTCTACACCGCTAATTTCGTTACCCTCATTATTTGCTGGAAAACCGGATTCAGGTTGATCTGCCGCATTTTCAGTGAAAACGTTAACGCCAGACTGTGCTGTTCTTACATTTAGTTCAGTGGTGTCTACCTGCGGCAACACCTCTGCACCGCTGTTTTCGTTGCCCTCATTATTTGCTGGCAAACCGGACTCAGACAGACCATGTACTGCCCAAGGGTATGTGAAAATTTTAGCACCAGACTGCGTATTTCCCTCATTTGTTTCCGCGGCATCCAACTGCGACAACACCTCTACACCACTGTTTTTGTTTCCATCAATATTTGCTGCAAAACCGGATTCAGGTTGAACTGCCAGTTGGCCACTCCAAAAGTTAGCGCCAGGCTGTGTGTTTCCTACATTTAGTTCCGTGGTGTCTACCTGCGGCGTCATCTCTACACCGCTAATTTCGTTACCCTCATTATTTGCTGGAAAACCGGATTCAGGTTGATCTGCCGCATTTTCAGTGAAAACGTTAACGCCAGACTGTGCTGTTCTTACATTTAGTTCAGTGGTGTCTACCTGCGGCAACACCTCTGCACCGCTGTTTTCGTTGCCCTCATTATTTGCTGGCAAACCGGACTCAGACAGACCATGTACTGCCCAAGGGTATGTGAAAATTTTAGCACCAGACTGCGTATTTCCCTCATTTGTTTCCGCGGCATCCAACTGCGACAACACCTCTACACCACTGTTTTTGTTTCCATCAATATTTGCTGCAAAACCGGATTCAGGTTGAACTGCCAGTTGGCCACCCAAAAAGTTAGCGCCAGCCTGTGTGGTTCCTACATTTAGTTCCGTGGTGTCTACCTGCGGCGACATCTCTACACCGCTAATTTCATTACCCTCAATATTTGCTGGAAAACCGGATTCAGGTTGAACTGCCGCATGGTCTGTGACACCAGCCTGAGTGGTTCCTACATTTAGTTCCAAGGTATCCACCTGCGGCAACGTCTCTACACCGCTGTTTTCGTTACCCACATTGTTTGCTGGAAAACCGAATTCAGGTCGAACAGTTACCGCAGGATGGTCACTCAGAATTTGTGCACCAGCCTGTGCGTTTCCTACATTTGATTTTGTGGTGTCTAAGTGCGACAACACCCCTACACTACTGTTCTCGTTGCTCTCGTTATTTGCATTAGGACCAGATTCAGGTCGAACAGGTACCGGCGAAGGGTAAGTGAACATTTTAGTTTTAGCCTGCGTGTTTGCTACAATTAGTTCCGAGGCGTCTGATTGTGCCAACATGCTTGTACGACTATTGTCACTACCTTCATTAGTTGCTGAAAAGCCAGATACAGATTGACCAGTTACTGCCGCAGGTTCAGAAAAAATTTTAGCGCCATCGTTTGTGTTTTTTAGAGGTAGCTGTGAGGCATCTAGTTGCGGTAACGCCTCTGCCCTACTGTTTTCGTTACCTTCATATTTAGCTGAAGACCCAGTTACCGAATTGTATAGATTATTTGATGCCGGCAACACGTGTACACCCTTGTTTTTGTTAGTGTCGTAAGTTGGCGGTAAAGTAGAATCGGCACGGCTGTAAGTCGGTTCTTCTATTGCTACATTTTGACGTGTATCTTTTCTGTGCTTTAGCAAATAACCAGAAGTATATAATCCCGCAATCCCTTCTCTGCGATGTCTTCTGTAAATTCCATGATGTCGTGGCGAAGTGAATTTTTGAAAAATAATTTTTTTTACTGTCACCTTCATTGGCATACTTGATATGGCCCCTTTCTTGGCATTTAATTTATCCTTCACACTCAGTGGAAATTTTATTTCAGTACTGGTCATCGGCGGCGGATCTTCTTGTTCGCCGATTTTCGGCCTAAGCCCCACATTATCTGTTTTACCAACCACATCCCCAACAGCCGCTGGTGAAGTACTTGAAGTTTCTGATCTTTTTTTATAAGTTTTGCCATAAATATTTTCAGGATCGAAAAAATTATATATACTTTTAATTTTCGTAATTTTATCACTCGCAAATTCTGATGAATATGGTTTGGAATTTTTTTGAATGAGTACTACCACGTTTCTTGTGCTGCCAAAATTTTCATCGGGCAGTGAGCTATCACGATATTTATAATGGTGTCTTGTTAAAAATCTCCTTCGGCGACTCCTATGACCATTCGCTGGTTGACATGCGATGATTAGCAGAACTCCGACAATTTGAAACAGTGTCCAGTTCATTTTTTACGACCTGTGGACTCGATAGAAGCTACTGAAGCTTTGATAACGTTCCATAAACATGCATGGACTTTTATAGGAATATTCATTTAACTCATACTGAAAATATGCATTTTAAAGACGAAGAAAAAACAAAACAACTTGAGTAAATATTTGTTGGTAAATAATGCTGTATTTTTGCTTTGTATAAATTCCAAATTTTATTGCGTTTCCAGTATAAAAAAGCAGATGACCTCAGGGTAAATAATTTGAACGCCTGACAGTGCACGGTAGACACATGTGTCATCAGTTTCTTAAGCACTTTACTGATAAGCTGAAAATGGGCGCTGAAACTTTTTTTATTTGCAATATCGTGGATGTTTTACGTCCACTACACTGATTTTAGCTCACTTCAGCGTACAAACCTCACAATGTGACTCAAGTGGCACGAAATGGAGTGGCATGAAATGGAATGGAATGCGATACATCCAATGTCTATATCTAAATTATAATTATCATTTATTCAGTCCGTTTTGAGGAATAATTTCTTTTGTTTTGTTCTGAGCACTTTGTTCATTCCATGGTCGTCTTACTGAGAGAGCTATTCGCAATTTGGTGGATACTTCTAAGTACAATAGGGCTGTACACGATCGATCAACCCCCACACACATCGACGAAATGCAAGTTCTGCCACAAAAATATATATGCACTGGACGTGAGACCTTGTTGGCACGAGAATCCTAGGCAGACGATTTAAATTAGAGATGTGCGCGTGAGTACTTTTGGCTCACTTCACGCACGCTCACGAGCAAAATTTTTTGAGTCACTCAATCTTACGCACGAAAAAAGTTTTCACGTTCAATCACGTTTGTATTGAAGAAAAAAAGTTATACATAAACAATTCCTATTTACATATATACATATGTATGTACATCTGTGATCGTAAGCTTTAAAAGTCTAAGTCTTAAGACATAGTTTCGGTAAAGCTGTGTTTTCAATGTAGAACTATTTATTTAAAAAAATTTACATGGGCAATTTAGAAGGATTTTTTGATAAATTAAAAATTATAATAATAAAAAATTCGTATAAAATTTAATAAAAGCATGTCTTCTAGGACATTTTGGACTTATAGCGAATTGGAGCCCTATGCAGTTCGTCCTATACAATTAATGAGTATTTCAATTCTATTTTGTTTGTATGCTGTTAACAAACTTCGTCAGAGATACACAACTTCACATCAATATGAAGTTCTGTTAGTAGAATATGGTAGCGAATATGGCTCGCCTTAAGTCGACATATGTTGTTAACGCTTGTGAACAAAGACGTATGGTTCAGTTACGCAAACAACAGACAATTGCGCAGCTTTGCTTTCCTTTTAATATCTGCGCATTGCTTCAAGAATGGACTACCAGTAGCAGATTGTCAGCATATCAAAATGTTATAACTCGCACTTTTACCGGTGATGCAATTTAATTTTCAATACGACTATTTTCCGAACTATTTTCTTTTGAAACGTAATATTTATCCACAAAGTTTGATCAAACAGAACTGGAGTTTTTCAGCATGAAATATCCTTTTCTATGTACATCACACATGCATATCAAAGTTTGATCTTCTAAACTTATGCTTTCAGGTTATTAATTTTTATTCGTAAACAAAAAATTTCACAGGTTTTGAAAAACAACATTCGTAGTTGTTACTTGAAAATTCGTAACTTTTAATACGGAAGAGAGCATGAATATTCCTGACATTTTACGAAATCCCTCCTTTTAAATTTAAAATATATCCTTTTAAAATTTAAGTGATTCAAGGTTAAATTAGACCCGACTTAACCATAACCATATAAAACAGCTGGTAGAACCAACTTTATGGGCAGCACTGTATATGAACAGTGCTGACTTAACATAATGCCATGGCCATAACCATAGATATCAATTGAATTTTGGTTTTCTGCCATAACCATAAACAACTTATTGCAAAATATATACATACATTTGTTGTGTTACTACTACTGCACTATTGAAATTATAAAAATAAAACATAAACAGCTGTTTACGGCTATGGCGGCACTAATTGTTGCTGACAAAAAAATTATGGTTATGGCCTTATGGCAAAGTCAGGAATAATTTAACCTTCAAGAACTGAAAGAGAGTGACTCTAACTTACGGAAATATTTTTATGAAACATGTTGGAGCAAAAATAAGCTAAGTTATTTGCTTTTAGAGTCAGTTGAAATTAGTTCCAAGAATTTTTCTGTTTTTTTTTTTCTTCAGTTTGTTTGTAAATAACTTCATTATTGAATATTGAATAAACTTTCAAAAACATAAATCGTATACAACGAGTTGCCATCGGTTAGGCAACTCGTTGTATAGAAGTTGTGAAGAAAAGTAAAAATGTTGCAAGGCGAAAAAATGTTTTCTGCGTTAAAGGTTTGTTTGCACGTTTCTGAATCTCAGTTTGTTAATGGGAAATTAATAAAGAAATATCATAAACATGTCACTAGACAATATCGTATTAAGTCAAATGTTTGAAAATCTCTAAAGAGGCAAATAATATTTTGGTGTCACATTAAAAATATAAGATCAATAAAACTTATGCTACGAACACAACTGAAATGAACGACGAATTTCTCGCCTCGATTATGCGCCGTCAAAAACAAAACACATTGGTGTTTCTGAAAATGCACACAGTCACAGTGTCGGGCGAAATTCGTTGTATGCGGCGAACTTGAAATAGATTTATTTCTATTTCTTACGCCGGCGCACGACGAACAAATTGTTCGTCCATGTGGCCATTTTGGTTTTAGTTTTCAAGTGTTTTAGTAAAAACAGTTAATTTTTACTTTAATAGTTTTTATTTTAATAGTGCTACTAAGCTTTGACTTTTTGCATTTAAAATAAAAAGCCAACATATTGGATTATAAAATATGTTTGTAGTGTTTAATTTTTTGTCTTTGGTAATGCTAAATTTTTTAGCAACCAATTTTTTTAATATGGTCACCCCATCAGCTGTTCAACTATAATAAGATAAAACTAAGAAAACCGGAGAAAATGGATACAAGTGAAATTATAATTGAAAATTTATATAATCTGGGATAATGTTCATTATTTTTTTAATTATTTTTACAAAATTTGAAATTCTTTGATTCATTTAATTTTTTTTTTATCTTTGAACAAACAATAAACAACTTTATCAATTATAACAGTTTTTATTTTTCGTCGTTATTGTGCTTGATGCGACGAATCTACACAGCGAATTTTAACCGGCGTATTCGTCGTGTTGGGCGACATTCGTCGTTCGTCCCAGTTGTGTTCCTAGCATTATGGTTTGTTGAATGAATGAATTATATTTGAAGTCCTAGATGAGTCTAAGTCTTCTGACTATAGTGTTGAATAAGATAATTGCATTAGTCTTAGGCGTCTTATTTAAATGGCATTGATTGTGACTTAAACACAAAATATGATTAATTGTCGTATTAACACAATTTTTTAAATTATGCCAAATTTTTACATTTGCGGGTAATTTTCCAAAAATGTATCTTCTACGTATGAGTATAAGACAGCTGATTGAAAAATTCGTGAGGGTAAACATTTTACTAGAAAAGGATGTTTTTACAGTCTTTTGTTGCTCTCGCATTGTCATTGCAAATTTTTCAGGCTAATGGACACTTTTTAGTAAAAGTTGTCACAAATTTGTAACAATATTTAAATATTGAGCACACCTGCTGTTACAACTGCAGCCAACAAGAACACAGAGGAATATGACTATTTTCAAGGGTATTTGAGATTCGGTCTAGGCGACTGTAATGTCTAGATCAGGATTATCGTGGAAAGTGTTCTTTCCTTGCCATCTACTAGAAGATCACTTTGAGAACACATCACAGGACTGAAACCTAACATAATGGCTGTATAAGATGATGCAGTCAGTCTTCAGTTATTTGTAAGAATGAAAAGCTAAGAACTTTAGGAGGGTGCCAGACAAAAGTCAGGGTATTGACCGGAGTGCCATTGAATTGTTGGGCATTTTAGGCTGCCGCTCGCTCGGCATTCTTAGCTGGTGCTAAGTTTCCATTATAACAGCCAATAGAAAGGTTTTAAACAATGCTTTGGATCTATGTTTTTGATTTGTACCACGTATTTATTTAAAAAAAAAAAAAAAAATTTAAATACCAACGACATTGACCAGTAAACAAAAATTGAGTAAACTTCATCCTGCTTGCAGCTGGGAATCCTGCTTAATTGTAAACTTCAAGCTTAAGCTGGGCTCTTAAAACTGCTTTGTAATCCTTCATATTGACGCAGCGCAATAATTTTTTGATTTTAGTTGCCGTTTGAGGAAACTGTTATGATAATGTGGCGCATAAAAAGTAAAGGAAGAAAATTTTCTTACAACAAAGAATTTGGAGTTGAATGAAAAATATTTAAGATCCGTAAGCTCCCACTCCCAACAAAGTTTTCGTTGTATAGAAAAAAGAACCCCACATCATATCACCTAAGAAATGTATGTTCATATGTGCTGAAGGAATCAATGACACTCAATTCCACATGTGATCTACAACCTGCACCTTTGTTTCACTGTGTAAAGATAAATTTATAAAACAAAATATGTTTAACAAACAAATTCACGACATAAATTGCAAACATTGTTTTAAGCAAACAGACTGAAATATCAATAACAGTACAGAAAAATTAATGGCATTTAAAAGCAAATATTTATTCAGACCAATTTTTAAGATAATTCATTAAAAAAAACAGACGTCTTCGCTTTTAAGGAAAATTTGTATAAAACCCGCCATTACTTTCGGATATTCATTAAAACAGTTACGTTTTTTATTGCACCAACAAGTCTTAAAGCAATGAAATCAATTCAGGTTTCCGCTATTCTTCTAATCCTTGCTTGCCAAACTGTGAATGGCAAAGCGTTGCTGGGCTCCCTGGTTGCCACATCACCATCTCAAGCCGTAGTTGGGAGAGCATCAAATTTTGGTAATGTTGTTGGCTTAACATCGAATCCTTCGCTCACGACAAACCTAGACGATATACTTGATGGCTCAAAAACCGTAATAGAAAATGTAGCCAAAGCTCCAGGGGATCTTGCATATAAAATATTTAATTCTGGAAGAGATCGTCAATGGGCTTATGACAACTCACCTTCGAATGACAACTCATACTCCAATCAATTATATCCAATAAATAGACATACTAGCATGCCAGGACACGCTGGTGTTCAAAGACTTCCCTTTGGCGGGCCACAATTGCACGGCGTAGCTGGTACTTCAAACGAAGTCAGTGCTTTTGCTTCTAAGAGTCAGAAAGCCAATACGATTAATCATATGACAGAATCAAGAGAATTCCAAGCTCGCACGGGAAGTAGTGATGACGTGCGCGGGCATTCTTATGGTGGCGCACAACTGCATGGTGTAGCTGGTCCTTCAAACCAAGTCAGTGCTTTTGCTTCTAAGAGTCAGAAAGCCAACACGATTAATCATATGACAGAATCAAGGGAATTCCAAGCTCGCACGGGAAGTAGTGATGACGTGCGCGGGCATTCTTATGGTGGCGCACAACTGCATGGTGTAGCTGGTCCTTCAAACCAAGTCAGTGCTTTTGCTTCTAAGAGTCAGAAAGCCAACACGATTAATCATATCACAGAATCAAGAGAATTCCAAGCTAGCACGGGAAGTAGTGATGACGTGCGCGGGCATTCTTATGGTGGCGCACAACTGCATGGTGTAGCTGGTCCTTCAAACCAAGTCAGTGCTTTTGCTTCTAAGAGTCAGAAAGCCAACACGATTAATCATATGACAGAATCAAGGGAATTCCAAGCTCGCACGGGAAGTAGTGATGACGTGCGCGGGCATTCTTATGGTGGCGCACAACTGCATGGTGTAGCTGGTCCTTCAAACCAAGTCAGTGCTTTTGCTTCTAAGAGTCAGAAAGCCAACACGATTAATCATATCACAGAATCAAGAGAATTCCAAGCTAGCACGGGAAGTAGTGATGACGTGCGCGGGCATTCTTATGGTGGCGCACAACTGCATGGTGTAGCTGGTCCTTCAAACCAAGTCAGTGCTTTTGCTTCTAAGAGTCAGAAAGCCAACACGATTAATCATATCACAGAATCAACTGAAATTCAGGGAAGCACGGGAAGTAGTGATGACGTGCGCGGGCATTCTAATGGTGGCGCACAACTGCATGGTATAGCTGGTCCTTCAAACCAAGTCAGTGCTTTTGCTTCTAAGAGTCAGAAAGCCAACACGATTAATCATACGACAGAATCAAGGGAATTCCAAGCTCGCACGGGAAGTAGTGATGATGTGCGCGGGCATTCTTATGGTGGCGCACAACTGCATGGTGTAGCTGGTCCTTCAAACCAAGTCAGTGCTTTCGCTTCTAAGAGTCAGAAAGCCAACACGATTAATCATATGACAGAATCAAGAGAATTCCAAGCTCGCACGGGAAGTAGTGATGACGTGCGCGGGCATTCTTATGGTGGCGCACAACTGCATGGTGTAGCTGGTCCTTCAAACCAAGTCAGTGCTTTTGCTTCTAAGAGTCAGAAAGCCAACACAATTAATCATATGACAGAATCAAGGGAATTCCAAGCTCGCACGGGAAGTAGTGATGACGTGCGCGTGCATTCTTATGGTGGCGCACAATTGTATGAGGTAGATGGTCCTTCAAACCAAGTCAGTGCTTTTGCTTCTAAGAGTCAGAAAGCCAACACGATTAATCATATGACAGAATCAACTGAAATTCAGGGAAGCACGGGAAGTAGTGATGAAGTGCGCGGGCATTCTTATAGCGGCTCACAATTGCATGGTGTAACTGGTACTTCAAACCAAGCCAACGCTTTTGTTTCTAAAAGTCAGAAAGCCAACACAATTAATCATATGACAGAATCAAGGGAAATCCAGGCCAACACGGGAAGAAGAGAAGACGTGCACGGGCATTCTTATGGCGGCTCACAATTGCATGGTGTAGCTGGTACTTCAAACCAAGTCAGTGCTTTTGCTTCTAAGAGTCAAAAAGCCAACACGATTAATCATATGACAGAATCAACTGAAATTCAGGGAAGCACGGGAAGTAGTGATGACGTGCGCGGGCATTCTTATGGTGGCGCACAATTGTATGGTGTAGATGGTCCTTCAAACCAAGTCAGTGCTTTTGCTTCTCAGAGTCAGAAAGCCAACGCGATTAATCATATGACAGAATCAAGGGAATTTCAGGCTAGTACGGTAGGATCAAACAGTGTAACTGGTCTATCTAATCGGGATAGTGATAGTTATGTGGGTCCAGTGGAGTACGTTATAAATGGCTTAGGTAAAGTGGGAAGGAGTGCAAGCAATCTACCTATAGCAGCAGTACATTCTTTGGCAGATGGTTTTGTCAGTGCTACTCCTCTAAGCGGTGCAGATAATATTTTTAATTCTCGTGTAGGTGCTGCAACGAGCTCCTTAAAAAGTTCTGGGTCTCACTCTTCCACCCACGAAAGCCAAACAAGTAATGTGGTAAATGTGGCTCGGAGTTTGCTCGGTTAGGCTGCCCGCAAACTGGTGCAAAATATTAACCCAAAATTTTTGATTTCTACTGCAAAACGAAATATTTTTAATTTAAAAATATTACAACGCTTAACTGACCTGGATAAGGAATTATGGAACAATTCTAATATTTCATATGCGACACTTTTATGCTATATATAATATATTAATCTATCTGTATAAAACGATTTATTGTAAATACAAAAAAAAAAAAAAATGTTTATATACTTTTATATTTTCTTAATTAATTCAATAAAAATGCTTTGCATTAAAATATTGCTGTTATTATTTATTACTTTTAAGCCATTTTTATTATAACTACAGTAAAAATATCGTTTCAACACAGAAAATACTACGATCTCTTAGATTTTCATGGGTGGTTATATGTTGGGAGATCTACTACGTATCTCAAAGGGACTCCCGAGCATTTCTGAAACAATATATTATATCCTTAGACAAAAAGTAATAAGCTTGCGACTGCAAATCCGACCTATGGGAGGCAGTTTCTCTACTTAAATCTAAATCTTGTTTGCAATTCCTTATTCTCATCTGTCACACATCGCTGATGGTACAATAATTTTAGCTAAGGTTTCTAAAGCTCAGAAAACTACAAGACAGCTGCGTAACCGATAATCGTTCTAGCAGTATTCTTAAATGTACTCGTAAAAAGGGATATAGAGTCGGTCTGAGTATTTCTTCTGTCATCATTTTTTTCGTACAAACGGCCCCTTTACCTGACTACTGCCTCTGGCCGTTGAACTGTCAAAGGTTTGATTACAATCGTGCGAACATAAATACACAAGCAAACGCGAGCGAATAAGAGACAGACTAGAGAGAAACTCTACCAATAAAATACACAGCAGTGTTTGCTGCAGTTATGCGGATACCTGGTATTAAGGTATCTAGGTTTTTTCAGAAGCTTTTGATGCCATCTGCCACAATTAAGTGGGTGTAACGTTTATACATCAGCATGTCATTGTTTTCTTTTCTTTTTTCACATTATTGATACTACAATTTCTTAGGATACACTAGATATCTGTATATATCGCAGGTGCTTAGCTCATATCTAGAAAGTGTTCACTCGAAATGTGATACCAAAAATTTAATCTTTTCTCGATTTACTAGAATATTTCTTTATGTACTACAACGTAAGGAGACGCAAAATTAATTCTGAAATAATGGAATATTTCAATAGATGAAGTGCCAAATAAAAACGATACACCAAAACGCGCAAACAAAGAGAGCAAGAGGAGAGCAACATATTAGGGCGGTGAACTAATCAATACATACATACATAAGCATGTGTCCAGGACTTCATACAAAACTTTGGCTAAAATCAATGTGACCCTTTTAGCATTTTCAATGGTAAAATGAACATCCACTACTGTTTAGCATTTGCTTAGTTTACAATTGTTAATTATTTTATCGGACCTTAGTTCGATTCTCACTACCTTAGAATTGGAAAATTTAAAAATTTCTAGCCATATTCACTATAGATTCCGCATTCGATGTGCCTCAAACTGATGTCATTAGAAAGCGAAATTGGCTAAAGATATATGGCTGAAACTATGGGCAAGTCCCGGCTAATTTTTATATTTTCTCTTCCCCAACAAAAGTGCTTAAGCATTTGTAAGTTTGTGTTTCTGTCTTTTTGAGCAATAGCAATATTCCAATTAAATGCTAGCCTAAAAAAAATTGTCTCATAGCTGTAATGAATATTTTAAATTAATAGCGCTCTTTCTTTACTATTTGGCAAAACGCCATGCAGCTGATAGCGTGCAAAAAATTCTCTCGAAAAGCGATGAGACAATCAAATTTGTGGCCCAAAAAAAAAAACATATACTCCATAGTGCAATGATAGTCTTCACTGTTTTAATAGTTTTCTTCAGGAGCTGGAAGTTGGCTCCTTTTGAGTTGAGTCGCTAACTCATTTCCATAAGGAATCAATTGTTGATTCAATTCATTGAGGCCACGGTTTTTTAATGTTAAGTATAAATTAGTACCATATTTGTATTAAGTTTAAACTTACCGAACATTCGCCAATGTATGTCTGCGATTCTTCAAATAGCGACTATGATATTTTTGGAGGTCACCAATCGAACCTTGTTCGGCTTGCATTTTGCTGGCTGACAGTAGTTGAGCGCTGGACGATTGCTGAGTGGCTAATGCTGTGGCCGAGGACGATGCCAAACGTGTTTGAGCTGCCGACAAAGCAGCACTGACAGTAGCTGCACTATTACTATTATTTGTAGATGAAGCTAAAGTTTCGCTGGAATTGGCCACAGTAAAACCGCTGCTGCCACCGCCAATGGGTACTATGCTGCTATTTGGAGCGAGTATTATACGTGACCAGCCGGATTTGTGCTGTTTGCGGAATTTGTGTTTAATGCGTGGCGAGGGTGTTGATGTGGCCGTCAACTCTTGAGTTGTACAACCGACCCCTGCAAAGGAAGTTGTTGTTGTGGCGGCTACAGTGGCAGAGATCGACGTACAGCTATCACTGCTGCCACTTGGATTTGTTGCAAAGGCAGAAAGTTGATCAGGTTGGTTCAGCGATTGCTGTGGCTGTTGGTGTTTCTGATTGAAATTCTTTTCGGCGGCGGTTTCGGCGTTGCCGTCTTCGTTACTAGCGCTTTGTTGGCGTTGTAGCAACTGTTCAGACTCTTCTTCTTCCTTGATGTGCGGCAACGGTGAAGTTTGTGGAGGTGGGCAACAGCAACGTGACGGTGTCGATGCTGCTGCTGCTGCTGCTGCTGCTGAAGAGGAGGTAGTTATTGTCGCCGTAGTGATAACAGCTGCCGTTGGCGAAAGCGTCAGGGGCGTAAGAGCTGGTTGTGTCACTGGTGTATTTGATGTTGCATAAACAGTTATTGGTACAAAGCTATTCGGCTCCACTTTGTGTGACTGTGAACTGAAATTGTTTTTTGTATTATTCGGTGGTGTTGTAGGTGACAACTGAGTTGTCGTTGTTACTGTTGTTGTTTTGTTGGCCACAAGCGTTACCTGTGTATTGGCTGCTACTGACGCTGCCGACAGCAGCGAGTGTGTTGCGGACAACAGAGATCCCACCGAGGCTGAATTATTAGCCAATTGCAGTGCGGCTACTGTTGTTGGGGAAATGCTTGTGTCACTAAGAGTTTCCGGTTCCGCCTTGCGTGGTAAAATACCAGAAGCTAACTTGGCAGCCGCACTCAATTGTAATTGGGAGTCTTCTTCGTCGTCATTTATAAGAGTCTTAAGTGAAATAGGTGTGGTAGTCGAGGTTCGTATAGTTTCGGCTAGCGAATGTTTTTTCACAGCCGCTATTAAGGATTCATTGCCATCAGATGTCAATTCAATGGCTGATTTACCCGAAGATTTGCGTTTTACTATACTATCGGCCGCTGCAGAGTGGGAATTGATTGGTGGTACCGGCGTAAGGGAAGGACTTGTAGCGGGGGCTGGCGAGCCGCTGCCCCCGCGACAAGGTAGGCAGCAGCGAAACACTGTGCTACTAAAACACTTTGTTGTCTTCGATTTGCGCTTTTTTTTGGAGCATGTATTGTTGTTGGTGGACACAGGTGACGAAATACAGATGCCGTTTCCGAAACTGTTGCGCTGGACGCATTGGCTACCTGCCGCAATACTGAGCGCACTGCCGCTATTATTGCTGCTGTTGCTGCTGCGTGTACTCAGAATACCACTGAGAGGCTAAAATTATAAATGTGTGAAATCGTAAGTATTTGAAAAGGACTTAAAAAACACCAAGAGAAATAATTTCAGAGTTTTGTTGCTGTTTAATTATCAGTTTGTTATCGTTTTTTTTTTATTTGTTTTTGCAAAAAAATACTTTTTGTTGTTTAACCTTGTCAAAGCCAATACTGCTTCCTCCTCCTCCTCCAGAGCCACTAGCCGCTTGACACTTTGTTGTATTGTTTTCGTGTTGCCACTCATATTTAAGTGGAGTACTTTTTTTTGTTTTTCGTGAGGAAAATTTTGACAGACGCATGACCTGCTCCCTCGAAACCTCTTGCTCTTGCTCTCTAAAGCTTAATACCAGCTTGATGGTTTCTTAATTAGGCCAAATGTCAAGTCGGTAAACTTTTTTTGAAAAATCTGCAAAGGCAAAAAAATGAAAGAGATAATGAGTTTCAAGTGGAATAAAATATAGTGGAATTATTAAATTAAACATTTAGTTTGCTAGTTTCCGGATAAAATACTACCAAAACTATGTACGATGGAAAAGAACAAGCATTTCTTAAAAACAAATTGACCCAGATAAATATACATGTGTAGTAGACATTGACCTTAATTAATATGCATAAAAAATAATTCGAGAAAATATGTGTGAAAGTTCTTTAGCAATCCACAAAAAAAGTTTGTGTCTTAACTTTTTCGTGAAACCCTGTGAACAGCCTTAAGCTTAGTTTAGACGATATGTTGAATCAGCATATATGTATATGCTAACATCTGTATGATTAAAAATAACATCAAATACATATGTCATCACATATCATATGCTAGGTGTTTACACTATATGCTGAAACTACCAAATTTTTTAATTCAACATATTTCAGCAAATGGAATGTCAACATAAGAGTTAGCATAAAATTTTTGTGTTTATACGATATGTTGCTAATTACATGGTGATATGTATGCTGAATCGTATAAACATTTGCTTGTAAAATAAGTTTGATACTACTTTCTATTTATACAACGCGTTATTGCAGAAAATTCGTGTTTTTAATATAAAAAAAAATGTCTTCGGAAGAAATATCGCTTGCTATTGCTTGTGCAGTCCTTGTTTTTGATAGTGATGAAAGTGAAGTAAAAGGAAAAAGAAGCCGAGTTTGGAAAAGAAAATGGGTAGAACGGCGGGCAGATGAAGGATTTGGTGCAAAGTTATACAAAGAATTATAAGACGTTCGAAGATCTGTGCCAATTAATTTTCATCGTGGCAGCCGCTGAAAACAAAAGTGGAGCGGCGATTGAAATCCGGATGTATGTATGTAATCAACGTCTTGCCGTTGATTGTTGATTATTCCAACTATTTCAAGCGGAATTCATACCAGTTGGACTTGAAACACAGGTGATTATTTTGGCTTCCAGCTTTTTGTTCACTTTGAAATATATGTAATGAAATACATGTATTTTTTTCATTTTGCAAATTCCCTTGCAACCACCTGGTATGAATTCGGCTTAAGCTATTTATTGTTTTTTAATTTGAGAGCAATTAATTCATTGAATTTCATTTCATTACGTTTGTACTCGTTTGCAAATTTTGAAGAAGTAATATATATATTTACATAATATACGGCGGCTCAACAAAGCCATTCGGCAAATATGCATACAAATTAGATATATACTGAAAAGCTTAAACAGCATTTTCAACAAATGGCATATCAGCTACCATACACAGGAAATTAGTCAAATACTAAAAACATACTGTTCACACGATATGCTAAAATTGCCAACATATATTTGTTGGTGTTGTTAACAAATTGTTTGCAAACGTTGTTAAACATACGTATGCTGGTAAAGATTTTGGGTTTACACGATAAGATGGCACTTAAACAAAATTTTCAGCATAAATATGCTGATTCAACATATCGTCTAAACCAAGCTTTAAAATGGTAATCACGCACGAAATTTAAATTTCAAATCACACGCACGCGCTCACGCGTAGTTTTCTAACATTTAATCACGACATTTGCACGACAATCGCACATCTCTAGTTACTTCCATTGAAAGCAATCGAGGCGTCAGAAACCACTGATTGCTAAACATTTAATTTGAAATGCATTGAAAGTTAACTGAGTTGGCGACAATGGTATTAGAGAAATAAATTCAGTCAAGTACGAGGCTGGCTCGCACACTTAGGGTGCCGTACGTATGTGTAATGTACGTATGGAATGGCATATGTGAATACATATACAGTTATTTCCGCTTAATTGAGCCCCGCTTAATTGAGTTTCCCATTCATCGCACTAAAAATCATGGAACGAAATCATTCAGTATACCTGTCTCTGTTAAAATACCCGTTTAATTGAGTTCCGGAAATAAAGACTGCATTGCGAAAAAGAAGAGCAAATTGTAATTTAAAAATATCTGCCAAATCACTACCCAATACTGTAATATAAGACATGCTCTTGTTGTATTGTATTGACCAAATAATAAAATAAATAAATAAATAAATAAATGTTTCGCTTAATTGATTCCGTCTACCTAATTTTTTTTTGCTCCACAAACGAAAAAAAAATTATTTTGCGAAAAAAAAATTATTTTCTTCCTTTACAAACATTGTATGGTGAACATACCTGATTTTTATTTTGTTTTAACCAACCTAAACAATTTTTCAGCTTAATATATAACAAAAGAAATGAGTTTTATTTTCCATCTACACAAGTGTGTTTCGCCTTATTGCACATATTGCCTAATTAAGCGATTTTCGTTTAATTGCATCGCGTCGGCTATTCAATTAACCAAGTATTGCTTTATTGAGTTCCCGTTTAATTGCCCCAAAAGTTGTGCATTTTTAGGAACTCAATTAAGCGCAAATAACTGTATTGTATAAATTTCATATCTCTGTCTCCTACAGCTTGAGCGTTACGTTTAATTGCTACTTTATGTTGAATGAGGAGGACACCTTTTAGTTTTCGACTTGTTGTTGTTGTTGTTGTCATTTGCTGTTGTAGGTCATATGTAAATACAAATATTGTGCGAATTTCAGCTCTCTATCTCTTACGGTTCAAGAGTTATAGCTAATTGTTACTTTTTGTTGTATGGGGACACCTGGTAGTTTTTGATTTGTTGTTATTTTTAGTGAAAATTTCCTGTGAAAATTTCAGCTCTTTAGCTCTTACCGTTTCGGACAATGGCCGCTGTGACGGACGGACGGACGGACGTAGTAGTCTCGCTAATAGGGTTCCGTTTCACTCTGATGAGTACGGAACCCTAAAAATGAACAATATGTATAACAATTGGTAAATGGGAATATTGGAAATTTGAAGTTCGGTAAAGTGAGGGCTATTATGAGTTTCTCTCAATAATGAACAAAAAAAAAGCAAAAAAGTACGGGAACACCAAACACCACATTTCTATGAAAAAAAAAAAAAAATAGCAAGTGGTATATTTTGATATTGTAGTGAAAATTGAAACGTACGTTTTGGAAGGATGCTCATTTAGATTATAAAGTGCTTTGCAGGTATTTCTACATGAAATACTAATTGAAAAACCTTAAAATTGTTATTATGTTGGCTGATGATTCACCTAAACTGTTTTGTTTGCTATTGCTTACTTTTTGTAGCAACTGACTGTTTAACTACTTGCGTAAACTAGCATGGCGAGAAAGTGGGTACGGGAATAGTTTTCATGCAAATTGCAGTCCTGTGGGCTGGCAATGTGGAGTACGGGAACAAAGTTATTGTAACGGCATGTATGTAAGAAATTTCAAGCAATTCAAATTGCAGCTTTTAAAATTTTATTTATTTTGAACTTAAATTGAATTTTATATTTAAAAAACTAAATACCTATTATTATGAAAGCAATTAGGAAAGCAATAAAATAATTAAAGGAATATTTAAATAACATCGATTATATACATATGTAGGTATGTGGGTTTTGGTCAGATGTTTCCTTATCAGCAGGCTTGTCGGTCTTTGACATTTCAATCGTCACTATCACTGCCTTCTCCACTTCCATTGTCCAGATGTTTCTTAGCTTTTTCTTTTTTGGTTTTCTTGTCTTTCTTCTTATTCTTCTTACATTTACCATCAGATTCCTTCTTTTTGCAGTCATTACTGTCAGCAGGGCTTTGTTCTCCTTGATGAGGTGGAGTTTTTTTCTTATCTTTATTTTTCTTGCCCTTGCATTTGCCACGGGGTGTTTTGTGTTCGCAATCACTACTGTCTTTATTTTGCTCTTTCGGAGCATCTGATTTCCCTTTTCCAATATGCTTGCCGTTGTTTTCGTCTTTTGGATTACTTACGACTGCACCACTGCCTTCGCTGTCGGATTGTTCGTCATTTTTCTCATCTTTAGGTTTTTTGTTGTTCTCACCATCGCTTATTGCTTCAGAAGCGTCTCCGACAACATCATCTACCCCATCTACCAAAGCTTCAGTTGCAGCGCCTACATGGCCTTCAATCTGATCACTGCCTAATTCTTCCTCTTCGGATGCATCTTCTTCTGTATCATCATTGATTTGGTCCTCCAACTGACTATCATCATTTCCTTCAATCTCAACTTCAACTTCTTCACTGTCTTCAGATGGACTTATTTCAGGAACTTCTACCTCAGTTTCCGCAGCTTTAGCTTGAACGATGGGTTTGCCTGGGGATTCAGAATGATCTTTGACTGGAGCGTCTATTGGACCACTAGGTAGCTGGTAGGAGTTTTGCACTGCTATTGTCAGCAGTAGCACTATTAAGGCACAAAAGTGTAATTTCATTTTTATTCTGCTTCGAAATATTTTCTCAACTCAATAGCCTACCAAGCTGCAGTTGCTAAGTAATTGTCAGTGTAGGAAATATTTGGTATTTATACAATTCATTGAGTGTAAATTGGGGCTTTCAGAGAGTACTGAATTGTAAAGGGTGTTAAATATTTGTTCAGGGAAACCTGGTTACCGCAAACCATAGATTATATTTTCGTGTTATATTTTATCATCGTTATAGAAATTGTTATTTCATTTGTGCAAATATACACATGTGCAGGCTTTAAATAGAATTCAAATTCCATGAAATTAAATTTATCAACAGGGTTCAGAAGAATTCTTATATGAATACTTTAATTTATTCATATATGAATACTTTAATTTGATATTACAAAAATGTCTCTTTTTGTTCATCATAAATGAGTAGATTTTCAATAATTTTTATTCACTACCCTGCAAGAACAGTGTCGGTGATATGATCCATCATATGACCGACACTGCTGATGGATTCATACATCAGGGTTTCTATCATTTTCTTAAGGGCAAAATGAAAAAACTGATGTAAGCATTCGTGTACGTGTGAGCTATTTTTTTAACCAGCGTTACCACCTCAGCAAAGCGATCATTCGAAATCTTTTTTTCAAAATGCCCACAAATTTACATGCAATGCTATTAATTTCTTTGTTGATAAATAAAAAAACAAATTTTTCGAAAATTTTATGTGGGTGCGTGCATATGCATGCATAATAGAAAACTCTAAAATAATAATGCCGCTACAACAACAAATACTAAAAACAACAACAAAGCGAAAACTACCACGTACAACGAAAAGTTAGAATTAGCTATGTGTATGTATTTATAGATGCTCTACAACAACAAATGCTAAAGACAGCAACAACTGTAAAGCTACCAGGTGTCCCTATACAACGTAAAATAAAAATTAGCAGTAACTCCCAAAGTGTAAGAGACAGACAGATGAAATGTGCACAATATATGTACTCACATATGCTCCACAATAACAAATGCTAAAAACAACAACAAGTCGAAAACTACCAGGTGTCCCTATACAACGTAAAGTAACAATTAGCTGTTGCTCTCGTACCTTGAGAGACAGAGGGATGAAATTTTCATAATATATGTATGTATTCACATATGCTCCACAACAACAAATGCTAAAAACCACAAAAACTATAATACTACCAGGTATCCCTTTACAATGTAGAGTAACAGCTATACCTCTCGAACCGTAAGAGATAGAGAGCCGAAATTCGCACAGTGTATGTATTCCCAGATGCCTTACAACAGCAAATGACAACAACAACAACAACAAGTCGAAAGCTGCTAGGTGTCCCCATACAACATAAAGTAGCAATTAAACGTAACTCTCAAGTTGTAATAGACAGAGAGATAAAATTTATACAATATATGTATGTATTCACATATGCCATTCCATACATACATTACATATACATACGGAACCCTAAGTGTGCGAGCCAGCCTCGTAATTGACTGCATTTATTTTATTTAAAATGTTTGATAAAGTACCTTGAAGAATTCCAAACTCTTTAGCCATATCTGTTTTCTTTGATGTCCCTTCTTCAACTTTTTTCAAGAGAAATACTACTCCGGTGCATCATTTTCGTTCACTCAACCCGGGCAACTCATAAACTTTTTTGTTTTCATTTTCATTACTTTGGGAATACCAAAAATATAACATATTTTCTTTATAAATAGTGTTGCTAATAAATATGGAGACAAAAACACACTTAAAATGTAGTTTTGTTTCCAAAATCTTGTTCACTGTAAAGAAAAACTCTCTGTGTGGAAATTCATTATACGGAGATCAAAATGCATTGAAAGTGGAATGAAAAAGCTGTGTACATGATTTTTGTTCATAATAAGGAGAATTTCATTGTATAGAAGTTCCCTTATAGCGAGTTCGACTGTAATTATTTTTTTTTTTTTAATAATTTGAGTGTCATTAAATTCAAAATTTACAGAGATGCCACTACAACTTTTTGTCATTTTTCAGTGATGGCACTAAAAAAAAAATAAAGATGTTGAAAGATGTTGGCTTTTAGCCCTGTATATTTCTTATGGGGAAATTTCAACATCATCGCAAATTGATGTTAGATGTGGATAAGTGTGAAAAGGCTATAAGGGACAATATGGTTGCCATGATTAGAATCCAGGGATATGCTTTAGTGAGGCAGTTTTGTAAGGCGTGAACATTGCTTTTTTATTGCTTACTTATGTGAAGCGTATTTTTGCTGGGACACACTGCATTTAAAAAAGAAAAAACTGCCGCTCTGAAACCAGCCAACTATGAACCAGAGTAATGATATATATTTATGCCTCTAAGTGATCTGGTAAATTTAGTTCTATTCGAATCTTGTGAAAAAATATGAGTAGACGAGTCTTAAGTCGATTATTGAAGCATACACTGTAAAGTTGTGAAGAAAAACTAGAAAAACGGTCATGCTTTCATAGGCCATACACATACCTCAAAATGTTATCGTATAAAACATTTAGTTTACGTTTACCAGCAGAGTCGCAAATTGATTGATGGACTTTCAAAAGTCTTTCTTGAAAGAGTATATCAGCAGGTATGGATGAGTTGAGTAAAAAATATGTCATAGAGCTAGAATTTAAATAACCTTGAATTTAACACCCTTGGCACAAAAACCTACAAATATGTTTTTGAAGCTACTGGAGAAAAAGAGTCAAGGAGTAAAGAACTACGTAAATAAAGAAATTTCGAAAAAAAAAAATAATTAAGTAAAACAGGTGTTAATACCATTTGTTTACATATTGAATTGTTTCAGCAATGGAATGCAACAAAAACAAATAATGGAATGCAATGAAGGCAAACAACAACTGTTTGCTTTGTGTTGAAAAAATAACTGTCCAAACAACAAAAAACCACAAAAGAATTGTCAGATGGCTAAAAATAGATATGTACATATGTACATCTACTTGTTTGCTTTTATGTTTGTACATATGGAATAAAGCTGTGAGGAGAGGTTTTGAAAGGTTGAATGGCTTGAGGATCACTGCTAGAATTGCGCATGTTAACCGTGATCTGAGTTCGTAATCGAATGAAAAATTTTGGCATGTTCCAGCGATTTTATAGCAATTGAGCTCTTTCCAACACCTTGCTGTCTCCGTAAACCATTTACAATCTATTGTTATGGGTTCACTATATTGCATAAACTTGCTTAGTTTTTAAAAGAACGAATACTTTTTAGCAGCAGCATGAAGATGTGTGATGAGTACTAAAAATGCAGAGTTTGGCTAAAAAGAAAAAAGGTACGACTGCCTGTTTTTATTTTTAGACCGCCAATACTTAGGGGACAAACCCCACATATTCAGTGCATTGTGCTGCAGGAGAGAGGGTGCCGTGTTTATGTACAATTGACTTCAATCTTCCTACGCTATAAGCTACACATGTAATGTACATTAGCCTGGATTCATTTGTATGGAATTTTGACCCCGCAAGCTGTATGTACACAGAAAGAAAAAGCTTGTTCTAAACTTAAGTTTTTTCTACCTGATTTTAGTACGAAGCATACTTGAAAATTTAAGTACTGATAACACCCAGGTGTACTTAAAACAAGCCGAATAGGGATTATTAAAAGGCTTGATATCCTGTTGAGGCTTAAAATGAGTACGGTGTATTTATAACCAGCACTTGTGTTTGCTTGTTTAAGTATAGAATTTTGTTTCATTTTTTAATTGCTATTATATATTAAAATTTGCATTTTTAAAGGAAAAATTTGATTTTTTTGCAGAAAAATATTGTTGTATTCTCAAACACTGCAAAGTATTTTACAGTCAGCACTGTCAGCACTGTGCCTCAAATTTGTTTTCCTATCAGGTGTGTTAATGTGACGATCTTCAGTCACTTCGACGTAGTTTTGAACAATAAACACTACAATGACGTTTGACGTTTTTCTTCACAGAAGCTCTAGCATTTTGACGTTTTTCTAGGTTCGCTCCTTTTTAAATTTAAGGCAACTGCGAGAAAGTAATTGAAAGAAAACTTAAAAAAATGTTTATACTTTACTTTACTCCAGGAAGGAGGAGACTAATAGACAGCATTCTTACGATCGCTTACAACAAACATATGTATGTTAATAAGAAGTAAGTGGTATCACTATGAACTATATATTTAATATATCTGTCAAACTCTATATAAAATTTGAATGTGTATGGCAGTCAGACAACACAACTTTATTAATTGTAGTACTGCGTTTACCTTGTTTCAGAAATAATGATAAATTATATCCATAAATACAACAGGGATGACAGAAAATTTTGTGAAAAGAACAATTTTTTACCAAGTAAATAAATTACTATTTTTATTTATTTAAATTTAATTAAATTATAAATAAAATTTTATACTAATTTTTGTTTTTTGTTTAAATAATATTCATTTAGGGGATAGGTTTATTTTCGTATAAATTTTTACATGAAAATTTTATTAAATTAAAATTTAATTTTTTTAATAGAATTTGCATTTAAAAATACATTAGTGTAGCGAGGAATTTGCACTGAATTTTAATTATTAATAAGTTGAAATAATTAGTAGTTAAATTACTATTTTTATTTATTTAAATTTAATTAAATTATAAATAAAATTTTATACTAATTTTTGTTTTTTATACCCTTCACATAAATGTGTAAGGGTATATATAAGTTTGTGATTCCGTTTGTAACGCATTGAAATATCCATCTAAGACCCCATAAAGTATATATATTCTGGATCAGCATCAATAGCGATTACGATTGAGCGATGTCCGTCTGTCCGTCTGTCCGTCTGTCCGTCTGTCCGTCTGTCCGTCTGTAGTCGTTGAAATACCGTTTCTGAGAAAACGGTTTGAGATAGAAACCTCATTCTTTCGCTAAAACGTGTGAAACCCCGGTAGTGGGTCTGCTATTGAAATTCAGTAAGATAGGTCCGCGGATAGCCGAGATATATTCAAAAAACCGGGGTTTGAGGGATATTTTGTGTAATTTTTGTATTCAGATTTTTGAAATAAATTTTTTCCTTAAAAACTAAATCATATCATTTTTAGTGCTCATTAAATCCTAGAAATGAAGGAATTTTTGAAATCGGCCCATATATATCCGAGATATAGCGTCTCCCGGTTTTTAAAGAAATCGGCTTTATTAGCCAAATAAGACAACTTTTGGCACCGAAGATCAATCAAGATGGTATATATAGGCTATTTAGAGGCAAAAGTGGAAAATTTTTCCACATCGGCCCATATACACTCGAGATATAGCGCCTCCCGTTTTCTCAAGAAGTCGGCTCTAAAAGCCAAATAAAACAACTTTTGGTATCAAAAATCGATTAGAATGGAACATATAAGGTGTTTAAAAGCAAAATTGGAAAATTTTTAAAATCGGTCCATATATATCTGAGATATAGCGACTCCTGATTTTTCAAGAAATCCGCTCTTTAAGCCAAATAAAGCAATTTTTGGCACTAAAAATCAATCAGAATGGTACATATAGACTACTTAGAGGCAAACGTGGAAAATTTTGGACATCGGCCCATATACACTCGAGATATAGCGCCTCAAGTTTTCTCAAGAAGTCGGCTCTAAAAGCCAAATAAAACAACTTTTGGTACCAAAAATCGATCAGAATGGTACATATAAGGTGTTTAAAAGCAAAATTTGAAAATGTCTGCAATCGGTCTATATATACCTGAGATATAGCATCTCCCGATTTTTCAAGAAATCGGCTCTATAAGCTAAATAAAACAACTTTTGGCACCAAAAATCAATCAGAATGATACATATAGGCTAGTCAGAAGCAAAACTGGAAATCTTTTTGTCATCGGCCCATATATGTTCGAGATATAGCGCCTCCCGATATCTCAAGAAGTCGGGCCTGGAAGCTAAACGAAATAGTTTTTTGCACTAAATATTTGTCGGAATGGTACATACAGGCTGTTTAGGGGCAAAATTAGAAAATTTTTGGACATCGGCCCATATGCACCCAACTTTTGGTACCAAAAATCAATCATAATGGTACATACATATATATATAATATTATATACATATGTATATAATATTTGCGATCATGTATGAATGTATGTACATATGTATGTATGTATGTATGTATGTATGTATGTATGTATGTATGTATGTATGTATGTATGTATGTATGTATGTATGTATGTATGTATGTATGTATGTATGTATGTATGTATGTATGTATGTATGTATGTATGTATGTATGTATGTATGTATGTATGTATGTATGTACGTATGTACGTATGTATGTATGTATGTATGTATGTATGTATGTATGTATGTATGTATGTATGTATGTATGTATGTATGTATGTATGTATGTATGTATGTATGCATGTATGTATGTATGTATGTATGTATGCATGTATGTATGTATGTATGTATGTATGTAGATACGTTTGTATGTATGTAGGTATGTATGTATCTACATATGTATGTATGCATGCAAGTATGTTAGCATAAACAATTTTTTTGCTTTGGTGTAAAAATGTGTATGTATGTACATACATATGTATACACGAGCTTGAAAATGAAAGTGATATAAAGAATTGTTGAAAAAAGGGTACGCAATGAAATTCTTTTAAACAATTGCGTCTTCAAATTCATTCACACAAAAAATCATTTTGGGTTTCCCTACGTACTTACATATGTACATACACACATACATGTGTATGATGATACGCAATAGATCATCAACAACGTGCACAAGAAAAAAATAATTTTGTAAAAGCAAGCAATGTAAATATGTATGTATGTATATATGTATGTATATATATAATCATTGTTTTATGGAACACACTGAAAATATTCAATAATAAAGAATTTATTTTAGAGTTTTCTATTATAGATACATACATACGTATGCATGTACCCACATACGTAAGTAAATTGAAAAGCAAATCACACTTAATGGCAATGTTATATGCAATTTTTTGTTAAATAAATTTTACTATAAAGTTAACTGATAAATAATTAAGAAATACATTTTGCTTTTCTTTATTTCATTGATATTAAAAAGAATTGGTGTCACCCAGTGGTTGAACTTGAGCATATTAGGAATTATTTAAATAAAAGTTTTGCAGCCTGTGTTAAATCCCGGTAGTGGAACTGATATTGAAATTCAGAAAAAATCGGCCCATTTAAAAGCCAAATAAAACAACTTTTCGCACCAAAAATCAATCGGAATGTATGTACGATTGTGAAGGGTATTTAAGATTCGGCCCAGCCGAATATAGCACTCTTACTTGTTGTTTAAATAATATCTATTTAGGGAAAAGGTTTATTCAACATTTGACTTTGGAAATTGAGCTTTAAATAATTTGAATTTAATTAATCCACCCGTTATTTTAAACAAAAATTATTCTTCAAGAGTATTACCCTTGTTAAAATTTTTTTCCTAATTTGGCATCTAAAGAGCAGTACCAGGAAGTTGAAAACGAAGTAAGAGGAATGCGGATTTTGGGTCTATTTCTTACCTGCAAACGAACGACAACGACAAGGCCTTTTAAATTTAAATAACAGTTTAACCGATTTTGATATTTTTGGAAATAAATCATCTTAATCAAGTTATCAAATAATGAAATAAATTAAGTCAAGTACAAGGCTGGCTCGCACTCTTAGGATTCCGTACGTATGTATGTGTAATGTATGTATGGAATGGCGTATGTGAATACATATGTATATTTTACAAATTTCATCTCTGTGTTTTTAAAGCTACTTTATGTTGTATGGGGACACCTAGTAATTTTCCACTTGCTGTTGCTGTTGTTGTTGTAATTTGTTGTTGTAAGGCATCTGGGAATACAAACACCGTGCGAATTTCGACTCCCTATCTCTTACGGTTCGAGAGTTATAGCTATTACTCTACGTTGTAAAGGGACACCTGGTAGTTTTACAGTTGTTGTTGTTTTTAGCAAGTGTTGTTGTGGAGCATATGTGAATACACATATTGTGCAAATTTCATCCCTCTGTCTCTCACGGGTCGAGAGTAACTTCTAGTTGTTACATTACGTTGTAAAGGGACACCTGATAATCTTCGACTTCTTGTTGTTGTTTTAACATTTGTTATTGTAGGCCAATAACAAATGCTCTCTCTCTCTCTTACAGTTTGGGAGTTACGGCTAATGTTTACTCTACGTTGTATAGGGACACCTGGTAGTTTTTGACATGTTGTTGTTTTTAGCATATGCTCTTGTAGGGCATATGTAAACACATATATTCTGCGAATTTCAGCTCTTTGTCTTTTACAGTTTAGCAGCTACGGCTAATTGTTACTTTAGGTTGTATTGGGACACCTGGTAGTTTTCAGCTTGTTGTTGTCTTTAGCCTTTGTTGTTGTAAAGCATCTATAAATACATACACTTTGCAAATTTCAGCTTTCTATCTTTTACGGTTCGAGAGTTATAGCTATTTGCTACTTTTCGTTGTATGGGGACACCTGGTAGTTTTCGACTTGTTGTCGCTTTTAGTATTTGTTGTTGTTGCGGCAAGGTACAACAACATCCTGTGAAAATTTCAGCTCTCTAGCTCTTACCGTTTCGGAGAATGGACGCTGTGAGGGACGGACGGACGGACGTACTTGTATCCGTAATAGGGTTCCGTCTCACTCTGATGAGTACGGAACCCTAGAAACAACTCAACATGCATTTGAACATAACAAAATAAGTACAATTGTATATATATATATACGTACGTGTTATAAAAATTTTATGTTAATTTTATATATTTATTTTCTTAAGCTAAAGGTGTTTTTTGTTAAAAATATTTCATTATTGTTGTCGATATTTCGATCTTCTTCGGATAGTTTCTTCACGATATTTTAGATATTTTAGTAATTTGCTAGCACATCCAATGTTACCTTGAACATTAAGATTAAGTACGGATTTTTCAATAGGAACGCTACAAAATTACGGCGACAGGGACAGCTGTTCTTTTGAGTTACAGAATTTTTCTTAATTTTTATTTAAAATAGCCTCTAATGGAAAACTACATAGTTGAGAATATAAAAGAACAAGCATATGTACTCATATACATGCATATGTATTTAAAAATTTACAGTTAAGTAAAATATTTTGAAATAAGTGACTGAGCAAAAATAGCATGTAAAGTATACAAATAAGCTCAAGCAACCAAAGAGAGTAAAACAAACAAACAAACAAACCAAAACTAAAACAGAAACAAAAACAAAAAACCAATTTAACAAACAAAATTCTTCGAGTTATAGGGTTCATGTGTATGTTTTTTGTTCGAGTTATGGAGAACGTCGACTTATGGTAGTTCGAGTTACAGAAGGAAAATTGTATGCTACTACAAAATTAGTTCGGGTTAGAGAAAATTCGAGTTAGAGAAGTTCGAGTTATGGAAGTTCAATGTAAAATTCTTCAATTCATCAAAATACGCCAAAAAAAAAAAATGTGAGGGCCGTTCTATATGAGACCAACGATACCAGAACTCACCACCCACAGTCTAAACCATCTTCTGACGGTATCCTATACCGATAATTAGGTAACTTGCGCCGTAATGTCACTATTAAACAATTTGTTAGCCAGTCTAAGTGTAAGAAGCATTTTTATTAAATAAATTATAATTAAATATATATGTATATTTTTTAAATTTTTCGATAAATAAACTTAAAACATAAAGACTATATAGGTATATAAATTATTGCATAATTATTTTTTGTAGGTATGTCCTGTTCCTTAATTCTTGACGCAGGTCAGTCGTATCGGTCATCTACTGTGTTGTGTTATCAAGGGCTTGAGCAGCTTCAATGTAAGGAGCACTCACCATCTCGAAGCACTTCAATTTATTGGGGTCCACCAAAAGTTCTGTAATATTTACACTCTTAACAAATTCTCTTACACTGGTTTCGGGGAACTTTAGAGCATAAACTGTATAAAATCGGTTTCTGTCCATCTCTAAGTCGAAGTTATAATTTGAACCTGATTCAAAAACCAACTGAGAATAAGATACATCATTTACTAAAAAACTAGAAAAATCACCTTGCCAATTAAAAGTGAGGCCTGCATCTGCGTTGCTTATATTCACATCTGTAGAGCCAAAAATATGCTGCAAGTCAAGCCCGGGTAAATTTAAGTCCTTCAAATTCTTCGATATATTAAATTGTCCAAGTAGAAAGGCTACAAAAAGTTATTAAAAATAAGTTACATTATTTACAAAAAATGTAGAAAAATTACCTGATATTAGAGATGACAAGTTGTTCCCAGCAAGTGCTTGCTGTATGTAAGAGATATTATTAGCTTGGCCCCCTAGAAAGCATACAGACAGATATTGAAAATTAGTTACATTATTTACAAGAAATGTAGATAAACTACCTAATAATAGATTTAACAAGTTGATTCCAGGAAGTGCTTGCTGTACGCTAGAGATGTTCTGTGCACCTGCGATGAGCCCTAAAATATCTACTGGTTGTTGGCTTCCTAATATAGCAGATAAGTTAGCACTACTTAACGCGTCCGTGCTATTACCTGGAAGCCCTAGAAAGGATACAGACAGATATTGAAAATAAGTTACATTATTTACAAAAAATGTAGATAAACTACCTAATAATAGATTTAACAAGTTGATTCCAGGAAGTGCTTGCTGTACGCTAGAGATGTTCTGTGCACCTGCGATGAGCCCTAAAATATCTACTGGTTGTTGGCTTCCTAATATAGCAGATAAGTTAGCACTACTTAACGCGTCCGTGCTATTACCTGGAAGCCCTAGAAAGGATACAGACAGATATTGAAAATAAGTTACATTATTTACAAAAAATGTAGATAAACTACCTAATAATAGATTTAACAAGTTGATTCCAGGAAGTGCTTGCTGTACGCTAGAGATGTTCTGTGCACCTGCGATGAGCCCTAAAATATCTACTGGTTGTTGGCTTCCTAATATAGCAGATAAGTTAGCACTACTTAACGCGTCCGTGCTATTACCTGGAAGCCCTAGAAAGGATACAGACAGATATTGAAAATAAGTTACATTATTTACAAAAAAAGTAGATAAACTACCTAATAATAGATTTAACAAGTTGATTCCAGGAAGTGCTTGCTGTACGCTAGAGATGTTCTGTGCACCTGCGATGAGCCCTAAAATATCTACTGGTTGTTGGCTTCCTAATATAGCAGATAAGTTAGCACTACTTAACGCGTCCGTGCTATTACCTGGAAGCCCTAGAAAGGATACAGACAGATATTGAAAATAAGTTACATTATTTACAAAAAAAGTAGATAAACTACCTAATAATAGATTTAACAAGTTGATTCCAGGAAGTGCTTGCTGTACGCTAGAGATGTTCTGTGCACCTGCGATGAGCCCTAAAATATCTACTGGTTGTTGGCTTCCTAATATAGCAGATAAGTTAGCACTACTTAACGCGTCCGTGCTATTACCTGGAAGCCCTAGAAAGGATACAGACAGATATTGAAAATAAGTTACATTATTTACAAAAAATGTAGATAAACTACCTAATAATAGATTTAACAAGTTGATTCCAGGAAGTGCTTGCTGTACGCTAGAGATGTTCTGTGCACCTGCGATGAGCCCTAAAATATCTACTGGTTGTTGGCTTCCTAATATAGCAGATAAGTTAGCACTACTTAACGCGTCCGTGCTATTACCTGGAAGCCCTAGAAAGGATACAGACAGATATTGAAAATAAGTTACATTATTTACAAAAAATGTAGATAAACTACCTAATAATAGATTTAACAAGTTGATTCCAGGAAGTGCTTGCTGTACGCTAGAGATGTTCTGTGCACCTGCGATGAGCCCTAAAATATCTACTGGTTGTTGGCTTCCTAATATAGCAGATAAGTTAGCACTACTTAACGCGTCCGTGCTATTACCTGGAAGCCCTAGAAAGGATACAGACAGATATTGAAAATAAGTTACATTATTTACAAAAAATGTAGATAAACTACCTAATAATAGATTTAACAAGTTGATTCCAGGAAGTGCTTGCTGTACGCTAGAGATGTTCTGTGCACCTCCGATGAGCTCTAAAATATCTACTGGTTGTTGGCTTCCTAATATAGCAGATAAGTTAGCACTACTTAACGCGTCCGTGCTATTACCTGGAAGCCCTAGAAAGGATACAGACAGATATTGAAAATAAGTTACATTATTTACAAAAAATGTAGATAAACTACCTAATAATAGATTTAACAAGTTGATTCCAGGAAGTGCTTGCTGTACGCTAGAGATGTTCTGTGCACCTCCGATGAGCTCTAAAATATCTACTGGTTGTTGGCTTCCTAATATAGCAGATAAGTTAGCACTACTTAACGCGTCCGTGCTATTACCTGGAAGCCCTAGAAAGGATACAGACAGATATTGAAAATAAGTTACATTATTTACAAAAAATGTAGATAAACTACCTAATAATAGATTTAACAAGTTGATTCCAGGAAGTGCTTGCTGTACGCTAGAGATGTTCTGTGCACCTCCGATGAGCTCTAAAATATCTACTGGTTGTTGGCTTCCTAATATAGCAGATAAGTTAGCACTACTTAACGCGTCCGTGCTATTACCTGGAAGCCCTAGAAAGGATACAGACAGATATTGAAAATAAGTTACATTATTTACAAAAAATGTAGATAAACTACCTAATAATAGATTTAACAAGTTGATTCCAGGAAGTGCTTGCTGTACGCTAGAGATGTTCTGTGCACCTCCGATGAGCTCTAAAATATCTACTGGTTGTTGGCTTCCTAATATAGCAGATAAGTTAGCACTACTTAACGCGTCCGTGCTATTACCTGGAAGCCCTAGAAAGGATACAGACAGATATTGAAAATAAGTTACATTATTTACAAAAAATGTAGATAAACTACCTAATAATAGATTTAACAAGTTGATTCCAGGAAGTGCTTGCTGTACGCTAGAGATGTTCTGTGCACCTCCGATGAGCTCTAAAATATCTACTGGTTGTTGGCTTCCTAATATAGCAGATAAGTTAGCACTACTTAACGCGTCCGTGCTATTACCTGGAAGCCCTAGAAAGGATACAGACAGATATTGAAAATAAGTTACATTATTTACAAAAAATGTAGATAAACTACCTAATAATAGATTTAACAAGTTGATTCCAGGAAGTGCTTGCTGTACGCTAGAGATGTTCTGTGCACCTCCGATGAGCTCTAAAATATCTACTGGTTGTTGGCTTCCTAATATAGCAGATAAGTTAGCACTACTTAACGCGTCCGTGCTATTACCTGGAAGCCCTAGAAAGGATACAGACAGATATTGAAAATAAGTTACATTATTTAAAAAAAATGTAGATAAACTACCTAATAATAGATTTAACAAGTTGATTCCAGGAAGTGCTTGCTGTACGCTAGAGATGTTCTGTGCACCTCCGATGAGCTCTAAAATATCTACTGGTTGTTGGCTTCCTAATATAGCAGATAAGTTAGCACTACTTAACGCGTCCGTGCTATTACCTGGAAGCCCTAGAAAGGATACAGACAGATATTGAAAATAAGTTACATTATTTACAAAAAATGTAGATAAACTACCTAATAATAGATTTAACAAGTTGATTCCAGGAAGTGCTTGCTGTACGCTAGAGATGTTCTGTGCACCTCCGATGAGCTCTAAAATATCTACTGGTTGTTGGCTTCCTAATATAGCAGATAAGTTAGCACTACTTAACGCGTCCGTGCTATTACCTGGAAGCCCTAGAAAGGATACAGACAGATATTGAAAATAAGTTACATTATTTACAAAAAATGTAGATAAACTACCTAATAATAGATTTAACAAGTTGATTCCAGGAAGTGCTTGCTGTACGCTAGAGATGTTCTGTGCACCTCCGATGAGCTCTAAAATATCTACTGGTTGTTGGCTTCCTAATATAGCAGATAAGTTAGCACTACTTAACGCGTCCGTGCTATTACCTGGAAGCCCTAGAAAGGATACAGACAGATATTGAAAATAAGTTACATTATTTACAAAAAATGTAGATAAACTACCTAATAATAGATTTAACAAGTTGATTCCAGGAAGTGCTTGCTGTACGCTAGAGATGTTCTGTGCACCTCCGATGAGCTCTAAAATATCTACTGGTTGTTGGCTTCCTAATATAGCAGATAAGTTAGCACTACTTAACGCGTCCGTGCTATTACCTGGAAGCCCTAGAAAGGATACAGACAGATATTGAAAATAAGTTACATTATTTACAAAAAATGTAGATAAACTACCTAATAATAGATTTAACAAGTTGATTCCAGGAAGTGCTTGCTGTACGCTAGAGATGTTCTGTGCACCTCCGATGAGCTCTAAAATATCTACTGGTTGTTGGCTTCCTAATATAGCAGATAAGTTAGCACTACTTAACGCGTCCGTGCTATTACCTAGAAGCCCTAGAAAGGATACAGAAAGATGTGTAAAATAAGTTACTATATTTACAAATAAATTAGATGAACGATCTAAAATTTGAGGTAAAAAGTATCAGAGTATGTTTATCCCAATTGTAACTCCATGTAATTTGCAATGGTCTGAAGAGTTTATTGTACCTGTAAGAGACTCTAAAATAGTTGTGACATTTAAGTCTGTGCCATTTAGCTTCCAAGCTGGTATCACGCTTGATAAGTTTGAACCTGATGCTTCAGAGAATCCAGAGTATTGAAATATATATGCTTCAGCAAAAAGCTGAAAGTAAGTTATAATATTTACTATGAAATTAAATTAACTACCTAAAAGTTGAAGTAAATAATTTCCGTTTATGTTGCTATTGTTTAGCCCATCGACAGCACCAAGTAATTGGCCGATGAAAGAAATGTTGTTTGCATCTATCATAGAACGTAAGACACCTTCGGCATTTAAGCCCGAGCTATTAAGCCCCGAAGCTAGTATATCGCTTAATGTGCTGAGGTTTGGAACAGCTGGAGAAATGTTATCAGTATTTGCAGCGATTGTTGTATTGGCGGGGATTGCTGATCCCTGATTTAAAATGGTGCCAAGGTTTACTGGAGCGACTGGCGGTATGGCTAGAAGAGAATTTAATGAAGGTTTTGGTTCAACATTTTCTGTGCCGGATGCGGTCTCAACCACTGAGCCATTCGGCGTAGATATTTGAACAGTTGGCAAAACCGAACAACCCTGTACTCCATTAGCTGCTACTGTACTAGATGCAGCAGCTACCGAAGGGTCATTTGTAGCAGTGTTTGTAGGCAGTTGTGCGACGTTTTCAGAAAGTGCACCTCCAACCACCTCCGATATAGGTTCGTCAGGCATTACAGCAGCTACATCTTTGGAAAGTGTAGTGACAATTCCGTCAGTTGCGGCAGTAACTGCGTCTTGAGATGGAAAATTGCCAAGTGTAGGAAGGCCTATGGAAGTCTTTCCGTCGACAGATTTTAATTGGAATCCCGTATTTGTGGCTGTTAACAGGCTGGGGTTCAAAAAACCATTCGTTGTTTGACAAGCAACGAAAAGTAAAATGCTTATAATTGAAAACGATTTTAATTGCATTTTCTTAAGACTTGTTGGCTCGATAATGGCGAGTAAGTTTTTGCTGATACCTCAAAAATAATTGTGCACTTTTATAGGAATTTTCGTCAAGGCTGCTGGTTTTTTTCGTTTTTTTTTTTTTTTTTTAATATGTGCACCTAAAAACAAACGATGTCTGTTTCATTGTCTCTTCAATTGTTTGCACAAGAAAATATTTGCCATTTGTTTCACCAAGTATTTATTTCGACAAAAATTTTGAAATTCTATTCAACTGTTGCGCTAACGCGTGTTGGAAATTGAATGAACTCAATCAGACAAGGTGGTTAATTTTTTCAGAACAAAGTTGATGAGGACATTATCATCTTTGGCAAATTTGGAATGCAAAAAAAGAAATGAGAAATTTTGTTCACAATTTTAGTAAGCAAACCGTTAACTAAAACTGCTTAAGAAATACAAAATGGAAGTTGTTCGAGCTTCTTAAAGAAGAATGCAGAAGATGGCATTGCCATTTTATAGTAACAGTGGCAAAAACTTGGTTCTTATGAGTTGCCAAATCATCCTCAATCAACCTCAACATGTAGTATGATTTGAGGCTTTAATGAAAATTGAGAAATGCATTAATATTTTTGTAAATAATTTATTTCCTAAAGCGATTATGGCGTTAGGAATTTTTGCCAAGATTTCTAAATGTAATGCTAATCGAAAAACATCAAAATTTTTGTTATATTGATTAAGGAACGTTTTGAGTTTTTTAGTTTTTTCCACTTAATTTTAGCACGAAATGCACTTGACAATTTAACGACGACACAAGTGTGTACCCAAAACAAGTCGAATTGGAATTATTAAAAAGGATTAATACTGTCTAGGGCTAGTATAAGTATTGAATTCCATCTCAGTTTTTTAATTGGTACAATAAATGAATTACTAGAGTTTCTGGACTGGGAGTAAGTAGTTAAGCTCCAGGTTCAAGTCAGCGAAGAGAAAAAATAATTTATAAAATATTATTGAATTAAGTAAAGAAGTAGAGCAGAATATTTCAAGCACAAATTTGGGTTCAAATAGGCTTCAGAGACACACTCAGAACAACTTCAATCCTTCTGTATTTAAATCAATCATAAACCATGTCAAAAGTACGGTAGGTAACAATTTTAATGTGCTTGTTTTGAAGTGCAGATTTTGGCCTTATTCAATTTGAAACCAGGATTGCATATGGCTTAGATCAGTCCGAAACTGGGACTGGGCTTGTTTTTTTTTAAATCCATCCACAAAACTTCCTTTTACTCAGATAAGCTAAAATTTTTCATTTACCTGAGTTGACACACTGGAATGTGAAGTCTAAAATCTGAACTTGAACTCAATGATGCCGTGTCAAGTAGTGTTTGAAATTGTGGGCAATCATTCACCTCGTGTTGGGAATCCTTTCTTCTATGTTGGGAAAGAAAGATTAAAAAGCATCGCTAGTTTGTTCAAAATAACAGCCAAATGGTCACTTTAGTACTATAAATGCAACGCTGCCGTGCTGTTATCAACACAACTTCAAAGTACGGGAATTATTTTCCTGCAAAGTTGTGTCACGAAACAGATGCAATGTGACCGAGCACTTTGGATACTAAATAAAAATTTGTTACTGCTAAAACGCTTTGGATTGATAATAAAATTTAAATAACAAGTTGCAACTTACCTTGCGCCAAATTCTTTCGCCTTTGGCAGTTGATTTAGAAGCAATTAATTATTTTTCTTTTCCTTGGCATAAGCTTTTAGCAGCACATCTTTCGCTAACTCGCTGCTTCCAGACACAAGATTTGCAAGATTTATTCTCTGTCCGCAATTAATGTCAGTTCTATTTGACCTAATGACAAGAAGACCGATTACATTTACAACAACAACAACAACAACAAAAAGTTTCACTTACATGTCCCAACGAACTTTCTTAGAAAGTTTCCAACGGCTTCAAACACACACGATTGCACTTGAACACAAAATCATTAGCGATAACCATCAACGGCAATGTCGATTGGCTTTGCTTGCTAACACGAGACAGAATACCATGGTAGTAAAAAAAATCGATAAACGAGTAAATATCGCAATTAGACACACTGTCCACCATGAGTTAGTGTGTTTTACAAATTGGCTTTTCAATTTCAAGGAGATTAGACCTAGAGCCAACAAAATGTGTTTCAAAATAAGCACAGTCGTATACAGTACTGTTTTTATTTGTTTTTTTTTTTTTTTTTTTGTAGCTTTACTCAGGTATTTCCACTCAAATCAGTGCAGCCGCTTGATTAGAATTTACTTTTCTCACAAAAAGAGTAAAATTTCCTTCAAATTCAACGAACGTATTGTTTAGATATTCGAACATTTCCTGTCCAGAAATTACTATAAAGCTTTGTAGTCCAGTATAAAGTTATAAAAGTAGTGATGAGCCGAGCCACTAGGTGGAGCAAAATCTAGATGAAGCAAAATTAAGTTGAAACAAAGTCTAAAGTTGCTTCGATAAATTAGCTGTGTGGATATCACTGTGCAGTGGTGTACAAAAGTGCTAACATTTTACTGAAAATTTTAATCTTATTGAACTATGATCTTTTACATACATTTATATTAAATTACTTTTTCAGGCTCAAGTTCAATCCAGTTCAATGGTTTGGCACTTTTAAATCAATACTAATTAAGCAAAGAAAAGTAAAATTTTTATAGGTAGCTGGACAGTCGGCTGTTTTTGGGTAGCAAACACCCTTCATCAGCAGCCTTTGAACTGTGGACGTGTCAAATTTCACAATTTTGACACAGCCACTTTAACCACCCGGCAATCAAAGCTCATGCAATTTTACTTTCTATTTACATATATACTTAACCAATATTAACCAAAGCAGTGATCTTTTTGCAGTCTGTTTTATGGATGATTTTTTGTCATCTCAGAAGACTGTTATTTGCTCTTTATATGAGAGCTTTTTCATACATGTTCTTGTTTGTATCACTGAGATCTATATGCTCATGTGTTGATACAACTCGAACATTTACTCTAAGCCATGCATTGTGGTTAAGTGAAAAATATATTTAATATGCGATCAAAAAACATTCGTTAATTATTTAAATAAATTAAATGAGATTTCTTATCTTACATTTTAAGCTTGAGCTTCTTGTTCGTTTGTTTGTTTTTCTAAATAAAAAAAAACCATTATAACCTGAAGAAGTTGTCCAAAGGAAAACTAAATATTGAAAATAAAAATAACAAACAAGGACCTGAAGCTCGAAATCTATGAAATCTTATAATTAAAAAAGGTCGCAGCAAATAGGATAAAGAAATAAGTTAAATCAGGCAATACGCTAGTTGAAATAGGGACACGGCAGTGCCAACAAATATTCAGCAAACTCAACAATCAAAAATTCAAATAAGGACATCATTTCATAATTAAACTCATTCATCTCTTAATAACTCAACTCTTCTACCAAATGTTTGTTAAACAAACATTTGGTAGATGGATGAATCGATGGATGAATTGGTAGAGTGGCCTACTAAGAGTCGTCCCCGAGATCGCAGGTTCGATTCCTGACGAAGGCTCTGGGTGTTTCTGCAGACAAGCAAAAAGCTTCGCAGTTTTGTGTTTGTTATTAAAAAAAAAAAAAAATTCTAAATATTTATGTATTAAGTTTATCAGGCTCAAGTTCTTTCTATATTATCTTTGTGATTGATATTAATTAAATTAGACAAAGTAAACATCAAAGCCATAAAATAAAAATAGAAATGTATGGTGTGTTTGATATAATTAAAATTTAGACAGAAAATATACAACAACTTGGGTGGCTGAGTGGCATGGTTGTCGCTTTAGAAACATGAGCCCCTGAGTTCAAAGACGGGTGCTGACGAGAAAGTGTGGCGGCTTCGAAACACCCTGCCAAATGTCCACCCTGCCAAATGTCGTTGATGTTGTCTTTGTCTAATTTAATTAATATCAATCACAAAGATAATATAAAAAGAACTTGAGCCTGATAAACTTAATACATAAATAATTATATAAGAAAAAGCAATTTATTAATCAAAAATCATTTCTTCATTACTTTGAATATTTTTCTTAACGCTGTAAATTTTTAAGTGAAATTTTTTTATAAAAAGAAAAACTTGCTGCAACGTTTTGTTTTTCCAAAAACAAACATCACTTTATTTCAGTTAATCTACTCAAACACCCTGAAATATTCAAAAGTTATTACTCAGAATTTTATTGTTACTATTCCCCTGCCTTAATTGAAAATTCTTTAATATATTTTATTTTTAAATTATAGCAGTACTAAAACTGTTGAGCATTTTTTGTGTGTTTTATTTTACATTTCACAACTTTATGGAAGACAATCAAAAATTTATTAATTTTAACTTTATAGTCTAACTATAGGACGTACAATTTTTAATAGCTTTATCGGGTTTGAGCTGCTTTTTTTTTTTTTTTTTTTTTTTTTGTTATAAAACCAGAGTGAAGAAAAGAAAACCAATATGCAGTTTGGATGCTGATGAGCGACAACTATAGTATGCACAATTCTAATTGTGTTGCCTTCTTTAAAAATGTTTATCACTCTAGTTTTATCACAAAAAATCTTTCTTAGTTTTGAGGACGTAAAAAGGAGATCAAGCCCTATAAAGTTATTAAAAATTGTAAATCCTATAGTTCGACTATAAAGTTAAAATTAAATCAAACTCAAGCCCGATAAAATTTTTGACAATCTAAAATTGAATTTAAAAACCACATGCATCACTCCAAGGCATTAAATTAAATAAAGGTGAAAAGAAAAGGGGGTAGCTCTTGAACATTTTTCAATCTTTTACACAAATCGAAACCTAAAATGAAGCTGGGGTCGAATCAGGGCATTCGTGATCGAATGAATTATCGAATAAAGAACTCAATATAAGCAACATACATACAGTGTATGTAATGGAATTCACTCGATCACGAAAGCGGTACTTCGGCCCCTGATCTCTCAGTAAATTCAAAATAAGCAAAAGGATTCGAAAATTTATGAATTAAAAAATTTCAAAACATTTTTTTTTGTTTTTTTGTTTTTCGTGTGGAAAAAACACTCAAAACTATGTTATTATATCAAGTTAAAAGTAACATCAAGAAAACGTTAAGAAAATCAAAAATCGAATCAGTTTTGTGACCGCAAAATAATTGTTGCATAAGTTTTCCATAATATTTTACACTGCCTTAATCAGACTTATTAGCTCATTGCATATTATTGCTGCGCTGGATATCAATTCAGAATGCGTTTCGTTGTTCAATAATTTCGTAAATGATAGATAGTATAGACATCTTAAGGGAATTACAAGTTTAATTGAGTTCCATCATCAGTAGACTCGAAAAATTGTTAAAAGAATGTTTGAAACTTAACTTCTTATCTCACAGTTCATGGGAGTTATGGAATAAGTAGTTGAGTTTCAGTTTTTCGAGTCTACTAATGAGTTGATTAGCATCAACGAAATGTTGGCGGCATATGGACGGGCGAAACGAAAGACAGAAAATACATGTAAGGTCTATTTTTGGACCTGAACTAATACATTTCAATTGACTCTTAAAGCAAATAAGTTCATATTTTAATTGAGTTATTTCATTTACCATTGTTATATTTTTATTTTATCACGTTGCTTAACACCATGCTGAGATAGACACCTTTATTGAGCTCAACATTCGATCAAAAAGGTCGGTAAGTAATTGCTCAATTAGTACCAAATTGTTGCAAATAATTATTTTTATTAGAATGCAGCACAAAAAACAGAGAACTTTTAGATACTTAAACATACTTTAGACAGCAAAAATTTACTCCGATGCGAACTGAAACGCTAATGACCGCCCAGCTCTCTTCATTTTATTTATTTATTTTTTTCGTATGAAGGCTTTGAAGTTTCGACGACCAAAATGTAGACAGATTTTTTCTCATCTGGCTAATGGCATCGGAAAAGAAAAAACAGAATATTCAGTGAACTAAAACTGCCTTTTTCAACCGGGTATAACATGTGGCAAACATTAAAAGTTGGCCAACTTTCGTAAAACAACTGTAAAAGCCGACTGATTCTACGTGACTCGGCCCTATCAAGGTTCTGGTGTGAAAGAGTTGCATCTAATCTAGTAAAAAGTTATAGCTAAAATGCATAATAGACTACAAGGGGACACAGTCTTGGGGCAAATTTTTATTCCAACAAACTTTAAATGGCTTTCATATGCTGTAATCCAGGTTACATGTGTGTTTTTATTTTCTACGTACTCATTTTTAATAGACGAACGCACGTGAACAAATTATTTCTTCCAATTCTTTGACCTTTTTTTTATTAATAAAAGCGCAAAAAGAAAAATATTTCTTTATTTATTAGCCATACAAAATGCTTAAGCAAAACAGCTTTCACTGAAATTTACAACAAAGACTTTTTGTTGCAAATTGAAACAAAAAATAAATAAACAAACTTCGTGTCTGTCACTGAAGCGTACTGGCCGCTAAGGTATGCGTCAAACACAGGTGTTTTAAGATATATTTCTACTCTCATATGGCTTGGTGATGTTGCCAATTTACTATATGGAAAATTTTTAAGAAAACTAATTTTCAGTATTTGCTGCGCCCATGAAATTCTTTTGTTCAACTTATTTTCAGAGAAAAATTTATTATTCTCATTTTGTTGAACAGCTTTGTAGCTTTAGTATCCAGTGCAGAAGCTCAGGCATGTGAAATTAAAAGCTCGAAGTCTTATATGGCTTATATTATTATTATATTATTTTATCTTATTATAAATGAACAGCTGATGGGGTGACAATATTAAAAAATTGATTGCTAAAAAATTTAGCATTACCAAAAACAAACATGTTTTATAGTCTAATATGTTGGCTTTTTATTTTGAATGCAAAAAGTCACAGCTTAGCATTTAAAATAAAAACTATTTAAGTAAAAATTAACTGTTGTTAACTAAAACACTTGAAAACTAAAACGAAAATGGCCACATGGACGAACGATTTGTTCGTCGTGCGCCGGCGTAAGAAATAGAAATAAATCTATTTCAAGTTCGCCGCGTACAACGAATTTCGAGCGACGCTGTGACTGTGTGCATTTTCATATACAACAATGTGTTTTATTTTTGATTTCGAAAAATTCGTTGTTCGTCCCAGTTGTGTTCCTACCATAAAGCTGAAAACTCATTGGAAAAAATATTGATCACAGAATTATTTAGAAACCCATGTATTTGGTTAGGTCAGGTCTTTTATGGTTTACAAATGGACACATGTTATATCCCTGCAATTAGATTGGCTCAGGATTTTCTGTTGCAAGTGGTTGATATTGTAGATGGGCTTATGTTTTCTTGGTCATGAGCTGTTGTTCCTTTCACCGTCAGATTATGACGCATGCCAGGTACTGACACAAATCAAATTCCCATACATATGTATCTAGGCCCTCCTGTAATAGTAATTCATCAGATAGCATATTATAAGGAATTCCCAAAAGTTGAATCAGTAATTAGCTTTTCGGCACTAGCATAAGCCGTTGCTGTAGTAAGACAGTAGCACCATAAAATAATTGGACTCCGGACGAGTACTTTCTGTCACACCCCCGCAGTTAGAATATTTTAATTTCGCTCGCTACTTCTAATCTATCTGCTGACTTAAAAGACACCAGAGGAATTAAGTCAGCAAGATATCACCGTCTCCAAGTGGCAGATGAGGCTCACTAACGTTTCGTTTTCTACCTGAATTTCAAAAATAAGGACTTAACGCCATAACCAAGAACAATGAATGAACTTGCTGCCGTAGGCAGTCCAAATCTCCGTTATTCAGAATATCTGCAAAGCTTACTCTACGTATTACCAAGTACACCTGTTATGGAATACTCCGTAGGATTTTCAGGGCTTATTTCCAAGGACTGTAATACCTCGTTGGTTCAAGGTATTGCATATTGCTGTTCACTGCCAAAACGCAAAGTTCAAGAGAAAAAAGCCCAAAACGGTGTGCGGTTGACGTGCAAGATTTTATCTAGGAAGTAGGCAGCTACTTGGCTCACAAGCAAACCATCTAAAGGGGGCATTAGATTATTAAAAATCTGCGCTAAGTTTGGAAGGTCATGCATTGCCTGCTTTTTGTTTTAATTACTAAGGTACCTGAAATTCAGTATTGCCATTCATGCAGCCATTCGAACACTTTCTTTTTTATTTTATGAAGGATATCGTAATCCTTTCTAAATATGTTCGCATAATACTTCAAGTGAGGTGCACGTCTTTAAAGCATTTTCACATATTGCCAATTGAAAAACAAACATTTTCTTAATTCCCTTTTGGTCTGTACCTTGCATCAAATGCCAGTGCTACCATTTTCTCATAAATTTGTTTGTCAGTTTTTTAGTGTTTCACCACACAAATAATTGAGAATAAAGCTAAAAATAAATCAAGCCAGAATAAGCATATTCACAATGTTTTCTATGGTGCAGTTGGCTTTGTCTAGTGACTCCAGAAACCATGCCTATTCTTTTTCAACTTAGACTTGTCAAAAAAGGAAATTTCGAATTTTTATGTACCTAAATATATTTATTTCGTTTTAAATGCACACATGCCCAGATTTTTTTTTAAAGAATTTATTTCTTTGTCTAGCTTTTTGGGCTGTGGACGATTGGTATTTTTCCTTCGTCTTCCAGATACCAAAACTGTATCCGAGTTGTCAGCACACGATCACATTCGTTTTAGGAAACCTCAAATGCGAACGACGGCAGTGCTTTAATGCCTCGTGTAATCATTTTGTCTCCCGAAAACAGGCTGCAAGAAACAATAAGCAATTTTGTTCTGGCCTGTACAATTTGGCTGCTGCCCAGTTAATAAGTTTTTTAGCTTTGCTTTTCTCGTCTTCTTTCAAAATACTGATCACTACAATTTACGTCAAAAAATCTTTCTCAATTTCGAGTGAGTGACCCCAAATTAAAGCCCAGAAAATTATTGACATAATATGGATCCTATCAGTAAGTAAGCTAAAAAACGATAGCAACATATAAATTATTTTCATATAAGAACCAGAGAATTTTGGCGATTTTTTGTTTTTTAAATCGCTTATACACATGATCCAGAAGTTTGTATTGTTCTGTCTGTGAAATACTGGCACTGGTTTATATACCACAATTTATAAACTTTAATTACTTCAAGAGCATTTGTTGCTTAAAAAAAATATGTAAATCAATAAGAATTTTATTAAAATTGTGCGAATTGTCTTCTCCACTGTCTGCAAGATGACTTGACTTTACAAAAGGTTATCTATTGCTAATTGTTATGTTGTACTGTTATTATTATTCATCTAGTCTAAACACTGATGCTATTAAAAAAAAAAGTCCTCTTTTTGTTCGCATGTCGTTTCATTTTATAGACCCTTTAACCGGCTCTTTGTAGCCTCTTTATTAACAACTGACTTAACATTTACCGATGACTAGATGGATATTAAATTGTATTGGCATATGAAGATATTTATAAGTGAAAAGGAGGACAGACCTAACAGCCGATTAAATGTCATTGAGTTTGTAATTTTGTAAATTTTTTTTGATAAAAGTGACCACATGCGTATGCGTAATTTTTAAAGAGCAATAAGGAATAGATCATACGTACTGGGTATAAGATATATTAGAGCTGATGCCATGACTACCAAGCTACAAGTCTAGTATTTTTCTGTTCTTTGGACTATATTTTATAATCTCTGGCCAATAACCAATTGATTTCCAATTGATTTGTAAGTCTCAGTGAAGACAACCCTTCCAAGCCTTCCACGATGCTCTGTGATTAATTAATTAAGTATTAATTTGACGGTGTAGTCGAATGATATCATTTACAATTATTATCATTATTTGATCAGACAAAGGCTCCATTTTATTTCCGCTGAATTTACTCAGTTTTATTTCTGGTCACTTTCTGAACTGCCAGCCAGCCAGGCAGCCAGCCAGCCAGCAGCATTTATGTGAGGTTAATACAGTTTTATGCTCATTTAAAGCAAATTTTACACCTGTTTTTATTACATTCAGTTTTATCTTTATTTTTTCCTGTAGCTATTTATTGATTGTCTCTTGGTTTATTTTAATCCAGTTGAAACTGAGAGTGGGTGTTGTTGGTGGAATGTAAGAACATTTAGTTTTATTATTTTTAGCCTTCGAACGATTTTCTACTGGCGTCTTGGTCTTTTACTTTCATAACATTGGCTTTTGTTTAAATTGTGTTAAGCAGATAATGCGAATAAGGCCTCTCAAAATGTTACAAGATCTTGAATCCAACATTTTTCCAGCTAAAGTAAAAACTCATTTTCTTTTTGAGTTTGCAATTTCCTATTGAAAAAATATATATGAAGACAAATTGTTGTATTCGATTTCGAATGAATTATCGAGTAAAAATGATGGAAAACAAACACAAAATGAACAACAAACACAGAGCATAAGTGAAGGAATTCATTCGATCTCAAATGCAACGTACTTTTTTAAGTTGATTCGAATAGTTTTTTTTAACAATTTATACTATTATTTACCTATTTATTTGTAAGCTAACTTAAAGATATGCTTAGATCTTAGGTAACAAGCTATGGCTACTAGGCCTTAAGCTGATATATTTACATAGTAATTTATACAGGGACATACATATATGAATTATATCTTTGGAGCAAGATAAATAAAGAGTGAGAACGTAAGGAACGTAACGTAACGAGAACGTCAGCGTAACGCACCTCATTACGCTGACCAATACGATGAACACGATCTTGTGCTTGCAAATCTTGATGGGAATTCCAATCGGAATCGAAAATTATAACTGTATCGGCTGTTTGCAAATTCAGGCCCAAACCACCGGCACGAGTAGATAACAGAAAGACGAAAGAGTCAGAGCCCTTGGTTACGTTACGTTACTTGACATTTACTGTCAAGCAATTGTCTGGCAATGGAATAGTAAGAATTTCTTACAATTGTCAGAGCCTGCAATTTTCTTATTGCTGACAATTTTTCAGCTCCAGTAGATTTCCAGGTCTTACAATATTGTATGATCTAACAACAGTCTGTATGTAATACGAATACTACATTGGATGTTAAACCGGATCCTTAGCAGCCTATTCAAACAATTGTGCAAATAATAATTCAAATAAATAATCATTGAAATATCTGTACGAATAACTTATAAAATATTTATTTGCCTAATGTTTATGCACTAATCATAATTGATGTGAACTGACCCTGTGCCTGAGTCTGTCTGAATTTGATTATTCTATTATATTCAGAAAATAAGGGAGAAAACTATGGTTATATGCTATAAAGTATTGCGAGTTGTATGTGTGTATGTAAGTTTCTTAAACTACCGAATTTCCAATAGATTTCCACGCAGCATTTTATTTATAAACTAAGGGTCTTATTCATAATAATTATTTTAGGTTTATTAATTTCTTATTTGATAAATTTTCCATACAAATATGTCAAATAAGAGCCTTATAAGCCCGAAATATTTTTTATGAATTTGGGGGTAACAATACAATTCATGTTCGTCTTAAATGTTTATGTTCCATTTCTGTTTCATTTCCATTTCTGAGTTTAAAATTTAATTTAATGCTAAACGTGTACACGAGCTAGAGAGAATGATGCAGAGCTCTAGTATTAAGTTCTCTTTTGTTTGTATATGTTGAGCTATTTAGGACAAAGGACATGTGAATGGAAAATCAATAATTGCCGTTAAAAATAGTAACAAAGGAAGTGCCATCAATCCTTAAAAATATTTCATACAAAGTTGAAGATATAAAAAAACAGTTTGTTTTTTTTTTCAAAAATTTGCTAAAATTTTTAAGTTGACGTACAGTATTATATGACAATTAATAAATAATTATACAAACATGCATTATATTGTGATAAGTTTCAGTTCGAAAGAATGAATTTCTTTCACAAAATCATTGATTTTAAATACGTTTTCGTAAGTGACATATTGATGATAGTTATTTATCCAATTTGCGGCAACCGTACAACCGATTTTTTTCCATTTTTTTTTTGTGTTTTTATAATTCAATAACTAGAAATTATACTTCATTAAGCCAAACTGTTTGTAGCTATCTAAGCAAACTGTCGATGTTTTTATGAAAACAATGCTTTCAAATTAAGTAGACTTAAGAACGCAATAGACGTTTGATATGCAGATACTGCTCTGCACACGTTACGTCTGCGTGTTTGCTTTCATCAAATAGTCTTTATTTATTTAAATTTTTTAACTTTTCTATTTTTATATCTTTATATTGAAGATTTTTTAGTTCATTGGTTTTATTTATATTATTATTTATAATATTATTAATATATAGTTTATATAAATATAGTTTGGCTTTTCTTAAGTTATTTAATTACTACTACCAAATAGTAGAAATAGTTTCGAAGTATAGTACATAAATCCACGCAAAGGTCAAATAAAATATACACTTGGAAATTGTTTGGCAACAGCTCAAAAATTTACCAGCAATAGTAAAATCACTATTGCTGGTTCTTTTATTGGGCTTGAGTTCGATTTTACTTCCTGGAATTAGTAAGGATATTTTGTGTGATAAAATTGTAGGGATCAACAGTTTTGCTTTTAAAGAAAATAAAAAAGTAACATTGAAGAATTGTTGACTGCGGTACATATCATGTCTGTTGCACGTCCACCGCGCTGCATATTGAGCACTTTTCCCCCATCGGAGAAGTGTAGCTCGATAAACGAACAGAACATTGCTTCAAAAAGCATCGTGTGAAAAAAGTGTGATCACTAAAGTTTTACCTACAAATCTAAACTCCCTGGCCCCACAAACTAATACTTACAGCAAATAAATAACTAAATAATTTTTTAATACAGAAATTACCGCAATCGCGAATTCTAAAATTTTTTCCTTTCTTTTAAGAATGTTTCACGGGATGCCGTTTACAAGACCGGCCCGCTTGGGTCCTTCTATCGCGAAGAAAATTTAATATGTTATAAACATTTCAGGGTTTCAAAGGGCTGTCGTTGACGCTAAAAATTGTTGAAATAAAACAAAGCTCCATTTTATTTAATACCAAGTTGGGTAATTTGTTGCACAACATGTAGTAACTACATTGCTTTCAAACAGTTTCACTCTTAAAGTTTCCTCCTCTAACCTTATCTCATTTAGCTGTTTAAAGGCCAACACAGTATTTTTTAAACTAAAAATTTACCGTGTACTGAGCTGAAGCAACTTTAAATCATTAAGACTGCCACAATTTTTGTTTTGTATGCACATAAAACATAAAAATAGCAACAGCAGTTTCTTAGTATTTAGTCGTATTTTATCTTTTTCACGAGAAAAAATATTGCCACTAAAGGACAACGAGCAAAGCTTCTCAGCGCATTAAATAGCTTAAGATCAATTCCTGTTTTTTTTTTTTCTCAAAGAAAGAAACTCTAATGAAAAAGTTTTGTACAAAACATACAACAAGTACAAGGAGCATATCGGCAACAACAGTTTTCAGTTGCTGGACAAGAAGAGGAAAAGTTCTGGGTCCTTTTGCAGAGAGTAAAAATCTGTATGAGCTCTCAGACAATCATCTTAAGGTTTATTATTTTTTGTTAACAATATTTTATGTAAATTTTTTTTTTTTCTTTTGAACATAAAGTGCCAGCAGAGGATACAGAAAGGACAAATGAAACATTTGAACAAATGAAAGTTTGTTGCTGTTGATGTTGAGGTGGCTTTTGTCGTACTTATCAGCAGCCAGAGAAAAGGAAGCCGGATACACAACCATAAAATTTGTCTGACAACTCAGTAAATAGTAGAAATAGTTTCGAAGTGTAGTACATAAATCCACGCAAAGGCCAAATAAAATAAAGACTTGGAAATTGTTTGGCAACAGCTCAAAAAATTTACGTATGTATGTATGTATGTGTGTATGCTGAAAGGGAAACATGTAAAAAAAATTTTGTTTACTCAATTGCCTCAAGTAACACAAAAATTATGATGAATGATGACAATCAGAAACTAAAAATAAGCCCACGCAAAATAATGAAAAAGTAACTAATCAGGGGAAACTACTGGGAATTCAAGTTTCACAAAAATTGTTGTGTACAACAAATTTGAATTTAATTATTATTTATGTGACCCATGCTTACTTAATATAATATGTAACTAATTCCCGATTACGGACGTAAAAGTATATGCAAAATAAAGAAAACGTTCTTTTAAGAATTTTTAAGCCTATTGATCAAGGAAATGTCGGCGGCATACAGACGGCAGAAAAAGACAGAAAGCATTAACAATATCTATTTTTTAAACCTAAGCTAATACATTCAATATTCAATCCGAAATCAGGATTAATATGGCAAAAAGCAATCCGAAACTGTGATTGTATTTATCGTTATATATATATATATATATATATATATATATATATATATATATATATATATATATATATATATATATATATATATATATATATATATATATATATATATATATATATATATATATATATATATATATATATATATATATATATATATATATATATATATATATATATATATATATTTGCATAGCAGAAAATTTAAATGTATCTATTTTCATTTTACCAGAAAATTTAATAAATTTATTAATTATACACGTGTGATCAAGGGCCATCACTGTTGCTACTTTCTTATACAACTGTTCACGTGTAGTGTGTGTGTGTGTCTTTGGAAAATGTGTCATAAAACGGTTTAATAAAATTGGCAGAGTTGTAGACGATCGCTTGATGTATAAAGAAAGCTGTTTTAATTCAGAAGGCACCACAGAAGGTGAGACCTCAATCGTTAAGCAAATTTGTTTCTTTAAATTCAAAAAGTGCCAACAGTTTCAATAAAGGTATTGATACAATTGTTTAATAAATGTGGTTCTAAGCACATATACATACATACGTTTGCAAGTAAGTACATTTATATAACTTAGTTTTTTATAGTGAAGTAGTAAATATTTTCTCGATAGTATTTTGGCTTCATTAATCTCCTTAACCAAGACAGTAGGCCGTTTTTAGACTAAGCATATTTTAAAATATAATGAATTTGTCTCGAAAAGGAATTTAGAGTCAAGTTAATCTTTGATTTAAAAATCATTAGATGTTTTTTTCTTTTTCAAAGAGCTTTCCAATTAAATTGATACATAAGTTTTTCGGAAATCGAAAAAACGCTTTTTGAATAAGTCTATGATTGATTGATCAACTTTTTGCTCTTAAACATATTTCTCAGTGCAAACAAAATTGTAAATATTTTTGGAGATCCAATTAAAACTCAAGTTGGAAAAAAATTTATTTTCAAAATTATTTTTGATTCTTGAAAAACGATTGGGTGGTTGTTTGTGAATTTTCGATCATAGCGGACGTGCTTTTTGTGTCGTGCAGTCGTAATAGACGAATGAATGCTTTCTTTATTGGTTAATTTAAAAAATAATCCATGTTTATTAAACCTTTCTTTGGCTTATTATATATGGCTATTGGCCAAATTAGATCTTACTAAACATGATACAGTTTTAAAATTAAGCCCGCCCAAGTAAACATTCGTAATAGGTCTTATCGTGGCAGTTGAGCCGTCTTTTTGCTCTGTATTATCAACGTTGTGTAATACTAAAGAGATTTCGTTAAATGTTATTAGCTAGATAGGATTAAATGTATAAACACTGGACACTTAGCAGATAAAATAGCAAAATTAAGTGTTCTGTTTTTATGTTATAATTTTTGTTTTTTTTTTTTTTTTTTTTGCTTAAAACAACCTCTACAAACACTACCCGTTTTGGTTTTTTTATCCACAATTCCTTTTTCCTATTTTCCAAGTTCCAGTAAAATGCAATGCATATATAGGGGTCAGCCCCTAAGTACTGCTCCCACTCTAAAAAAAAAAACTAAAACAAACTTAATTTATCTTTATATTCGTACCATGTGATTTACAATTGGTAATTATTTTATAGCGCTAGAGTGCAATTTTACTTCTTAAGAATTGAGAAAAATCTTTTTCTTTTTTGTAATAAAATTGTGGTGATCAAAATTTTTAAAGAAGAGGAGAATAGTGTTGGTTGGGATACGTACCATGGCTGTTTTACGTCCACCACGATGCTTATCAGCACCTAAATTGCTTCCAACCCTTGTCATAACTACTTGTATGCTGCTCTTCATTGCTGGCTGTCTATGTATATTTAATACTATCGAACAGCCTTCACTTTTACCAAGGCATTTTCAAAATAAAATTGTACCGATGAACATTTTTAGAGAAGACAAGAGAAGTAAAGTTAAAAATAAATCGTGATCAAATTGTAAGCTGATAAATAAGTTTATATATAGACAGTCAGCAACGAATAGATCAGGTAGTGGGATGATACTTAAGAATATATGCAATAAGCCGTGACCTGGGTTCGAAGCCATGTGGATGTTGATGCTCATCGTAGTGGACGTGATGCAGCCCTGGTATGTTTCCAGCCAACTTGTCTTTTTTCCTTCAAAAATGTTGATCACTACATTTTCATTGAGAAAAAAAAATCGATTCTAAGTTAGTAAACACGAATTGCTGTTCGATTAAATAATTGCCAGTTTTATATCATATAAATGGTATATAGAGTTAAATTAAAACGTCTAAAAATAGACCTTACCAATGTTTGATGTCTTTAATTAGTTTATATTCACTTCAACAATATAGACTTGATTATTCAAAAACTGTTTCAATGAAAAGCAACTTTCCCCATCGAATAAAATACTTTCACACAAGCTTCCACCTTTTGCCCTAAGGCATTAGCAAGCATGATTAATTTTCTTACAGCGTGCACATTTTACAAAATAAAAAAATTAAGAGCCCAAAAACTTTGTAAATTTAACTAAGATAAAGTTGTGACAGCAACGGTGGCAAAAAATATTAACACGTTACTAACGGCGGTGGCAGCCAAGCAAATGTTTATGTTAAAAGAGCACTGAACGATTCGCTGCTTTTTAGCTGAATAAAAGAGCACTGAAACAAAAACTAAACTGCGTATTAAAATTACTAAACTTAAAAATTATGGTATGCATAATAAAAGAAAAATTAAGTAAGCTATAGAACTCCCTTTGGTGTAATAAATTTAGCTTTAGGTCACTTTAGTTTTAATAAATATATTTTTTTAATATTAAAGTCTTCAATATTTCGATAATCGTGTGTGCTGCTTCTTCAGGAAAATTTGTTTTCTAATATTTTAAGAATTTTCAAATATAAAATATTAAAAAACATATTTTCCTGAAGAAGATACGCAAAGAAACATCGAAATATTGAAGACTTTAATAGAAAAAAAATTTATATATTTACTAAAACTAAAGTGACCTCAAGCTAAATTTACTAAACCAAAGAAAACTAAATCAAAAAGGTCGAAAAACTATTATCCAGAACAACTAAAAGCAGTGATTCACTATCCTACTCAATCGTACGCGATTCATTCACTGAAAATTCCTAGGTAAATCTGATAGAATTCTGTTCTACTCACCTAAGAGGTCGCATTAAATCGGCCAAACTATTATATTTTTGTAAACAATTTCAAAAAGGCAACTTTGATCGCATTGAACTTTGACACGCATACACTTTTAGTCCAGACTATCACACTTTTTGGACACACATGTCATTTTTAACAGATCGTACGATTCAGTAGGATAGTGAATCACGGCCTTAAAGAGACAACAAAAATATTTGAAGAGAAATAAACTATTTGATTTAATAATTTTATATTACGAGCACAAATCAGCTCTTTTTTCTTTTTCTTCCAGTGTAGTACAAGTGTAATGGAAAATATTTAAACGTTTCAATTCTATTTCTATTCAAGTTAATTCTTCACTTCTGGTCTAGTTTCTTGTTTTCTTTTTTTGTAATTTAAATAGTTTTTAAGATGTTCATAAACGGGTAAAACATTCAGTTAGCAACTTCTTCATGCCTTTTCATGACAGCTTTCGTATCAAAGACGCCAATAAGAAAACTTTCCGCACAATCAAAAAAACTGAATGGCAGCTACAGCTTCTCTGCATGGAATCCCTATTAAAACAAATTACTTTCAGCAAACAGATTGCTTTTTGGAAAAGAAATTATCACTAAAAGTGAGGAAGTAAAATCCAAGTCAATAATTAACAATTGTAAATCATACAGATCGAACCATAAACTTAAATTAATGCTTACAAAATTGTTACTTGTCAGGAGAAAGAAATTTCAGATAAAAAACAATAACTTTCAAGAATATAATTACTCTAGCTACCTTCTCTGTCAACTATAAGATTTACAATTGTTAATAGTTTTATTGGGCTTTCTAGTTAAATTTTTGCTTCTTCAGAATTGAGGCAGCGCTGCTGCTTAAAAACAGTATACCATTAGTCATGGCCTGGGTTCGAAGCGAGCTTGGATGCTGATGTGCGATGGAAGCCGTGAAACAGCCATGGCATGTACTCCAGCAAGCAACTTTTCAATTTTACTTTGCTTGTCTTCTTTAAAACTGTTGATCACTCCAATTTTTTCACAAAAAACTTTTTGTCAATATTGAGCAAGTAAAAATTGAACTAGAAATCCCAATAAAATTACGAACAATTGTAAATCATATGGTTCACTATAAAATTAAATTAATGCTTAAAATGTTTTCTGTATTAAAGATTTGTTTTAGTATCGCTGTGTTCGTGGAAATCAAAGGAAAACGCACTTAGGTTTCAAACAATCTTTAAAGTTTTTTCGAGTCTACTGACGAGTTGAGTATTAGCAGCGGAATACCGGCGGCATATAAACGACCAAAATTATTTAGGCATATTTTTCGATCTAACGTTATACAATTTGAAGGGCTGTTATGGCACATAAATAATTAAATTCATTTTTGTTTATTAATAAATTTTTAATTTTACCATGATCGGGCCCCAACTTTTTTTGCCTTCTAGAGGCACATGACATGTCCATATTTTGTTTGAAGTTTGCAGCGATTGGTTTTTTCGTTAAAACAATTGCACTCTAGTGATTGTGCAGCAGAGGATGCACTGTGTAGCTTGACAAAAAAAAACAATTCGATTTCAAAAGCCCATACGGTTTCCATGATTAGCATACAGGGATGCGCTGTAGTTAAACAGTTTTCTGAGGCAAGGATCTTTTCTTATTGATTACCAATTTGAAATGTACTTTTTTTGGGAATCGTAAGTTATAAAAAAAAGGTGCTCTTATGTTTCTAATGATTTTACCTGCAGAGTACAAATGCCTTCCTAAACAAAAAACTTGCCTCTGTTAACAGAAGGCAAATTGAACAGGTATGTAACTGTCTTTTAATTAAAGTACTTTTCTCATATTAATGTATGTACATATCTTCTAATAGTGGCCAACAGACCCTTTTTTGCGGAATGTTGGTTCATCATTCATGAAGGCGGAAAGCTGCCACCGTCGCTGATCCCCCTGGTAAGTTTGCTGTTTGTTTGTGGTTTAAAAATCCATCTGTTTTTAATACGCTACTTCCTGTTACGATTATTTCTGTTATTATAAGTTTCTGAACAAGAAAATTAATTGTAAAGTTGCTTGCTACTCAAGAGTGATTGTTTTTCTTTCTCTTCTCTTCTCTTCCCTTCACTTCATTTGTTCATTGGTAATGATTTGTGGAAAAACTTTCATATAATTTTCAAATGTGCTGAAGATTTACGAGCTCGCTGGCAGTTCATTTATAGTTGCAAAAAGTTTTCTTGCAAATAACTTGCTAAAGTTTGTTATATTTTTCTTATTGGCATTAAGAAAATATTGATCATTCTCTCTTATTTAATTGAATTTAAGTTTTAGTTGTAAGCTGTTTTTCTTAAAGTTTTTTTTTTTTTTTGTTTGGAAATAGATAACGAAGTATTTCCCACAAAAAGAGCATACTTGCTATCTGGATTATTAACTAGGAAATAAGTTTTTTCAAAACCCATCTCAGCAACAGTTTGTATCTTTGATTAAACTGTTTATACGAGTGCAATCATATTTAGCATTTAGAAAGTCTTTTAGAAAAAAAAAAAAAACATCCAACTTGACTTTAATGCCTTCTTACATCCATCCAAGTTCAAAATAACATCAGCTCAAAACAAAACCAGAGTTCCATCTAAAGTATGATATTTCACAAGTGAGTGAATCTTAAGTACCCTTCACAAAAGTCACGTTGATATGTAAAATCTGCTATTTTGTCGGTTGGGCTATATCTGTAAGGACCGATATCGAATATTTTCATTTTACTCCTTTAAATGAATTTCTTTTTTCATCGACTTTACTCTTCAACATTGGAAATTCTCTTAGTTCACTTACAAAATAAACTTGTTCATAGATCGGTTTGCATAATATCTCAGCATGTATATATATACAATACACATGCTTGTGCCAAGCTTTTATTTCGTATTCCTCTCATTCATTAACTTTTTCAGCTTGATATAGTAAAGACATAACTAACTATGGTAAATGATAAGCTAAACCTCCTGTAAATTTGCCGTCTGGCTTATTGTTAACGATCAGTTTTTATTTAAGGAAAGTTGCAGTAAATCGATGAAATCCTAACAGCAAGTTGTAGTAATGGCTCTTATATATGTAAATACGAAGACAAATGCGTTTTGACATTAAATTAAAAAACAGCATATTTTGAAGTTCTAGCGGCTTAACAAGAACATATAACATTTTAATTTCGCACCTAATAAGCAGCGTTATTAGAAACATTACCTAAAACGTCAGGGCTTTCTTTTGTAAAGATAGCCAACCAGCGGTCCAGCTCTGGAATTTTCTCCTGCTGCTTTGATTTCAAAATATTGTTGCCAACAGAGCAGGCTGCTCAGACGGAAATCAAGTAACCATTGATAAGATTTTTATTAAAGCACCTTAAAATTTTCACATGCTATAGAACTCTGTTTCGATTAAACTCCAAACAAATTTAAGCGCATAAACCAAAACAGGCCCAATGTCGATGAACTGGCATGACAATAAAATTCATTAAAAAAAATATTAGCGGAACTCACCCTTCATTGCAAATTACCCTTGCAGACCTTGCAGATATTGCAACCGTAGCATATGTGCCATAGTCTGCAACACTACAAAAACAAAATGTATGAAACCGAGATTTGCATCACTTAAGCAAATATGCATAACTAAAAACCATTGCAGATCCGTATTTGCAAATGTTGCTAAATGCTAAAACAGCTGCTTGTTTTTCTACATTTCAACACGCAAACTCCTGCGCTCAAAAAACTGTATGACGGCAAGGCCGCCACAAAACATGCCTGTGCTGGAATTAAATTAATGCTAACGTTGCTCAAAGAAGTTTTTACAAAATAGTCAAAAGTGAATATTATACCTATTATTATGCATCAATTTTATAAAATTTTATAAAATAAGCAAAAAAAATCGGGCGGTTGCCTCACGTGCAAATTTTTTCGACGGCGTTGCTTTTCAAATATTGGCTGCGGCTTAGCTCATCTCATGCAGCAAACCATCATACAACTAACAAGGTAGCCTTTTCGCTACAATAAGAACAACTTCAATAAAAATAACACGCATTTTGTTTTTGTACAACTTATGCAAACTGTCAAAAAGACGCCACTTCTACATTTACAGAAGAGAGATGGACTGAGCTCACGCGGATTAGCTATCTCGTTTCGGCTGCCTCTCATCTCTGCAATCTCTTGACAACCTAAAGTAGTCAGTTGATTAACGGTTTAGCTGACGAGGCTACCTTGTTAATTGTATCATGCAGCAAACTTACTTTATTAAATTTTGTAAACAAATAAATAAAACAGGGAAGAAAATGAATACGGAAGAAAGTATAAATAAAATTAAGGCAATTAAACAAAAAGTCAACAATAAAAGACGGCCAACGAAAAGATGAATAATGAAATTTTTGCAATTTGTTTTCTAAACTTCCTTCTCAATTTGCAAAACAAATATATTTATATTTTCCGTTACTCTAAAATCAGCTGATATAATTATATTGCTAAACACTTGAAAAAGACACTCACGCTTTGTAGCAAAAAATCATGCTATATCTGCTAAAATTGCAAATGTGCAACCAAGGGTGATTTCCGCTATTCTTTCACAATTAACTTCCTGCTGCTCTTGACTAAAGATGAGTACGTTTTTAAACATAACCACATACATACATTATATTTGTGTGTGTGTAGTGTGCGGATGTCCTTGAAAACACTTACACGTGTTAAACAAATCATTTACTTTTTGCCAACGACCGGAAATGTTTATATAAAAAAGTTGATCAGAAACAATAACGAACCCATTTTCTTGTTAAATGGCAAAGTAAAAATCATTTGGTAGGACAGAAAGTTGTGATATTAGCATTAAATAAATTGTGGCCATATATTATGACCACCTTCCCTCCTCACCAGCCAAACAACCACCAACTTCATAAGCAGCACCAACAAACCCACTGGTATTCGCACAATGAACGGTTGTGTGATTGAAGTTGAAATGGGACATAATCATAGCAATAATAACAATAACAATAACCAACATAATGGCAGCAATATATTTCCTTTGAAAAAATAGGCACTACATCACAGGTTATCCATGACTTGGGAAGACAGATTTCGAGGAAAAATAAATTTATAATGCCAAGCAATCACTTGTTTTCGTAACAAAACAAAAAGACTCACAAAGCTTTGCAATTAAATACCAATTATATTTTTCGTCAAAATTTAGAAAACAGTATAAAGCAGAAAGAACTTTGTTCTCATATACCTAAGCTAATGAATTAAAAATTGAGTTCTAATTATAAAATTTTGGTGATCAATTCGATTACAGGGTATATATTTGGATTTGGTAGAAGGCCAGCTTTAATGCCCATTAGTTTTTAATTAAAAATGCCGACTTAAAGCCAAAATTGGAGAGCTTTATGAATTTTCATATTCCTCTCTCTCTCTCTCTCTAATTCCAAACAGTGTTGGGCAAAATATATGCTCTGATGTATTTAAAATACAAAATACAAATACTTTTTTTCCATGTATTTAAAATACAAAATACAAAACACTGCATTCCAAAAGCAGGTATTTGAAATCATAGATGGGCATTTTTCAGTACCAGTACTTTTTCAGTATTTTATTTTTTTTACTGATTACTGGAAAAAAAATCAGTATTCAGTAAATTTTACTGGTTACTGAAAACAGAAATCAATATTCAGTAAATTTTACTGATTATTAAAAAAAAATTCAGTATTCAGTAAACTTTACTGGTTACTGAAAAAAAAACAGTATTCAGTAAATTTTACTGATTATTGAAAAAAAAAATCAGTATTCAGTAAAAAGTACTGATTGCTGAAAATAAGATCAGAATTCAGTAAATTTTACTGATTTGTGTAAAAAAATGCAGCAATCTGTAAATGACTGATAGTAGATATTGCTCACTTACATGAATAGTGGTGTTACCGACAATATTTGAATATCACGTCAGTTAATAACAAATAGAGCTTCCCTTAAATGCTAATTTAATATAATTTGTGCAACTGCTAATATAAGTAACATTTTATAACACTGCAAATGTATGTATACCTAATGAAGTATTTTTTTTTTATAAAGAACTCCATTTTTTTTAATTATAACTTAAAACTCAACATTGCACGGCATAGTTAAAGTACATTTGAATTATCCTAAAATTGTTGTCGAGAACTAAGGTAAAGTTAAATCTAAATGGAATAAATAAAAAACAAAACTAATAGAGTTCGCTTTCAGAATTTTAAAGCGACGAAATAGTTTGCTGTTAAAACTTGGTTTTTTATTTAACAAATCTTTAAAATTCTTATGGTTTATAAATATGCCGCAAAACAGAACTCTAAATTCAAACTGCATGTTATGCACTGATGCTGACAACGATAACATGGTTACATGCTCGAAATGCCTTGAAAGTTATCATCGAACTTGTGGGGACATGAATGACAGCGTTGATATATTTACTTGGGTTTGTCAGAAATGTATGTCGTTACCAGAAGAAAGTTCTGAACATAACCTCATTCAACTGGGTTCAGGACAAGAAGTAGTTACAGCTGCAACTGACCAACCTTATCGGTTGTCTCAACCTCAAAATGAAACCAGCGTCTCACACTGCTCCCCCACGTTACATATCAGCACAGAAAAACAACTTCAACTGCAGCATCTTGAGGAGGAAATGCATCTGCGAAAAGAGTTTTTGCAGCGTAAATATGATTTGCTGCGTTCTTCCAATAATGAGAGACCATCAACTCCTATTGCCAGACAGTTATCAAACACCTGGCCAGTAGAATGCAATAATAGTCATTCACCGAATGTGGAAAATTGTCGCCAAACAGTGAGTTTCAATAAAACTCACAACAATTATCGACGTACAAATATAAATCAAACAGGTGATTTGTATTCACCAATGCATACAGATCGTGTGTTCAGTAACTTGCCTCAATCCACCAATGTAGTCCACAATGATTCACATCGTCATTGTGAATACTTATCACAGACATACACCATGCCTAATTTGTTTTCACCTCAAATCCAAGGTTCTAGTATTCATGGTGGAAATAATGTCCCATTGAACGCACCCCACACCAATTATCAAAACAACTTAACATCTGCTTGTCAAAATACAAATTTAGCTTCAAATCAAAACATTTCGAATAATAGCTTAGGTAATATTACTACCATGCAACTTGCAGCTCGACAAAGCATCTCAAAAGACTTACCAGTGTTCAATGGCAGTCCAAGGGAGTGGGCGATATTTATCAGTGCCTTTGAACAGAGTACTCGGGTTGCTGGTTACAGTAATGAAGAGAACCTCATCAGATTACAAAAATGCTTACATGGAAAAGCTCGTGAGGTAGTTCGAAATTGTTTGATGTTGCCAGATATGGTTCCGGACATTATTCGAACATTAAAAATGTATTTTGGTAGGCCGGAATGCATACTAAAAAGTTTAATTGATGAGGTGCGAAAAATGACGCTTCAAAAGGGGAAACTTGAAGCTGTAGTAGATTTCGCTTTTGCCATTAAAAACATATGTGCCACAATACGAGCATCAAATTTAGATAATTATTTGATAAACCCCACTCTTTTACAGGAGTTAGTTGACAAGTTGCCAAACGATATTTTGTTGCAGTGGGCAATGTTTTCCAAGGATATTGCTACCCCTAATTTGTTAGATTTTTCTAATTGGCTGTATACCATTGCAGAAGCCACATGTCGTGTCACTGTCCCAATTTTTGAAAACAACAACAGGCCACCTAAACAAGGACATGTTAATACACATGCTTATTCCGCCACCCAGCAACAACGTCCATGTTTAGTATGCAACAAAGAGCATAAAGCCGCAAAGTGTCCCAAATTTATAGATATGACAGTAACAGAAAGATGGGATGTTGTAAAAGCTAAAAATTTATGTCGTATGTGCTTAGGAAAGCACCGGCGTAGGTGCTGGTTCCAAAAGCCATGTGAAGTAGAGGGATGTAACGTGCATCACAATTCTCTACTGCATGATAGCGATGAAATACCTGCTAGTACTAGCACACTTAACAGCCACAAATCCTTTTCCGAATCGTTTTTCCGCATAGTCCCCGTAACTTTATATAACAAAGAAAATTCGGTCAGTATTTATGCCCTAATGGATGACGGGTCGTCTTTAACTCTCCTAGAAGAACAAATTGCTGCTCAATTAAATGTTAGTGGTATTAAAGAACCACTCTGCATTCGATGGACTGGTGACATATCAAGGTATGAGCAAAACTCTCAAAAAATAAATTTGAAAATTTCATCAACAAAGCCAAAATCAAAAGTATTTCCAGTCACCAATATTTATACCGTAAAAAATTTAAATTTATCTCCCGAGAATATGATTGTAAAAAAGGTTAAAGCGGAATACCCTTACCTAAAAGATATTCCACTTGAAGGATATATAAACGTTGTTCCATCAATGATTATTGGCGTAAATAATCCAAATTTAATAACACCCACTCAGATATGTGAAGGTAGCTGGCAACAACCAGTGGCATGCAAAACTAGGTTGGGTTGGACATTATTTGGTGGTGATCTCAAAATAGGAGGTAGTAAGCTTAATTATCACAAGTGCATTTGCCGCAAAGATAATGAGATTCATGACATCGTTAAACAATATTTTTCCGATGAAAGTGTAGGCATTTCGTCCCCAGAAAAATTGCCTTTCTCAAAAATTGACCAAAGGGCTATTGATATAATGAACAGGACTTGCAAATTTGATAACGGCCGCTACGAAGTTAGTCTTTTGTGGAACTGCGACAATCCCGAATTGCCCGATAGCTTGCAGACAGCTATTAAACGTTTACAATGCGTTCAAAGGAAAGCAAGCAAAGACTCAGTATTAGCTGAAAATCTAAAAAAGCAAATTCTAAATTTGGAACAAAAAGAATATGCCGAGAGATTGCCAAATAGTGCGCTTAAAGAAAAAGGAGGTAAAATCTGGTATTTGCCAACCTTTATTGTCAAAAACCCACACAAACCCAACAAAATACGTTTGGTTTGGGACGCCGCAGCAAAATCAGGGAACTATGCACTCAATGATTTCTTAATGAAAGGACCTGATTTTCTCATACCTCTTATGAACATTTTGTTTAAGTTTCGAATGGGTACTATAGCAATATGCGGCGACATTGCCGAAATGTTCCATAGGATTAAAGTTAAAAGGGAGGATGCTTGCTCACAACGTTTTTTGTGGTGGGATGAAAATGGATCAATTATTGTCTATCAATTAAATGTTCTTACGTTTGGTGCGTCCTGTTCGCCATGCATCGCACATTACGTCCGCAATAAAAACGCCGAAAACTTTGGCAGATGTCCAGCTGTAATCGATGCCATAACTAAACAACACTATGTTGACGATTTTATTGACTCGGCAAACTCAATTGAGGAAGCAAGTAGCTTGGCTTTGAGCGTTCGCGACGTGCATGCCAAAGGTGGCTTTGTGATGAGGAACTGGTCATCGAATTGTGTCGAAGTTTTAGATGCACTGGATGAAAATAAAGAGTTTATCAGTAAAACGTTTGTAAGCGGTGAAAATTCTTCTCATTGTGAAAAAATTCTTGGCCTGTACTGGGACCCCAAAAACGATATCTTTAGAATGAATTTAACATTCGTCAGGCTTAAACGACCCATACTTAGTTCAGATATAGTACCCACCAAGAGAGAAGTACTACAGGTACTAATGTCGGTTTTTGATCCACTTGGGTTTGTGGCGTGTTTCATGGCATATCTTAAAGTTATTCTCCAAATGATATGGCGTTCTGGAATCACTTGGGATCAATGTCTCAGTGATGAACTTTATACGAAATGGAAAAACTGGCTCTCATATTTACCAACAATTGGTGGTGTGTCTATACCTCGTTGTTACTCTCCTGCTTTGCAACAAAACTGCATTGTTGAGTTGCACACGTTCGTCGATGCGAGTGAAGAAGCTTATGCGGCTGTGTGCTACTTTCGAATTGAGTTTGCTGGCGAAGTTGAAATTAGATTTGTAGCTGCAAAGTCAAAGGTAGCGCCACTTCGACCATTATCAGTGCCAAGGCTAGAATTGCAAGCTGCAGTAATTGGTACCCGGCTTATGAAAACAGTGAGCAGTCACAATATAAAATTTAACAGGAAGATTATGTGGACTGACTCCAAAACAGTTTTAAATTGGCTTGCAGGCGATCCCAGAAAATATAAACAGTTTGTCATGTTTCGCATTGCAGAGATTTTGGAATATACAAATGCTACCAATTGGAGATGGGCCCCAAGTGCAATGAATGTAGCGGATTACGCCACTAAGTTTAGACCACCTAATGGCACTTACAACGAGTGGTTTAATGGTCCATCATGGTTGGGAAAATCTGAAGATGAATGGCCGCTGAATGCAGCTGTAGGGGAGGACGATATAGGGAGCACACACAACAGAGAAATACGCCCGCGTCACTTAAATATTCACTCTTTTAAATCAGTCAGCATTCCAATTAACGATATTTATTTTTCTAGTTGGTTCAGACTATATCGGTCCGTTGGCATTTGGTTGCTTTATATGAGCCGTTGCTATCAAAAGGCTAACAATTTACCACTAGAAAAATCACTACTTTTAACTCATCTTAATCAGGCTAAGAATAAAATATATGAAATGGTTCAAATGTCTTCTTTTCCTGATGAGTATTATGCACTTAAGCTTGGTAAAGAAGCTCCTAAGGGTGGTGCTTGCAATAAACTTAATATTTACCTTGACAAAATTGGAATCATAAGGGTTAAGAATCGTGCTCAGTATGCACCATCAGTTTGTGGGCCCCAGCGCGATCTGATAATATTGCCAGGTAGTCATCATATTACAAAATTAATTATTATGCATTATCATATTACCTTTCATCATTCTAATCATGAAACTGTTTTGAACGAAATTCGCCAAGTCTACTTTATCGTTAAACTAAGAGTGGCCTACAAAAGTGTTCGAAGAAACTGTCAGCGGTGCAGAAATGAATTAGCAAAACCAATTCCACCTATGATGGCTGCATTGCCACCGGCACGGCTTGGAGCCTTTAGCAGACCCTTTACATATGTTGGAACGGACTACTTTGGACCGATAGCAGTAAAGTTTGGTAGAAAGTCTCTTAAGCGATGGGGTGTGATATTTACATGCCTTACAATCCGAGCGATTCATATTGAAATTGCTGAAAGTCTTTCAACTGATTCCTTTCTCATGTGCCTAAGAAACTTTATTGCTAGACGCGGTATACCAGCTGAAATATATAGCGACAACGGCACAAATTTTCGTGGTGCTGAAAGATTTTTGAGAGATAATTTGAAAAACATTGACTTCGATAAAGTACAAATCGATTTGGCACATAAAGGAATAACGTGGAGGTTTAATCCACCAGCAGCTCCTCACATGGGGGGAGCATGGGAGAGGCTTGTAAGGTCAATTAAAACCATTCTGTATAAAATTTGTCCTTCTAAGAATTTCAATGATGAAAGCTTGCGTACGTCACTAATGGAAGTAGAAATGATAGTCAACTCAAGACCACTTACTTACGTATCTCTTGAGAGTGCCGATCAGGAAGCAATAACCCCTAACCATTTCATATTGGGCAGTTCAAATGGAATAAAGCCATTCTGTGATTTGGACACTATTAACCACAGAATGTGTTTACGTCAAAGCGAGATAGTCGCTAATAGTTTTTGGCGCCGTTGGGTTAAAGAAATGTTGCCAACTCTTACCAGACGCAATAAATGGTCTCAAAGTATCAAGCCAATTAAGGTAGGCGACATTGTGCTTATTGTCGATGAAAACTCCACAAGAAACACGTGGACTAAAGGGCTGATAGTTGAAGTTACCACAGCGAAAGATGGCCAAGTGCGAAGGGCAAAGGTGAAAACTATTAACGGAATTGTAGAAAGGCCAGCAGTAAAATTGGCGGTATTAGATGTCAGTAACGGAATGGAGTAAAGTTGCAAATGCAGCAATTTACTGGGGGGAGAATTGTTACCGACAATATTTGAATATCACGTCAGTTAATAACAAATAGAGCTTCCCTTAAATGCTAATTTAATATAATTTGTGCAACTGCTAATATAAGTAACATTTTATAACACTGCAAATGTATGTATACCTAATGAAGTATTTTTTTTTTATAAAGAACTCCATTTTTTTTAATTATAACTTAAAACTCAACATTGCACGGCATAGTTAAAGTACATTTGAATTATCCTAAAATTGTTGTCGAGAACTAAGGTAAAGTTAAATCTAAATGGAATAAATAAAAAACAAAACTAATAGAGTTCGCTTTCAGAATTTTAAAGCGACGAAATAGTTTGCTGTTAAAACTTGGTTTTTTATTTAACAAGTGGCATAACTGAAAAACGAAATTCCGAGAACAACGGCTTTAAAAGTTTAACATGTTTTTTTTTTTTTAAATTATCTAAAAAGGAAATTTGTTATTGGGAAAATAAAAAGTGATTTGCATAGATGAGAGACTTAAACACCAACTAAATCAAACTATATTCCGTATTTTACTACATACGTATTTAACACTTGTTTTACATCTTCTTCTGTTTTTGATGTTGCTGTCTCTAGAAGAGGTTTTAAAAACCTCTAGTGCAGGCTAGTGCAGGCTAGTGCAGCTGATTTCCTCTCTAAATTATTTGCGTACAGCCAGTGGCATGTGTAGCCAAAAAATGATTTTTTCCCACTGGACCACACATCAGCAGTCACACATATGTATTCAACTTTTTCTAAGTTAAATATAATGTCTTTTACAAATTTGTTTTGCGTATCTAATTTTACTGATTTTACACAAATCAGTAAAATTTACTGAATTCTGATCTTATTTTCAGCAATCAGTACTTTTTACTGAATACTGACTTTTTTTCAATAATCAGTAAAATTTACTGAATACAGTTTTTTTCTTCAGTAACCAGTAAAAGTTTACTGAATACTGAATTTTTTTTCAATAATCAGTAAAATTTACTGAATATTGATTTCTCTTTTCAGTAACCAGTAAAATTTACTGAATACTGATTTTTTTTTTCCAGTAATCAGTACTTTTTACTGATTACTGAAACACGTAATGCAGTAAAAAAGTAATGCAGTATGCATTACTTGAAATACAAAAAACAGTGTAACAAAAATATGTATTTGAAATACAAAATACAAAATACTTTTATCAAAAACATTTTTATTTTCTTTCATAAGTACCAGTTTTTTAAAAGTGATATCAGAAAAGCAACATCTTGATGGCGAATAAAGAAAACCAGCTAACGACAAAATCTCATTGATTTAGGAAAGGATATTTTATTGAAAGACCCATAACGGAATTAAGAAATAAGTGATAGTTAAAAAAGTTTCTCCAAATGCTATATCCAAGTCAACATTTGATTGATATTTTTTTCTCTTGTCTTAGACTAAAATGTCGAAAGGTGTTTTTCCTTGTATTTTATTTTGGAACGAAGTTCCTTAACGCGGCTTGCTGGTAGTGGAAATTAGTAGAAATCGTCACGAAAGCGTGTGAGCTGTTTGTATGTATTGGTGTACTGTCGACAAGCAATTGTGTATGATGGGCGGTGTCTCCGCTGACAGCAGCGGCGACACATACCAATAAATATTAATTGGTTGTGAAAACGGACACTATCACAACGAAAAACGGTAATATTGAAAAATTGGCTAACAGTTGCTTTTCTTCATTTTGTAGCAGATCGACAAAAAAAAAATACTGCATGTGTCAAAAGTAAAAAATAAAACGTTCCAAAAATTTAAAGAATCATAAAATTTCAAAATATCAAAAACAAGACAAAATAAAACATACAGATTTCACCTTGTATTACATTCAAAGATGAACAAAAAACGTAAGGAACTTTGTTCCTAACGGGGGTCCCCCGACCGCATTTATTTTTTTTTTTCATTATTTAACTTTCTGACAGCTTGGCGACTTTCTCAATGTAGGTGCATTCAGTTGCGCTTACTTTACACAGGCACTTTGGTATTGCAATGTTTTGAAAATAAAACAGGAGCAAAATTTTCGGATTTTAGTTGATGTATGAATGGAATAATTTTTAGTGCATATTCTTTAACATAAATTTAAATGTATTTTGAAAAATGTATTTTGAGAGCACGAGTATTTGAAATACAAAATACTCAAGCGCTTAGTATTTAAAATACAAAATACAAATACATTCATGAGACGTATTTAAAATACGTATCTACTTTATATTGTTGAGAATCTGGATAAACATGACAATATAAATTATGTATTCAAATATATTAAAAGCAGCTCAGTTTTTGTTCTCCTTATTCTTCCTTTTCTCCTCTATTAAAAAATAGAGCAAAATGAGGTGAAATTTCAGCTGTTCTTTACCACTTTGTTTCGATGCAATGAATATGAAACCACTTAAGTAAAATGACTGTCAAGTGTTTTTACAAGCGCATGCATGTGTATGTACATGAGTACATTACAATCATAATGAGTTTGTTTTTTTTTTGCTTGTATGGCAGCGTCAGGATTTTCTATTATTTGTATGTTTGTGTTTTGGTGGTTGGTGTTCACATAATTCGTGTGTGTGTGTGCATGTGTGTGTATACAAAAACACTATGTATAATAAATTTTACTAAAATGTTTTTCCGGTATTGAAGTTGATGTGCTGGTGTGTCATACACACATTAAAACTCAGCACAAATGTTTGCAAAAAACCAATCAATGTCATGACCAAACTCACTGTATCAGCTCTGAATAAATGACTGGGGTACTATTTCATGTTGTAGTTTGGCAAAACATAATTTATTAGAGGGGCCCCTAACACAGAAACCTTGACTCAAGAAATTTTTTTATTTACTTGCTTCTAATAATTTAATTTTAAGACCGATAAACTCTGCCAAAAGTCTCAATTACAAATACTTGGTTTAAAAAAAAACTTCTATGGAAAAATTAAAATAAAAAGTAAATCACAAAAGAAAAAATTTGCATTTTGCAGCTGACTGCATATGTATATCTTTTAATACCGTATTGCCAGTCTAAAACATTTACTGAAAAATTCCTATAGGGCATACAAAAACTTTTGAAAATTGTGTTGTTTTCTTGAACGTAAATCTAACATTTACTCAGGCCGTTCTACTGGGCACATTGACGAGATTGTAGTGGGTTGTGTTAGCATTATGGAGTTTGGAACTTCTTCAATTGTGTTCTTTACCACCAACCTCTAGCAATGGTAATAACAAAATCCACTGTGAGTTTACAACAAAAAACTACAACAAAAAAATTAAAACAGAGCACAATCATTTTTTTTAGTCACGTTAAAAATTATCAATTTACTTTTAATACAAAAAGAAAAGATTTAAAAACAAATGCAGCATAATTTTAACTTCTTGCCGCTAAAGAGAAAAAGAAAATATACAAAAGAAGAACTATGACTTCAGCTGGGGGACTGCTTATTTCGTAGCCGCCTAGCTTTTCATTCGCAGCCCTGCCTCCATATGCCCAACAGATTTTTTTTAAATTTATATTTAATCATATGTGGTACATGCAATCAGATTTTTATGTGATTGTGGAAGCACCACATACGACCTGATCTATTCAATTGTCTGTTAATATCTTCTGTACTAGATAATATTTTATGATGATTATAAATAAATAATTCACGTAGGTTTCTTTTCAAGCATAATTTTTGAACAATTGCGGCCGCTTTATTTCAAGCGCAATTATTTTGGTAGCATTATTCAAGATATTTTATCAAGTGAATATGTTTTCTATGCAGTGTTTTGGTATGGAATATTTGTCAAATTGCAACTTATACGCTAAAGTTCTGACAAATCAGCAAATGCAGGTCGCTTTGCAGTTTTCTTCTTTAAATATTTCCGTTTTCAAATTTAGTACACAAAAAATATTTTAGAAAATACAGTAGAAACAAGTTGTGCATCCCGGTGTGGATGGGTTTTCTATGCAGTGTTTTGTTATGGAATATTTGTCAAATTACAACTTATACGCTAAAATTCTGACAAATCTGCAAATGCAGGTCGTTTCGTAGTCTTCTTCTTTAAATATTTTCTAAACTTTTCACAATTTCACTTGCTTCCAAATTTGTTTAAACAGCTGTTTTTTATTGAGTTATCGATAATTTTTTGACACTTACATTGTGCTGCCGCTCTTTTATTACAATTAATTACCAAAAATAATTTTAGACTGTAAAACAGAAAGCTATTTTAAACCCAACTTAAATTTTAATTAAAATTTACTAATTTTGTATTAAAATCCCAAGTCAAAAATCGGGGGTTAGGGTTCCGTACGTATATGTAATGTACGTATGGAATGGCATATCTGAATACATATATTGTATAAATTTGATCTCTCTGTCTCTTACAGCTTGAGAGTTACGTTTAATTGCTACTTGTATGGGGACATTTAGTAGTTTTCGTCTTGTTGTTGTTGTTTTCATTTGGTGTTGTAGAGCATCTGGGAATACAGACACTGTGCGAATTTCGGCTTTCTATCTCATAAGGTTCGAGAGTTATTGCTGTTACCTTACGTTGTAAAGGTACACCTGGTAGTTTTACAGTTGTTGTTGTTTTTAGCATTTGTTGTTGTGGAGCATATGTGAATACTTATATTATGCAAATTCCATTCCTCTGTCTCTCACGGCTCGAGAGTAACTGCTAGTTGTTACTTTACGTTGTATAGGGGCACCTGATGGTTTTCGACTTGTTATTGTTTTTAGCATTCGTTATTGTAGGCCATATGTGAGTACATATATTGTGCACATTTCTGTCTCTTACAGTTTGGGAGTTACGGCTAATTTTTACTTTACGTTGTATAGAGACACCTGGTAGTTTTCGACATATTGTTGTTTTTAGAATTTTTTGCTGTAGGGCATATACAAATACTTATATTTTGCGAATTTCAGCTCTCTGTTTTTACAGTTTAGCAGCTACGGCTAATTGTTACTTAGGTTGTATAGGGACACCTGGTACATTTACAGTTGTTGTTGTCTTTAGCATTTGTTGTTGTAGAGCATTTATCAATACATACACTGTGCAAATTTCAGCTTTCTATCTTTTACGGTTCGAGAGTTATAGCTAATTGTAACTTTTCGTTGTATGGGGACACCTGGTAGTTTTCGCTTTATTGTTGTTTTTAGTATTTGCTGATGTAGCGGCAAGGTACGGCAAAATCCTGTGATCATTTCAGCTCTTTAGTTTTTACCGTTTCGGAGAATGGACGCTGTGACGGACGGACGGACGTAGTAGTCTCGGTAATAGGGTTCCGTTTCACTCTGATGAGTAGGGAACCCTAAAAAAGAAGTCTCAATAAATAAAACTAACTAACTAACTATTTTGGTAGCATTTGATTATTGTGCTTTTCACAGCCACCGCACAACACAATAAACCTTGTGATTTTGAGCATGTGTGTGTGAGTATATAATTCAACAATATTTTTTTTTCAATTCCAGCTCCTCCACATCGATGAATATATTTTCGTTTATTGAGCATGTTTACATCTTTTTACGCACATACATACATACATACACATACTATGTACATATACATTTGCAACTCTGTGTAAATGTTGTAGCAATTTGTGTTTCATCCGCACGTACTCATTCATATCGATTTTTCGTTGGAGAGGCACGCAAAATTTCGAAACATAACATGTAAGAAATTTGTATGTGTAAAAAGTTTGATCCCGTTTACGCTTCAATTTTGCGTGCGGTATGTTTTATTTAATTTCCTACAAAATGAAAGCAAAAAAAATAAAAGAGAACTGAAGAAAAACAAACAAAAAAAAATGGGACAGAAATAGACTTGTTATGTTGTATGCAGTAAAAACTTATGTAAAAAAGATGAAACGATATTGTCAGTCATGAAAACCACATTAATTTACTAATTGTTTCAATGATGGTGGATATCTCACATGCCAGGAAACAGCGAAATAAATGAGAGGAAAAGGAATGTTGCAATTAATGGCCATTTTTTTAAAGCAAAAAAGAAAACACAAAACTAATGGACATTTTTTAAGCCTGAGTAGTAATCTAGTGCCATGTGGCTTTAGCTTTACAATATTCGGTACTTGAATAAATTTTTAAAGAATTTTTAAGCCGCACTTCAACTGAACCTGAGATAACGGGATAAATCGGGTAAAACTGAATTTTGGTATTTTTTTGTAATTATATTTTTCTTTAAAACAGGTAGTAACTTAAAAAAATATCAAAACTAATTGGACTAATTTGGAAAAAAAAATTCTAAAATACATTTTCTCATTTTTTAAGTTTTGACATTTAGGGGGTAAAAAGGGTAAAATCGATCGTTCTGTATCTCCACGCCTAATGCTAGATTCAAAAAAAGTTCAAAAGATGTCTAAAAGCCTACGTTTTTGAAATTCTGAATTTTGGGCAGAAAAAGGGATAAAAACCAATTTAGTCCTTTTTTGAAAGGCAGAGACTGATGGGGGCAGCAAATAAGTAAAACAAGAGTAATATGTTGCGTGGGCTGCCAGGTCATGAGACCGGCTCAATTTGGTCCTAGAAAAGGTCCCGTTGTGATATACAAGAGTTAGACTGCTAAAAAAAATTTCGAATGCTACATGCGATTTTTTTACTTTTTACATTTTAGGGGGTAAAAATTAATAAGAAGGGCAAAATCTATAAGCTCTGATACAAGTACCAAAAAAAGTTTCAATGAAGGCCTGCAAGCCTATTAAAAATAATCAGGCAGGTGTCTGGTACTTTTTCGAAATTCTGAATTTAAGGAAATAAAACGGGTAAAAACAAAAGTTTGGCACTTTTTTGAATTGCAAAGTAAAACAAAAATTAGACTCCTAAGAAAAAAAATTCGAATGCACTATGCAATGATTTTTTCAACTTTTTAGACATCTCTTTATGACAGTTTTTTCGGGGCCTAATGCAAGTAGAACACAAGGTCTAAAAGGACCTGAAACACTTTTTTGAAATTCGGAATTTTAGGGAACAAAAAAAATAAAGTTGGTTTAAGTATCTGAACTTGTTCGACAGCCGCTGACTTATCAACACGCTTGAAATTTTTATTGGTATAGTTGAACTATTTTCATATGGTGTTTTTCTATTATATACATTATATTTGCACTGCTCTCTGAGACTTGTAGCGTCATATAGCCTTAAGAAAATAATCATGGAAGCGTTGTGCCGTATTTTTCTATTTTGGAATACAGAAATAAAGTAGAAAAAATATGATAATGACATGACGAAATTTGTATCAAAATACTAATTTTAAAATTCCGAGCAAAGCTCGGTCTACCACCCAACACTAAGAATAATCAAAATAAACATTCTCGTTAATATTATAAATGCGAAAATAGGTTTGTTTACTTCAGAGTAGCATGTATTCACTCAGGCTGATAAAGAGATCGTTGTTTTCTGTGTTTTGTTTGGCTATATAAAGCAATTTTTTCAAGATGCCTTTAAGCATCTTTGTTGAAAAGATGTAAAGATCATGTAGACCCTTAAACGAGAGTTAATCTGCACTATGGCAGTCAGATGGAAGAAACATTGAAAAATGTGCTGGTGATAATTAGGGGTTGCTTGCTTAAAACATACCAGAATTGAAAAAGTACTCCACGGTGGTCAAATATCTGAGAAGGCAACAGCTGCAGCTACCATTTTCTGGACTTTTTAGCTTTTGCTACAGCTTTGATCCCTCTTATTTGCACAAAATTAAAATCACAAATAAAAACTATTTGCAAATAAATAACTCACTGTTTATGCATTAATGCGAATGCAGAAATTTTTTATTCTTTTGTGAAGCCAGATGGGAAAAATGTAACTGATTGGTAACACTGTTAATCACAACATATGTTCAGAAAAAGACGTGATTACTAAAATAATAATAATAATAATAGATAAACCAAAAATTATGATGTTTCTTACAACTCAATTAATGCAGAAAAGCCATGAAATATTGGAAGAACGGTTCAACAAAAGGCATGCAACTTTTGTAATCTCTAGTGAAAGAAGAAGGTGCCGACACCAGTTACTTGATATCTGTTACAGAAGCAGTTTTCCAGAAACGTAGCAAAAGACGATTCAAAGCTCGCCCTAGAAGTGACCGCTGCTGGACATTGATTAGAAAGCCTTGCTCCAGCTGCAACGACCGCTTTCATATTTTATTTTTAACATTCTTAGCACTTTTATTCAAATTTTACAAATTTTTTGCTGTCGTGCAATTTTTAGTAAATTATTTCCTTTCTGTCATATGATTGTACGTGTGCCACATCGAAGAAAACTTTAAAAGCAATCAAAAAAAAAATGGCAACTTTTTGTGTTTTATTTGCGAATAGCTTTTTAATCAGTACTTGTTTTCGTGACTTAGCTATTCACAAATAAAAATTTTATTTACTGTTTAGACGCCAAATTTTTCTATTCACAATAACTTTATTCGCGAATAAGCAGTACGTATAAACGTAGTAAATGTGCATATATTATTACCGTACTGAAAAACCAATTCAATCCATCTGTACTTAAATCACTGCCAAGTGGTGTCAGAAGTACGGTAAGTACGGATTTCTTTAAATCATGTAAGTTGTGCTTGTTTTAAATAGGGATTTTTTAAGAGCTAAATACTTAATTTTAGCCACATCCAATTCTGGCTTCGGATTGAGTATACCTCAAATGCGTGCTTAAGAACAATGTTCTTGTTTTAGGAACATTACCAGTACTTACCATTCTTTTGACACCGTTGGGGATTGATCTAAGTACGGAAGGATTGAATTTGCTTTGATTCGATGTTTCTAAAGCCTATTTAATCTTCAGATCGAAGCTGAAATATTCCGTTCTACTTCCTTAATTTAATAATAATTTATAAATTATTTTGTCTCTTTGCCGATCTCTCCACCAATTCAGCCATCATTCATCAATTCAGTTAAGAAATTAAAACAAAATTCAATACACTATACAAGCATACACAAGTGCTGGTTACAAATATGTTACACTCAAGAATTTCGTATTAATTTTAAGCCTTAACAGGATTGATTCTCTTTACTAATTCCCTTTCGGCTTGTTTAAGTACACTTAAATTATCGTACTAAAATCAAGTAGAAAAAACTTAAATTTAGGAAAAGCTTTTTCTTTCTGTGTATGCCATCACTGATGTTTTTCACATCTGGCTGCAGTGTTTTGTTGTTGTTATTGTTTTTTCTTTCATACCATAAAAAACCGTAAATTTAATAAAAGTTTTTATCTGATTAAAAGAGCCAAGCAATTAGAACCAATACGATGAATTAAATTTCAACGGAAGCAAAAAACACAAAAAATTCACATATACAAAAAATAATTTATTAAAAACTTCAGCTCAAAAACAATTACATATGTATAAAAGAAAAACAAGAAAATAAATTACAGGATTATAAATGCTACATTTGCTCGTGCGATGATGTTTGCCATCTCATCAATATTTTAAATCAATAGAAGTAAACACTGCGTTCTTTTTCTCTGTTGCCGACAACCACTTTAGAAGTCACACAAAACATATGCCGCACAGTGGCCGCAGAACATTTACCTGGTCAAGCGAAAATATGCCTGGCCAGAATAACTTTAGCTTTAAGACCCCATTAATTACAACAATTTTTTTTTTTTTTTTGATAAGACAAAACTATACTTTTAGCTTCACTTGACATTTGCTGAGAAAATTAATTTATTTGGTTTCAACTAATTGTGGGTTTTCATTTGCGGAAGCCATAAATATTGCTTGGTGTTGCTTAAACTTCTGTTGTTCAAGACCACTTCGTTGTATTTTTTTTTTCACTTGTCATCACCGTTTCACTCACAAGTGCGTGTACGTATGTATATCATTGAAAATAACTTCAGAGACCAGCACGCAACAGGACACAAAGGAAATTGATACAAATCATTTGTTTGCTTAGCAATACACAAACCCCGGAAAATAATTATATATTATAAGTTCTGACTACTTCTGAGCTCTTGTTTAGCTGCACATGCAAAGATTTATTTATCGAAATCTCCCACTGTGGGTGCTGTGTGTATTGGAAAAAGGATCCTTGTGTGAATCGACATGAAGCAAACAAACAAACAAAAATTAACCGAAAAAAGTAATTACGTATTCAATTCGCACGCAAACGAGCGTATACATATTTTAATCATTTTATTCATTTCTTTCTTTCACATAAATTGTGTGAGGGTTGCCCGGTGTTTTGGAATCATGTTGGAAAGATATTCCATTTTTGCCAAGTCTTTTATTTTTAGCATTGAGAGTAGTTTTTTTTTTAACGATATTCAGGCACATTTATCATACTAGGTTTCAAAAAAAAATATCTTCCCTTTTATTTCACTTATATAAGAAAGAAAACAAGGGCGGTGGAAGTAATATTATATGTCGAGCCAATCCTAAATTCGTGTATAATGTGAAGCGGATCTCTCAGCGAAACGATTCAAGATGATGAGTGAGTGGAAGAGGCGAGCGAGAAGAAGCGCAATACCAACAAACCTTTGCAGCCATAGGCGAGTTAATACAGGAAAATAATGTAACGTCAGATGGCATACCGGAGAACAGACTAAATTCCTGATTTCCATTCCTGGTTGAATGACCCCTTGAACCAGATCACCAAGGGGCTGCATTGTTACACGGCTGGATCCAGGGCGAGAGGAGTTGCCCAAGGCCATCCAAAATCCAAGTACCAGAACTTGGTACTTATGTAGAAAATGCCATGGAGCATCGGACAATAGTCCGATACAGTTTTCAGGAGAAAGTTCGAGCATTTAAGGAGTATATTAAGGAGCTAATTCTAATGAGAATGCCAGGACCTGCACCACTAGTGCGATCTCAGCTACATTTACTCGATTTATGGTAAACTACGAGTCGTATGGATGAAAGGGCACGCGGGAGCAATTGCTACAAGAGCAAGAGAGTTAGTATGCGTGAAACCTTTCGATACAGTTAGATCTGAGCTAAGGAACTGGACACATAGTGCCCTTTTGACTCTCTTAAATAACGAAACCGGAAAAAGTAATGCAAGAATTCTATGGGGCGATCCAAACTGGGAAAAAACAGGGGCGCTGCTTAGCAAGCTCGAATTAGGTAGAATAATGGGAGTCATGACAGATCACTCTTAACTACTAGCACATCTTGTAAGCATAGGAAAAGCGCAAGGATACGCATGTAGGGAGGATAGTGAGACATTGGAGCACTATTTATGCCAGTATCCCGCCTTCTCACAAATTCGGTACCGATATCCTAGGATATACACTTTACATATATAAGCCAATTACGGGGTATATGCTGGAGGAAATTGAACAACTTTGTGAATTATACGGAGTTCCTATAGATCTATGGGTTAAACTGTTCAGTGTTAAGTCCCCTAAGCGCCCAGCAAGCCTATACTGGCTTAAGTTTATGTAGTAAGACATAAGCAAACAACCCCCTCTAATCAACCTAACCTTATCTACCCTACTACGAAAACAAGATAAACAAAATATACAGATAGGACCTCGAAAAGCTGTACTGTTTGGTTATTGCACGGATAATGAAATATCACGGCAATTATTAAGAGAAGAGACGCCGAATACATAAAAATACTACTCGCAACATTAAATTCAATTAAAACATTGTATATTGAATATGTATGTATATAATTTAAATTATGGAATTTAAAGCTAAATGACTAACATTGAAATAAAAAAGATTTCCCTCATTATTAAAATTATGTCATTATGCTGCAACACTAAATCCACAAAGGATGACGTCACAAGGAGGAAAACCAATATGACAAAATACCTAAAATAACAATTTCCGCTCTAATAAACGTTTCCGCTTCGTAAAATTTTTAACAGTTTGAAATTAATAACTTCTCTTCATTCTTCTGGCTTTTTTTTCCATTTCTATCTACGTTAGCAATTTTGCTTTGCATATTTACGCTTTTTTAGAAGTGGAGACTGGTGACAGAAGGCGAGCAGACTGCAAACGTTTAAAAAAGAAGAATTTAATGGAATAAAATTCTTCAATTAAATTTAGGTGCTGGAATGTTTGAAGAAGACAATAAAGGTTATGAAAAGTTGATAGAGTGACAGCACAATTGATTTGACTTTGTTGCTCATGATTTTGTTAACACAATGAACCCAAAATCATGACGAAAGTTGTAATTGCTTAACCTTAAGCTGGCAGTTTCCAAATATAAAATAAAATAAAACAATAACTACTAAGTCAAAGGAATTTATTTTCAAACTTAAGCTAAAATACGTGAGAAGTACAAATATTATTATTATTTTAGTATTTTTCAGCCATCTATATGCCGCCGACATTTCGTTGATGCTAAACAACTTATCAGTAGATTGGAAAAATCTTAAAAGAGTGTCTGAAACCCACCTACTTATTTCAAAATTTCCATTAACAAAATAAGAATCAGAAATATTCAAACAAACTTTTAATACATAAAACATTTTTTCATCTTGCAACGCTTTTACTTTTCTTAGCAATAGCGGAACTCACGCTTCATTGCAAATTACCCTTGCAGACCTTGCAGATATTGCAACCGTAGCATATGTGCCATAGTCTGCAACACTACAAAAACAAAATGTATGAAACCGAGATTTGCATCACTTAAGCAAATATGCATAACTAAAAACCATTGCCGATCCGTATTTGCAAATGTTGCTAAATGCTAAAACAGCTGCTTGTGTTTCTACATTTCAACACGTAAACTCCTGCGCTCAAAAAACTGTATGACGGCGAGGCCGCCACAAAACATGCCCGTGCTGGAATTAAATTAATGCTAACGTTGCTCAAAGAAGCATTTACAAAATAGTAAAAAGTGAATATTATACCTATTATTATGCATAATTTTTATTAAATTTTATAAAATAAGCAAAAAATCGGGCGGTTGCTTCACGTGCACATTTTATCGACGGCGTTGCTTTTCAAATATTGGCTGCGGCTCAGCTTATCTCATGCGGCAAGCTCGCTTTATTCAATTTTGTAAACAAATAAATAAAACAGGGAAGAAAATGAATTCTGAAGAAAGTAAAAATAAAATTAAGGCAATTAAACAAAAAGTCAACAATAAAAGACGGACGGCCAACGAAAATGAAATGAATAATGAAATTTTCGCAATTTGTTTTCTAAACTTCCTTCTCAATTTGCAAAACAAAAATATTTATATTTTCCGTTACTCTAAAATCAGCTGATATAATTATTTTGCTAAACACTTGAAAAAGACACTAACGCTTTGTAGCAAAAAATCATGCTATATCTGCTAAAATTGCAGATGTGCAATCAAGGGTGATTTCCGCTAATATGTTGGCGGCATATAGACGGCTGAAAATGACAGAAAACAATTGATAAGGTGTATCCTGAGACCTAAAATAATTGATCAGTTATAATTGCGCAATCTGGAAAGTTTTTAAAAATGGTTTTTTTTGCGAAGAAAATTAAAAAAAAATAAATAAAAGAAGTCAAAGAAAGTACAACAACATTAATGTATGTATATGCACACATATACACATGTATATGTATATGTAAGCATATTGGTTTTCAATATTTTTTTTTTTTAATTAAAATCATACAATATCTATCTTTACCAAATTTCGTTTCGTTTATTTGCTCTGCCCATCATCACAGTCACTTTAATCATGTTGTTGTTCTTCAACTGCGAAAAATAAAGTCAATTGCACAATTGTTTTTTTTTTTTTTTTTTTTAGTTTTTCTTATTAAAGAGTAAATAAATCATAAAACATTAATTGCGTGCGATGATAAGCAAAAAAAAAATGAAAATGTTGTTATTGACAGAAAGCTCATACAGTTTTAATTGGAACAGTTGTGTTACAAAAAATAGCTGCAACTCCTTAAAACTTAGAGGCCAAAATAATGGGTTGATACAGTATAAAAAGCTATAAAATTTGCTATAGCACACTTTTTATGACTACACGCTGTCATCTTTAATGGATATAAAGTTCTGTATCTACTACTTAAAATCAAGCAGGGGGCGTGTAATCTTAATGCCCGTATGACGCTACATTTTTCTTGCATTGTTTAAGTTGTGGAGAACAGTGCAAATATAATGTAATAGTAGAATTTAGTATGTGCAAAGAGTTGAGCTATATTAAGATAAATGAAAAACTGTCAACCTTTTTCTTTGAAGTTATCGATAAGCAATAAGGTTATGTAAAAAAAAAAATTTAATTTTCTACTTAAAATTTACATTTCAAACTTGAATGTTACAATTTTAATGCTTCTTTTTTGGAACATTTTATTTCCTAGCGCTTGAAATAAAAAGAATACAACAAAAAAGATGCTAGTTTTGTTTACGTTTTGTATATTTGGTTCTTTCTAGCAATTGCTGTTTCTTTCTATCAATTCTATACCAATTAATGAAAGAAAAGTGAATTGTCATACGGGCTTCGGTAAAAGGATACAGTGAAATATTTTTTTTTTTACTAATTTAATAGTTCTGGTGGAAAGCATGGCGGTTTAGAGACAAACAGTTGTAACCCAATTCATGTCATAGTTTTCGTTTGTTGGTATACCTCAATTAACATACATTTGAACTAAAAAGCTGTTTAGTATAAGAAAGCCATGTTCTCTGTTCTTTGCATTTTCGAAACTTACTTATGGAATAAGTGGTTGAGTTTCAAACAAACTTTTAAGAATTTTTCAAGTCTACTGATGAGTTTAGCACTAACGAAATGTCGTCGGCATATAGACAGCTGAAAAAGACAGTAAACATTTTTTAAAAAATGTTCATTTTTGGACCTAAATTAGGTTTAAGTTTTCTTCATTTAAATCTGGTTCAAGTATTCACCTGTTTCAAGATTACTAAATTAAATGTAAATTAAACCAGACTGCTGAAGATGAATTTTCACTGCATTCTTTTGGGCGTTAGACATTCGAAAGACAGACAGATGAAGTTTGAGGGTGGTTTTTAGTGCGGCAGAGTGGGCAAAACATGTCGTACAAGAAATTTCTGGACGCTTTTTGTTTGTTGCTTTAATTTTCGTTTTCATAATTTCACTCATGCCAACGTTATTGGGCATGTGTGCGGTTGTGCCTGGCGGCTGCTTAGAATTTCTGTCTATCTCATAATTTCCTAAATGAGTAGGCTTTGGGCAAGATCAAAGTAGTGCGAAAAACATTTTATTAACAGTAGCAAATTGTTCCACAAAGAACAGTGCTCTTTCCAGTACCCTGTTTTCGACACAAGTCTCCTAAGAAAATAATTTTTGTGAATAAATTTACTTGTGTTGAGTAAAAAGTTTCTATACATCCTAATTCAAGGTTAAAAAAAGGTTGAAATTGCAAATACCTTTTCCTTTCAAGGGTCAATCAAGATTTCGTCTATATGTTTACAAAAAGCATAAAAGGAAAAAATACACACGAGTAAGTAGAGATAAGAATAAATATTTGTTCGGCATCTTTTTTTCATTTTTTTTTTTTCTTTCTTTAACAACTCATCTACACACTCATACCACTAGAGAGCTTTTTAAACTTTGCAAATGTAATGTAATTCCAAAGTGTAAATCCCCAAAGACGTTTCAGTGAATAAATTTGTAAAATACTTGTACCATCCGCGTGCTTTTTAAACTTCAACGGCCATGATTTTGCATTCAGATTTTGGTAAAGCCACACAATTACCAGCAAAGAATCAATAAGCAAGATTTCAAATGGAAAAGATTTTCAAAATAAATGTTTCAAATAAGATGAGAAACCAAACCAAAAAATACATTCAACCACATACGTACACACCAAGAAAAAACATGGTAAATTATGGTGGCGCTAGCAAAGTTATGTTCTCTATAACGATGTATGAATAAAACAAGATAGTTGTTTTTTATTTATTTAAAATTAAAAAGAGGGCAATTCGCAACACTGGTCCTTAATATGTCTGTTAAAGTGAAATAAACGGGTCTGTTCCAGAATCCGTTTCAGATTGATTTAGCAACATTTTTTTTCATCCGCATAATTCATAAATTGGTGTTCTCAATTCAGCATGTTTTTAGATATTCGAAGTTTGTGTTCGAAAAAAAAAAATCAAAATGTGAAATACGTAAACAACAACAGCGAAGCGTATGATAAAAGATAGCTTAACATAGAAATAGTCACCGTCTAAACAATGTTTTTACAATCACGCAGAAAAAAATTTAAAAATTAAGTTAAAATATGACAAAAACTAAAACATTAATAGATTATTCTGAGAAAGCAGCTCTACTGCAAGCAGCCATCAGTCACTCTTGACCGCGACGGGTGTAAGTAAGGTTGTGAAATTACTGGCGCGGCAATTTGCCGGCTATGAGCACATGAATCTTTGAGAACTATATGGTGTAAAAAGAACGTATTGCCGGACTATTACAATGGAATTTGACCACCAAATACAATCATGTTAATATAAATATTGCTTAAATTAAACTAAATATAGGAAATTTATTATAATTTCCTTTAACATGTAAATTTGTCTTTTTCAATAATAATATCACACTTTAATTTGTAGGGCGACTTCGTGTTTTCAAACACAAGCAAAATGTTTGTATTTTTGTTTTGTGCAATTGTCATTTGACAAAACATACAAAATTTTTTAAAGAAATTAAAGAAAATGTTTTTTTTTTACTAATAATTGTGGGTAAATTCAAATTCTTTTTTATTATATTTAATAAAAAACACTTCAAATTAAAAGAGAAAATTTAGTTTTTATTAAAACCCGATTCTATTTACTTTCACTCACCTTATAATACCCCAAATTGAAAACGAATAAAAACATGGGGATTCGGATTGCAGAACACCAAAAATTCTAAACTAATCCACTTTAGAGTGAATTCGGATTCTAGAACAAAGCCGAAGATTTAATTTTTTATTATTTCACTTCAAGCTGCGCACGAGCCGCAAACACTTTAAATTAAACACATTCATTTCCAAATCTTGCATATGCGAAACCGATTGCCTGCAACTTTTCGTTTTCTCTTAACCGCATGCGACTATAGTATGGTTGCAGACAGTTATAGTAAAGTTTTATACACAGCGAAATTAAGTGTTTGCGACCGTGCAACTTACATTAGTATGTTGTCCTTGGAATATAGTCCTCTCAACCATATACGTATTTCTTCTCCGTGTATGCAATAACATTTGCATACATTAAGGCGGCTCCCTTGAAGTGAAAAGTTTTTCAAACTCATGCATATGAAATCACTTACCTACACATTGAGTTGAATATTTGGAAGATTTAGCATTTGATTTATTATTAAAGGCCTGCAAAAGCGAGACATATTACATTGCAACAGTCTTCAACAATATCGGGCGGCATGAATTGAAATATAAAAAACTAAGAGACAACACTGAAACCGCTGGCAAAGCAGTTAAGTCGGCAGAAAGCTGTACATCAAAGAGTTGGACAACGAAATAGCTTGAGGTGGAGTACAGTGGTGTGAAAATGACTGACGGCGTGTGTGGCACCGGTTCTGTTTCTGCTTCGTAACATAAGCGAACCATACTTCTGGTTTGCAGCCTTGCATTTACCATACGCACGAGAGTTGTAGTAATGACAATTTTGTCCTTACTGCTTTTTGATTAAAATATAGTTTTGAGGAAACAGCTGGGATACTCGAGCCAGTTCAGTTGTCTCTATTTATTTCTTGTTTTTTTGTACGGAAATGTACTTTTTGCTTCATCACACTTTTAATGTATGTGATTTTTTTTTTTTTTTTTTAATTATATTGTCCTGACTTGGCAATTTTGTTGTTGTGTTTAGTTGTGTGTATGCAATTTTAGGTTTGTGGTCTACAAGAGTCTAATGTTTTTCTTTGACAAGAACTGTTGCATGCCAAGACAATTTGTATGTGTGTAATTCAAACTCAAAATTAAATTGTCTTCAGAAACATAAACCACATGAGATAATCTCATTGAGTAAATTTAAAATGTAATGATAAGATAGAATTGAAAAAAAATAAGTTTTTACTGCACAATGGGCAAATGTGTGAATGGGCAAAGGCGGAACGGCTTTTGACCAGCGTTGCCTTTGGAAAGTTTCCAAAAGTGCCACACAAAATGAGCTTTTTCAGAAAAAATGTTTTCTTCTGAAAAAATGAAGCTGAACAGTTGAACACAGAAACATAAATATTTCTTTCAGTTTCTACCACAAAACAAAGAGACAAAATTTGGTGGAGACAAACGTGAGGCTATGTATGAAAAACTATAAGAAACCCAACTACAAAAAGAATTTCATGTAGAGCCTGCCATTGGTCTGAACGAGATTTTGTCAAGTGTAGTCAGTAAGAAGTAATCTGTCATCTTGGTGATGAAGAAAAACAAATCTGTTCGCCCCACGGGGCTCATAATGCATTTTGTTGATCCTATCCAATTTGATGCTGTGTCATCGGGTCAGATGGGGTGCAGGATAATTCAGTTATCTTGGTTACCAGAAATCCTAGGTAGATCCTGAGGGGTTGCGACAGGTCTTGAGGGACCTGCTGAGACTCTGCACCGAGGGGTGATTCGGCAGTACGGGGATCGGTGCTCTCTGACAGCTCTACAGAGTCGCTTCGCTCTATCATAGGTCGAGGACTCTTCCTTGGCTGAAACGTGCTGGCTGTAATTGTTACCATAAGTTCGCATGGAAGTGAACGTTGGTAGCCATACTGATCAAACGGCCTTTGGGCCTATGTTTCGGGGTTCGAATGGGTCCCCTTTACAAAGCAACAGTAGCTGCTTTGTATGAAACTTGAATGTTGGTATCATCAGGGCCAGTTACAGGCCTGATGTTGCTAGAAATTCCGGACAACCAGCTGTAGTGGCGATTTCCGTATGCCCTCTAGGGAATTGTACTGCAGCAGAGGGCTATTAGCCAAGTATTGACGTAAATCATTCTACATGTGCCCAAAATCTGAGTCAAGTGGTCGACCAGCCATCTTTGTTAAAAGATTTGGAAAACAAAATCAAGCCGCAACGGCAGCAGCTTTACATTTTTTTCAGAGAATGATGTGTTGATTGGCGGCTGTGTTTTTCACAATAGGAAGAATATTACTTGGAGTACGAAAATGATTAACTATATTTTAATTTTCGAAATATGAAAAGGAGTATTTAAGCATCCAGATACCACAGGTGAAAATTTTTATTCGGCTTGCTTCTCTGATAGTCATCTGCAGATCCGCTTAACCGCTATTCTGTGTGGTGGTGTGACATCTTGTTTTTACCGCGGGTTTCCATAATGATGTCCGGTTAGTCCACAACGTCTAGAACTGACGTAAGTGAATCTGCTTCCGCCTCTCTTTATTTTATCAACCACATGCAACCGTTTTATTGTTGTCTGCATAATTATTGACCACCAACGTACATTTATTCATTTAATTATATGCATGTGTATTGAATTTCGTTGTTGCGATTATTTTTATCTCTTTAAAACTCGGCTGAACATCCATAAGACGTCAACTCTTCACATTACACAAAATTGAATCATATGGAAGCACGCTATAACAGTTCAACCGATTTATGTATTATTTATAAACACATAGCAGGCATACAATTGTCGATCAGATGACGGATGTTATGATTTAATACTTGTCTCTTATAGGAAATATTCTAGGAAACTTTTCTATTAGTGTTTCTATAAAAGAATTACAATATTTATTATTTACTTTTTATGTCAACGAAAGATTACGGCAAATTTGAAAACATTGCAATTAAATAATAACAATAATACATACAACAAAAAGAAAATGATCTCTGTGATTCCATAATGATGTTGTCATTCCGTTTGAAATGTCAAAGCAAATATATGCTTTAGAATTTCTAATTAGATTGCTTTTTTCTTAAGGTCTTATTTGCATTTCTTTCTTTGCTCAGTTGAATAAAAATGTTGTCAAATTCATTTTTCCGCCTTCCCATTTACACTTATTGACTTAAAATTGTGCATGTATGTGTTAATTTAAATGTTTGTTTACGTTTCCACTCAGGCCCCATGTGCCAAGCATCTGCCTGAACATTCAATTTTATAATTTTGTTTTTCTTGGAGGGGAAGTCATAAAATATATTATTATTATTTTAAAGAACATATCATTTTAAATACACTTTTATTTATAAACTTTTCTAAAACAAAAGTTTTTCATTTGTGTATATACAAATGTGTGTGTGTGTGTGTGTGTGTGTGTGTGTGTGTGTGTGTGTGTGTGTGTGTGCACGTACATTAAATATTCTTTGTCAAGTTTTCATGCTGTGGCACGATAATTTTATTAATATTTATGATATTTTTAATTGCAAATGCCCAATTAAATGAGATTTTCGTTTGAGATTTCCCAACACAATTTTTCAATCAAAACTGCCACTAAGTAAATATTGTAATTAAAAGTTCAGAAAATGCAAACTTATTTAATTTATAGCACCTTAGAATGATAAACCGTTGTAATTAAAAGGAAAAGAAACATTTCATCATCAAATTTACATTTATTTAGTATTTAGATCCATACTTTTAGGATGATCGCAAATTAAGGGGGGCAAATAAATTAGATTTTCTTGTTTTTCCAAGGTGTAATTTTTCAGTCAAAATGTTTTAAAAGAAATCTTAGGCAACAACTGCAAAAGAAAGAAAAACGACTGCTGATGAGAAGTGCAGCGGTTTCACAACCAGCCGGCTGCCTCAATTTTCCAAAAATTATTGACTTCTCTTTGTTTTTTTTTTTTTTTTACAAATAATGGTCTAGAAGTTGATCAAGAATTTGATTAAGAAATTATAAAAACAATTAAATATTACCAAAATTTAATTCACCTGTACTTTATGATTGCCTACTTTTAGGATTATCTAAATTGGAAAACAAGTGTTGGAAGAATGAATTGGTTTTCTTTTGGAAAAAAAAAATTAGAATTGCGTGTAATGGCCAAGTAGCCCACACTATTTCTAAATTTGTATTTCATAAATTTATCTTTGTAAAATACTTTTCAATACATACGTAATTAAATTGAAAACACCGAACATCAATATATTTAATTTCACTTCTACAATATTTCTTTAAGAAATTATTAGATCAAAGAGATTTCTTCCGCTTTGTCTGAGAAAATATCATTCTATTTTGCATAAAAAGTGGCGATGGTCCTGGTCAGCTAGATTAAACATAAACCAAAAACAATATTTCCAGTTTTTTATTTGACCTCTCCGTATGAATTACAACTTTCTCAAGGCGTTCTTTAGTTCAATTTTAAAATGATTTCCATAATCGATAGTTTTCAAGGAAAACCAATGGAAAAAATTATAAATTGAGCTGAATCTATCCCTTTCGCAATCGAAACTCATCGTGAGATCAGAAAAACTAATTTTGGAGGAATCAAATAGGTTTCCTTTCGCAAGTGTAATTTCCCAATAAAAAAAAGTAATTCAATATTTTAAGCAAAATTTTGTAATCAAATTGAAAAGATCTAAATCTTATAAATTTATTTACACTTCTACAAAATGTATTCAAATAATTATAAGACCATTAAAATCTCTTACATTTTGTCTGAGAAAATATTGTCGGGTGTTGCATTAAAACTGGCAGTGAGAGACGAAAGTAAAGTAAATAAAAATTTAAAAAATATTTCAATTGCTTTATTTGAACTTTCTGTAACCATTACGAATTCTTTAAGACATGCTGGAAGTGGCTGGGCTTAAGAAATAAGACGGCAACCAAGAATGGTGAAATAATGCATCAAACTGGGGGACAACTAGCTGTTTCACCGCCAAATCTCAGTGCAGCACCTACAAAATAATGACGAGACAAGACTTCGCAACAGCAGGTTGTTCCAGCTTTTTAATTTAACTAATGTCAGCCCCTGCAGTTATTTTAAAATCACAAGTGGTTTCTTATGCTTTCAAGAAATGTTCATTACAAATGTTAAATAACTATTTTATATCTAAAAATAGACCCTATTAAAGTGTTCTGTTCATTTATTTGACGCCAACATTTCCTTGATGCTAATCAACCTCCCAGTAGACGCGAAAAATTCTTAAAAGAATGTTTGAAACTATTTAGTCCATAAGTCCCATGGACAAAATTAGAATCATTTATGGAATAAGTAGTTAAGTTTCAAATATTGTTTGAACCAATTTTTAGACCAAAAATAATTAATGTCAGTTGTCTTAAGAAGCAAATAAATAATTAAGTTTTTTCATGTATATCATTAATTCATTTCTTTGCTGCCGCCACGCTGACTTTCTTCGTCAGCATCTGGTTGTCTAAAGGGCTAAAATTTATTTTACATTCATCGTTCAACGTTAACCAAAATAGTAGCGTTTCATTAAAAAAATGCTTAAAACCTGTATAAAGGATTTAAAAATATTAATATTAAATAATTTTGATATTAATTACGGGCCCTCAATATTTGTAAAATATTTTTTAATGAATAACATCGTTCGTAAAAATTTTATTTGGCACAAAAACTAAGATTAAACAACTTTCCTTAGCATTTATTGGCTGACTGCTTTCAGCAAATTCGGTTCACTCAACTGCCTGTTTGTTGTCGTTATCAATTACGATGGTCGAGACTTTACTGTGTTTCAAATTTTTAATTGCTTATGGCTTTCCTTAGATCATAATTTCACTCGTATTGTAAAATTGTGTTAAATAATAATTTTATTTCGTTATTATTTTATTTAAAAAAAAAAAAAAAAAAACATTTTTATCTCATTTCTGTTTCTCCCCATTAATTGAACCTCAGTCAAGAGGAAAATAACGAAACTCTGAATCTTTATAATTAAACCGCAATACATCCCTTCAGAAGTGTGGCTGCAGGACTTGTTTGAAGATATTACTTTAAACAGCCAGAAAGCGTAGAATAAAATTGCGACTAGTGGTGATTAATCTTTTTAGAAATATTACAAATATGCCTCCAAGCAGCTGGCAAACAAGATACATACATCCGACATACAGTAATGACAATATCCACTCAAGAGCAAACGAGTCAAATTTACATAGAGAGAGAGAGAGAGAGAGAGATAGAGAGAGATAGAGAGATAGAGAGAGAAAGAGAAAGAGAAGTACTAAAATGCAAATTTTTAAATTTCCTGCAAAGAACAACAAGAAGACATGCGCAGTCTTGCCGTAGCAAATAAACTCATTTTTGATTCGCAAAAAGAGAGAGAAAATTTTATAAACCGAAAGCATTTGTCGGCTGTTTAAAATATTCTAAACATTTTCTAAACCAGGTACAATAGACGAGACTTTCAAATCATTTCCCTTTTCCGCCAGTAAAAGTGCCAGAGTGTAAGTAACGGAATGTATTTATTTTGCGTGCATGTGTCTGTGAGCCGAATATGTGGTTTTGGAAACGCATTGCCAAGTGGCAGAGACGTGAGTTCATGTGTGAATGAATGCGGAGTGTGGTAAGCATTGAATTACTCGTGTACTAAGAAATGTCTCATCACAAAGGCATTGACATTGTGTTTTGCTTGACTTGTTTTCTTTGCTTTTTGTGTAAGTGGTTTTGCCACTGTATTGGTTGGTTGGCGAACGCTTCAGTGGTGTATAGAAATGAAATTGTGTCAAATTTGGCTTTTTGTTGCGTTGGCTATTTTGCAAAATTACAAAGCCGGCTGGCTAAAGTTATGTAAGAACTAAACGACCTACAATTACAAAAAGACTCTAGAATAGGCGACGAAAAAGCGTTATGAGTTCAGTGAAATTGCAGCTGCAGTAAACAGTTGGAGAAAACCCATTATAATAGTTTCTCAATATGCCACAACGAAGTAAAATTGTGTGATTTAATACTTCCTTGACTTTGACCTGCTTGAGGTTATTGATAGTCGATTGTTATTTGCCAATTTGGCTGCTTATCAAACTGAGAGATAAAACTGTTTTGTTTTGATTCTTTAAGACATTTAAATCGTGACATGAATTCTTTATTTAATCTATCTTAGGGTTTTCTCACGCAGGGTGTATGCTACTTTGCTTGATTATGATTTTTGATTTATTGAAAATGAGTGGATTTTATATTGACAAATGTTTTATTTAATGTCGGCAAATATGTATGGAATACAATAGCAGATAAATGTCAGCTTCGGTTAACCTGACAAATGCGAGCCATTTTACGCACAGTTTTATTTATATCCTCACATATTTCACGCGATATTTCATTAACTTCGTCATGTATATTCAAATATGAACTTAATTATTTATTTGACAATTGAAATGTATTAATTTAGGTCCAAAAATTAACCTTTTTAAAAAATTAATTAATTTCTATTATTCGAACTTTTTTTTATATAATTATTTCTGTATTAAGTTTATCAGGCTCAAGTTCTTTCTATATTATCTTTGTGATTGATATTAATTAAATTAGACAAAGAAAACATCAAAGACATTTAGCAGGGTGGACATCTAGTTGTTTCGAAGCCGCCACACTTTCTCGTCAGCGCCCGTCTTTGAACTCAGGGGCTCAAAAAATATTTGCTGTCGTTTTCAGCCGTCTATATTCCGACAACATTTTGTTGGTACTAATAAACTCATCAGTAGACTTGAAAAATTCTTACAAGTTTGTTTGAAACTAAACTACTTATTCCATGTAAATGTTTGCTGTGTTAAAGGTTTGTTTAAATATTTCTGATTCTCATTTTGTTCGTGGGAATTATGGAATAAGTAGCTAAGTTTCAAACAAACTTTTAAGAATTTTTCAAGTCTACTGATGAGTTGATTAGCTCCAATGAAATGTCGTCGGCATATAGACAACTGAAAAAGACAGCAAATATTTTTTTTTAAAGGTTCATTTTTGGACCTAAATTAATTCATCATGTATATTTTGTTTGAGTTGCTCCAGCGTTTCGAGAGGTCTGGAGCAGCCAAATCAGGTGACCTTGGAGCAGGGACCTGCGCCGACTTGGAAAAATATTGTCGGTGGCGGCTCAAAATTGGCTAAAGCCGGCTAGAACAAGCTGATATAAAAATATTTTTGGAAGGAATTTCATTGGTAATAGTTCCCATTTTTTTTTTTTTTTGCTGTGGGAAAATCGTTGCTTATTTCTTATTTTTGGCTGTCCTTCGGAAATTGTTATTTCAAACAAATAAATGCCTGCAAAAATTTGGACACACGAAAAAACGCCGTATCGACAGTAAAATATCGCCGATATTGATATATCGTCAAATCAGAAATATAGCCGATATATCGGTTAATTTCTAATTTTAAAAAAATTTTGAATACAATCAATGACCGCGCCGTGAGAATTACATCTTTTCAATTTAGAAATTTTTTTCGAAAAACTGTATTAGTTTAGTTCTTTGTATCTAAAAATTGCTTTGAAATCTAAGAAAAGGGAAAAAAACGTAATTTTCGGAGCAAAACTGGTCATTTGGCTAAATTTGAGCATGAAAATCGTCCAAATTAGATTTATCGTCAAATCTGGCAGCTGTGCGAGTGTAAATAGTACATATGTATACAAAAGATTCACATTTCGACGTCCCTCACAAAATCCATGATGAGTAGCAATAACGAACAAGGAAAAGTTGCCACGTCATCATTAAAAAGGAGAAAAATCAATGAATTAAAATAACAACTCTCTATTATATGCCTTATAACTCAAAGTTGCTATTTATTTCCAACCTGTGCTAAATAAAATTATGATCGGCAGCTTGCCGTCAGCAGCTAAGATCGGCGGCTTATATTAAGCCGATAGAAGCCGCCAAATGTTCGGCGGTGGCTGCTATGAAATTTTTTTTGCCGGCGTGACTAAGCCGGCTGCAGCCGCCACGGCGCAGGTCTCTGCCGTGGAGGCCAATCAATATCAATATCTCTTAAAAGAAGTTGTTGTGGAAAGCGGTCGTGCAGTTATTCCATTGTAATCCGAGCTGTAACATCGTATCAGCATGTGTATAGTTGCGTAAATGGTATTCTGGAAGAAGCTTTTGTGTCAACTAACCCCCTAATTCATAAAAATTATAACAGGCTTATAAGACTGTTATTTGACATATTTGTATGGAAAATATATCAAATAAGAGCTTTATAAACCTGTTATAATTTTTATGAATTAGACGGTAAGTCTTCGATGGCAGCAAATGCAAATCTCTGACGATTAAGCTCCTGGCCATGCGGCATCAAATTGAGGCTGCTGGCTTGTTTTGCAAACACAACAATTATTATTAAGTCTAAAGCCAGTTCTTAAGTTTGCAGCCGTTTGCGATACAAGCTTAGAAAGAAAAGAAATTTAATGCTAAAGTTTTATTTTTTTTTTTAATATAAAGCCACTGCTAACATATAGTTCCGATTACTATAATACCGACACAAAAGCTGTTATCGAAATTGGGGAAAACTACGTTTTTAACTTAAAGATATTTCTAACATATAGTTCTGCAAACTGTGACATTGGTGGGAGTAACCATAAAAATTTCTTAAATTTAAAGAAATTTCCAAAACGAGTGTACAGTTATAGCGTTTTTTAAAACTCTTATATTTGTATTAAGAACTATTCTAAAATCAAAGCTTACAGCTTAGTTTTCTTGATAATGTGCCCATAAAAATTAATAAAAGAAGTACATAAATGAAACATTTTCAAGAATTTATCCTTTAAAACCACATTTCGTTTCTATATAATGAATTTTGCTTCTTTTTTTCTATAGATCTTGCTCTTATCTAACATCACCCTCTGTTCCTTTTCTCCCGCTATTTTATTAACACTTCTTATGCAGAGGATGGTATGTTTTCCGTTATTTAATTGACGTTAAAACGAATTAATCATACGCCACAATTTACGTGACAGCATGAGGTTTCAAAAAAGATTTCAACAGCGTTAAAATGCCAATGATGGCAGTACTATTTTGTTTTTCGTTTACAGGTAAAATTCAGTAATTTTATTATCGATTGGTTGTTCAGGCAAACAAGTTCACGTGCTATCAAGATTATGTGGCTTACAACGTCACTTTTATTTCGAGGTTTATTGAGTGGCTTTAGAAGGGAAATAAATGACTGGAAAAATATGGTATGCATTGTTTTGTAATGAATGGAAATTAAACACTTGTTACACGTGGCATAAAAAATGGATAAAAAATATTAATATGTACACTATAATTATTAGGTAGGGCAAACAGTTTAAAGACTGTAGTTTAAATACATACTTACATCTAACTATCAGTGTTTAGAGAGATCATAATAAATCATATTTACCTGAAATGAAAGAGAAAAATTGTTTAAGTACTTTGAATGCAATGAGATAATTTGATCTAATATGTTTAACTAAATTTCTAAAATATTATACACTATTAAATTTTCTTAATGTCTTACACTCTATACCCCTGACTGTTTTTGGTTTAAGTAGTGTTTTACATTTTTTGTCAGCCTCTTTTTAAATATATTACTTTTATATTTTTGTCTTACGTCTCCTGCTCTATATTTAAAGGCAATTATTATACTCATTGCGCTAAGCCAGCAATCAAGCAATTAATTATTTCACACGATTTCAATTAACTATAATTACTTATTTGTGAAACAAGAAACCCCCACGCAGATTTTCATACTCAAAAATATTTGCGCTTTTTTGTGCAAGCAAATAAATATGATAATTTTATTGTAAACAAAAATATTCAACAGCAAGTGCTAATCGATAATTGTGGAATGAAGCAACAAACAAAATTTACCGACTTTTGTTTGTTAAACGAAAACTATTCAAAATCAACAGATGCTCGCCCAGACAGCACGTAAAAGTCTAGCACCGGACTATTAATAACAATAATAGTAATTAAAGCAATGAAAATGAAAATAACAGGCTAAAAAAATTAATAAATAGAAGAAGAATTGTTAAATAAAAACTCATAAAAGCTTAGAACTTGTTTCAAACAGAATTTAAGACAGCTAAGCCAAAATATTATTCAACTTAAAATAAGTCTTGCAAGTCTTGTGGAGATCTGTCGCACTTAAAACTATTGCACAATACAAATTGCAACTGAAAGGAAATACGAATAGATGAGCCCTGGATGGCACCTGAATATTGCATATGTATTGCGTAAGAACTTGTGGATTTCGGCAACAACATTCTTGATCTCTGCAGAGCAAACCCCGTCAAAGTACCGATAAGACAGTGTAATGCAACTCACATTGCGAGCACGCTCCAGTGAGTTAATGAAATGAGAAACCCTGCAAGTGCTAATGAGCTTTTTCGTTCTCTCCTCGGTCACGGTCGAGTAACCTCAAAATATACTTCTAGACACCGTCCCAAGCATGACAGTTGCATTCTACTTTCAGTCGGATATAGGTGGTATATTAAGGAGATCGGATGGAGTGAATTATATCTTATACCGTTTCAAAAATTCAAAGCTGTTAAATGCTTCTCTCACGTTATGCTAGGTACACAACTGGGACTGGGAATGACGAATTTCGCCCAACACGACGAATACGCCGGTTGAAATTCGCTGTGTAAATTCGTCGTATGAAGCGCAATAACGACGAAAAAGAAAAACATCTGTTATAATTGATAAAGTTGTTTATTGTTTGTTCAAAGATACAAAAAATTAAATGAATCAAAGAAATTCAAAATTTTGTAAACATAATTAAAATAATGTACATGATCCCAGAAGTTCAACATTTTCAATTATAATTTTCTCAGGCTTTTAATTTTATCTTATTATAGTTGAACAGCTGATGGGGTGACCATATTACAAAAATTGGTTGCTAAAAAATTTAGCATTACCAAAGACAAAAAATTAAACACTACAAACATGTTTTATAATCTAATATGTTAGGTTTTTATTTTAGATGCAAAACGTCAAAGGCGAGCACTTAAAATAAAAACTGTTAAAGTAAAAGTTAACTGTTTTTACTAAAACACTTGAAAACTAAAATCAACATGGCCACATGGTAGTAATTTGTTCGCGGTTTGCCGGCGTAAGAAATAGAAATAAATCTATTTCAAGTTGGCTGCAAACAACGAATTTCTACCGACGCTGTGACTGTGTGCATTTTCATATACACCAATGTGTTTTATTTTTGATGGCGAAAAATTCGTCGTTCGTCCCAGTTGTGTTTCTAGCATTACGCAAAATGTGTTCAGCCTAAGCAGGCATCACACTTAATTTGCATTCCTAGAATATTAAAAGCTCCCGATGCTTCAATGTCTAGAACATCTAAAAGTACAGAGCAGGCAGCAAGGGGTCGCCTGATCGTTAAAATTTACCCTTAACTTTACGACTTTATTCGAAGATTATTTTTATAGATCGTTACTGGCGGTAACGTCCATATTTTGCCTTTCGGGCTAGGCCTATGACTACATGACTGTGAATGGCAAGTGGATAGGGTTGAAAGTTTTAGACCGAAGATAGTCAACAAAAATGAAAAATAGAGTAGGAAAAAGAAGAGCACTTTGCGGCACGCCCAAGTTAATCTTGAACTCGTTTGATGACGCTGAGGAAACTCAATGTAAATCCAGAAAAGTCATCGACGACACCAAAAGCAATAAGTTTTAAGTAAAATGTTTTCGAAAGAATTTCAACGAATGTATAAATTAAGATTCAGTTTGGCTGTTACACTGGTACACTCTGTCAAACTCTTAGAGCGACCGCCACGAAATCCATATTAACGGTCACTAAGTAAATTGTGTGACTCCTGATAACTGACAAGATGGTAGTTTAATATACTATTGCATATTTTGATCGAATCGGTAATTTTCAGATGGTTTAGATGCCTAAGCATTAGGCATTAGCACCGTTCTAGCACACTGCTAACTCACCAGCACAAGCGTCGAACAGCATTGTGCTGGAATGCCATCCGACCCAGAAGACTTCTTTATATTGAGGTCTCGTAAGAACTCTTTTACCCGCCATTTACACAAGCAAGTACAAGTGCAAGTAACTCAATACATTGACATTTTTTTTACTAATACCATCATACTTCTACAAGTTGTGAGCTCACTTGCAAGAGATTTTGATTACCAGTAATTTTTTTTTTTACTTGCATGTCGGTAAAATGACAAAAAGCAAAAACAGCGTTACCTTATAAAGTTCATATTTTAATTTTAATAGATAACTTGCCAGGAATGATTTTTTTTTTGATCTTACATACAAAAAGATCTTAAGATCTTACTTAAAAAAAGATAAAATATAAAAAAAGTTGAAGTAAAATATGACTTTTATGGATTCTTAATATAAATTTACTAGTATTTATTTGATAAAAAAAAATATATTCGTATAATTTGCTTCTCCATAACAATTCGTATGACAACACTTTGGCAACCCAGCCATGTCATGTAGACGGGAGCCAAAACAGAATAAACAATACACAAAAAAGGCAAAAAAGGAACAGTGATTTTGTAGTTTTTTTTTCGCTTAATTGTTTTATTGTTATTGCTTTCATTGAATTATTTTATATTGTAAAGTAAAGCAATATTCTTTAAGACCAGTTTCTTTGACGACATTTTAAAAATGAGCTTGCACTTGCGTGTGTAACACGCAGCTTTTATTGTCTCTGTCAGTGTATTGGTTGGAAATATGTACATACCACTTGCAACACCTTACTTGCATGTGTAAATGGGGGGTTAACTATCGTTGGCAAATTTGCAGATACTCTTTTGAGCCCCGCGTATTGGCTAATTGCTTTCCCGCAAGCCTGAACTAAATACTTGCGAAATTTTCTGCCAGCAAGTTAACTTCACCACTTGAGTCATTATTGGTCATTCATTAAAATGTTGTAGTAAAAAATATGTTTTGAAGAAATGTTTGAAATAATTTTAAACTTTTACTACAGCTCAGATCGGCGCTCGCCCATTGTGTTGCAAGCATCTTTCTTTGTTTCACTGTTTAAAGACTCTCTGGAACAATTTATAAATGTTTTCCCCCTTTTCTATTGCAATCCAATTTAGGAAAATATCCTTTTAAATTATTATTTAGCTTTTCAAAATAATATTTTGGCCTTTGGTAAATAAATGCCAACTTTGTGTCCATTATCATGGTGCCCACGTTCGTTGCACCGCACTTGCTGGTGCAAATTGTTTGTATTTTAGTTAAATAAACAATGTTTTTATAAATAGCAGAAACAATTTATTGAACAAATATTGAATAAACTAATTGTTAAGGCATTTACATTTGTGAAAAATAACGAAGAGAAAAAAATTACAACAGCCAAACTGAATCTTAATTTATACATTCGTTGAAATTCTTTCGAAAACATCTGTTTTTATAGAATTGCAAATTGCAGTTAAATATGCAAAGAATTGATTGATGTCGACAAAGAAACAATTTCGTTTAATTTTCAAAGCAACAGAAAAAAGGAAATTTTATGGCTTTTGCGTGAAAACTTTGCAGCGCGCATATTAAAACAAGAAAGAAATATGACATATTCGCAGATCGCAGAGGATGAGAAGCAGAAATTGTAAATGTCACACATGCCATCATATGCTGCAGATTTTAGCGCTAATAAAAAATTCCCATAATTCAATCACGAAATAGCAAATTTAGCACTTAGTAGTTTTAGAATGACAAGCATATAACTATGCAAGTGACAAACCTTCGTTCAAGCCATCAGAAAAAAAAATAACAAACACGAGTGCCGTTCAAATGCATTCACTGCAGATTTGAAATATACACAGTTTTTTTTCGAGTTTAATTCCACAAGTTAAAAGAAAATAATAAATAATTTTAACTTTATAGTGTTCATTAAAGAACTATTCATGTTATTAAATTTATATTCTGAAAACGCTTGAGCACAACCAGATGAAAAGGCGTAATTTGAGGCAAGCCAAAGTCTTTTGCTCTTATAACGTTTTTATAAATACATATGAACATGGGTGGATAAGAGTTATTTATTTAAAAATATTCGGCCATGAGCCCGCTATCGTTCTCATTCTTCTTGCCGTTTTTATATCGTTGTCGCTTTTACTTCGGTTTGTTTCTGAATTGGTATTTCTGCAGTATGTTTTTGAAAGCCGAAGAGCAGTTATCGATGAATAAAGAAAAACAAAATTACAATGTTGGTGGTATTGCAATACGTAGTTCGATTGCTATATTGTTATCTATAAAAGCAAAATTTTTGAAAATTTCTCTTTTGTATTAAACAAAAACTTAAAAAATGGCGAGGAAGTAACTATGAAAGTAAATACACGCCGCAACGTTTAGATGAAGGCGAAGAGTTTGAAATTGCGGAAAAAAAAACAATTTTTAAAGCGTTGATGTGCTTAAGTAATTTCGAAACTGCCTTCTTACTCATCTTCATCCGTTGCCAGTGAGTGGGAAAAAAGAATACACAAACATGTGAGCTGTGGCGGCCTGTGCTATTGATATCATTAGTGTGTAATTTTTTTTTTCTATAAAATTTTCTATTAAGCTAAAGATTTAGTATGAAAAAAACATACAAATCCACATGAGATTTAAAATCAGATTTTTTAGGTCTGTTTGTTTAAATCTATTGTAATTACAATACAATAAGCTGGCTGTATGTTTGTCTGTCCGTCCGTCCATGACAGTTATTTGCTGTGCGCAAATTATTTTAGTGGGGTAAAACAACACTGCCTTAGATTCTATTTTATTTTCAGGTCTTGTTTCTATTAACGTTCTATTTGTATAAATAAAACAAACAAAAAAAAAGCTGCTGAAAGCTTAAGTCGACTCTTGCGGTTACGTTTATTTCGCCCCCTTTTGTAAAAGAAAAAAAAAATGGTTGATTTCGTTATTTAATTAACCAAAATAAACAACATTGTGAAAATAGTGCAAAAGCTTTTGTGCCGTTTTTCGTAAATGGGGGATAAAGTTTTTATACAAATAATTACGCATGGAAAAGTGTAAAGAAAAAAAATTTTAATATGTTTTAGAAAGGGGTATTAAAAGTGAAATAGTTTGCAAGAAAAAAAATTAAATAGTTTGAATAGTTTGAAGGACTAAAGTAAATAACTGGTGAAAAAAGGGAAAACAAATCGATCGATCGTATTCACAGAACTGTTTTCGGAGGCAACTAAATCACCCCTACTAAGCAATCATTAGTTCCCACCTGTGATAAACAAAGGGTTTAAGTTAGACAGCAAGTTATCAAAGAGGTATTTTTAACCTCAAACAATTTACTTAGAGCCATTTTTACAACTTCTAGTAAGTTTTAAAGCAGGATTTTATCGGGCAGGTAAATAATTTTTCCTCATTACAACTTCCCTTTAACAAAAAGTGAACGTTAAATTACACTCTTCTGCAAAATAACACTTTTTGGTTGTGTTTTGAACAAAAATATATAGACTGTATGTATTTTGTATGCTCTAAACCGCAGATGCCCAGTAGTGGCTGATATCAGCAAATTAAACTCACACGAATTATTACGCTCTCTTGGTTGATCGTCAATCAACCAATAGGAAATCACCATGTTGAGTGGGAGAGACAAACTACACTTGCAGAAATTCTGTGTCTTATTATTGCGATATATTAATGATGTCAGCCGAAAAGTATTTTATGTTACAAAATGCTTTTGATGACATGCAATGTCTTATTTGTCATAAGACATTTAAAAAAACTAAGAAATATAATTTTAAAAAAACCATTTTGAAGCTGTTCATAAAGACATGAATAAAATGAATAACAGATTGTTTTCTTCCAGTGTTATTTCGTCACTCTTACCAATACTACTACCATGGGCATCTATGCTCTAAACCCAAATCTGTTTTCAGTTTTTCTCTATTACGTAATTATTTTTTATGGGCGTGGCTAATGTTGCCCCCTAAATGATACAGTTGAATTTTAAAATGGAAATGCTAAATGTGATTTAAGACTTCAAGCTTGAAAACATTTAACATTTTCATGATCGAATAATCTTCTTTAAAAATAATGATCACTACAAATTTCTCACAAAAAGATCTTTCTCAAATCTGAGAAAGTAAAATAGAAGTGAAGTCCGATTAAGTAATTAGCAACTGCGATCGACGATGTGACAATTTTACGTAATTTTTTTTAAGTAATTTTGATCAATAAACACTAAACTGACGTTTGACGTTTTTCTTCACAGCAGCTATTGTATTTTTACGATTTTCTAGCTTTGCTCCTTTTAAAATTTATGGCAACTATGAGAAAGTAATTGAAGGAAAACTTAAAAAAATTTTTATACTTTAATTTATTCAAGAAAGAAAGAGACTAATAGACAGCATTCTTACGATCACTTACAACGAGGGTTTGGGAATTCCCGGACTTTTTCTCTTCCCGGGATTCCCGAGAAAATTTATAAATTTCCCCGGAATTGCCAGGAAATTTTCTTCTACTACAAACAAGTAATTTTTAGCAATAAACTTTTTTAATTGGTTTTATTTAAAATTATATAATAAAGTGCAAATACATATATACATTTAAAACAAAAATTAATTTAATTAAATAGCACATGTTAATTCAATTTGTGCAATAAATGTTAGAAAATAATTTGAGATCATGTTTAAATAAAAAAAAAAACATCACAGAATTCATACCATCATTTCGATAAAAAAAAAAATAAGTTTTTCGTACGACTAAAACAGCATTAAGTAACTCGCTTGATGTTCGGTTTCGTCATTTTGTGGCAAAATTCCCAGCAACGGAGGAAACCCGTTCACTATCCACCGATGTAGGTTTTATTATTATTATTGCATTTTTCAATTTAATTTTAAAACATTAATTAATTTCGTTGTCAGATATATTAGAATCGCTGCTGGACAATTCAGAAAGTGATTGATCAAACAGAGGTTTATATAGCGGTTCCGCATATAATTTTAAAGAAGTTCTTAATAATTTCATATTGACATCAGGCATTTTTGAATAATTTAGTAATGCTATCATTTTTTCATTAGGTCTTTGGACAACTTTATCTCGAATTGACTCAGCTATGTTTTGAGAAAATGGTGTTTTTATTAACATAATCTATGCAAAAAGAGTATTGCTTATAGCATTATTTTTAGAATGAAATTCCGTTATTGTTGAAATTAATTTAACAAAAGTTTTTCTTTATTACATGAAATAATTAATTTAAAAAAAAAAATAAAAATGTGAAGAAATAAAATATTACTTTTATAAAATCCAATTAAAACATTTCCCGTTTTTCCGGGAATTTCCGATGAAAATTTCATCGGGAATTTCCGAACCCCAAACCCTACTTACATCAAGCATATGTATATTAATAAAAACTATATACTTAATATGTCTGTCAAACTCTATATAAAATTTGAATTTGTATGGCAGTCAGATAACACAACTTTGTTGATTGTAGTACTGCGTTTACCTTGTTTCAGAAATAATGATAAATTATATGCATTCACCAGGGATGACAGAAAGTTTTGTGAAAGGAAAAATTTTTTACCAAGAGATGAAGTTTATGTTGGTGTTCACGTAGAAGAAAAAATGTCGCAGTGCAGAATTGGCGTTGAAATTTATAACCAACTTATAGATAATTGTATTGAATTCTATGTTGAGTTATGCTGTCAAATAAATTCAAGATTTGACTTTGGAAATTGAGTTTTAAATAATTCAAATTTAATTAATCCCACCATTTGTTTAAACAAAAATTCTTCTTCAAGGATATTACTATTGTTGAAATTTTTCCTAAATTGGTATCTAAAGAGAAGTACCAGGATGTAAGAATTTTGTAATTATATTTATTCTAAAGACGTAAGCAATTGCAAGCGACATGAATTGCCTATTTCGTTTACTTAAAAACGCTTGCCATTGTTTACCTTAAATACTTACATTTATACCTAAGATACATACATTTCCTATATACTTATCGTTTAATAACATATTAGCTTACTTATTACATTATACTCACTACTTACGTCTACACTTACAATAATTATTGAAAATAATATCCTGTGTAGTTGTTGGTGCTGGCAACTTGCAAATGGTTGGAAAATTTCCAAGTGTTAGATCTTTTTCTCTTCCGGTTTATAATAACCAGCACTTGATTCTTGGCTATTGAATTGACACCAGCACGAACAACTACACAGAGGTTTGCTTAACTTTCCCGGAAAACTGTTTGCATAAAGTTAATGTACTTCCCAAAAGGTAAGCCTAAATAAAACCTACATTTATATTGAAACAAAACCCCAACTTTAATTTAATTCTTTTAAATTTTCCCACCCAAATATAATTGTTCAATTTGAACAATTACATTTACGATTCTGTTTTAAAACATCTAAATCAAATCGTTTAGCGCAAACTTTGCCAACACAAGGCAACTGATTTGTTCAGCGGATTTTAAGTTTAAATAAAAGTTCAAGCGATTTTAATATTTTTTTTGGAATCAAATCAACGCAATCCTATTTTATGTGGTTTTATTAACGATTTAATGCTTTTGCCAAATTCATCTGCTAACGTTGAACGAATTTTTAGTCAAGTGAATTTAAACAAAACTGGAATTAGAAATTCCTTGGGGCCAAAACCAATTGAAGGGATTTTGTTTGCTAAGGACTATTTTAAATGTAACTTTTCAGAGTGTCTTAATGCTAACATTATAAGAAGTTTAATTAAAAGGCACAAAGCAATAAATGTGTATGAACAATACATACTAATATTTTTCGTAAAATTTTTAAATTGTTGAAATGTTTTTTGTACAATATAAAAGATTTTATTAAATAAAATTAATCAATTTTGGGTTTATTTGTACATTTTTATAAATTACAGTTTTTTGACGTTTTACGAATTTGTTTTTGACGTTTTTGATGTATTTCTTTCCGAATTTTGACGTTTTCTGAAACAAATTTTCCTAACACCCCTGACTACGATCCAAAAGTTAACTTTAATACATACATAATTCTAACATTGTTATAAATTTGTGTGAAAACATTTCAGCTCACATATGTATATAACCCAAATTTCAATAACTTTTTTCTCAGTCTGTGGACACAATGAGAATCTAACTTGTGTTACTTATGTATGTATGTGTAACCCAATTCAGTCCCTTGCAATGGGAACTGTCTGCATACATTCCAACATTTGTCTCATATTTTATTAACAATTGTCTGCTGAGCAGTCATCTAATTTAGCAACATTTAAGAGCAATTAAGTTCATCTTAACATGTTTAAGCATGTCTACTCAGGTAAGTAGATAAACTTGCATGTGGACATTTTCACATTTTTATGTGGTAATAAACAATGTAAATTATTAGGTAACTACTAAATGAGTGACAAACATATAAATATACGGAAAAGTAAAAATGAAAATATAGTTTTAGTAAAATGTCACTACAGATACATATACATATGTATATGTGTAGAAAAACATTAGTCCTTTTTACTTGAATATCTATCACGCAACATCTTTTAAGGACATAGCAATAAAAATAAATTAATTATGGACTTCAAATGTTCCCTTGAATTAATGTTTAATCATTAGCACCGGTATTTACCAGAAATAAAATATTGTTCAAATACATTTGAGAACAAATTTTATATGAAAAATATATGTATGTAAATATTGCAACAATTTTCCTATTTTTATGAATGCCAGTGTAAAATGTTTAAGGCGTTTTCAAACAAATTAACACACATTTCACCTTAATTTTTATTTTGATTTATTGAGCCTCTCTGCAGTTTTGTTAACCATAAAAGCTTAAAATTAAAACAATACATGAGAAAAAAAAATTTAAGACTATAATGTAATATCTTATTGCACACTTGAAAATCCAATACAACATCAGGTTCAACACAACACAGTAAGCAAAGATCTAATTTTTAAAACAAATAACAATTCACGTACGCTCTTGCTCCTGGAGCTTTCATACTTCGGAAAGTTTAAGTGGCCCATAAATATTTTTAGAAATGCCTACAACTAAACACACATTTCATATGTATTTACTTCGATTTTCTTCAATAAACACTTGAAACACATTTTACTTTTTTTCAAGTAAACGTATACAATTTTAGAGACTTCAGCGACTGGCATAGAGGAGTAAAAAAAAATACAGATCAGTACATCAGTGTTCCCAGGTCAATGTATTTCTTAGCCCCAGAAAAATTTTTAAACCCCCTAAAATTCAATGTTTTTCTACAAAATCCCCCAAAAAAAATTTTGGTGAACATTCTGCTTTAGTTTGCGTATCACCAATATTAATGAATTGATAATGAGGAAAATGCTTAAAATTGTTAAACTTTGCCCACTTAAAAAGAAGTAAAAATTAACTAATTGTATATTTTTTTAAGTGCATATGTTATAATTACAGGCGTATATATATTTATTATAAATTTTCGATTTATAGGCAGCTGGAAATTGTTATCTGCGTACCTAGAAAAATTTAAGTTTCTCCAGAAATATTAAGAGTTTCTAAGTCTTCTTCACTCTTTACGTCCTTTTGACATTTTCGTAAAAGAGTTTCAATTTTATCAAAGGTTCTTAGATATTTTAATTTTCCCAATTCTTAAGAAACAGAAAAAATTCAAAAAAATTATCCATAAGGAAAAAATTTATTCAACTCAACAAAAAAAGTGATTAAAATTACCAGTTGCAAAATTATGTACTTGAAGCTACCAGATGAATCTAAAATGTCTCACACAGAAATCCCCTAAAATTATCTCAAAAATAAATTATTTCCCCCTAATTCACGCCTAAAAGATAAGAAACCCCTAAATCTAGGGGGAAACCCCCTAAACTGGCAACACTGCAGTACATGTACTTTTTTCGGTTCTTCGACAGGCAAAAAAAAAATTGCTCACTATTCTCACAGTTAAGCAAATTTAATGGAAAATTCTAAACTAAATACTACTCCATTTGAAAAGCAACGCTGATCAATGTTTCAACAATGTTTGATTAGCTTCTCAGCTGTCAAAGTAATGCCCAAAAATATTGTTTGAGTTGAAACTCTATATTGACTAAACCCTCTGTAATTCAATTTTAGCTTAAGTTTGATTGCAGCATATCAGTGAAGCCTTTTCAATTTGGCAACGTTGCAAAAAACCGCCGAACAGCTGATGTTTTGCACTGCTTGTTTGATGACTAAATATTATGTTATATTTCACGGGCTGCAGGTCATAAGACCGGCCTACTTGGCTCCTAGAAAATTCCCATTGTGCTAACCGAAAAGGCTGTAGGCAAATAGCCTTACATATTTCCCGCCGGTTTCGCAATACACCAGGGGGATGAACGGATGAAAGACTCTACCAGCCCATGTAGCGTTGGTCTGCCCAAGTAATTTGCTCTCTTGGCAGAGAGAGCCGGGTATTGACAGAGGGAGTGTTCGACACTCTCCTAATCCTCTGCCGCCTCCGCAGAAGTCATTGTATGGAAGATTTAGCATTCTCGCATGTACGCCCATGTGACAGTGTCCTGTCAGAACAGCCACTACTGTGTGTAGCTTTTGTCTCGGAAAGACCAACAACAAAGCCAAAGTTCTCTTATAATTATAGCTGGGCCATGTGAGCATCGATATTCGTTAGCTGATTTCATTCGGTCACCTTTGTGATTTGCAATTCTTGCAGTATTTTGTTGATAGAAATACTTTAAATCCTGTCACCCATTTGTACGCGTTTGTTTGTTTGCCTTGTATATTTTGACAGTTCTTCAGACTAAAAACAGTAGTCAGCTGGGCTTGTAAGGCTACCGGATTTCGAGCTAACTTGGTACCGACCTATATACAAAAACCGCTGAGCTGCCATAAACAGTGTTGCTAAAAAGAAAATCACCCGTTACCAACATCCTTCTTTTATTCCCTCTGTTACACAGTTATGGTTGCGTGGCGTTTTAAGTGGATTAGGAATTTTTTTTATATTTTTTTTTTTTTTTTTTTGTTATGAAACGTTAAAATCATTTTAATTGGCAATGAGAGGGTGCTGAAAAGTAAATGGAACACAAACTAGAAAAAAAACTTGAAGATAATCAAAGAGGGATGAAAACAGCTTTTAATTGGCAAAAACCAAACATAAAACATGTTATTGTTTGATGAGAAAATATTAGTGAAAACACGTTGTTGTGAGACAGACTTGTGGGAAGGACTAATAAATTATATGATGCTTATGGTTTCCTTTTTTTTAGCTTATTATTATGTTCAGTTATGTCATCTTTTTATTTATTAATTTAATTAGATTATGTCACGCACTATAGTTTTGGCAAGAATTCTTTGAGATATCAGATGACTAAAATGATTGTAATCATATATGTATATAAAATATACAATTTCCAATAAAGTGTTTGGGAAGCAGCGCCAGAGCGGAAAAGAAAGCTTTAGGTTTGAAACCAGTCATTTTTAGATTTCTTTTTGTGCAAAATGATTATTTTGTATTAAATTTATTGTTTCTATATTATTTTTGTGATTCATATTAAGAAAATCAGACAAAGAAATCATTAAAAATATTTAGCAGAGTGAACAACTAGATGTTTCGAAGCCGCCACACTCCTCGTCAACACCCATCCTTGAACTCAAGGGCTTTAGAAACATGTGCCCTTGAGTTTAAATTAAATTCTCAAAATAAGTAACATCCTTGAAAATGTTGGTGGTATCAAAAAATTGTATTTAATATATTTTTTATTAAAACTACAAAGCTAGATAAAAACGTTTCAGCATGGCGTATAAATTAAGGGCATATATTTGTACATAAAAAATAGAGCACGTTTATTTGAAATTGTCTTATGTCCTTTGCTCGTGACTCTTTCACAAGAAATGTTTTAAAGGTAGGGCAACACGCAATATGTAGCTGCTTACATGTGTAAAATTTGACAGATACAATGTGAAAAACACATCGTCTGCGGGGTACTTAAGTTAACCGCTTAATTATCTTCCCGCTTAACTATCCTTCACTTTCATGTTAAAGGGAAATAATGATAATGAGAATAGTTTATCTGGCCGATAAATCCCCACCTTTAGTTATCAGAAAGAAGTGAAAGGCTAGGCAGTAGTTGGTAATATTATGTCGTATATCCAAAGGGATACATTGCAGTGCAGAAAAGAGAACGCTATAAACCACCCATTAACATAACACGTATCTCACTTTTAAGCTAACGGGAAGTTGTGATAAGGAAAAGTGGTTTGTCTGGCCCGTAAAATACTACCATTAACTATCGGCAGCTTCTGAAAAGTGGGCCTCCCTTACTAATATGAATTATCACAGCACTTACCGAAACGTAGCAATTTATTTTGTTGAGCAAAACATTTTCACCAAACATTGCACCATACTAAAGTGATTTAAATTATTTGAAACCAACAAACTGAACTTAATGATGATTATTTTATAAATAATTAAGCTCACTCAATACCAACAACTAAAATAACATGTTATTAGCACACACTTAACATCGACTGATCATCACAACAAGTTCTTCTTGAAGAAATTATTAAATACATGGAGAAAAAAAACCTAAAACGATTTTCTGTCCGTCTGCATGTCTAACTGCTTGTAAGTGCATGATTGCGGTTTTCAATTACTAAACAAATTGAAGTCTAATTAACAACGAACCAAAACAGTCAAATAAATCATTTGTTTGTGCATTCATTCATTCATTCATGCACCGTCATGGCATGGCATGTTCCAAAATCAAGTTGAAATTAATGGGGCTTTTGTGTAGATAAATTGCGGCCAGAAGTTAGAGAGACAGAATTTCATGGTAATTCAAAACATTTTTTTCCTCATCTTCTTCATCTCTCAAAGTGTTGTTATTATGTTAATAGCTTTAATATTTAATCTTTATGAATTAATAATTGTGTAAATAATAAGCTTTTTGAATAAAAATTAACTCTCTTTGTTTTGTGCTTAATGGAATTTCATAATTGAAATCAAAACCAGAATTTTGTGGTTTTATTACAAAATTTTATGAACATTTTTAAGTGCTATTAATTATTCTACAGAAAAATGTGCTTAAAGTATTCACATTCATAGCAGTGAAACATAAACGAAAGCAAATTATATTTGCAATAGTAAAACTATAAATTATATTTAAAATATAAAAATTTGTTACTGTGAAATTTTGGAGTTAAAGTTTAAATCACTTCTAAATTATTTATATTGCTAAAGAGTGCTTCGCCGTTTGCAAATACATACCTGTTAAATGCATACGAAAGCTTGAAATATGAATAAACATTTGAAAACGTTTGAAATAAAGTAATTTTAACAGCCAAATTGTATTTATTATTATTTTTTTTTAACAAACACAAAACTGCGAAGCTTTTGGCTTGTCTGCAGAAACACCCAAAGCCTTCGGCAGGAAGAACCATCCAAAACTGAAGTGAAAGTCTGCCAGAGGTTTTTAGTTTATAAATAATTCGATGTTGAAGTTGCGGAATTTACTAAGAAAAATATGAAAATGTTGGTAAAACAGTGCTGCCAGAGGAAAGATTTTGCTCAGAACATAAAATCACGAAATCATAAACGGTTCCAAGCATCCAAAATCTTATTTTTATACCCTTCACATAAATGTGTAAGGGTATATATAAGTTTGTGATTCCGTTTGTAACGCATTGAAATATCCATCTAAGACCCCATAAAGTATATATATTCTGGATCAGCATCAATAGCGATTACGATTGAGCGATGTCCGTCTGTCCGTCTGTCCGTCGGTCCGTCTGTCCGTCTGTCCGTCTGTAGTCGTTGAAATACCGTTTCTGAGAAAACGGTTTGAGATAGAAACCTCATTCTTTCGCTAAAACGTGTGAAACCCCGGTAGTGGGTCTGCTATTGAAATTCAGTAAGATAGGTCCGCGGATAGCCGAGATATATTCAAAAAACCGGGTTTTGAGGGATATTTTGTGTAATTTTTGTATTCAGATTTTTGAAAAAATTTTTTTTCTTAAAAACTAAATCATATCATTTTTAGTGCTCATTAAATCCTAGAAATGAAGGAATTTTTGAAATCGGCCCATATATATCCGAGATATAGCGTCTCCCGATTTTTAAAGAAATCGGCTTTATTAGCCAAATAAGACAACTTTTGGCACCGAAGATCACTCAAGATGGTATATATAGGCTATTTAGAGGTAAAAGTGGAAAATTTTTCCACATCGGCCCATATACACTCGAGATATAGCGCCTCCCGTTTTCTCAAGAAGTCGGCTCTAAAAGCCAAATAAAACAACTTTTGGTATCAAAAATCGATTAGAATGGAACATATAAGGTGTTTAAAAGCAAAATTGGAAAATTTTTGAAATCGGTCCATATATATCTGAGATATAGCGACTCCTGATTTTTCAAGAAATCCGCTCTTTAAGCCAAATAAAGCAATTTTTGGCACTAAAAATCAATCAGAATGGTACATATAGACTATTTAGAGGCAAACGTGGAAAATTTTGGACATCGGCCCATATACACTCGAGATATAGCGCCTCAAGTTTTCTCAAGAAGTCGGCTCTAAAAGCCAAATAAAACAACTTTTGGTACCAAAAATCGATCAGAATGGTACATATAAGGTGTTTAAAAGCAAAATTTGAAAATGTCTGCAATCGGTCTATATATACGTGAGATATAGCGTCTCCCGATTTTTCAAGAAATCGGCTCTATAAGCTAAATAAAACAACTTTTGGCTCCAAAAATCAATCAGAATGATACATATACATAGGTTAGTCAGAAGCAAAACTGGAAATCTTTTTGTCATCGGCCCATATATGTTCGAGATATAGCGCCTCCCGATATCTCAAGAAGTCGGGCCTGGAAGCTAAACGAAACAGTTTTTTTGCACTAAATATTTGTCGGAATGGTACATACAGGCTGTTTAGGGGCAAAATTAGAAAATTTTTGGACATCGGCCCATATGCACCCAACTTTTGGTTCCAAAAATCAATCATAATGGTACATACATATGTATATAATATTATATACATATGTATATAATATTTGCGATCATGTATGAATGTATGTATGTATGTATGTATGTATGTATGTATGTATGTATGTATGTAGATACGTTTGTATGCATGTAGGTATGTATGTATCTACATACATATGTATGTATGCATGCAAGTATGTTAGCATAAACAATTTTTTTGCTTTGTTGTAAAAATGTGTATGTATGTATGTACATATGTATACACGAGCTTGAAAATGAAAGTGATTTAAAGAATTGTTGAAAAAAGGGTACGCAATGAAATTCTTTTAAACAATTGCGTCTTCAAATTCATTCCCACAAAAAATCATTTTGTGTTTCCCTACGTACTTACATACATACACACATACATGTGTATGATGATACGCAACAGATCATCAACAACGTGCACAAGAAAAAAAATAATTTTGTAAAAGCAAGCAATGTAAATATGTATGTACATATGTATATATGTATGTATATAATCATTGTTTTATGGAACACACTGAAAATATTCAATAATAAAGAATTTATTTTAGCGTTTTCTATTATAGATACATACATACGTATGCATGTACCCACATACGTAAGTAAATTGAGAAGCAAATCACACTTAATGGCAATGTTTAGCATTATAATTCAAAAATAATGCAATTATATGCAATTTTTTGTTAAATAAATTTTACTATAAAGTTAACTGATAAATAATTAAGAAATACATTTTGCTTTTCTTTATTTCATTGATATTAAAAAGAATTGGAGTCACCCAGTGGTTGAACTTGAGCATATTAGGAATTATTTAAATAAAAGTTTTGCAGCCTGTGTTAAATCCCGGTAGTGGATCTGATATTGAAATTCAGAAAAAATCGGCCCATTTAAAAGCCAAATAAAACAACTTTTCGCACCAAAAATCAATCGGAATGTATGTACCATTGTGAAGGGTATTTAAGATTCGGCCCAGCCGAATATAGCACTCTTACTTGTTTTACATTTAATTCAATAAATTTTTTCATAGGTCTGCAAAATTTGTTCTTGACAACCGGCCTTCGGTCGGGCTAAGGAATTTTCTAACAACACCATCTTCGCGTACAAAATCTGCATACATCTGGCAGCACACTTTTTCATTTTACGGCAATTGGTACCATTATACTAAAGCCAACCCATTTTTTAGTTTTTGTTTTCATGTATGCGAATGAAAACTTCATTTATTTCTTATAGATAATGTTACCTTATTTGCCACCGACATAAAGCCACCTTTAGCTTTTGCTAATTTATGAAAACGTACCTTGATTCTTGCTCTTCTGGCAAAGTAAAATTTCAAAAATTATAAATATGTATGATTAGTGAATTATGTGAAAATGAAACCTTCACAGCCCTGTCACTCACAGCTCAACATCTGCTGCCAAAAATGATTAAATGGATAATGATAATACAGAATACTGCAGTTTTGTTTTGCTTTTTGCTTTTCTTAAATAATAATCTTGAGCAAATAAAATGCCTAATTAAATCCATCAACAATTTGTGAAGATGATTGTCATAAATAAAAGCATTTAAATACATGCTGTTCTGAATTTGTCTAGAAATATTTATTAAAACAAATTGCCAGTGAAAATTCTCTCATGAAAGAAAGCACCACACTCTATCTTTTATTTAATTTTTAAATAAATTTTGAACGCAGTGTTCAGTGCAAATGTAGAATTTTTCATATTTTTTGAGGTCATGGGGAAAACATGGGCACAGAAATCCCTTCAAGGACAAGAATACTTTCTACTATAATCATTATATATTATTATTAATAATATTAATAATAACATTATTAATTATCTTAATAATATTATATTTATATTAAGAGTAACATTATTAATATCGTTTTGCTCAAAAAATTTATATTAAGGCAGTTTTTAATCATTTTTTTTTAATTATTAATAGTTATGACAACCTTTTGTTTCGATCTTATTCTCCCTACACTGTTACACTGAAATAATTTTTGTTCGTAGTTCTAATGAATATATTTCATTGATATTTTTCAACTAATCCAATGAAAATGTTCATTACGGCAATGAATTTTCATTTATACTAACTAATAACTTGCATTAAAAACAGTTCACTAGTTTTCATAATATCGTTAGAAAAAATATCATGGAGTTTATGAAAAAATGGCATCAAATCAATGAACAATTTCATTAAGTCAATGTATTCTTTTATTGAGTTTTCAACTCTCATTTGATTTGTAAAGAAATTTGGGTATATGATAACATATTTTAACATTTCGCAAAGGTTTTACACCCATATTCATAAAAACTATTGAAGGTTTACTACACGTTTATTTGACAAATATTCCGTAGACATACGCCAAATAAGAGCTTAATAAACTTACAATAATTATTATGAATATGGCCTTTAAAGTATACTGCGAGTAAAATCTAAAAGGTGGCATCACACATAAAATGTCATTATTTTTTTTGGAATATTTTTTATTAAAATTATCCGTGACCTTAATAAAAATTACGCTCTATTTTAATTAGATCAATGAACGAATTCCTATATTTGATGAATTGTTTCATTTATTTAATGGTTTTTAAGCCAAGGCTTAATAAAATTTATGTATTTAAAGTTAATGAATTAGAGTCCATTGATTCTCAATGAGCCCCAACGTTGGTTAAAATATAAGGAATTTTTCCTTTCAACTAATGCCGGAATTCATTGGATTTATGAAGAAAATTCTTTTGATGTAGAGCTCGCATTTCGAATAGAAATGCACACTCTTTCCAGAAAAGAAATCAGCTTAAGTATGTAAAAAGAACTCTTCAAGCATTTCAAATCAAAAACAAATTAAAATTGTGCTGTTTTTGTAAATTGATCTGTAGTTGTAATTTAATAATAAAATCAGTCTCTCTAAGGCGGTGGCATGTGGCAGGGAAACCTGTATGTTTAAGTAACCATAGAAAAAATATGTATGTAAGTGTGTGTGTCGTTTTTCAGCCAAGAATATACTAGTGCAAATGTTTAACAAAAATCATTAAAATAGACGTACACATATCTGAAATTTTTTTTCAAATATTCCAGAGGTTTTGCTTCCAAGAGGGATAAAAGAAATTCAATATTTTAATTTTAAATGGATGGAATTACCTTTTATTGAAAGCTATGCACAGACGGTTGTAAGATTTTACAATACCGTCAGATAATGTATATAATATTTTTAACGAATGTTAAGAACTTACAATTTCTTCCGCACAATATTGTGAGAAACAGTTCTGACAGACTACTACCCTATCATTACTAGCGTTAATTTGCATTTAAGGCTCACTAATAATCTAACCAAAATTATTGCCGTCCAAACCACTCATTTTGTGTGGAAAAGAGAGGTTTAGTAAACAAAAACTACGATCGGTGCTCTAATTTATAAACGACAGTTGTTGCATCAGCTTGTCTATTCGCCCACAAATCTCACGAAACCTCTGTATCTTTATCGCCCCAAACGCTTCTATTACTTCGAAATTTTAAAATGCGAAAAATACCTTTCAATTTAAATTGTATTTCCTTTTAGTTTTTGCTAAATCAAATAAAATGCAAATTTAAATATCTTTAAAGCAGTAACCAATTCAAGAATATCTGAGTCTTGTTCAAATTGCTCGAAATGTCAAACGGTTGTTGTTTATTTATTTTCTCCAGCAAGTAAGTAGAGAGATAGAGAGAGAAAGGCAGGTGTTACCATATTTAAAAACTAAATGCTGTGTAACTTCAGTTCAATTTCGTGCATTTTATGCATGACGCTTAATACAAACTAGCAAGAGTATAATGCACAAATTAATTCGAAATAAGATTGCCATTAACGCTACCGTCTGTCCAGCAAAGGTCCAATTCATGTGGCTCACAGCCGGCTGGTATTCGCCACCAACCGTTTTCACGATGATAAGCCAGCCGTTTATTTTAAATAATAATATCGGCTACAGCCAATTTTCAGCCGTCGCACACTGTAACTTTCTTCACTTTTAGGTGGTCAAAATTCGAAAAAGTTAAGTTCTCTGATCTTGATGATTTTTTGGTACGTGATAGGCAAGAGTATATCTGATTTAAAAATGCGTTGATAAAAACAACAAAAACAGCAATAACGAGTATAACGGTTCTCAAAAGTTCAGCATAAGAAAATATGAAATAATATGTTTTTTAAATTTACAATTTGAGTGAAACTGTTGCGTCGCCGAGTATTTAGTGATGAATTAGACTGCTGTCTAGGCTATAGTTTTCAATCAACTGGCAATCGTCTGAGCACTCTGCCCAGTAATTGTCAGTACATCGTCAGGTGTTTTCATATTGTAAGAAAAAGAATTCTGGTAACAAATTCCAGTAATAAAAAGTTACTCAAACAAAACGACTTTGATTTTCCTACCGCCTTCCAATTCATTCATTTGATGTGGTTTTTTTTATTATTTTTAAAAATCTTTGCTTACCAGCTGACCTGTTCTCAAACCATATGCCTGGCGGACAATTTAAAAACAGCATGATTGGCACTTATTTCAGTCACTGGTTTTTTTCTTTTGCTTGTCATGATTTTGTACAGACATACAAAAACAGAAAAATGTGCAATAGCGCCTTGCATAAACACCAATAAAATTAATTCGATTAAGCTGCAGGGTATCAATCATTTTTGATTTTAATATTTATTATTATATGGTGAGTAATTGTTTTTTATTTAGCGCGAAAACTGTTAGCAAGAAATTAACAAACGCTTAGGCAACATTAAAATACTCTTTAACAAAAACATCTCCTAAGTTTATTTTTACAATAGATTATTTTTATCCGATAAGGAAAGTATATTTTTAACGGCGAGTCTCATAACAAATAACTTCAAAAGCTACTATGAGTCATTGCTACGACTTGTTGGTAGGGTTAGCATTAGTTAAAGGTACCTTTAGCGGAAGTGGGCGATAAACTAATTTCATTATTACAACACACCGGCAAGAAAAATTGGTTTTTTGATAATTTTTCGCAGCACTTTTGAAAAGTTTGAGCGTGAAGAAAAATAAATTGTTTTCATTAAAATGTTTCCAATGAATGTTTCAGTTTGATGTAGTAAAGACACAGCTAAATGCGGTGTATGCAAAAGCTAAACATCCCGTTAATTTACCGGTAGGATTATTGTTCCAATAATTTAATGCTCACTATTTGGCAAAGTGAAGTTGTAATAATAAAAAATAGTTTATCTGTCCGGTAGAACCCTACTTTTAACTAATGGCAAATTGTAATAAAGGCCCTGAGCCGACTTGAAAATTCTTTCTCTATTGGAGCTCTACATTATCCATCCCTGATTAGCATCTCCGGATCGAAAATGCTTGTCAAATCATAGCATTTGTAATCGATCGAACTTAAGCGACTTATGCCATTTGTTTTTTGTTTATTTTATTGTTGCCTTAAATTAATTTAACGCAATAGTTGATTCGACATCTAATGTGACGATCAATTGAGAAGCAAAATTTGCTCAAAAACGAATTTTTAATGTATAAGCTGCAAATTGTTTTACATTGTTATTTCATTGTATGCATTGCAAAAGGTAAACTAGAAAATGCCAGGTATGGAAAAGTTGATCAAACAAAAGATAACAATAAGTCATTGTGATTAGTAATTTTAATCAATCTAATGCTGCTTGCAAAAAATATCTTTAAAATTTACAAAACTAGGAAAATATTCATCTTTGGAAGACAAATATGCAGCCGTATGACAAAAGCACACTTCTCTCTGCAATAACCAACAACAAGAATCACTAGTTACTGTCTAATTGTGCAGTTCGGACTCACATGCAATTAAAAATATTAATCTAGGCACACAAATCTAAAGAATCTAAATTTTTGAGACGACACGCATACCCACGAAAACATATATACATACATACATGTGTACATATGTAAAACTATTTAAAAAATGTTTTATTTTTTTTTCTTCCAAAACTTTGCGTAAAACAAACATAATTTAACGTAACTACCAGGTAACCCATCTGCTAATTACGAACTGTAATATAAGAGACACCTTTGGTCATATTTCTATTAATTTCAGAACTCGCTGTTAAGCATTCAGAAATAATTTTCTACCACAGCTCATTAACGCAGTTGCCTACCCCCCATTAGTACCATAAGCGCAACAACAAAAATACTTCAGTGAATAATCTCGGCGTTTTGCCAAAACCAGCTTCCATTTCTGTGTGTGCGAGTTTTTAATTGCATGATTTTCTCCAGTGTTTTAATAAAAATGTCTGGCATTCGGTCACAGCAAAGCAGATCACCTTAGCTGCCCTCTCGTTTTTGGAGTGTTTCATTTGTAGTGGGCATGTCTATGATAAAATGTGTATAATTTTCTGTCTAATTAACTAATGTAACGTCCTTTAAATTTATTTAGTGCTTTCCGATAAAAAAAAAATAGATGACAAGTTGTGACCTACTTAAAAACCGTTCTTAAAATTTTGGGAAAAAAAAATACTAAGACAGCGTAAAATTCCAAAAAATTTAGTTACTATTACTATAATACGCGCGCTTAAGGAACTGCAAATGGATTCCAAACTGCTTAGAAACTTGTGATTACAAGTCAATGCGCATTAATCTATCACAAAAAAAAACACGAGCTTAAATAAAAAAATCGAGCCCTGATTATTTAGATGTCAAATCGATCTACTGAGTCCAAAGAGTATTTATTACTTATTATTTGAAAACTTATTTGAATGTTCATTTCAAATAATATTTTTTTTCGAATAATGCTGTTAAGAAGTAAACGCAATTTTTTCAACAAATTGTTCTCTTCTAAGAATTATTCAATAACAAAGACTTCCATTAATTTCATTGTACTTTCCTGAGTTTCTGTTTTCAATGCTTTTAAAGAGTAATTTAAGTTTTGTCGTTGATTTTATTGTTTCAATTGACTTGTGATGTTGTGTGTTCATTCGAATTTCAAATGACATTTTTAATTTAATATGGATTCAAAACAAAATTAAAAAGTTTATTTTTACTGATTCCAATTAACACCCACTTGTGATTGTTTTAAAAGAAAAACTTTCAAAGTTTTCAGCAAAGTAGGAGCCTACAAGTGCCATATACATAAATGAAAATGTACACATTTGTTATGTGTGTGCAAACATATTCACACACACATACTCACACACACACACACACACACACACTCACACACACACTCACACACGTCGTTTTCCACCATCAGCGGTAAATTGCAAGGGCAACTTTGCCAGTGGCCAAAATTGTACTAGACTGCATGTTCTTCGATAAAGTAGGCATGATTTTTCCTCTTTTCGTTTAGGATTTTTTAAAGACATGAACAAAAATGTCTTTAATGACAGATCCTGATCATACCCTGCCGGCAACTCAGTTAACTAGTAATTAATTATAAGCTAACTTTTTTACAACTGGTGGTGGTTGACACTTAGATTATTTTTAATGGAGATCACTGACTATTTTAACATTACAATGTCCTAGAAGGTAGTCAATTGTCCGACGTTGCATTACTTTTCAACTAACTTAAAGTTAGCTACTTAAAAGTCAGTACCCACAGAAAAAAATGTACAAATCAAGGCTGATTTACATTTTTCGGTGGTAATATTTTATTTTATTAAACTAAATTTCATTCTACTTTTTTTTTTTTGTTTGTTGGCCTCTGCTGGGAATCGAACCACTAAGCCTCAAGACTGGAGAGCAACCAACATACCCACTCAGCTATCGCAACATTTAAAACGAATGCGGCAATAGGCAATTTAATTCAAGAGTTATTTACCGTGTATGTGTGTATGTTAGTATTTGAAATTTGGGTGAACTCTGCACTACGTTTCAGCTAGCTTATAGCCAGTACACAAAAAGTGAATTACAAATCGATTGTATTGTAGCTAATTTGAAGCTAGTCCATAAAAGTTAACGTAAAGTTAATTATTTTAGTAGTCGACTACTCAATGTCCGACAGGGGTGAACTATAAGTCGATTTTATTTGTAGTCGACTACCAATTTGCTGGCAGGGTATGAGTTTATTTCTGTTTTTCTTTGTGTGCGTCAATAAAGTGTATACGTATTGGTGTTTGCGCTTCCATAACAAGATTTTGGGCACCCCTGGTTTAGAGCATATTCTGGCCGTGCAGCAAAGCCCGACGGAAGGCCATTTGGTTGCCTCACTTTACCTCTGCAAAACTATTCCATTTATTTGTGTTTTTTGTAAATTTTCCTTTTTTTTTTGTTCATACAAAACAATTAAGTTTATTTAACAGTTACAAAAAATTAGAACTTTTCATTCAATTTTTTCCTCTTTTCTGTATTTTTTTTTTTACAATAAATTGCTTTTAGGTTTCATTTTTTTTTTATTCAAACAACAATAACAAAGTTTGAAAAGTGTGACGCACACACACACACATGAATGTTTGCATTTGCTGGTTTCGGTGGCGATGGTTGGCTGGTGCGGTTGGTGGATACAAGAACTTTTGTTTCATTATTCAAGTTCAGTTTTCCATTTAACACAATTTAAAAAATAAAATTTATTGGCCAGTGATCATTATTCCAAGGAGGTCAGTTGGAACATTTTATTATGGTGGGCGAACAAATTAAATTGTGTGTAATAAAAAATCGAAGCCCAAGTAATTTGTTGGTAACATTTTGAATAGAAATTAGTGTTTAAAAAATTGTTATTAACATATTTGTTATGACAAAGAGCTGAAAAAAAGTCTGGGAATAGAAAACCGTCTGAAAAGTTTTTATCCTTATGAAAAAAAGATATCGTTACGCATTTAGGTATTGTTTGATTTATTATGTCAATTTCTATTTCCTAGAAATACAAAATTGTCAGCATCAGGAAAATTGTCAGTTCAGACAATTGCAAGAAAATCTTACAATTTCATTGCCAGACAATTGTCTGACAATAAATTTAGCCAACAACGAAAATTGTCAGCTTACACGGATGTAAGATGTTCTGCTTATCAAATATTGTCAGCCAATTGTCATTATCAAAATACATACATACTACACACATGCCATTATTCATTCTTTATTTTTCTCGCTCAATAACCATGTTTTTATTTTTTTTTTTTTTTTTTATTCTCTTTTCTGCAACTTTTTACCTCTCGTACTCACATTAATATTCTTTGTCATTATTCTGACAAAGACGCCATTGTCAAGTGTTGAGAATTTATGCATCTTACAATATGCCAATGCCTGACAATGTACTAGCAATGATAACGATAAAGTGTTCAGACGATTGATAGTTAACTGACAATTAATTGTTAGGTAGGTGGCCTGCCAATGCTTTTGCTTACAATATTGTCAGCAAGAAATTATAAGTTCTCATGATTGGTTAAAAATATTCTATACATTTTCTAACAATATTGTAAAATCTTACAATCGTGTATACCTAGCTTAATACATACACCCAAAAAAAACCATTTTAGTTAAGGATGCCACCACATAATATGGCTAAGGCAACCAGGTAAGAACACGTCGTGTGGGGGGGTAGATCAGCTCAGCATGCTTTATTTCAAATATTAAAATTTTGTTAAGGATTTTGATTTACTAAAAATGTGCAGTAGCAAAAAGCATCTGCAGCACACAAATAACCAGCAGTGAGTTTTATTTTGATAATTCTTAACTCACGCAAATTAAGCTGCTGGCTGTTGCTTCATCGGCTCCGCACTAAATTTCAAAAATTTATCACTTCTACTTTTCATTTATTTACGTACACAACATTAGGCGCAGCAGCGATTGTTAATATAGTTCGGCTATAAAGTCAAAATTAAAGCAAAGCTGTGATCTTTCATTGTCTCTTTTGGATGGTGTTTTGGCATCCCAGAAAACTGTTCGTAAGTTTCGTTCTGCATTCGCGTTTGCTGAATGTGAGTTCTAAATGTTCATTATACTAGAACAAACTCTCACGCGAGGCCTTGTGCTATTTAGTAACATTTACTTACATTTTAATTACATTGAACTTTGCTGTGACACATTTTATTTGTGTAATTCTTAATAATTACTAATGAGATTTGCTTTATAACACTGGGCTATATTTTCTCTCTCTATTCTCAACCTAAACAAAAAAATAAATAAAAAAAAATTACAGACAGAAAGTCAAAATATTTATAACAACAACATTCCATAAAAAAGAAAGAAAACTCAAGGCGTTACTCATTTTCTACTGAGCAGACGATGATGCGCTGTATGATAATGACGATTATGAAGGTCGTGCACTAAGAAAATCATAAGAAATATAGTCCAGAATATATTTTAGTTTAATACGCTTGCTTTTATTTTTTAGCTTAAAAATTTAAATTTCTAAAACACCTCAATGCAAAAAATTTTGTTTTTTCTGTTTCTAAAAATTATGAAACTGACTGACACTTTTTCTGTGCAAATATGTGTGTTTACTCTTCTATATAATCTGTAAATCAAAAGGCCATTCAAAAGCAAAGCTAAAAGATAAATAATAAATGTTAAAGAATCGTTTTATTAATTTAATTTATATGCCAACAAACAGAACAAACAGTGGGAGAATGCTGCAATTTGTCAGGCTGGGTTTTTTTTTATTTTTGTAGGAACTCTGTTGGTGCAGCATGCTAGTTTTGAACTATCAAAAAGAGAAGCTTTAATAACTTTGACCATAAATTCCTTATCGCCAACTATCACTTCCAAACACCGTGATACACTATCCTAACCAATTTAAACAACTCATTCACTAAAAATTGCTGGCTAAACCTGATAGAATTCTATCCTACTTACCTAAAAGGTCGCATTAAAATGGCCAAACTATTATATTTTTGTAAACAATTTCAAAACGGCAACTTTGATCGCATGGTTTTGGAAAATTTTCAAAAGAGTCGGACAGAATTGTCAACAAGTCTTTGACATGCATACACTTTTAGTCCAGACTATCACACTTGTTGGACACACATGTCATTTCTATCAGATCGCACGATTCAGTAGCCGTGATGCACTAGGCCTCAAACGTGAAGTGTTATCCATAATTATTTTTTTCGTTGTTGTCCTCGTCAACATTTAATACGATTGATATTTTCTGCAGAGTTCGAGAAACTTGTAAAAAGAGATTTTTTTTCGAAATTGTGAACATGTTCTAGAATTGATTGAGGGAGCACTAAAACATCCTCTGTAAACTCGAGCTCAGCAGTTGTGCTGTAATACTTGTAAGAACAATTGAACCAATCCAAGCAACTTCCATCAAAATTGCAAAAGAGAAAGTCGGAGCTGGTTTCTTCTAGAACTTGCTTAAGCTTGGTTAACATGCTCACTATTACTACGTTTATACGTAGCCTATTCACAAATAAAAACTATTAGCAAATAAATAATTCACTGTTTATGCATTAATGCGTATGCAGAAAATTTTTATTTTTTAGTGAAGCCAGATGGTAAAAATGTAACTAATTGGTAACACTGTTAAGCACAACATATGTTCAGAAAAAGAGGTGATTACTAAAATAATAATAGAGAAACAAAAAATTATGATGTTTCTTCAATTAATGCAGAAAAGCCACGAAATATTGCAAGAACGGTTCAACAAAAGGCATGCAACTTCTGTAATCGCCAGTGAAAGAAGAAGGAGCCGACACCAGTTACTTGATATCTGTTGCAGAAGCAGTTATCGAGAAACGTAGGAAAAGACGATTCAAAGCTCGCCCTAGAAGTGACCGCTACTGGACATTGATTAGAGAGCCTTGCTCCAGCTGCAACGACCGCTTTCATATTTTATTTTTAACATTCTTAGCACTTTTATTCAAATTTTACAAATTTTTTGCTGTCGTGCAATTTTTAGTAAATTTTTTCCTTTCTGTCATATGATTGTCCGTGTGCCACATCGAAGAAAACTTTAAAACCGATGAAAAAAGTGGTAGCTTTTTGTGTTTTATTTGCGAATAGCTTTTTAATCAGTACTTGTTTTCGTGACTTAGCTATTCACAAATAAAAATTTTATTTGCTGTTTAGACGCCAAATTTTTCTATTCACAATAATTTTATTCGCGAATAAGCAGTACGCATAAATGTAGTATATAATGTAAGCGGCGAAATTCCTGATGCTAAATTTGGTTCTTCTTTTTTGGGGGTTCTTAATTTTAATTTAATTTTGAGAGATCCCCCAATACCTGATCTAAATAGTTTATTACTTCTTAATTTAAATTTCTTTTTTGCACACTGTATTCAAGCAAAATTTTGATATTTGAATTCTTAATTTTGTTTACTTCAACATGTCTACCAAACGGAAAGAGAATAAAATGATCAACAATTTTAAATAGAGACATTTTTAATAAGAACGGTCGGACGAGTTTTGCCGGCCGTTTTGGCACACAATTAAGGTGGGCGAGCGTCAGTTTTTATTTAGAAATTTAATTGGTTTGATATTTTTATTATTTTGCCTAATTATTTTTTTAGGATTATTACGATGTTAAACCAAAAAAAGATTGAGAAAAATTTAAATGGGGGAACTTGAAACAAAATGAGAAGAAAATTAGAAAATTTTTTTTCAAATAACATACATATGTATGTACATAACTACGGCAAATTCATAATAAAAAAATCAATTAAAATATGCGAATGCTGCTTAGAAACAAATCTGGCCGTATGAGAAATTATAAAAAAATAGTATTATATTTTACATATCAAAAAGCTGAATTTATTTGCCGTTCAAAACAAACATGAGCACAAAATAATCCTTCACATTCCGTTAAGTTAAGCACTATGAGCTCATTAAACATTCCATTAAATCAAATTAACACCTGTCTTTATGGCAGCTGCTTTTAGTTTATACCTCTTAACGCTCTTACGTTTCCTTGACAGGTTAGAGTTCAACTTGAACTAGAGCCTTTATTCACGCTCCGCAATATTTCCGCATCAACCTGATAGATTTCTAACATATACTAATAACAAAGCTTTCATTTTTTAATTAAAAATATTGTCACGAGTTATGAAACGCTGTTGTTTTTAGATTTATTAAGTGGCAATACTGTAGCATATTTTGAAGGGTAAAAGTATTTTGTCGAAATTAAAAAAAAGAACCGAAACTAGGTGCTAAGTTCTGACTTTAGTTATAAGTAAATTTTAGAACCGCGTTGTTTGCATAAAGTTGTCTCAATTTTTATGTTAATTTTATTTCATGTGCTGAAACATAAACGCATCGTTTTGAATGCCAATTTCAATTCGTGTGACAATACTGCGGCCATACAGGCGCATTGTTTACATAATATTGCCTGCTTTTAGGCATTTTAATTAAGTTTTTCGTGTCAATTTTGTTTCGTATACTCCCGTTATAAAAATTTGAATGAGTTGTGCTGAAAATAATAAAATAAAGCGAATTTCACAGCTGGGCTTTTATTCTGTTCCTGACTTTCACCACAATTTCATTTCGAAAATTTCTATATAGGGTATGAACATACTATTTTTAGATTTGCGGAACGATTTTACCTGCAGTGCCCGAATATAAAACTATGAAATTTACGTTTTAATTTGTACAAGCATAACATAACATTTTGCAATATGGTTGCGACAACAATATTTTGTTGTCTATAACGATGCGAAAGTTTGTGGTAAATAAGATATAAACAATTTTTGGTCACCTTAAACACAGTTTTTGATGCAGCTGTCCAACTCAATCATGATATTGTGGCAAGAAGAATTCAGCAAATTTTGTCAAGTACAATATGCAATATGAAAATAATAATAATAATTTGACAATAGTATAGTTGGAAATTCCAAAAGTTTGTCTAAAGTGGAAAATAGTATGCTTGGATGGAACAAAAGTGTGAGAGGAAATGACAACACTATTGTTGTATGCGACAACAATACAGTTGAAAATAACAACAGTATGGTGCAGCTAGACCAGGTTATGATTATGGTACAAGGTACTCCTAGCTTAAAAAGAATTGTTATTCGTATTGTATAAAGGGTGGTCAGATTTTTATCCAACTTTAGTTGAAATTTTTTTTTTTTTTAACAGACTTTGACAAATTCAACCAGAGAGTGGCACGCAATTGAGCAGGGCGTTGAGATTGTGGAAGCCTTTAAGGCGCTCAAATCAAAATACATTTCGTGCAGCATCGTCTTCAGCGAACTCTACTAGTGATTGTTGAAAAGCCGAGTGACTGTTTGGTGCAATTTCTAGGCATACTTCTTTGAAGTTATGAAACGATAGCGGTCAAGCAGTAAATTCATAAGAAATATCGTCCAGAATATATTTTACATTAATACGTTAGCTGTTCTTAATTTAAGAATTTAAATTTCTAAAACACTTCAAAGCAAAAAAAAATGTTTTCTAAAAATTATGAAACTGACTGACACTTTTTTGTTCAAGTATGTGTGTTCACTGTTTTATACAGACCGTAAATCAAAAGGCCATTCAAAAGCAAAACTAAAACATAAATAAAAAATGTCAAAAAATCTGTTTATTAATGTAATTTATATGCAAGCAAACAAACAAACGCTTTTCACTACAGCACCAGCATAATAGACTTCTTGTTCAGCCAGTAATTGAGAATGTGGACCTGGATGATGCTTCTTGCCATTCAGCCAAAAAAGCACATACTATTTTGAGCGAGAAGTTCTATAAGTGTGATAGCTCACGTCGTGGCGTTATTGATTGTCCGCACTTCTTTCTTTGGGAAAGTTTAAAAGAATAAGTGTACGCTAATAAGCCAACAAAAAATAGCTAAATAATGGAGTATATACTTCAACACATTAGCGACATTGAGCCCCCTTAGATAGAGGCATGCCACCGGAATCATGGCAAACATTTGGCCAATACTTTTTTTTTTACAAGTAATTCTCATAATTATTTGTGTCATAGCAGAAAAATTCAGTAAAAGCCTTGAAAACATTTTGTTTGCACCACCCTTCGTGGTTTCCCCATTGCCAACGCGTTTCTATAAAATCCGTTAAACACGTAGGAATGGCGAAAAACACATTTTTTACATTTTTTTATAAAATGTAAAAATATAAAATGTTCAGCAAACAACACCATATAAACATAAACTATCACTAAATCATCTTCAAAGCTCCTATGGAATGAAATAAATGAACGCCAAACTATTTCCCCTATTTCAAGTATCAAAACCAGTGGATATGAAATTCCATCCACAAAAAAGAATTAAGAAAAATTCTAATGAAGTCCATTTGTTTCGATTTATTATTCAAAAGACAATTAATTAATTTTACTTTCATCCATTCAAGCAAAATGCGCAAGAAGCAGCTCTTCCGCCACCTGAATTGCAAATAATGCCAACTGATATTTAAAATGAACGATAAATTGTATCGATGTGCACATAAATGTTGTAAACGTTACTAGAATATGGAAAAACAGGGTGACGTGGTTAAGCTCTGTAAAAGTGTCAACAGTGCAATGACTTCAAAGCCATCAATAGCGCAGTTCATTATTTGGTGCAAATGTCTTGCGTAAGTGCGAATGCAAGAAATCGTTGCTTTTTCTTTGCAACCCAACAACAAAATATACAAGGTTGCACTCGCAATATTTTTGCATTTACGCAACGCTAATTACGTGTTGCTTTTTTCGTACGAGTATTGCGCTTGCAACACTGACACTCGAACAGCTGACATTTTAAAACAAAAAATTGTAGAGATGGAGCCAACAGCAATTACCAAAAAAATAAAACATGAAAAATTAAAAATTGTGTATTAATTTATCAGCTGTTATTTGGAGTGCAATAAAATTTACAAAGTTGTTAAAAAGGGTGTTCAATATTAGTTGCAATATAATCGCAAATGCAAATAGTCGCAACCAAAAACGCACCAAACGCTGAGTACCGCTAATATGTTGCCAACAAATCAGAAAATATAACCAGATACCATATCCAAGGCCTTCCAACGCAGGACTGAGCTGATATACATAAGTATGTGTTATTGTGAAGCTGTCCCGGCAGTCATACCAGTGAAATCGAGTTCCCTGGATAACATGAAATTACCAGCCTTATTATGAATTCCGAGTGAACATCACTCGTAATGGAAAATCTCCGTCACGAATTCGTACAGGTATTATGAATTCTGACGGATTCGAAGTTAGTGTTGCCATCTTCTTGACCTAAGTTCGAATTAGTACAACCAACTTTTTAAATGAAAAACAGATGTGTTTTATTTACATGTTAAGGATTGTTAAAAATATTTTTCAAAAAATAAAAACAAAATGTAATGAATTTGATTGCTGCAGCCATTTCAGTGACGGAAGAGGAATCTTAAAACAAAAACTGTTAACCAATAGAGCGCAAAGTCTTGAGGAATGGTTAGAATTCCCTTGATTTGGAATACAAGGCGTAAGTTGTTGAAACAAATCACCAATTATTAAAATATGTACATATGTTTTTTCCAATTTTCCGTTTAGTTTTATTTGAAAACTATCGGTTGAACAAATTTTGCTGCTATCAGCATGGTATTGGAAAACATGTGGCTTCTGCAATGTCTTTTTCATACCACTTTTTCGTAAACACATTTAATTCTATACCTAAAAGACGGTTTTTTCCTTTTTCTTTGTTTATATGATTAAATATTTTCCAAGCAATCTATCAGATGTTGCAATGGTGTATATGAAGCGATTTTTTCAACACGTAAAATCAGCAGTTAGCTTGTGTTACTTTTTTTTTATTACAATTCATGACAAAACCAATAAGTATTGTAAAATATAGCAATTAATTATTAATGCCGGAATTCATAAAAAATAAAATGTAGTTTAAATAGTTTTAGAAAAATTTTTTCATATAAAATTTGTTCTAAAATGTTCTTCAACGACATTTTAAATTTTATGAATACCTGTATAAGAAAATATAATTTTATAACTACTTAAAAATTGTTTTTATTCAATCTAAAAACTTATTTTCAGTTTGTTCTTATTTTTAACTACTTTTTGTATTCTCCCGACAGTAAGAAGAGTTCGTACAAATTTTTGATGAAAAAAAACCCTAAAAGTACGTTTCATTCATAATACCAAGGTACGTCGGAATTTATGAGAAAATTTTTACGGCGGAATTCATAATAAGCATGTACATGTTAATTGAGTTTGCTTAATTTAATTTCATTTTACTTGCAGAAAAAACACTTGTTTTGGGGCCTCCTGCTTTCTTTGCACACCTGACAATTTCATGTTCATATAATTTATATGCACATTTATTTAAACATCCTGGTACATTTTAATGGTTTCTGCTGAACAAACATTTACATGATCTCGTCGTCTAACCTGTTAAGGGAAGATAAATGCACACGCCACTGTCAAACATGCACATACAAACCACAAAGAGCAAGCTAAACATTATGTATCCTTCGCACCAGCACACATGCAGAGATAGAGACACATATCAGTGTATGTCTATGTGTATGTCTATCCCTTCACAGAATTTGAAACCACAATTTATTTTATTGAAACCCCAGTATGGAACAACAAAAACATTGAATAAATATTATAAAACATATCATGTTTAAACTTTACTAAAAAAAAAATAAAGAAAATAAAAAAAATAAAAAAATCTTGAAAGGACAGGTGTGTCAGCTTGAAAAATGTATCGATAAAATATGTGCTTTATTCAGGGGCCGTTATAGTCTAGCACCCATATTCATAAAAACTATTGAAGGTTTATTACACGTTCTATTCTACGGAATATTTGTCAAATATTTGACAAATATTCCGTAGAAATACGTCAAATAAGAGCTTAATAAACTTACAATAATTATTATGAATATGGCCTTTGGACTAGATATTAAAATTTTACTGTATAACAGTTATTTTGTAACGCAAAAAACAAAAGAAGCCAACCAAGATTAAGGCTTAATCCAAAAGCGACGCACTGCCTTCCTAATAGGGTTATAAAGCCGATTCTGAGCTCCTCTTCTGCATGCAAAGAAAACCCATATTTAATAATGGTTGCTGCAATAATGTTATGTTCTACATAACAATATTATAGGAGCAACCTTATTATATGATTAATTCAATTGTTTACAACCATATTATGGTTATCTACAACAATAAAATAAATAAAACAACCAAATATTTCAACAATAGTATGTTCTTCTTCCCATACATATTTTTTCTGTGTGTATAGAATAATATATTAATTATCTGCATGTAAGATTTTGCTTCAAGATTAAATAAATACTAATAGTTCAACCATGGCTTATCATACAGCTAAGTCTCAAAACCCTCACTTTTCGAATGAAAAATATTTTAGCATGAACTTAATTATTTATTTGTTTTAAGAGCTAATGGAAGTGTAATATCTAAAAAGAGATCTTATTAATGTTTTCTACCTTTTGCAAGCTTGCTAATGCTAATCCACTCAGTTTTGAATATTCGAAAAACTTTTACTTTTTGATACTTTCGAAAATACAAATCGTAGTCAGCGATGGTAACTCCTTGTATAGAAGTTGTTAAGAAAGGTAAAAGTGATGCAAGACGAGGAAATGTTTTCCGTATTAAAGGTTTGTTTGAACATTTCTAATTCTCATTTTGTTCATGACAATTTTGCACTAAGTAGTTGGGAGTCACAGACATTGCTTTAAGATATATTGAGCCTACTGAGAAGTTGATTAGCATCAGAGAAATGTCGGCGGCAAATAGACTGCTGAAAAATACAGAAAACATTAATTAGGTCTATTTTTGGAGTTAAAATAAAAAATATCTTAGAATTATGTGTTGATAAAAAAATCGTTAATTATTATATCACGCCTTTTTTTGTGATACAACTGGAGTAATAAAAATTAAAAAAAAAAACAACAAGAGTGGAGGTGAACACTCACTGGCTGGGGCACATACCATGGCTGTCTCACGACCACCAGGTCACTCATCAGCTCTCAAATTGCTTCGACCCCAGGCCATGACCAATTGTATACTGTTTTTAAGCAGCAGCTCTTAGCTCTTCATTACTGAATGTCTATATTTAAACTTAAGGATTAAACTTCCATTTCATCACCATACTTTTCACCATACTGTCGAATGGAATATACATATTTTATATTCTCTCACCAATATCTTGTTGATTTGCAAAAATATCTCTCGATATTTTTGGCTCGATAACGTTATCAACAAATCTAAATCATATAGTTCGATTATTATTAAATTAAATTAATGCTTGATAGAAAATCTTTTATTTGGGCAGCGGCTGTATTTGGATTTGTGAACAGACAGGTTATTATAACACTTTTCCAAGTGGCATAATATATTCATTATTTTTGCAATGCCTGTATGTATAACCCAGTTCTGATAGACATTTTAAATTGAATCAATATTTTGGTAGTTTTGTTCACACACATAACATTTATTAACACAGTAAACATTTGTCAGATCTGCGAAATATCTGCCTTCACTTTAGTTGTCAAAATTTCAGAATGGATTTATAGAAAAAAACAAAATTAAAATTATAAAAACTTCGTAAGAAATTTATGCTCCCTAAAGTATGCCAAACTATATAAAAGATCACTTTTTGCAGTGTTGCATTTTAATTTTACTCCATATTTAAAACAATTTTGTATGGCTTCAACATTCTTCAACAGATCCCATAAGGTTAAGTATCTTACGCAATACCCATATTTTATTTAGTATGGCCTTATCTTGCTTCCTTGTTACGGATTTTGTAATATCAATAGCAGGGAATATACGTTTATCAGCAAGTTTTCTATCTAGTATAATTTCAGCCTTACCTGTGCCTTTAAACTCCTCCAAAATAACATAATTTTGAACCAGTTTCTACATTTATTACGATAATTGTAATAGAACAATCTATCTGAACACGATAGTGCGATTTATTGACAAAGCATCGCCCCAAAGTTTGATAACTGCAGGTATAAATATAAAAATAATATTTTTAGCTTTTATCGAAAAAAAAGCTGAGATAGCCATCGAAATAAATTTTATATGGACACCGTAAATATTATGTATTTATTAAAAAGAGACTTCTATTAAAAACACACTTTGCCTGAGATTGAGTTTCTTATCAAAATTTGTATGTTTATAACAAGCACTTTATTTTTAACCTAAGCAGTTTCCATGCCATCCACTTTTGTTCAGACCCCTGGATTTAAATTTCATGGCGCTGTAACAGCAGCATACATTTACTCATACCACAGACAAAGTTTTATTGATGAGTTGCTAAATTTATTGTTGTAATAGAAAACCAAAAATATACTAACCCTTCGATTCAATGTTTTTTTTTTCAAAGTTTTTATGAAGTCATACAAAAAATGTGATAAAGAGAAACGTGTTCAAATATTTCTAATATTAATTTATTGGTAAAGTTCTTATTTAGAGGGAAAAAATTTAATCGAACATACCAGAGAGGGACATTTTCAATTTATTTAAAAGACATCTAAAGAAATCAAATAAAATTTCGTATTTAGGCAACAGTACATTATTCTAGAAACCCAAAAAATAAAAGCAATATTTCATCATTTTGAGACAAACAGTTTCACCGCCTTAAAGTATATCCCCACAATGAAATACTGATTTTTCGGGCTTCTCTTCATTAGACGCGTCAACGTTACCATTAGGATTTGCTTCGACTCAGCAGTAGTCTCAACGATGAAGATACATTTTTCTGTTCAAATATTGAATTGTGCCAATATAAATACGTAGTTTTTGTATTGTTGCCTACTTTTAGGCGTTTTAAAATTATTTCTATTTTCCATGACAATTCCGCTTTGAAAACAAAAACAATACTACAAAGATTAAAGATTTTATTTTATATTTCATTTCAAAAAGTCCCTTCGTTTTTCAACATCCAATTTTAGTTTATAGTTGCTAATTATTGGTCTTATCTTTAAAAATAATTTTAGGTTCATTAAGATTTTATTATACTAATTTCTGTACAATTTTTGTACAATAATAAACATGAAATTTTGTTTGTCTGTCGTAAATATTGGATTACAACCTTATTTGTGGAAAAGAGATAAAAAAGTAAATTTGGGGCAGAAAGATACTCATGGCCCAGCTATAATTACAGTAGAACTTTAGTTTTGTTGGATTTTCCGCGACAAAGGCTATACACCCTAGTGGCTGTTCTGACATGATACTGTAACTTGGGAGTATATGCGACTTCTGTAGAGACTGTACAGATGAAGAGGAGGAGAAAATGAGTGTCGAACATTTCCTCTGCCGCCGATGTCCAGCTCTTTCTAATAAGAGAGCACATTGCTTGGGCAGACCTGGCGGATTTGTCGGAAGGCGATTAAGCAAAATGGAGTCATTCATCCGTTCATCTGGCTGGTTGAGGACAGGAGCAGTCGGTGGTGTGTAGGCATGTTTCCCTACCGCCTCTTCGGATACCACAACGGGACCTTATGGGACCCAATTAGGCTGGTGTCACGACTGTCAGCCAGTGGAATGTAACATAATATAGGGTCTGTGTACTACGTGTTTGTTGGTGGTCAATAATTACCCCAACAAGCTTAAAATAGAACTGCCTCTGTCGACATCTAAGCAGCCAATTTATAATTATTTATCTGACTCTAGAGCTTTATAATAAGTTATGGCAAATTTTATTCAACTTTATCCCAATCTCTTCGCAATAAATTCACTAAGGTTTTGGTAGCAGCGCGGGGTGATATTTAGTTTTAGTCAAGACAACAACCGCATTGGTATGGTATGTGGAATGGTGAATACTCACTTCAATAAAGGACATCAATGGGCTCATAAGAAATAGCCAAAATGCTCTACATAGCGACTGTTATGAGATGCGCAGTCAAACAGTCGACCTTAGAATGTCGTTTATATCTACTATAAGTGTATACTTAAGCCTGCTTTTGGGCGCTTATAACAAATACAGTGGCCAGTTTTTGTAATCTCTATTAAACTTTCGATCATACTTACAAGTGTAAAACAGATTTATATTGTTTATTTTCAGACTCCCTATTCATAAATTTCATAGGTAATTATTTCAACATTTGAAAAACATTCTAAAATGTCCAAGATGAATTTTTTTTTTTTTTTTCAAATAATATTCTTTAAGCCAATATGTTTCTATGATTTACATCTGTATTTGTATAAAGCATTTTAAAACCAATTGAGAATAACAAAAGTTATTTCAGCAATTTATCCCCTTAAATTTTTGTTTTCTTTTTATGGTCATCAGAACAAAAAAGGTTAAAATACCTTTTAAGGAACATTGTCTGCTTTAATGGTATTATTGAACTGAATATTTTATTATGTTTCAGCAACAAGTTGTCAGTTATAAAAATTTTAATGCTTAAAATACAAAGAAATATTTGTTTTCCTCAGACAAAAACGAACGAAAAAAAAATTGCTTAATGAGGCAAATTTTCAAAGGAGATTACAGGCACAAGTAACGCCAACAACTTGCCGGTTTATAAGCAAGTGAAATGATATTCTTATGAAATGTACTAATGGAAATGAAATTATGCAAAAATGTAAAATAAATGCAAAAAAAAAATCAGGAAGAACCCCGAACATTGAGCATAAAATGTTCTGGTTTCATTTAAACGTTCAGAATTAAACTAAAATTGCATTATTTTAATTCCTCTAAAGCTGCAGAAAAAACGCACTTACAACATATTGTGCTATAAACGTACTGACACATGTATGTATGTATGTGCATTAGGGCCATAACTTGTTATATTTATTTATCAAAATAAGAATGAATTTGTTTTCAACAAGCTAGAACCTGTATTTAAAACTTAGGGGAATTTACTATTTTAGTCATTAGAAAATACATAATTTTTAAAACTGCTTTTACTTAAAGTCTTTTTAGGAGAATTCGCAAAATCTGTTTTGTTTGTAAGGTTTTTATTCGAATATGGCTCTAAATTGTTTGCTTTGTAAATAGCACAGCACTGGCATGCGTGTGGTACTTGGGCCAACATTTGGTTATCACCCTAATGTACACATGTATTGCACACACATAGACTTGTTTGTAAGTATATTATATTTTCAAATGCCGTTCAGCCACAGGACACCACAACCGTAAGCCAAATCTCCATGCTTCTTGTTCAAACTCTGTCTTTGTACGGATTTAGTCGTTTATTTGTTGCACAAATTATTTTAAATTAAGATTCAAACCCTAAAGGATTTGCATAAATAAGTCATGTTTTGGTTTTGAAGCGTGTACGAGACTCTGAAGTTGTACTTTTTAAATGAATCACACAAAACGAGTCAAATTCATGCATGCACACACATGCATAAACATGTTTCCATAAAGGAATATAATAAGTTCATTAAAAAAAAAAGAAACTATAAATACATAAAGTGCATACATACATTTACACAAAATATGACGCAAGGAATAAATACTTTTCCATGCGAAATATAATTTTCGAAAAAAAAAGTATATGAGAGGAAATTCCTTAAATACTTTATTTTCAGCAGGAATATTTTAATATGTATACATGTATTCTTTACGAATAAATGCCAGGCTCACGATGTCACTCAACATCGTTCGCTTGAACAAAAACACAGAAAACAGCAACAAAATTTTTAAATTTGTTATTGTTTTGCTTGTAACTAAGCGAGTCCACGATGGCGAGTAAATTTTTTAATAGTTTGAAAGAGAGGAGCTATATTTTGTTTTTTTCCAGATACTTCCTCCACACGCTCTTCCATAAAAAGTTTTTTTTTTAAACGAAGTGTGCTGTTTTCAAAGGATACTATTTTAAAATATATTTTCCAAAAGTTCTCTTTTTCTAAAGCTCCTTTTTTAAATAGTACTTTTTGAAATGTATTTTTTTCTTGACACGTACTTTAAAAAAAAATATTTTACTGTCTGCTCCTCGCAATGCGAACAAAGTTTTCTTTCGCATATTTAGGGCCTATTTCTCACCTGCGAACGAACAATAACGTTCGTTCCCTTATTTCGTTCGGCCCTTATTTTAAAAGCAACAACAATTTTTTAATTGTTTTTGTGGTTTTCAATACAAATGTGCAAAAGAAAACCTCGATGGCATTTAGAGAAACAGGCAGTTAATAAATACTTTTCTTAGGGATGTTCTTAAAAAGTAAGAGACATTTTCTTAAATCTATTTTTTAAGAAAAGATACTTTTTTGAGAGATACTTCTTAAAAGGTACTTTTCAAAAGGCGCTTTTTTGATAGGCAATTTTCAAAAGGTACATTATCAAAAGGAACTTTTTTAAAAGCTACTTTTTTCATAGGCACTTTTTAAAAATTAACTTTTCGAAAGGTACTTTTCTTAAAGGTACTTTTTTAAAAAACAATTCCTTACCAGGTATCTCCTTAAATGGCATTTTTGTAGAAGGTACTTTTTAAAATATGAGCTTAGTTATTTACTTGCTTTAAGAGCCAATTGAAAAGCGCCTCGATGGATGAATTGGTAGAGTGTCCTACTAAGAGTCTCCGAGGTCGCAGGTTCGATTCCTGCCGAAGGCTTTGGGTGTTTCTGCAGACAAGCCAAAAAGCATCGCGGTTTTGTGTTTGTTAATAAATAAATAAAAAATATTAATTCAGTTCCAAAAATATAGAAAACATTTAAAAAAGGTCTATATTTTTGGACCTGAATTAGTACTTTTTAAAAATTATTATTTAAAAGTTACTTTAGCAAAGTGTTGTTAAAGGTACTTTTATAAAAGGCAGCTTAGCTTCTTAGAACATATTTTCGTAAAAGCTATTTTTTTTTTTAAATTACCTCCTTAAAAGGTAAAAGGTACTTTTTCAAAAGGTACAAAAGGCGGTTTTTGTTTTAAAAGGTACTTTTTAAAAGATGTTTTTTTAGTAGGAAATTTTTTAAAAGGTACTTTTTTAAGGCACTTTAGCTGTCAATAGCTACGCTTTTGATGTGCTGTAGATAAGAACATTTGTTGCTTTTTTAAGAAAGTGCTTCTATTAAGAGTTAGTTTCTTGGAAGGTACTTTTTGAAAGGTACGTTTTTTTATGTAGCATTTTTTTGTAAGCGTAATTTTTTTAAGAAATGCTGTTTTAAAGGAAACTGTGAAATGTATTTTATGAAAGGCTTTTTTCAAAAGCCTTTTTTTCACCTATAGATACGTTTTCAAAGTGTAGTTTTTGAAAAGGATACTTTTTCAAAAAGATACTTTTTTTAAAATATAGTTTCTTAAAAAGCATGTTTTTAAAGAGAACTTTTTAGGCTGAGCTACAAAATAAAATGTTCCTTTTTCCAACAATTCCTTATAGCAACTTTAAGGTTTACTGAATTATCAGTTTCTAAAAGGATATTTTCAAAAATACCTTTTAAATTATTGAATAAACTAATTTATACAGCTTCAGATCGTTTTTAATATAAAAATTTATTAACAATATTATTCAATATTTCGCTAACAGTTTGTTAGCATCTTCAGGATAATATTTGTAATAATCCTGAAGATGCTAACAAACTGTTAGCGAAATATTGAATAATATTGTTAATAAATTTTTATATTAAAAACGATCTGAAGGTGTATAAATTAGTTTATTCAATAATTAAAAGGATCAAATAAAAATTATATATTCAATACATTTTAAAAAAATATTAGAAAGTTATTTTAAGCCATATTTCTCTAAAAAGCCTGCTATCAAAAATTACTTCTTAAAAGCTATTTCGCTAAAATCACTTTTTCAGAGGACCTACTTCACAGTACAGCCTTTTTCAAAACCTTTTTGTCTTTGGAAGTCTGTGTACGAGAAGCGTATTTTTTTTATATATATAATTTTGCGTTTATACTTTAATCTTCTTAGTAAATGCAAGCTGCTTAAATAAGTTTCAAAACAATCTGCTTGACTTACTCATTTTGTAAAAATATTAAAAGTTTGGTAATTTCAGTCACAGCAACTCACCTGAAAGGAAAAGAAATACATAATGTCAAAATTAAGAGGGTTACAATAAGAAATTTTTCAAGTTTTCAAAATGAATTTTACTTTAACAAAAACTTTGGCCAACAAAGATACTGCATGCAGAAACTTTGCTTACAAGTTTGGCAAAATGTTTTCAAATCTTTTTGCTTGGAACGGTCATGTGATGTGACTGAGAGATCAAACACAATGCTTTGCAAAAAGGCTTGTGGCTCTATTTCAAATAAATTCGCAAGTGCAGTAAGTTTTGCTGTAACACATACCATAAACGAGCAGAAGAAAATGAAAATAGTTTCACACCCCCACTACAATCTACAACAAGAAATGTGTACATTTACAATGTACGGGATGTTTGAGCCATTGTACAAAGCAAATATTTGAAGTACGAGTACTTTGTGGAGGCTTCCTCCGTTGCTTATAAATAAATATGTATATCCTATTTTGGAATTCCATTTGATATTGTTACTGTTAGTTGGAGAAATTCATTTCTTTTTTTTTTTCATTTTATATGACATTTTATGTTTTTAATGTTGCTGTCGTCGTTCTCTTTTATTCCATTTCAAATACGTTCTTTTATATCTCTCTTTTTTTCAACAGCTGTATTCGTTGAGCTGTTTAAGAGTTTTTATTTTTATTTGCTTTACGTTTTTTTTTCGTAAACAATCAAAAGATTTTTACAAAAGGGAAAAAAAGCTATAAACACTAAAGCGAATGCAATATTTTTAGCGCCCATATAAACGAGCCATATCATTGTCCTTGAAGCCATAAAGAGCCATAAGTCGTAAATTTGGTTAAAATAATAAAATTAAGTTTGTGCTCTAAATTCAGCATATTGTCGCACCTTTTTCGGTTCACCAGAGCAGAGCACAAAATAAAGTGAATTTTGTGAATGTATTTTAGCAATAAAAAAATTATTGAAACATAAGATTTCATTCAGTCTAGGCAAATGTTTGGGGGCATGTCCCAAAACTTAGCAAAAAAAAAAAAAAAACAAATTCCTCTTAATTAGCCATTTACATTTTTTTCAAAGAAATTGTTCTACTCTGAAACCACGGCTTTCTCGAAACTATGTTTTAAGCCTTATACCCAAGACAGACTAAAGCGTTAATGCGTTTAGTCGTGCATTATCTACATTCGAGTGTGAATTTAACTCTGTCATAAATGCACAATATCAAACTGCATTTATACTAAATTCAGTTACATAATATGGCAGCACCGTCGAAATCCGTCAGCTGTTGATATATTGTTTACTATTTTGCATAGATAAAATGGAATCACAGACAAAAAAAAAGGCAAGCTGTTTTAACTGTTACAACAAATTTAAATTTGTGATTGCTAGTGCACGCACAATTTTTGTATTATGGAGCAGTTTCATGAAAAGAAATTTTAACTTTCTTGAAAATAAATGTTCATTTCCAATCAACAGCATACCTGCAAATTTTACACTCTGTTTTTTTATCCATTTTGTGTGTAAAAGTAAACTCTAAGTAAATATTTTAAATGCCAAAATAAAAAATCAATAGCAAACAACAGCTGTTTTTTAAATGCACCTATTTACTAAATGCAGAAACCGTCGTCTGTCACCGTAAAATTTTAATTCAAATTAGTGAGCTCTTTATGCATTATAGAGATGCATTATATATTTTGTTTCAATACAAATGTGATTGATCGTAAAAACGTTTTTCGTTTTTCGTGCGTGAAAATGTGTGACTGTAAAAATTTTGCTGAGTGAAAGTGCGTGAGAAAAGTTACTCTGATGGTGTGGATGTTTCACGTGAGCCAAAAAGCACTCACGCGCACATCTCTAGTTCATATGATGCAAACATGAAATTTCTTAATATCAATTATTTTATTACTTATTAATTCAGGTCCAAAAATATAGACCTTTTTTAAAAATGTTTTCTGTCTGAAAAAATTTTTTCTGACAAAAAAAATATTTTTAAAAAAGGTCTATATTTTTGGACCTGAATTAATAAACTTTATATTGATATTAAGAAATTGCATGAATTAATACATTTCAATTGGCTCCTAAAGCAAATTAATAATTAAGTTCATATTTGAATATAAAGTTTAGTTTACACGGTAATACAAATTAGAACCACTTTGTGGGATGAAATTATTGAGAAATTCTCCCCGTATCAGAAAAAAGAGAACAAAATTCTATTGTGATATGTGTGAAGGCACATATTTTATTTTAGCGGCACCAAAAGCTAAGTTAATAACGAACAGAAAAAAATCCTTTTTCTATTTTATTTTTCAAATTTAAGTTTACCACAAGCTATAATTTTGTTGCTTGTTTGTTTTGCCGGTGTGAATTAAGCTGTTGGTATCAGTTCTGCAAACTTTGCGAAAACAACATGAATATTTTCTGAGCTAATGATGGTTGATTGGGCAATTATTGCATAAAAATGTTAGCACCTTCAATTCGTGAGATGTGGAAGCTGCCAACATTTACTTTAATATTCACGTCTGGTGCTGATGAGAATACATAAGTTTCTGAAATGGTTTAGAAAATGAAGATTTACCGACCGCTTACCAAATTTATAAGTACATTTTGCATTTACATGATAAGATATTGTCCAATATGGCAAGATCTTCTAAACTACGGGACATAAATTTTTTTTTATAATTTTTCTGGAAGCAGTCACCAGTTTCGTTTGGACGTTTAGTTACAGCACACCCCGTAGAAGACGTCTGAAGAGCTAGAGAGAAAACCTCTCTAGTTAGACTTAAAATGATAATTAATCGTTTTAGATAATTTAAGAATGTCTTTTTTCTTTTCTTTTTTTTTTTTTTTTTTTGATATTGTATTGTTGCATCATCTTCAGATTACTAAAAAAAATTTGCTGAACATTAAATACACAAGCAAATTAATTGCTTCCATTTAATGAAATAACAAAAACCCCTATTGATCACTCTCACACAATTTCTTTAATTGATTTAGCAAAGCATTCTACAATTTATTTAAAGGATGTCAAAAACAAGAATATTCTTTTCTCAATATTATAATTCTTAATTTTATTTTTCAAAAACAAACAACAATAGAGTTAATAAAGCAGCACATCTTAACAATGAGACAAAACCCCCCCTCATTCTAAGTTCGTGATTGTGGTAAGGAGCAAAATATCAACCCCAATTTTCTTAGAACAAGAAGAATATGATACTGACACAATGCTGCACATTCACAACAAGCCTGACAATAAAAATGACATCAAGATGTCAAAAACATAAATTTTGTTTCTCAAAAGCAACAGTCAACCACCACTTACAGTGGCTTGCACTTGAATATTATTTTCAAATTGTCTGGGGAAATTTGTTCTTAAACTTGCATATGCATACTCACTAACATACATTTGTTTGTTTTTTTAGAAAGTGAACGAATTAAATTAAGTGGTTAAATGCGGTTTTTGTTTTGAGATTCAAATAAAATTTAAGAAATTTATACACACGTAGCAAGATACATATTTTTCTGAAAAATATCGCATGCGACGAAAAACTTGTTTCTGATAGATTTCTCTGAGAAGCAAAGAAAACACCGTTATAGCTCAAATGTTTGCAATCCCACATAAACATATTCTAACTTTGAAATCGCTTGGGATAGAAATTGTGGTTTTCATCCCACTTATGGTAGTACAGGTTTTTGAATTTATGAGAAAAAACCCTTTTTCTCTTATGAAAAATTCACTTTACATACAACACAATATTCACAAATATTGTAAATAAAATTTTAAGTTTCTTCAAATTTATTGAAAACATTCAAGTTTACCTTTTCAATGACTGGCAAAAGAATAGCACAGCGAAACCAATGAAGCTTCAGCAATAGAATAAATAAATGGAAAGTTTCGTTTTTGTTTGTTCACAAGAAAAACAATTGCATGAAAATTACATTTTACTTAAAATAAAACCAATGTGCGAGGATGGTTCTATTTTTTGCTTTATGATTTATACAGTTTATATGATACAGTGGTACTTCGACTTAACGAATGATAGCGACTCAGCTTGATTCAGTAAAACTAAAAGTTCAAATAATAGAAATGAAATACAATTTACTTTATTTACCTTCTGAAAACTTTTTACCATCGTTAAAACGATTGTACTGCAAGCAATGAAATGTGTAGAAAAAAATTACGATTATCGGATCGTCAAAAGTTAAAGAATCGCACTACAGAGGTTTCAGTTGAACCAACCGATTAATATGCCGAGGTGATCAGTGCTATTGAAATATTTATTGCATGTCATTTGAACGGCAACGTTGCGGCTGTGTAGATGAGTTATAACCAATTTATTCAAATCACGATAGATTCATGAAGCGGCTACTTTGTGAAATTCGAATGGTTTTACGCAGTGTATATTAAAATTTAAGAAATTTAGTTTTTATGGTATTTCAAGGAATTGAAGATATGTATTATTTATTGAGTTTACTTCTTTCAAATACTCCATAATAGAAAATAATTCAAATACTTTCGATTTTAAATCTCAGACTTTAAGTTTGACTGTTAACATGCTCGTGCTTGACATGACAGTTTGTTGTTATTTTGATAGAACTTTTATTTATTTTGCTTGTTTCTTTTTTGCATTTACATATTTATTACTAACAGTCAGTAGTAAGCGACAAGACTCTGGAGTCTGAATGCTCAGATGCCTGCCTGCCTGGCTGGCTGGCTGTCTGTCTATCTGTGTGTCTAACTCTCAGCTTGCCTCTTTAATTTATTCTGTTATTATTTTTTTCCCTTCCGTCTTTGTTGTTTTCATTTTCACGCCCCATTTTGACATTGTTGCTTCTGGTTATTTTTACTTCAGTAGAAAAATATTTTCACACAAACACTTATTTAGCTAAAACAAAAAATTGCAATAACAAATAGTTTCACTCTAGTGGAAATACATCAAGATGAAAACAAAATATCGTCATATAAATTCACAAAAGCCGTAAGTTAAATTTGAAACCAGGATCTGCCCAAAACTGAAAAGGATTTTTTTTTTTTTTGTGGTAGAATTGTAGAAATCAATACTCTTAAAGGAAACGAGAAAGATAGATGTGAAGATTTTTGAGCTGCACAAATACAACTACAATGATCATCACCTTCAAGCAGTTCTTTTTTCTTCATTCTTATTACATCTGTCAATATTGACAATAAGTTATTGAGTTTATTTAGGTGGGGTATTAATTATCTTAAATCAATATATAACATAATTTATGTCGAATAATGAACAAAATACATATATAAGCTATAATTTTCACGGTTAACTAATTCTGAACAACAATGAACTCGCCTGTGTCCTCATTTGTGGTAGTTGGGCGCCAGATCTAGCCAATATAACCACAACTACGTTCCCAGGCACATCAATATGTGCTGGTAGCTATAGGCCCGAATATCTGACTGTTCCCTTCATATATATGCGGCATACATGAACATCCAGCCTGCGTGAAAGCACAGAATTACATATGCTCATCGTATACCCTACAGTACCTCATTTAGCTCTTTGTATCGCCGCAACTTCGGCCTGAGTAAGTCTACATCCATTGTGGAGTCTAAAATATATTCTTCCTTAAAAGTGGGGAGTGTCAACACCTCCACCAACTTCTAATTCCTACTTGGAGCCATCCGCAAAGATCTCGATCACGTGCTCTGATTGAAGTAATTTGACACCATCTGAGGTCGTGATCGAGAAAATTACGTTAAAGCCTTTGCCGGTCATTGAGGCTGACAAGCAGTAGTCATTGACCTTTGAAAAGTCATTTCTCCTTTCAACTAATGATGCCTGCCCTGAGCTCTGATCCTTCCACATTTTTCCAGCTTGCAGACATACCGCCAAATCGATAGCAGTTTATTTAACCATGAGATCGGCTGAGAGCTATGTTCTTGAGCCGGGAGTGCCAGTAACCATCAAAGCAGATGTGCGCAGTATTTTTTCGTGTATAGTATAGTGCTTTCGTCTAAATTCAAATTGATGTTTGGAGATGAGTTTTCCTTTAAAAAAAATACGCGTACTGGATAGGCTGACTGATTAGGATCACGATTAATTCTGTGTTCACATATGCCTTTTTAATTGAAACAATATTCAGTTAATTGACAATATCTTTTTGGTGTTCATACATACTGGTGTTCATAATATTGCTACGACAATTAGAATTTGACAGGTGAAGAATAAACAATAATTGATTTTTTTCTGTAAAAATTTGGTTTCTTTATTTTGATTGGCGGCACACAGATCGGACCTAAAATTAACTAATATAGCTTCACAACAGAAAACAGCACTTTCGGCACATTGTGTGGAAACAGGGCATAAGCCGAACTTTGATAATGTTAAAAAAGAGATTTACTCTTGAAATGCTACATATAATAGACGTACCTACTGATAAGAGATTAAATTACAAAAAAGATGTTGAGAACTGCGCACAGATATACATATAGACATACAATTAATAAGCATAGAACAAACAAAAGAAGTTAGTCTTTGGGTTATCAATTACAGTTCTGGTGTAAAGAATGTTTTGATATAACAATAGCGCAGTTCATTATTTGGTGCAAATGTCTTGCGTAAGTGCGAATGCAAGAAATCGTTGCTTTTTCTTTGCAACCCAACAACAAAATATACAAGGTTGCACTCGCAATATTTTTGCATTTACGCACCGCTAATTACGTGTTGCTTTTTTCGTATGAGTATTGCGTTTGCAACACTGACAGTCGAACAGCTGACATTTTAAAACAAAGCAAACAAAAAATTGTAGAAATGGAGTTTTTTTTTTGTTAAAGCTTTCAAATCAAACACTTAAGACCATATTCATAATAATTATTGTAAGTTTATTAAGCTCTTATTTGACGTATTTCTACGGAATATTTGTCAAATAAACGTGTATTAAACCTTCAATAGTTTTTATGAATATGGGTGTTAATTTCTTTTAAAAATTGTGTATTAATTTATCAGCTGTTATTTGGAGTGCAATAAAATTTGCAAAGTTGTTAAAAAGGGTGCTCAATATCAGTTGCAATATAATAGCAAATGCAAATAGTCGCAACCAAAAATGCACCAAACGCTGAGTACCGCTGATAATTGTTATTTAAAAGTAATTACTTACCGTCTAATTCATAAAAATTATAACAGATTTATAAAGCTTTTATTTAGCAGTCTTATAAGCCTGTTACAATTTTTATGAATTAGGGGGTTAATGTTTATTTTTGTTGTTTCATTTTTGTTGATTGTTATTTTTCTAGATCCCCTGAAGATGATCAACGAAGTTGGTCGAAATATTGGGTTTAAGTAATGAAATTAAAGAGGAAGAAATAAAGTATGTTGACCTCAAGCCGAACGAAAAATTTCTTTTTAAATTTATTTATTTTGTTGACGTTTGATTAGTCAACTTTTGAACAAGGTGTGTTCAATAAGTACTGTTGTTGGAAAAACTTGTTCATTTAGTACTATTAATACAAATCTAACAGTGTTGCATTATAAATTTTATTCATTATTAAAACAATTATCTCTTAATTGCTAATAAGTTAATTGTTAATTTTTATATGAAAATTTTGTCTCAATAATGGCCTTAATTGTTATAATTTGAATATTGCTGCATGTATGAACAGAGTATAAAAGGCGAATAAATTAATTAAATAGGGTTTTTAAGTAGACAACGGATTTACTAGGCAATTCTTGTAAGACTTCACCGGTGAGCTGATCATAACCAGGAAATTGCCATTTATACGAGTGCGTGTCGTTACAATTTTCTTAATATCATTGTTTAAAATGCCTTTGATTTGACTTGCGGGCTTGTGCATGTTTTCGAGAAATGATTTGTAAGATCATTTGCTTTTTCTTCAGATACAAACATTAATTTGAATTGTGAGATTTAGCACGAGCGTAAAATTTGGTACGGTGAATATTGAAGATCTATAACTTACGGACTTGCGATTGAAAATATATAATTAAAAATCCATAACTTAAGGTAAACTGTGGCCCCATACTCACAAATATGGTACCGATATCTTGGGAGAGACAGCTTACCAGACATAAGCCAATTACGGGGCCTATGCAGGAGGAAATTAAGGAACTTTGTAAATGATTTTATAGTTCTATGGGTCAAACTATTCATGTTTAAATCCACATAGAGCGCGCAACAAGCCTGTACCGGTTTAAGTGTTTGTCGCCAGACATGAGCAAGCAAACCCCTCCAATCCACCCAACCCAAGCTACGGCCCTTTTGAGGTCATAGGACCATATGTATAAAAAATACAATAATACTAAAATGAGTAGTTTTGCATAAACTGTGAAGCATCTGTATGCAAACACTAACTTTATGTCTGTGCTTAAGAGACACAATTTCCTATATTTTTCACAAAATCATACATACTGTGAGTGGCAGTGCAAACTTGTGTGAGTAAAATCATAAATTTTAATCACACTGCCGGCAAAAACAGATTTAATTGTATTAGACAAGAACTAAAGACGAAATGAACACCCACTTTTATAAACTTTTTCAATCAAACGCCTCCACTAACAAAAAAAATATTAAATTAAATTAAACTAAACTAAAAAGTCGCTGGCTGTCAAGTTTGTTATAAAATATGGACAGTTTGTTTTCAATACGAATATATTAAGGAGGATTTTTATTGATTTTTTAGAAATCTTGAAAACTGTCCTTTCTTAAACGCCTCAAAATGTCTGTGATTTTTATGTGTGACAAAACTCAAACCAAAGTCAGATTAAGCACATTTTTTTATGCTAAATACATGTGGAAATTGAAATTATTTATACAGACAGTTTAGTTTTGCCACACGAATTCAGCATTTATCAATTTTATTAAGTTTAAGTCAGCCATGCAACTTTAATCTTCTTCTCTACAATATGAAATTAAGACAATGTAACAAATTCCAATCAGTGTAAAAAAGAACCAAAATTCAACTTGCTAAGCTGCCATCACAAATGACACACAGATAAAGGTCACTAGAAACAAAAGTAATTTCAAATATAAATACTTAAAATAAGAAACAAAATCAAACAAAAAACAAAAAAATATCTCATTTAATATTAAGAAAATACCCCTAAAACACTATCAAGCGCATAATGACCATGGCTCTGTGCTTATGAACAACAATAACAACAACACCTAAAAAATAATAAGAAGAAGAAGAAAAAACTTTGTCAGTTTCCCAGTTTCTGTTTCAGCCAAAATGTTGCTTTTGCGCTTCATTTTACATTTCCAAAAAAAAAATACCGCCCAAAAGAAAAACAAAACGCGAAGAAGTAATAAACAAAAGGAACTTAATGGTCTGTTCTTATTTGGCCTTGCATATGTTTCTTTCAAGCACGATGAGCATTTTGTATGCTCTGAAGCAACAATAACTTGTATTTTTTGTCGTTATGAGTCCTTGATTAAAAGAAATGAGCATATTTGAACTCCACTCCGAGAAGAAAGAAAGCAGCTCGCATTCATTCACATTGACAATTCAACAAGGGCTTTTTGTGATGGTACGTTGTACGTATTGTGTTGCTTTTTCTTTTCTTTTCTTTTCTGCTGTTGGTCGAATGGTATGGGAAAGTGTGCCAGGAAATTATAAAGAAAAGAGAAACATAATTATTGATTTTTTCCATTTTTGCACACCCACATTTGTTGCTTCTGCTGCCGCTTACTTACATATAAATACCTTTCAGTGTTTGACAGCCAAAGTGTTGTAAGCGACACATTTCAGAGTATTCTTTTTCTTTCGTTTTTTTCTTCTTTGTATTATAAGCATTGATTGTGAGAAATGAAATTCGTTTGAAACTCAAGAGCCAACTAATTAATTGATGTTATTTTGTTTCAACAATTCTTTCTACCCAGGGGCCTAATAAATCAGAAAGCTCAGATGCTACTGTAATAGAAAAGAGGTACTTGCTTATAGAAATGCTGAAGGCCGCGAACTACCGGGCTATGTGCGGCCACACTAACACACGCACACAGCTATGCATAAGCATGTGTGTTTATTTTATGACCACTCTGGTATGGAAAAGCGTCAAAACATAATGGCACATGTTGGCGCAGCAAATAAAGGTGTATGTGCTGCTTGCAGCCCACCCCATTAATACGGTGTTCAGCTTTTTTTATACACTGAAAAAACTATGAAGAAAACAACAATTTCAATCACAAAACAAACAAATCGAATTCATGACGTTGGGTCTCACACACAAAAACTTAGCCTCACCCATATATACAGTCAGTTTTCCAAGCAATACGACTTGATTATCTCTGTGTGGTGAGAAACTCTCACCCGGTACATATGCCATGATACATATAAAAAATAAAAATAGTAATAATGGGTGTGTTTAGTATAATTAAAAATTTAGACAGAAAATGTACAACAACTTGGCTGGCTTAGTGGCATGAGTGTCGCTTAGGAAACGTGGGTGCCTGAGTTCAGGGACGAATGCTGATGAGAAGTGTGACGGCTTCGAAACCGCTAGCTGTCCACCCTACTAAATCTCTTTGATGTTGTCTTTGTTTTATTTAATTAATATCAATCATAAAAAATATAATATAGAAAGAACTTGAGCCCCATGAACTTAATACAAAACAATTATGTAAGAAACAGTTCCAATAATAAAAATTAATAAACTTAACTGCATATGTATATGAGAATAATAGTAGTAAGGGTTGAAACATTTTCTTAAGTTTTTTTTTTTATAAGTGTTTTTAGAGAATATGTCTTAGTTGGCAAATAACAAATACTTATGTAATTCAACTTTGCCATCACAAACCACCAACTATAGTCTATAATTTCTCTCTGTCTATCACTTTCACCATCATTTTTTGTTTCTTTATTTTATTATTTTAAGAGAAATGAGTTTCACTTGTTACTTTCTTGGTTAAAATTTTTTTTTTGTTTGCTTTAGTTGTTGCTCGCTTTGCAAACAAATTTTCGTCTTTTTATTTCATATTCCTTTGAAAATTGTCAGTAAATGAGATTTTTATATATTCATATAACCCATTAAATAAATGTCCTGACACAATTCTTATAACATCATTCACTGGTATAAAAAGGGCTTATAATGTTTTGACTTCTCAAAAGGATATTAAAAGAAGAAAAATATGTCTATTGATTTCTTTTCTGCCAAGGGCTGAAAATGTAACAAAAGGCAAAAAGAAGGAACAGAAGAAAAATCTTTTGAAACGAAGCTCCTTTTATGCCTTTCTTTTGGTGGGTGGTGTGAACGGTGAGGTTAATGCCTAACAAACGTGGGAGAAATAAATGTAAATAGATTGACAGCAAGTGGGGAGTAGGTAACTTTGATGCAATGAAATCCCTGGATTTGGAAATTTTAACTTCTCACTTTGCCTTAATCTTCAGCCCAGTTCTAAAAGTTTCTTACTAATTTGCACAAAAGCAAGGGATTGAAAATGTCAATCAGAACTTAGTTATTTAAATACACAAAAGTATGATTTTGCCTTCATCAATTTGTTATGTAAAAAAAAAATAATTGCCAACTATTAAGAATTTCCAAATTAGTTACGTAGATCCTTATTATTACTGGTATTAAATTTTCGACCTTCGATGGCTATCAACTCGCAGTTCACTCAAATTTCGTTGAATAACAAATTTAGTGCTGACTATTCCATTGCATTTTGCAAAACCGAAAAATGTGCATAAGTTTGCCAAAAATATATTTAAAATAATTAATCAAAAAGTTGCGAAAAATCCCAAAAATCTGCTGAAAATTAGCCCGAAACAAAGATAGTTTTGCCTGTATCTCGAATTTGCACAATTCTACATTGCACTTGAAAACGAGTCCCAGCTGCTATTGACAGATCCACAGTCCTGCATTTATTTCATAGCAAAACTAAAGGTAAGTACTCTGATTAAAATTCCACACGAAATTCCCATGAACTTTTCGTGAAAAAATTTTGCAGAAGTAATACTCTGCTCATTTTGAGAAAAACATATGAAATGTATCTGGCAACATTTTCTTTTTGCTGCGAAATAATTGAAGTGGCAACTCTTCCACGTGAAATTTTTAGCAACAGCTGACTGCTGGTATTTTCATTGCAAAAATCTAAGCAAAAATTTTTGGACAAAAAAAAAAGAAATGCAAAGTAATAAAGAAAACCAAAAAATTAAATTCAGTACGACAGAAATGCGGGAACTGATATCAGCCGTGAAGAAAAAGAAAATTATTTGGGACTTCTTTGCTCATTTTGATGTACATATTTGTATAAAGAATTAACTTTTTATTCTATAAACTTATAGAATAAATAATGTCGGCATATAGACAGCTGAAAAATACAGCAAATATTTTTTGAAAAGGTTCATTTTTGGACCTAAATTAATACATTTTTATTCTATAATTAAATTTTTCTCATCACAATCCAAATTGCAAAACATATGGGTTTTGCTTACAAACGTAAAACAATGTAGCATACTTTTAATGAAAAACTTGTTAAATTGTGTAAAATCGCGGGATAGGTAACATTAGATACATGTCAAATTTTCCGTACGAAAAAATCAATGTTGCTCAACATTTTCCGCAGTTTCGAACACAGTACTTACCTTAAAGCGGAATTATTTTCTTCTAAAATAGCGAGCATTTATTTTGCACTTCTTTCTTAAAATGTTAGTTTTAGTAATTCAGCGAGGTGATTGTTGCTGGATACATTTTAATGTTTTGCATAAAATGAGCAGAGTGAAATCTTTTCATAATTAATTCATGTAAAATTTTTTTACACGCATTTTGATAAGATGCGGCGTGGATTTCAAACAGAGTATCTTATCCGTAAAGTATGATAATGGAAAATTGTCACTAAACATTTTAAGACACATTTCTGCTGAAGATACCTGTAGCGGGCAAGATGTGAGAATGGCACTGCTGATGAGAAGTGTAGTAGTTTCGAAACAGCTTGTTTTGTCACAGCTAAGTGACTAGATTTACCTTTTTTAAGAGATTTGAAGTAGTTTAAAAACAAAAACTACAATTCGACTGTCATAGTTGATCATAGTTGATTTATTGAAGCTAAACAATATTCCATTCCCATTCAATCAAAATTATAATCTATCTATATATTTTTTGATAGTTCTACTCCTTTGCATTTAAGACTACTACTAAAAATATAGTGTCATGCTTTTAAGTATAACACTTTAGCGATGCTTTCAATGGGAAATGGTTGCCTGTTCACTGTTTGTGTGCACATATGTTATTGTAAATGTATGGGGAGTGGAAAATACTGTTTGTTGGGCCTTTATTTAGTTAGTAAACAAAACATTTGAACATTTCCTGAGCAAACAACAAACAAATACATGTCATATAAATCTTTTGCTTTTCATTTTAGTGGGAGGAGTAAATGGCAAACAATTGGCTATTATTAAAATTAAACCTACATGAAATCAGCATGAAATTGTGTAGAGAAGCAACAGTACTGAGTTTAGAAATAGAAGAGGTTGTCAGCTCAACTTTGAGAAACTTGCTTATAGTTTGTCATTAGAGTGCTGATTTCGAAAATTTGTTTTGTATTTGAAAGTGTTTTCTCACACAAATTTTCCTAAGAAACTGCTGGGCGGAAAAATGTATACTTGCAAAAATGTACATCATTTGTAGTACAATTAAAATTTGTTTTTTTCTATTTACAAAAGATTTTTCTAGAGTTTGGGGGCTGATGTTTTTTGAGTAAAATAGATAAACAAGATGTATACGGGCATTTCCAATCTGGCATTGCGTTACCGTTGGACGACAAGCTGGAAGCTAGATTCGAAATGCTCATGTTCGCTGTTGTCATATAAGTGTTTCAAAAATCTGAAAGAAAATTTCCATCAAAAAAAAATCTTACTTTATATTAATCATTAAGAATACATACTATTATTCGCCGCTAATATTCGCCGTCAAAAATAAAATTCATTGTTGTATACGAAAATGCACACAGTCACAGCGACGAGCGAAATTCGTTGCACGCGGCGAACTTGAAATAGATTTATTTCTATTTCTTACGCCGGCGCACGACGAACAAATCAGTACCATGTGGCCATTTTGGTTTTAGTTTTTGCTTTAATAACTTTTATTTTAAGTGCTAAGCTTTGACTTTTTGCATTTAATATAAAAAGTCAACATATTAGATTATAAAATATTAGTTTATAAACCAGCTACTGCCACTCAATAGCAACGCAAAGAGTTTCAAAAGGTTTTTGTTTAATAACTTCACTTAATGTTTAATTTATTTTATTTTTTATTATATTGTATTTTTTTATTTATTTATTTTTTCTTAACTTGTTTTGTTTTAATTTATATAATAAAAATATTTTTCTCCAGTGGTGCCTAAAACCAGTTGTGCCACTTTAACGCATTTCTGTACTTTAAATATAAGTGAAATTTTGTTGTACAGGAAATGGAAATAAATTAATAAAAATAATCAAATATGAACTTAATTATTTATCTGCTTTAAGAGCCAATTGAAATGTATTAATTCAGGTCCAAAAATGAACCTGAAAAAGTTCATTTTTGGACCTGAAGGAGAGCGAAATATTGACAAAAAATAAATACTCAAATTCCAAAAAGACCTTAAGCTCAAATAAATATATAAAATATGAGAAAAAAAAGGGGTCAAATAACTAAATATTAAATTTTGAAATTCTTTGATTCATTTAATTTTTTTTTTATCTTTGAATAAACAATAAACAACTTTATCAATTTATAACAGATGTTTTTGTTTTATGTCGCTATTGTGCTTCATATGACGAATATACACAGCAAATTTTAACCGGCGTATTCGTCCTGTTGGGCGAAATTCGTTGTTCGTCCCAGTTGTGTTTCTAGCATTACAAATATAAAACAAATTTATGTATAAAGCAGCGTAATGGGGCAACGAATGAGTTATATCAGCTTGAAAAATGTAAATCATACGTCGTTAATCATGCCAGTATATTTTTTTTCATTTTTTTTTTTTCTTCAAATAAGTTGTTTACTAAATATGTTTAAGATGAAGTTTTAACAATCAATCTTTCAATATGTTATTGCTGCGAATGTTGCGCTACTATGCTACACAATTTGTTTTAAGAAAAAAAAATTATTTATAACCTTTTAAATGATAACCTCTGCTTATTCACAAAATTTTCTTCATGTCTATTTCAAGCACATACATATTTCAAGTTTTTACCTTCAAGTGTAAAAGGTATTGAATTTTTTATGGCATTCCTTATAATTAGAATGTCTTAGAAAATGCAATTTCCGCGTAGCACCTCAAACTGGTTTAAGAGCTCATATAAGCTCTTCATAAATACGAAAAAATGTATTTAGTGCAAAAATAAGGAAGTACTCTTTTTTCCGAATGCAAAGCGTGACAATATTCGAAGTCTGCCATAAAAAATAGTACTTTTGTGCTCCCCACTAAGATTATTGCTTTGCTGAAGCGGTAATAAAATTATGAAGGTAAATAACAAACATTTTTATAAAACCATAAATCGTTTATTATAAAAATTTTTTTATTATCACGTGTACAAACAAGTAAACTCTTGAGAAAAACAAGAAATGATATTTAAAAGTTAAAAGTAAAAAAATTATTTATGTATATCCAAATGAATGCAATCATGTTTGTATTATGTAAGTTTAAAACAAGGATTCATATTATGAATAAGTTAAACAAGTGTTAAGTGAAGATAAATTTATAAATTATATACGAACGTGCCAGACCAGAACGTGAAAAGGAGACATTTTTTTAAAATTTCTCTATTTCTCAGTAGAAATATTGAAAACATTGAAAATAAAATTATAATAATATTATATTTTTGAATATTCAAAGATGATTTTATTAAAAATCATTTCTGTTGTCAGCTGTCTATATTCAGAAACATTTCGTTAATATTACTGAACTCTCTCAGCACATGAATTGTTGGGCATAAGTAATAAAGTCTACAGACGAGTTGACCAACACCACCAAAATATCGGCGGCATATAGATGGCTGAAAAACACAGCAAACAATAAATAAGATCTATTTCTTAGGCATTATATTTTACATATTTCCTTGGTTCGAAGCATTTTGGAATATTGTTCTCTTGTTTCGAATCCGAGTCATTTGAGTGCATCTGGTCGTGTGGAATGGACTCAAAAATATTTATTAAGACTGCTTTAAAGTTAGTTTGGCCTCATGAGCTACGTTCACATGAATTGCTAGAAATTCAGTCCTTAAAAGACTGTAGATCTTGTTCCTCATGGTTGTTTGCCTATAATGTGTTATCGGATAATATTGGTTGCCCGGAAATAAAAAAAAACCATTATACTTTCTACAGCCCTCCCAGGGTCTTGAGAATAAATCGTTTGTTTTAAGAATCATATTTCAGAACGAACTATGCAAGTAATGAGCCGATTGCAAGATGCTTAAATTTATGTAAAAGTTTTAACCCACATTTAAACTTTAATGTTAACAATAGTGCATTCAAATTGTTATTTAAGCTGTAAAATTGTAGTAATCTGTGAGAATGATATACCATCCAAAAAGCATGTTTTTAGAAGAAATCCAGTAGGGCCTGCTTGCTATTAGTAAAATGCTTAGACTATGAAATAAATTGATTTGAACATATCAGGACGAAATAGTTTGAGAAACAATTAATGAATGCGTTTGCTTAGACCTATACAAGATAGCTCTTAGAGCTGGACAAGATAGCTTGAGAAACAATTAATTAAGTATGGTCTTATGAATGCGCTTGCTTTGACCTTTACAAGATAGCTTGAAAAAAAATTAATTAAGTACGGTCTTATGAATGCGTTTGCTTAGACCTATACAAGATAGCTCTTAGAGCAGGACAAGATAGCTTGAAAAAAAATTAATTAATTATGGTTATGAATGCGCTTACGTAGAACTATCTATAACACCATCGTGCATTGCATGATCAACCATACTCGTGCAGTAGCTTTTTCACCTCGCTCTGATACCATTCAGATGCCGCCACATTATCTCTCTGGTAATATTATGAGAACGTGCTGGTAATGATTCTGTGATGCCTGGCAATGTTCCAGTGAGCCTCTGACAATGCTCCAGCGATGCCGCTGGTGCTGCACCATGGTCCTTGATGTGATGCCTGTACACAGACATGCCCGAAAATTTTACACACTTATCGAAAGTCCTAGGCTAGAAGCCCATGTTCAATTATTTCCTAGGAAAAATTTGTAAGCGGATGTAGTTTGGTAGAATAAAAAGCCAATATAAAACTTGTTTTTAAAAGCCATGCCTACTTAAAGATATCAGGCTACCTGTCACACTACCGTATCTGTCTGTTCCAAATGGCCCCTTTTCCATTTTCACTTGATAAATTTTAGAGATTTATATCAATAATTTATACTTTTTTACTGCAAGCAATCACATGCATATTAGCAAATTTAAAACCTATTTCGGAAGATTTTGAAAACAGTGATTTCTATCTAATCCAGATATCTCCTGATTGAGCCCGTATTTTACATTTATGCAGGCTATAGCGTGAAAAACAACAGCGTATAATTTTGATATATCTACAAACGTCTTCGCTTTCCCTTGCTCATAATTTGTGATACACACCAGCATGTTCCATTGAAGGTCGAATCAAAATAGAAAATATTTATCAATAAAACCGTTCTTTTAAACTTTACTCGGCTTGAGATCAATTTATTTCGTTTTAAAAAGTTTTCTACACAATATGTCGATCAACATCGTTGATCATCATCGGGAGATATTTTCAAAAATAATTATTATAGAAACTTTTTTTAAACAATAATACAAGACTATTATCACGACAGTTAGGCGTATGTGATTGTTTAAAGAAAGTTGATGTGGCAACTATTTTGCAAAATAATCCTTGATCAGCACCCCATTATCCATAAAATAGACTACAACAAAGATCACTGTTTTATTTAATGTTAGTTAAGTACATATGTAAACAGAAAGTGAAATTTCATGAGCTGTGTCTGCCGAGTGGTTTAAGTGGTAATGTTAAAATTGTGAAATTTAACACGTCCAAAGTTTATGGGATGCTGATGAAGGGTGTTAAAATTTTAATTTTCTTTACTTAATTGATATTGACAAAAAAAAATGACCAATGAACTTAAGCCAGTTAAAAAAGTAATTTAACATTGCATTAACAGTTTATGCGTATGGCGGATAAAAAATTGTGTACCATTTGTAAATATGAATAATAGCAAAAATGTTAAGTGACCTTGATTTCATCTTAGTTCATATTATTGCGAGTACACTGCGTTTATTTGTAAATACAGTTATTTCCGCTTAATTGAGCCCCGCTTAACTGAGTTTCCCATTTTATGGCACTAAAAATTATGGAACGAAATTAATAAGTATACCTGTCTATGTTAAAATACCCGTTTAATAGAGTTCCGTTTAATTGCGTCACTCGCTTAATTGTTTCGTAAATTAAGACTGCATTGCGAAAAACAAGAGCAAATGTTTCGATAATTGATTCCGTCTACTTAATTTTTTTTTTTTTGCTTCACAAACGTAAAAAAAATGTTGCCGCAAAAGGTCATGGTTCTGTCCATTTATAAACATTGTACGATGAACGTACCTGATTTTTATTTTGTTTTAATAAACTTAAACAATTTTTCAACTTAATATGTATTTAAAAAAATTTGTTTTATTCTCCATATACCCATGGGTGTTTCACTTTATTGCACATATTCCTCAATTAAGCGATTTTAGTTTAATTGCGTCGGCGATTCAATTAACTGAGTATTGCTTAATTGAGTTCCCGTTTAATTGCGTCAAAAGTCTTGCATTTTTAGAAACTCAATTAAGCGTTTTTTAAACTGTAGTTTAAAAAAAAAATATTGCTGTACCTCAACTAATGAGTCTTCAAATTTATTTTTCTTTGATACAAAACAAAAACCATTTTCAATGCTGAAAAATAAATCATTAATTTCATGTGTAATTAAGAATTAAAAAAAGGTAAAAGAATATTCATCACTTCAGACTCGAGCTGTGGAACTTAATTAACTTCTTCTTTGACAGAAGAGTGATTGTGAGATAAATAGCAAATTTGTCTTTGGGAAACTTTTTTTTTCATTTCATGTTCATATATTTCTTGAAAACTATCTGACCATGTCGACTCATTTTTAAATCAATATGTGGGTGTCGGTACATTTAAACAGCTTCGATTTGAACAAAATATATATATGTACATAAATTCGAAGTGCAGCCACCCAGTAATAGTCCAATTGATTTTAATATTCATGAAATAAATATTAAAATAAAAACAAAGTATAGAGCAGAGAAAAAAGAAAAATCAATGATTATACTACATTTCTAATCTTTGAAATTACAACTGATAAATATACATATACACATATTTACACATTTTCATGCATATTCACGAAATTCCTCTCACATTGCTTTGCAATATGTTTACATGCCTCTCGTTTGTATGTTAATTTTCCTGCAATTTCTATTTTCAGTTTTTGCTCCTCTTACTCTTATCTCTGTCTATTCACAAATAAAAAATGTTAATCAAATAGGTACCAAAAGCACAAAGTAAAGAACAAAATAAACAAACAGGATAATAAAATGGCACAAAACAAAACAATGACCGACTATTTAATGCACGATTTGCTGAGAACTATGGTTAAAACGCCAACCAACACAACCAGCAGTAAATTTTGAAGAGAATAACAATGCAATTACACTTATATACTTTGAGTTTAAAGAGAAAACGAAGTGTGTGTAACAATGATATGAAAAGAGCTGCCACCAAATCTAAGAAAAGTAATTTTGAAAAGCTTATGAGCTCTACTATATGTATATCATGTCGAAATTTCACTCCTCGAACTTTTAGTGTTTCAAAGAATGGGTGCTGTGTTGGATGGACAGATGTGGACTGATTTACCTCAGCACCTGGCTAGAAGTCCTAACCTAACGATGGATCAAACCACATGTGTAATTGGGACGGTCATACTGTTCGGGTGGCAATTTACTTGCTTGGCCCATAACAAAATATTTTACTGGGGAGTTTAATTTATCTAACCTCTGCTGCAGTATGCAATTCACTGAATGCATACGGCAATCACTACTAGAAACATCAGGCTTTTAACCAGCCGTGGTGATACCGCCGTCGTAGTTCCTTACAAGGTAGCATCTATTGGTTAGCAGCAGCACTACAGGCTTAGTTAGACCCCCAAACGTATACCCGAAGGCCGTATGATCAGCTTGGTTACAAACATTTCATTCCATGCAAACTTATGGTACCAACCACAGCCAGTACGTTTCAGTGAAGGAAGAAACCTCAATATATGATCGGGCAAGAAGACTCCGTAGAGTCATCTCAGGGCACCGATCCCCCCCCCCCCCCCCTTCAGTGAAGGATTTCAGCAGGTACCTCTGGACCTGCCTAAGTTTTGTGGTTACCAAGATAAACGAAGTATCCTCCAACCCATCTGCCCCGGTGGTACAGCATCAAGTTGGAAGGATCAAGAAGATGCATTATGTGCCCCCGGGGGGATGGATAAAGAGGGTTCCGTTTTTACTGTATTAGTCGGAGCCCTAAAAAATAAACTCAATTGTATATTTTTACGTGTTAGCCATAAAACTAAAATCAAAATTATATAAAAATGCTGGCCGGAATTGACCAGTGTGCACAGTGTCAAAACTAAATGTCTTACTCTCCCTCTCTGCCTTGTAAAATTGTAAATTCAAATGTGCACAATGCAATAAATTACTGAGATAAGGACAACGACAAAAGAGAGCATCACATAAAATAAAGCATGTAAATACAAAGTTCTTTTACTGCAAATTCGTCGTATCTCGAAAAATTAAAATTTATGCTCTTTTCCTTACACCTTTTTTTACTTCCGTAAAAGAATTAAGTATTATATTTTAAATAAAATCCAATTTTCTAATACAACTGAAATTCTTCTATACATTTAGATCATTTAATTCAATTTAATTCAAATAATATTGGAAAGACTTTTCAGAAGTATTCCTTAATATTTTTTTAACTTATATATACATACATATGTATGTGTCACAACTTAAAACGAAGTTGTAGTAGAAAACATTTGAATTTTCTTCTATTTTTTAAGTTAGATATGACAACATTGCTATAAAGCAGCGCTGTGTGGTTACGTATACATACGTACGTATGCAGAGATATACATATGTGTGTATATATGTGTGTGTGTGTGCCTTTGTGCTTTTGAATTTTCCAGCAATTTAATCAATTTCAATTTTTATTGTTAACAATAATTACACGGAATCGTTTTTCTGCAAAATGCTCAAAGAGAAACACATTGGAAATATTGTTCGTTTATAGGGTGTTGAGAACGGCTGTTGGCAAACAAAATCCCATTTAAACTGTTTAAAATGTTTGAAGAAAATAATGTGTGTATAAGAAAAGTCATTGACTCTTAAGCACCCATTCAACCTTAAACATGCAAATATTGTCACAATGTGTTAATCTCTGTTAAGCAAACAAACATAGAACAATTTCTAGATCTTATTGAACAGTAGAAATGTGTTTAGTTGTTTTAAATATTGAAAATTTAAAATACTCTTATTCAAAAATATACTTAATTATTTATTTGCTTTAAGAGACAATTGAAATGTATTATTTTAGGTCTAAAAATATACCTATCTTTTTCAGCTGACATTTCGTTGATGCAGACTCGAAAAATCTGAAAAGAATGTTTGAAACCCAACTACTTACTTATTCCAAAATTCTCATGCAGCAAATGAGAATCAAAAATGTTCAAACAAACTTTTAATACAGAAAACATTTTTTCGTCTTGCAACACTTTTACTGTTCTTAACAATGAGTTACAATCGGTTACTACGATTTGTATTTTTGAAAGTACCAAAAAGCAATAGTCTTTTGAATATTCCAAAATGGACTTAATTATTTATTTGCTTAAGAGCCAATTGAAATGTATTCAGGTCTGAAAATAGACCTTATTAGAAGATTAACGCTCTTATACAAAAAAAAAATTTAATAATGTCTAGTTTCGGTACATTTTATAATAAATTTTTCATATCAAATTCTTTTTAGCGTACACTTCAAGTAGACATCATTTTTTTTTTCTCCAAATATTTCTTCTTCTCTAAATATTTCCGCTTTCAAATTTTGTGAAGAGGAAGTATTTTAGAAAATACAGTAGAAACCAGTTTATATTCAGTTGTTACTCTGGGGTCGATTTATAGCGCGTGGAAGTTGGGTGGAACATGAATGTGTGCATTGGACCAGCTCAGGCATTTCAGTGGGTATATAACACTACCTTGCATGTATGTTCCAAGTGGCCAATTTTTATCATCAGACGTATTCCCATGCACATTTTCATGTTCCACCCATCTTCCACCCACTATAAATCCTCCCCTGAGAAACAATCAGCTAAGCTTTTCACAAATTTTTATATCGCTACTCAAGAGCTTTTATTTAATATAAAAAAGTATTGCGCAAGTCGTGGACCCAAATTATTAGACTTGGAACGAACTCCTCAAAAAATTATGAAATTAGTGGCGTTTTTAAATTTTTACTTTTAAGTGTCTTAAATAGAACCACAAAAAAAATTGTTTATCAATTTATGGCGAAACATAAGATTTCCTTCCCTATTTAAGTCCCACTGTATACAAGTTAATCAACAAGCAAACTTGTTGGCTTATTTATTCCCTATCTAACCATAAACTTTTTTATACCCTTCACATAAATGTGTAAGGGTATATATAAGTTTGTGATTCCGTTTGTAACGCATTGAAATATCCATCTAAGACCCCATAAAGTATATATATTCTGGATCAGCATCAATAGCGATTACGATTGAGCGATGTCCGTCTGTCCGTCTGTCCGTCTGTCCGTCTGTCCGTCTGTCCGTCGGTCCGTCTGTCCGTCTGTCCGTCTGTCCGTCTGTAGTCGTTGAAATACCGTTTCTGAGAAAACGGTTTGAGATAGAAACCTCATTCTTTCGCTAAAACGTGTGAAACCCCGGTAGTGGGTCTGCTATTGAAATTCAGTAAGATAGGTCCGCGGATAGCCGAGATATATTCAAAAAACCGGGTTTTGAGGGATATTTTGTGTAATTTTTGTATTCAGATTTTTGAAAAAAATTTTTTCTTAAAAACTAAACCATATCATTTTTAGTGCTCATTAAATCCTAGAAATGAAGGAATTTTTGAAATCGGCCCATATATATCCGAGATATAGCGTCTCCCGATTTTTAAAGAAATCGGCTTTATTAGCCAAATAAGACAACTTTTGGCACCGGAGATCAATCAAGATGGTATATATAGGCTATTTAGAGGCAAAAATGGAAAATTTTTCCACATCGGCCCATATACACTCGAGATATAGCGCCTCCCGTTTTCTCAAGAAGTCGGCTCTAAAAGCCAAATAAAACAACTTTTGGTATCAAAAATCGATTAGAATGGAACATATAAGGTGTTTAAAAGCAAAATTGGAAAATTTTTGAAATCGGTCCATATATATCTGAGATATAGCGACTCCTGATTTTTCAAGAAATCCGCTCTTTAAGCCAAATAAAGCAATTTTTGGCACTAAAAATCAATCAGAATGGTACACATAGACTATTTAGAGGCAAACGTGTAAAATTTTGGACATCGGCCCATATACACTCGAGATATAGCGCCTCAAGTTTTCTCAAGAAGTCGGCTCTAAAAGCCAAATAAAACAACTTTTGGTACCAAAAATCGATCAGAATGGTACATATAAGGTGTTTAAAAGCAAAATTTGAAAATGTCTGCAATCGGTCTATATATACCTGAGATATAGCGTCTCCCGATTTTTCAAGAAATCGGCTCTATAAGCTAAATAAGACAACTTTTGGCACCAAAAATCAATCAGAATGATACATATAGGTTAGTCAGAAGCAAAACTGGAAATCTTTTTGTCATCGGCCCATATATGTTCGAGATATAGCGCCTCCCGATATCTCAAGAAGTCGGGCCTGGAAGCTAAACGAAACAGTTTTTTGCACTAAATATTTGTCGGAATGGTACATACAGGCTGTTTAGGGGCAAAATTAGAAAATTTTTGGACATCGGCCCATATGCACCCAACTTTTGGTACCAAAAATCAATCATAATGGTACATACATATGTATATAATATTATATACATATGTATATAATATTTGCGATCATGTATGTATGTATGAATGTATGTATGTATGTATGTATGTATGTATGTATGTATGTATGTATGTATGTATGTATGTAGATACGTTTGTATGCATGTAGGTATGTATGTATCTACATACATATGTATGTATGCATGCAAGTATGTTAGCATAAACAATTTTTTTGCTTTGGTGTAAAAATGTGTATGTATGTACATACATATGTATACACGAGCTTGAAAATGAAAGTGATATAAAGAATTGTTGAAAAAAGGGTACGCAATGAAATTCTTTTAAACAATTGCGTCTTCAAATTCATTCACACAAAAAATCATTTTGGGTTTCCCTACGTACTTACATATGTACATACACACACATGTGTATGATGATACGCAATAGATCATCAACAACGTGCACAAGAAAAAAATAATTTTGTAAAAGCAAGCAATGTAAATATGTATGTATGTATATATGTATGTATATAATCATTGTTTTATGGAACACACTGAAAATATTCAATAATAAAGAATTTATTTTAGAGTTTTCTATTATAGATACATACATACATACATACGTATGCATGTACCCACATACGTAAGTAAATTGAAAAGAAAATCACACTTAATGGCAATGTTTAGCATTATAATTCAAAAATAATGCAATTATATGCAATTTTTTGTTAAATAAATTTTACTATAAAGTTAACTGATAAATAATTAAGAAATACATTTTGCTTTTCTTTATTTCATTGATATTAAAAAGAATTGGTGTCACCCAGTGGTTGAACTTGAGCATATTAGGAATTATTTAAATAAAAGTTTTGCAGACTGTGTTAAATCCCGGTAGTGGATCTGATATTGAAATTCAGAAAAAATCGGCCCATATATACCCCAGATATAGCGTCTCCCGATATTTCAAGAAATCGGCTTTAAAAGCCAAATAAAACAACTTTTCGCACCAAAAATCAATCAGAATGTATGTACCATTGTGAAGGGTATTTAAGATTCGGCCCAGCCGAATATAGCACTCTTACTTGTTTTACATCAAGTAGAAAATAACACAACAGAAAAAATACCATTAATATTTATTTGCGTGTTCTTAATTACAGCAAAGTAGTAAAAGCTTTCAAGTTAATAAAAAAAGAATTTTGCAAAATGCTTTAAAATACAGAATAACATTAAAAATGGCACGCGATAAAACGAAAATGTCAGGGTAGAAAAGAAATTCCTAAAGTCTTAACAGTGTTTTAATATCCGTTCAATTAAACAAAAATTAGGAAGACACTTTAAAATTCAATTTATCAAAATTTCGTAAGACAGACAAATCGCGTTTGAAAGTTTACACAAAATATAACGACGGCAAATATAAGGATTCGCCATGAGCCAATCTTTACTGAATCACATACATTTTTGAGAGCAAATCTTTTTGTTTCATATTGAATCTTCCTCCGAACTCGTCAAAGTATTATCCTCTCTAATTTTGATAACAAGTTATCACTATTTTATCTGAAATACAAGGGTTGCCTTTTATGTTTCGGGAATTGGCAACCCTACTGTTGAAATCTGGCATCTGACAGCTCTATCGTAAAGTTGGACATTTTTGAGGTTATACGTACTCAAAACGTTTAGGCATACGAGCGCTATTTGTGTTCTTTAAAGTAACTTAAAAGATTCATTTCGGCCCAAAAATGGAATTAAATCGTGAAAATTTTCAAGCGATTTTTTTCGAGTGGGTTAACTCAGCAACAGTGTATGGATGAACTAAATTTAATTTTTGGCGATAAAGCTCCACCACCAAGGACCAGTGTTTATCGATTGTATGGTGAAATTAATCGTGGTGGTAGTTCACTCCAAGACAAATTTCGGGAAGGTCTTCCCAAATCAATTGTTGTTCCGAAAACCATTGATGGTGTGCAAGATAATTGATTGAGATAACCTCAGATATTAGTGGTTCCAACAACCCTTCAATATTGAATAGACATTTGACTGTCAAAAAAAATTCGCAATGTCTCGAAACATGTTTATGACACCGTGACAGGTGATAAGTCGTGGATTTACGCTTCTGAGCCCGAAAGTGAACAGCAGTCGACTGTATGGGTGTTTCAAGATGAGTAAAATCCAACAAAAGTTGTTCGCGCACGAAGCACTTTAAGCAAATGGTTGCTGTTTCTTTGCAAAAACTGGACATGTCATAATTGTACCACTAGAAAAACGCAACATCAATTCTGAGTGGTAGAGAACGATTTGTTTGTCAGGAAAACCAGCAGCCGAAGACGGATCACTTTTCACCATGACACTGCTCTCATACATCGTAAATGTACAAAAAAAAAATTAAAAATGAATACTTGGATGAGCTTTTAAAAGAAATATTTTCAATCATAATGAGTAAGAGAATGATATCTGGGAGTATCTCTCCACAGTGATCACTTTTGTTGGCAGTTTTTTCAACTTAGTATATGAAAAGAGTTGTTAAAATTATAAAAGTGAAATATTTTAAATTGTTAACAATCCAATCAACAGAAGAACATAGGGAAGGAATAGAAATCTGATCGATCAGATTAAATATATGTAGATAGTCAGTAATGAAGAGCTCAGGTAGTTGGATGACTAAGCACTACAGCTTAAAAGCCAACATCCAATCATCCAAGCAGGTTGGATGCCGGTGAGTGCAATGATATATACCCCAGCTAGTAAGTCTTCACAAAAGAAATCTTTCTCAGTTTTAATTTTAAATAAAATTTCTAACTCATATAGCTCGACTATATTCAATTTTGCTAATATTTTTTATACATTCTGTTTATTTTCAAAAGTCAATAGGACAATAAACAAAAATAGCGCCACCAACTACATTTTTTACCCCAAAGATAAACTGGAAATGAAACTAAAAAAAGAAGAAGATGAACACTGAGGTTAGTAATCGGCGTTAAGGGAGCGCAACCACTGGCTCACTTTTCCATGTGAACATGGGTTTATTGATTTAAATTTGAATTAGATTTTTTTTATAATATTGCTCATATATTTTGATTTGCAAAATTTTATAGTGTTTTTTTTTCATTTTGCAATTTAACTCGCATGATCTTTTTTTCTATTTAGGCTTTTGACAACATTTCGCACGAGATAATCAACATACTACTTACATACGTAGCTCCAAAATATTCATAAATAGCATTTTAAGCTAAGTCGAGATGATATGTTGAGCCAGCATATGTGTGCTGACACCCATATGCTTCGAAATAACAGCAAATTCCTAAGTCAGCTTATGTTCGCTCACACGACATGTTGAAGGTACCAAATTTTTGATGTCACAAAATGAATTGTCAACAAACGAGCTAACAAACGATTTTTGAGTCTTACGATATGTTGAATTGTATGTGGTGATACATATGATGAGTCGTTGTTTGTAAAATGTCAAATGAGTTTCATACTTAATATGTCGTAAATTGTGAACTAAAAATTTTATTGTAAATAGAAAAAGCTGAATGTCGTCAGACCTATAAAAAAATCTTTAAAAAAAATCTTATTAATTCAGGTCCAGAAATAGATTTTTCAAATATTTTCTGTCTTTTTCAGCCGTCTATATGCCGCCGACATTTCGTTGATGCTAATCAACTCATCAGTAGACTCGAAAAATTCTTAAAAAAAGTTTGTAACTTAACTACTTATTCCATAATTCCCATGAACAAAATGAGAATCAGAAATTTGAACATTTCTGATTCTCACAAGCATTGAACGTGAACTTACAATCCTTTAAAAACGAAAAATAGTTTTTCGTTTTGCAACTCTTTTACTTTTCTTTGCAACGAAAAAATGTTTACTGTGTTAAAGGTTTGTTTGAGCATTTCTGATTCTCATTTTGTTCTTGGGATATGCTGAAAAATTTGCCATATGCTGAAAAACTTGCATACACTTCTCAACAAACAACATATCTATCAGCATACGCAAGAAAATTTGTCAACACCAATCACTGCTATCGATATAAAAAAAAAAAAAAAATATGTAAAATATTACACGGGATACACTCATGGCGAAATTTATGAAAAAAAAAATCTGTATTGCTTATTTGCGGTTTCCCTGGTTATAGGTTCACATTTTGGCTTAAACAAAAAAAAATAATATGAAGAAAAAGAAAAAAATATAGATTCTTTTACTATTAGCAAATGCTACAGCGAAGAACATAATGGTGACACAATATTATGACTAAAAGGACAAACATCATCATCAGTATTTACACAAACAAGGCAAGTATGTAAGTATTAGATTTCAACATCAAGAAGACATTTCTAAGGCATATAATAAAGCAGTCTTTTCGCCAAGGACCGCAGCTTTTACACGAGGATTTTTCTTAGGTCAAATGCAATATATAGGAGATAATGTATTTGAATATACAATATAATAGCTAATGAAAATTAATCACAAACTTACCTGAGTCAATAGTTTATAGATTGATGTTCAAAGATTGATGTTCAAAGATCGCTGATGCAAGGAGGATTAAATAATGTTTTTTTTTTTTTTGTCAAACACTTTGCAACTCACAATTGAATATATACATATGTATATTTTATCAATTATTTTTTATATCTTCTATATTTACTTATTTATTATTTGTTTATTTTTTATGGGAATTGATATACACATGTGTATTACAGATTTAACACATATTTTATTTTCAAATTTTAATTTAAGAAATTTTCCTTAATTTATTTAGTTTTTAAACACATTTGCATCTCTTTTAAGCCCTGTGTTGTCTTTCTTTACGGTTTTTAGACGTAAACTAATTGTCAGTTATGCTGCCTCATGCACTTAAACACTTTTATTTTTCATATATTTTGCTATTTCCCATGATTTCCTTTTGATGTCTTTTATTCTCCTATTTCTGCCTACTCACTAGATCTCTTTTATATTTATAATGATTTTTTGTAATGATTTTACTTTATTTATTTTATTATTGTAAAAAATTATCTCTGCCAGTCTGTTGTTGTTTTGTAGGGATTGGTTTCCTTTCTACTTATTTTTGTTACTAGGAGATGATTTTTTTGCCGATTCCTTTTAGTTTAATGATTTTTGCTCTTCTTTAGAATTTTCAGAAATAAACAAATAAAACAAACACATGTAAAATCAAGAGCATAACGGTAAATCAATGGCATGAATGTAAACAAAAAGGCAAAAAAGCACGTGTGTGTTTGTGTATTAAATAAAAGAGAGAGAGAGAGAGAGAGACAGAGAGTTACATAGATAAACTGAACAAAAATTGTTGCAGAGAGCATAAAATTAGTGCATAACGGAATCTGCATATATTATTTTTGCAGCTAAAGCAAAGAAGTTGCCATTTTCAATCACTGTCTCGCACAATAGTACGATATTTTTGAAAAATTTTCAAAAGATTAATAAATCATACAAATTAGTCAAGAAATCACACACACTTTTAGCAAACATGCCATTTACAAATTTCTGTAGGGTAGTAAATCAGGTCCTTAAACAAACTCAAGAGACTGACGATTTAAGCAATTACTCCGACAGTAAAAGATCACATCCTGAACCCACAGCTAAGGGCGTGAGCAGTTTTACATAAATGAGGAAACGGAAATGATGGAAACGCTAAAAAGGCGACGTTAAAAATAATTCTAAAAATTTTATTTTTTTGGAATCATCCGCAACTAATCTGAAATAATAGAAGCAGCTGGCTAAGATTTTTCTGTTTGGGAACCAAACCACTCTAGTGCGCTTTATACTTACAGTACAACACTTTCAAGTTTTGAACAACAGGTTCCGTGGCAGAAAGTAGAGATGTGCGTTTGTCATGAAAATGTCTGGTCACGCGTCATAATTGCATGAGTGCAAACTCAAAAATTAAATCATTAGCTATACCTATGTATGTATATTGTTTTTGAAAATGTATGCAACTTTTTTGCTTATGTATAAAAATTAGCACCCTAAAAACGTAAATTTAATGATATTAAAAATTGTGCTCGTGAGCGAGCGTGACATGAGATCCAAGAACATAAGCCTAACAGCAATTACTCGCACATCTTTACCCGAAAACTTTTATAATGAGCTGTTATGGCCCCAGCATTTTAAATATTTTGAACTTGATATGTATGTATATGTTTTCTCAGGCACTTATTTCAAAGTTATAGATTTGTTTCATTTACTTGAAACTAGACATACGACTTGAGATATTAGAAATTGATACTGCGCTAAAGTGAAGCAATAATTTTTTAAGTTATTGAAAATTACAGATTTGTTGCCTTTTTATCCTGCACATTTCAGTGTGTGTCTTTTCATACTTAGGGGTCATTTAAACGGTGTGCTGGAGAAACAAGCAATAATAAAAGCATAAGAAGAGCGTAATGCTACTCTTAAAAGCAAAACTGCGCAACATTGTCTCCACAAAGCAACAAAAACTTTTTAAAACATATGTATAAAGAAAAAACAACTAAATAAAATGTACTTTTATTCACATAAAAATATTTGTTATCAGCCTTTTACAAACATCGAAAACATGACAGCAACAAAACTCTTTTATTTGCAAATTACTCTTCAACTGGGTTTTACTAAATTGTGCTCATTTATTTTTCCAACTCACCTTACAACTAGTTTGTTTAGTGTTGAGTATGTTTAAATGTATTTGTAACGGTTGTTTTTTATTAAGTCAACTCCGCTCTGTTTGCATAATTTTTTATCATTTTTTTTTTTTTTTTTTTTTTTGGAGGTGGGAGAAAATTACACAACCCTCTTATTTAACGGTATTTTGCACAAACGACAGTAAATATACATATATGTAAGTAAATGTGTATCTGTGCGTTTTATTTACAATGGGGTTTGGTTTGGCGGTGTTATTACCAATTAAATTTTATTTAGAAAATAGGTATTTGATTTTTTTTACGTTAGCTTTTCTTTAGAGTTAAGCTTACATAGTCTTTTTTAAAGTGGGAAAAAAAATGTTTGAATTCTTATTTATCTTATGCAAGTATTTATGTACATGTTTAGTTTTTAGGATTTTTAAATTTTTCTTTTAAATTTCACATTATATAAAATTTTTTTTTCTTCATAATATGTACACTACAAAAAAATTTTGAGATGGGTTTTAGTTTAGTTTTTAACACTTTATTTTGTGAACGGAAACAATGACGACTACCTGTAATGAAAAAAGGAGAAAATTGGTTAGATTTCGATTTTTAGTCCACTTTTGTTTTTTTTTTTATTTCTTTATGAACAAGTGTATGTAAAGTTTATATGTGAAAAGAGCATTAAATTTCTAATCACTATTCTGGAAGTGAGCAATTTGTGTATAAGCTTATGTTAATATGTCTTTTTCCATGAAGTCAATTACATTTTTTATGTAGTGATCAATATAATATTTTTCCCAAACTATATATCCTTACTTTAATATATGTATGTAGATAGGTGCTAGCTACATTTTTGCATATTTCATTACAAAATCGCTTAAGATAGCAAATATATCGAAAACTTGATGATCAAAAAAGCAACTTAGAGCCTTTCTATATTCCTAAAGCTAACAAACTAGAATTTTATAGTCTTAAGGGTAAAATTTTAGACATTTCAGAAAGTGTAGATTGCGTTCAAGGGCCTGATTCTCGCAGTCACATCCTATCGTGGCGACCATTGATATCAAAAACAAAGTGATAGCTTTTTCACACTTCGTGACAATTATCATTTCTGGTGGCTAGTAGGCTGTATGCGAAAATTGTTGGCAGTTTTTGGTGACGATTGTCGCTTAAGCGACTAGCGGAATGCAATTCTACGGCTGCCATCGTCACAAATAAGTAACAAGACTATGGGAATCAAGCTCCAATAAATAAGTTTACCTGCATTTTGCTTTGTTTCTTATTGTTTTTATCACAACTTTGTCTTCTGAAACCCAATGCATGTTTTTAGTTTTGCTGAACATATGTATATTTCATTACTTTAGCACACTATAAGAGGAAATTTTGTCACGTGCGTTATGCGACACACAATAATTAAATTTGTTGTTTTAAAGCTATACCGGATTATTTCGGTAAAAAATAATAAATATCACAACCGGTGACATTCAGTCATATTCTTACATTGAACGCCAAGTTACTTACGTTGTTCGTACATTTAACCCCAACTTACTTACTTTACATGTCACATACGATATACCTTTGTTGTGCCAAATGTTTTAAGCAACAATTTTTTAATTGGAGGTTTCTTAATGAGAGCTCTCTAATTGAAACATTAAGACCATGGTACCCCAGCCAATAAGTTGTTTATGTTCACTTTTCCTGGCTCCCTTAAAATGTTGATTATCCCAAAACGTATTCGTTTATAAAATTAAATTAATCGACTATACAGTTAGGTTAGGTTAGGTTAGGTTGAATGGAGGGGTTCTATTGCCCATGTCTTACGACATACACCTAAGCCAATATAGGCTTGTTGTGCGCTCCTATATATACAGTTAAATTAATTTTTAAAAATTGCTGGATCGGCGCAATGTTTGTCATCACGGATGCCGTGGCAAATAAGCCCAAATATCAATCGGGAATCAAATGGATGTCTGTAAGAGAATATAACATATATTCCGATCAACAAAAAAACACTGTGGCAAAATTGAACGTTGATTAGTTTAAGTATAGGCAGTCAGTAATGAAGAGCTCAGGTATTAGGATGGCTAAGCACTGATGTTAAAAACAGTATACAATTGGTCATGACCTAAGTATGTACCCCAGCCAAAAAGTCTTCAACCCAGCTTTTCTTTTATTCTTTATAAAAATGTTGATCAGTGCAATTGTATCAGAAAAAATCTACCAATTCTGAGGAAGTAAAATCGAACTCAAGGCCGCGATAAGAACTAATTAAATATTGTTCATTATTCCTCTTTTTGCAATATTTTATTCTATAGAAGTACAAAATTCACGTACAGTGATATGAAAGCCCCATATGTAGTATATAAATGTCTACATTATTAGTCTCTCTAGGAAATTGTTTATTTGTTAGTCAATCACTACTAAGCGGCTTAACTTAAATTATTGACATTTTCGCAGTTCGTTAAATTTTCTTAGTAAGAGGTATTTGCCAATAATTTAAGATATTTATTTAAATTGATGGGTATTTACTTCAAAGCACAAAGAAAGAAGCAAAGTTTTGAATACATCATTTTATATTCATTTATAAAATAATAATAGTACTGTAAGTAAATTTCAAAGAAAATAAACTATTTTTGTTTTCTGAACAAATTTTATAATATTATTTGCTTATAATTTAATGTTAAAACTAATTTAAGCTTATTAACTTTTACTTTTTATAACCAATATCTGCTTAAATGCTATTTTAAATTGCGGGCTATTTTGCCCGTGTGGGAAGAATATACATACATACATATGTATAATTTAAAAAATCCCTCAATTTAAAATAATTTAAGTTTATTTGTATAATATTGGCTTTCCAAAAATTTAACATCAACAACATTTTGAGCTGCAGATACACTACTTGGTCATTGAAATTCGGTGCAAGCTTCTAGTGTTTGTGAAAGGTTTAGATATGATCTTGTGTCCCAAAATGATTCTAAGCAAATTCGGTGCTGATGATCAGTGTAGCCAACATGAAACAGTCATGGCTGTAGCCCAGCTAAGAAACCTACAAATTTACTTTCCCTGTCTTCTTTGAAAATGTTGGCCTCTACAATTGAGCATAAAAAACCCAACTTAAGTCTAAAATTACAAATCCGAAAACAAGTTCCAAGTGTTTATACTTTTTCGAAAGAATGTTCGGTATTTCAAGTTTGTCCTCAATCATTTCAAAAGTGATATTTTATTAAATTAAAGTTGGGGAAAATAATTTTCTTTATTAATTAATTTAAATAGTAAATTGAAAAATTTCCAAACATGTGTTGGCTGGCAGTAATTTTCCATTTTCAAACATAAAATAATTTAATTTCCACTAAATTACAGTTTCAAAATTGTTTTGTTTTTTTAATTTTCTATATGCTTCTGCTATTTTTTTTTAATTTCTTAGCATTTGATAACTTAATTCCAAAAATTAGGAGGTACAATTTTTTCACATTTTTTTTTAAACATTTTCTTTTATTGCAGTCAGTCATAATTTAAAAATTTATGAGATTTTTTTAATGCGAATGTGAGTTTTGTGTTGTGGAGAATTGATGAAAATTATTTAATATGAAAATTATTTAATAAATGCTGTCTGAAGATTTATAATTTGTTGTTTAGCTTAATTTGTGTATAACTGAACAGTTCAATATGACGCACATAAAAATATTTGTGTTTTACTTTTTCGTCAAAAAGTTTATAAATTAGACATTTGATGTTGTTCAACAGTTCTTTTTATTTTTTGAGATAAAAAAAAAACAAATTAGTGATGTTTATTTACACAGATTTAAAAAAAATAAATAAAAACAATCGAAAACTAATTTTAAGTTTGTTAGAAGAGCAATCGGCAGCGAACATTTTGCTGAAAAAGACGTGAGTTTTGAACAAACATACATGAATTTAAAAGAATCAAATCAAATTAAAAGGGAAAGATACTTCGAGTCATGAAAATCTAAAAGAAAGTTTCTGAATAAGCACGTTAGAACAAAAGAACAGTTTTTAAGAGCAAAACTGGTGTTTTTCAATGTAAAAAAATGTCGGCCGAAACCCCATATACAACTGATATTTATATTGCAAACCGATTTTTTTTTTCTTTAATTTAATTTAAAATATTGAAGAATATTGCCGAGAATCGAACTTAAATAATTTGAATGACGTTAAGTACAAAGTAGAAACAACTCAGACTTGACTATATAAATTCGATAGAACTATAAAGGAGTGGTTAAATCCTAAAAGCCCACAAAACCAGAGTTAAAAGGCCTCCATACTCGGTTTTTTTAACTTGGACTAGTACTCCGTGGACGACCCTATTTATGCATGCGCATCGTAGCGGAACTAGGAAAATAGGATTTGGGAAGGAGGAAAGAGGTAGTAGTGTTTGTGTACGTTTGATACGAACACCATAAGTACAGATGAGGCAGCCTCCATGGGCGTTCGTCTATTTGTTAATAGGCAACTCCGGCTCTTATGAGCATTGAAATCGACCCCATTCGGAAATTATACACAGATCGTCATTGATCGTATCGCTCATAATCTGCCTCTTGGCATTGATCTGCGCATACGAATGGCAATTGCTGGTGTCGTCTGCAAAAGAATGGATAGGTTTTGAAGTTTGACAGAGAAGATGGGTGAGAAAGATAAGAAATAGCGTAGGAGAAAGAACGGAACCTTGCGGTACCCCTGAATTTAACTTGAATTCATTTGAAGAGGCTCCATCTATCACAACACGTATGGTGCGGTTTCTGAGGAAACTCGATATGAATCGAAAGAAGTCGTTTTGTCGAAGTTGGTGGCCGTTTCTTTTCGATGGAACAGGAAATATTGCGAAAACCCACGAATTGATGAAAAAATTTATTATCTGGTTTTTGTCCTAAGATTGCTAAACTTTATTTAGCAATAATACTGCTAAGAATATATTGCTTTAATTTACGTGAAAAAAATTTAAGCGCATACTTTTTTTAAGTCCACAAAAAATATTTTTTCTTAGTTTTCCCTGCATAGTTCTTAGGAATCGATAATTTTTCATAAGCAGTGCTCTACAGAATTGTAGCCACTATAATTCTTAACAACTTTTGTACACACAGTAATAAAGTCTGCTTGTATAGAGATAGACAAAAAGGCTCATTAGGATCCAAAACTCCTGCAATGATTTTTTTTCTATTTTCATATGTTTTTTACATGAAATATCAAACACAAATTGCAGCCAAGTGGAAAAATTGTGGGCTATTTTTACAAAGTACAAAAAACAAGCATTTTCATTGGAGCTATCAGCATAATTTGGCGTTTTCTGCAATAAATGTTAACATATTTATTACCCATCTAGATGGCGGGTAAACTCTAGCTAAGATACAAATATTGTGAGCCCTGCTATGACCAGCGTAGTCGAATTAGGTTTTCACACCGGCGCCCCGCTGGCCAAAAAAAATCATACACAGTGTTATTCATCGAAATTGAATGTTATTGATTGAATAGACTTTATATTTGTGCGTGTATAAATTTAATACCTAAACAATTTTTTTTTATATTTAGCATAACTTTAATTAACACAGTAAAATTTGCTTATTGTTTCGTTTGATCAACGATTTAGAGAACCTTTTTTGATTTGTCTCAAGTCCAATGATATGGCTATTTTACAAAACAGATGCTAAAATAAAGCGAAAGTTGAACGAAAATTCTGTTCAACAAGTCGATATAATTTCTCGATTAAGTTATAACAAATATTATCAGCAAAACGATAAACAAACAGTGTTATTACATATTTTATTAACACATTTTCCTTTGCCAAATAAAATAATAAAAAATACAAACATCCAGATACTTTGATGAATGCTTGCTAACAGATTTTATTGAATTGAACAAATAAAACAACTTTAGTACAATAGGAAACTTTAATCTAAAAAGAAACATACATATATACCACCTATTCACATAACTTAGATTTTTCAAACTACATACATACATACGTACGTACATGTTTAGGTGATTTGTTTATTTATACCCTTTAAAACGAGGCGCAACAGTTACAAACTGAAGAATATTTTTGGTACTCGTGCAATGTCACCCCTAAATTAAAGTATTCCAATCACTTTCCCTCATACTTTTTACGCACATGTATTTCACTTTTATTCAACAAAAGCTTACAAAGTAACAGATACATTTTTATATGCAGCAAAAAAGATATGCTTCATTTATTTTTTAGGTATGCAGATATCCATGTACATACATAATCTGAATATTTTTTAAAGCAATTTATTTATAAGACTAATTTTTTTTTTTTGCAATTGTAATTTTCTTTTTTTTTTTTCATTGAATTTCATTTTCTATAGAAATGTAATAAATCTCTTTTTTTAGTTTTTGCACACATTTGAAAATTATCAATTGTATTTTGAATAAAAAAAATCGTTTGGTTTTTTCTTTGCCACAACACAACTCGTTCTACGCGCGCCGTTTTGCGTTTTAAAAATTCTAGTCTTTTTACCCCGACGTTCGAAAGTACGCTGTTTAGTGACTTTGCATTCGTTGTATTTGTTTACTTGATTTTAGCACAAAATTTGAGATTAAATCAATTTTCTACTCAGGCGTTCGTTGATGGCAATAGTTGGTTGAGTGCTTTTGTATTGGCATAAGCAACTCTCTTTGTTTGTTTTAACAGGCGCCCGTTATTTTCTTAAGAGAATAAGAAATTACAGGAAACTGTTGGTTGGTTGCAAACATTTGAAAGATTTTTGAAGAAGACACTTTTTATGTGTGTTCTTCGAACTTAAAAGAAAAGCTGCTGTTAATTAACGAATTTTATTATTTTACAAAAAATTTGTTTTAGTTCGAGGTAGTTGTGAATAATAGAATTGTTGCCTCTGAGAGTTTTTCTGAGCATAAAAACAAACGAAACAATTTTCATTTGATTATTATCAACTTTGTAGGCAAACAGTTTTAGTTTCCTTGGAAGTATTTTTAGGGACTTCAACAGCATGTTTTTCAATATTATACAATAAAATATATTTCTATAATATATGTAGGTATTAATACAATATATTTCCAATTATTTTGCGTATGGCTATGTCTGCGGTATTTAATGATAGAATCTTAAGTTGAAATTTAAGAACTAAAAAACGAGCCTAATTTGACAAATTTAGTTAATAGTGTGTATCTACATACATATGTAAATATGTATGTACATATAATTAAATGTTATATATTTTGCTGGAGTAGTAAGTTTATTAAATATGTATTACTTAATAAATTTGTTTTTTATTTCGAAAAATGAATCCTATTATGTATTTGCTGTAAGCCCTATTGTATTATTTAAGATCTAAAAACATACCTTATTAACGTTTTTTAAAGACAGAAACATTGAAACATATGGGTAGGTATACTATTATTTTTCATTTGTGAACATTGTCAGCCCTCTCCGTGTTTACTTACCACGCCTTTTTTCTTTTTGTTGATCTTAAATTTATGATAAGAATTTCAAGCAACTCGGAAACATCACCACTAATTTTTGACCGCCCTATAAAAATATAGAATATTCTAATAAGTACTAGCACAAAGAAGCATCACCGTTCATACGACAGTTTACACTAATTATTTTGACGAATTTTACACGACTAGAATATTTGTTGCAAAAACATTTTATAATAAGTAACATAACAAACATTCGATTATATTTCCAACACTTTAGAACACAATTAATAAATTAGTCAACTTTTAATTTCCGGAGCATAGCGAAGTGATATCAGGTGCTAGAGTTGTTGCCATAAACTGACATACTCAGCAAACGTGGTGTTGGCAACGCGTTTTTATGTTTCTTTTTACCGACCAAAGCACTAGACTAACACAAACAAGTTGCACTGATTATTTGATGCCACCATGAGTTTTTAACGTTTAAATTATTTGTTTAAAGAAAAATTTATATTTTACATACACATCACCCAACAATTAATGCTTTTCTATACTTTAATCATTAACAAATCCTCTATTTTTTAATTTTCGGCGCAAACAAATATTGTGTTGTGCGTTAGTGTTGCATCACTGTCGTAGACTAAATAATCTGATACTCTTTGTTGTTGTTAGTTTCTGTCATTTTGAAAAAAATGATATTGGCAACGCATGTCTTGTTTACCGGCTTTTTTCTTTACACAAAAACAAATGTACATGCATATGTACGTATGTATATGAACGTTCGATCTTAACTCAAAACAACACTTGCAATAAACTTTTGTAATTGCGTTTTTATATTTTATTTTTCTGTAAAATGTACAGCGCCAAAATGTACAGAGCAGTGTCATTAACACAAACAACAAATGATATCAATCAATACTTGTTGCGCTCATCTTTCATATCGCCATGAATTTTTCATTTTATAAATATTTGTTGCAGTAAAGTTTTTATGATATCTTATAAATCACACATTAATTTATATATTCCAACACTTTAATATAGTTTTCTGCTTTTAATTATCGAAAGAAACATAACTTGTGTTATGTGGTACTAGTTGTTGGCTAGAGCACAGGATACTAAACGAAACACTGTTAGCAGTGTTACCGTTGAAATTTTTCAAAAAGTCGCACATAAAGGCGGTTCTCAAAACAATGGCACAAAAAGGGATTTCTGTGAAAAAAAGAGGCCTCTTCAAACTGGCATAAAATAAACACATACATATATTTTCTCATTTTCATAGATAAAATTAATGAAAACAAAAATAACTTTTTGTTTTCATGTAAAAACACAACAAATTTCTATGAAAAATAAAAAAAAAGTATGAACTTAATTATTTATTTGCTTTAAGAGCCAATTGAAATGTATTAATTTAGGTCCAAAAATGAACCTTTTTAAAAAATGTTTGCAGCAAACATTTTTTAAAAAAGTTCATTTTTGAACCTAAATTAATAAAACAAAAAGTTCACAAAACTGGTTTATCTTTATTTTATTTGATCTTTATATTGTTAAATTAATTATTCAAGCTCTTGATCTTTGGTTTTTTATAAAAAATAATTTTAAACAATTATTTATTTTCAATATTTTGCCAACGATTTGTTGACATCTTCAGGAAAATAATTATAAAATTCAAAAAACAAAACCAAATTATTGAAAAAATTCAACACCAAATCAAGCATACGGGAAAAATATTTTTGAATGTTTTTTGTTAATCAAAAATTTTTTCAATAATTTGTTTTTGTTTTCTGAATTTTATAATTATTTTCCTAAAGACGCCAAATTGTTGGCGAAATATTGAAAATAAATAAATAATTGTTTAAAATTATTTTTTATAAAAAATAATTGTTATTTGTTCACAGAATTGTTAATAAAAAATATAATAATAATTATCAATCATTTTCTAAACATATGTTGTAGGATATGTCAAAAAAGAGTTTCTTATTTTAAATCTAAATACATAGATCGTTTTGTTTTCTGTCTATTTCAGCCGTTTACATGTTGTAGACGGTTGTTAAGAAAACTAAAATGTGTTGTAAAACGATAAAACTATTTTCTTTATTAAAGAAATATTTGGAAATTATTATTAATTGCATGAGATAATAGAATTAGTAGTACATTTTCAAACGTTCTTTTAAGTTTATTTGGAGTTTACTGGCAATTTCAGCATCACCAACAAAATGTCGGTGATATACACGTGTCTTAAAAAGGTCTCTATCTATCCCTATAAAATAGTGCAAGGTACTAAAGGGTACTTAAAACAAAAAGGGCACAGAAAATAGACAGACAGCGGAAAAAGGCACAAAATACGAGTTTGGTCGACACACGGTAACGCTGTTAGTTTTGGACATTTCGAAAAAATAGTGTTGATAGCCCGTGTTCTTACCAGCTTTCTCAGCTGGAAATCTGTACTTATGTACATATGTGTGTATTTTATAAATCTCTCAATATAAAAAATATACATATGTACAAAAATGCAATCAATTAATCTTCATTAAACAGCATGTCTAGCAAATCCATTTTCGCACATTGTTCCCCTTCCAAGCGTTCTACACTATTCCAACGTATTAAAGTAGGTATAACCATGAGCTTTATGTTGGCATCAGTTCGGAAGGCATTTTTCATATCCTTCCAGCTTTAAATAAACGTAAAATATATAAATTATATTACTCAGGATAATATAATAGCAAACGACTTACAATGGCCTATCGCCTACTTCAACAGTAAGAAAGATATCTTTGGAACTGGCAAATTTTTCCACAGCTTGTTCAATATAAGGTTGTGCTAAATAAGTTGGCAAAAAAGTATTAGGACACAAGTTAGTTAAATTTACGTTTGTGCATTATACTCACCAACATTGCAATCGGGGCACCAGCTCTGTCCTTGTTCGTCTTTATCGCCAGTAAATAGTATGTATAAAGTAGAACTTTTGTCTTTAGAAAGTTCTTCTAAGGAACTTTTATAACCATCAAACCCCCGAGTAAATGCTCTGCGTACCATGGTTATGAGTTTATGAAGTAACTTTATTCTTATCTTACAATATAATAAAACTTAACAGATTGGTTCGACTGTTTCTGATTAGATTTTTGATTATGTGGAACAATGTTTTTTTATATTTGAATTATCACAATCAGCTGTTGGTGGGAGAACTAGCGTTGCCAATTGAAAGTAAGCAAAGTAGTTGTAAATTAAGGTATTAATAATTTCAAATACTTGCTTGTAACGTATAGCAATGCATGGATGTGTGTCTCACTATAAAACTTTCTTTCATATCCCCCTTTGGGCTTGCAGCAAATGTGTTTAACATTTATTGCGACAAACTCATATGTTATATTAAAAATTGTTCCCTATTAGCTATTGAATTCCAAACTGTTTTGTATAAATATTCATCAGTATTTAAACAAAAACGCTCGGCAATAATTAGAAACTTGAACATTTTACTGACTTAAAGCTTTACTTACTGATTTTTATAGAGATTGTACTTCTCTGTTATTTTAATGTGTCAAGAAATTGCCTATTGAGACTTTTAATGGGTTAATATTATTTGGAATTGACCTACATTTTCTGAATATCATTTGTTATACTTGAACCCCAACTTCAAGTTTATAAATGTAAAATGCAGTCAACGTAAAACACTTCACAAGAAAGTAAACAATTAATTATTAAGCATATGAGTACAAATTCTGCAAAATCAGCATTAAAATTTAAATTTGAGATTTATTTAAATACTTATAGCTTTGCGGAAATTGCATAGAGTGAGACAGTAAATAAATTTATTTAACATGGGTAAGAATAAGATGTCGCTGAAATGTTCGTGAATAAAAAGAACTCTTTCTTTTTAGATATAAAGCATCTTTTCCTTTATTCCTTTCTAATTTCGAGTATTATGCTAAGTTTGTGCATAGAGCCGATGATCATGAAAATTGCATACAAGAAACCATTGCATTTAAAAGAAAAATCCTATAACAAAACTAGTAGAAAAAATCAGTTAATTGGCATTGATGAAACCACTGCAAGCGCTTTGAATATATTGCCAAACGAAGATGAATCAAAAACAACTTTGCCATACCAGACACAACTTTCACAGACCGCTGGCGATTCCAATTCACTTGAAGTTATTTCGAAAGAAATCACCACAACAGAAGCAAATGCTAAAACCACCAACAGTACGCCAAATGATGATACGTCCTGCATCTGTGGCATTTTCTTAAGTTCGCAATTTGTTAAGGGCTCCTCAACGCCCCCAAAAGGAGACCCCGTTATTTCTACTACACTAGAACGTACATTTAGCTGCTCTCCCATTGGCCAGAAGCAATGTCAGACAAAATGTTTGGAGCAGGTAAAAATACGATCATTTAAAGCCATATTCACAAACATAAATTTTTTAAAGTACATTTCGAATCAACATTTTCTACCATTTCCAAATTTAAACACCTTTTCTATTTATTAGGTTGTGCAACATTTACCTAATTCCCCTAGTATTTTGTGTGCTTCTTTGGATCGCGATATAAGAAAGGAAAAAGCGTTTCTGTTTGTACGCAATTGCAATAATAAATGGCATAATACAAATCTTACGGCTGGCAGGGAATATTGCTGTAAAGATGGTTTACCATATAGTTGCCAAAAAAAAATAATTACATAAATAGAATGAATGTGTTCGTTATTAGGTAATAAGTAGTCAAAAAAATACAATGAATTCATGTTTGCAAAGTAAAATGAAAAAACATACATTATTTATTCTATGAAATCTGCAAAAAATTCTCAAAACAAATGTTTTTCTGATTTTAGAACGTATTTGTTTATTCTATCGAAGTTTATTTATTATGCCACAAAATCGGCTAATTGGTCGATTACAAGCCAGTTATTTGCTAGTCTATTAAAAAATTCTCCGGAATACGTATTTACCTAAATAATGGAACAGAATTTAAATTACAACAAAATCCTGGGACAACCGCAAGTATACACTTTTTTATCTTGAGTCGTAGTGAGATGTTAAAAAATATATTTTTCAAGGGTTGACTTCCAAAAGCAACTAAAACACACAAAAGTGATCAGTGGCGCTGTGAATTTTACTTGTTCCAAATTCGCTTTTCTATATTCAAATAAAAAGTAATTTCAACATATTCAAATGATATCAATCAATTTTATACAACTTAACTAAACAGACATAAAAGAAACAAGTAAGAGTGCTATATTCGGCTGGGCCGAATCTTAAATACCCTTCACAATGGTACATACATTCTGATTGATTTTTGGTGCGAAAAGTTGTTTTATTTGGCTTTTAAAGCCGATTTCTTGAAATATCGGGAGACGCTATATCTGGGGTATATATGGGCCGATTTTTTCTGAATTTCAATATCAGATCCACTACCGGGATTTAACACAGTCTGCAAAACTTTTATTTAAATAATTCCTAATATGCTCAAGTTCAACCACTGGGTGACACCAATTCTTTTTAATATCAATGAAATAAAGAAAAGCAAAATGTATTTCTTAATTATTTATCAGTTAACTTTATAGTAAAATTTATTTAACAAAAAATTGCATATAATTGCATTATTTTTGAATTATAATGCTAAACATTGCCATTAAGTGTGATTTTCTTTTCAATTTACTTACGTATGTGGGTACATGCATACGTATGTATGTATGTATGTATCTATAATAGAAAACTCTAAAATAAATTCTTTATTATTGAATATTTTCAGTGTGTTCCATAAAACAATGATTATATACATACATATATACATACATACATATTTACATTGCTTGCTTTTACAAAATTATTTTTTTCTTGTGCACGTTGTTGATGATCTATTGCGTATCATCATACACATGTGTGTGTATGTACATATGTAAGTACGTAGGGAAACCCAAAATGATTTTTTGTGTGAATGAATTTGAAGACGCAATTGTTTAAAAGAATTTCATTGCGTACCCTTTTTTCAACAATTCTTTATATCACTTTCATTTTCAAGCTCGTGTATACATATGTATGTACATACATACACATTTTTACACCAAAGCAAAAAAATTGTTTATGCTAACATACTTGCATGCATACATACATATGTATGTAGATACATACATACCTACATGCATACAAACGTATCTACATACATACATACATACATACATACATACATACATACATACATACATACATACATACATACATACATTCATACATACATACATGATCGCAAATATTATATACATATGTATATAATATTATATACATATGTATGTACCATTATGATTGATTTTTGGTACCAAAAGTTGGGTGCATATGGGCCGATGTCCAAAAATTTTCTAATTTTGCCCCTAAACAGCCTGTATGTACCATTCCGACAAATATTTAGTGCAAAAAACTGTTTCGTTTAGCTTCCAGGCCCGACTTCTTGAGATATCGGGAGGCGCTATATCTCGAACATATATGGGCCGATGACAAAAAGATTTCCAGTTTTGCTTCTGACTAACCTATATGTATCATTCTGATTGATTTTTGGTGCCAAAAGTTGTCTTATTTAGCTTATAGAGCCGATTTCTTGAAAAATCGGGAGACGCTATATCTCAGGTATATATAGACCGATTGCAGACATTTTCAAATTTTGCTTTTAAACACCTTATATGTACCATTCTGATCGATTTTTGGTACCAAAAGTTGTTTTATTTGGCTTTTAGAGCCGACTTCTTGAGAAAACTTGAGGCGCTATATCTCGAGTGTATATGGGCCGATGTCCAAAATTTTACACGTTTGCCTCTAAATAGTCTATGTGTACCATTCTGATTGATTTTTAGTGCCAAAAATTGCTTTATTTGGCTTAAAGAGCGGATTTCTTGAAAAATCAGGAGTCGCTATATCTCAGATATATATGGACCGATTTCAAAAATTTTCCAATTTTGCTTTTAAACACCTTATATGTTCCATTCTAATCGATTTTTGATACCAAAAGTTGTTTTATTTGGCTTTTAGAGCCGACTTCTTGAGAAAACGGGAGGCGCTATATCTCGAGTGTATATGGGCCGATGTGGAAAAATTTTCCATTTTTGCCTCTAAATAGCCTATATATACCATCTTGATTGATCTCCGGTGCCAAAAGTTGTCTTATTTGGCTAATAAAGCCGATTTCTTTAAAAATCGGGAGACGCTATATCTCGGATATATATGGGCCGATTTCAAAAATTCCTTCATTTCTAGGATTTAATGAGCACTAAAAATGATATGGTTTAGTTTTTAAGAAAAAATTTTTTTCAAAAATCTGAATACAAAAATTACACAAAATATCCCTCAAAACCCGGTTTTTTGAATATATCTCGGCTATCCGCGGACCTATCTTACTGAATTTCAATAGCAGACCCACTACCGGGGTTTCACACGTTTTAGCGAAAGAATGAGGTTTCTATCTCAAACCGTTTTCTCAGAAACGGTATTTCAACGACTACAGACGGACAGACGGACAGACGGACCGACGGACAGACGGACAGACGGACAGACGGACATCGCTCAATCGTAATCGCTATTGATGCTGATCCAGAATATATATACTTTATGGGGTCTTAGATGGATATTTCAATGCGTTACAAACGGAATCACAAACTTATATATACCCTTACACATTTATGTGAAGGGTATAAAAATACTTAACATATTTGTGAAAATATTCAAGCCAATGAATGGCTTGAAATAAACAAGGAAACAAGAAGCCTAAGCCTAAAAGGCATGCAGTCTGATTTTGCAGATTTACAATTAAAAACGTTACAGGTTTTGCAAAAAAAAAATTTAAAACGAAATCATAGACTTAGCACTTATAAATTTGCAGCGAAATATGCCGGACAAACATGACTTGTTCCATAACATGTTTTCTTCCTTTTTATAGTTTATAAATGGAGTTGTTTGAAAACATATTTTCGTAAATAAAATACTTTCAATAAAATTTAAAAATATAAATTAATTTAAAAATAAAATGAAAAGGCGGTAGGTAATAGCTTAAAAACATTTAAGAACAATTAAATTAAATAACCAAATAAAAAAACTATTTAAAGGAACAGAGAAATCGTTCAAACAAACCAGGATGGGGTGTCGGCAATGTGTGTTCAGAGGAGCACTAAGCACCCCTTTTGTACAAAAATTGGCAATAATTAATCATTGAAGAACCTCTTTTTTGCAGTATTAGTATCAAACTTTAATGTAGATAGCCTAAAAGAATGCGAAAATTTGTTATAGGATTGCAGAAAGAGTAACTCAGTTCTCTTCTTACCGGGCTATTTTTGGTGTCAAAAACGTTGAACCATTCAATTCAGCTTTTGTTGAAAAGGTTGCATCTGTTGCTGGAATGTTAGTTATGCTTTTGGGCGATTTAAAATGGTTTTCACTATCCGACTCTTCTATGGTCACATCAGTCTCCTCCTCAATAATTTTATCTACTTTTCTAACTTCCAAATCGTCGTTTTCGTCCTCTGGCGAAGGAGTGTTGCGGTTCTGACAGAGGTCTGAACACTTGCAGCTCATCGTACACTTCTGATTGAGCGAATTACATCCGCAACGCTTCTTTCGGCAGTCACCACGGCAGATGCAGCCCTTGGACTTCCGCTTGTGCTTACTCTTGACAGATGGGTTTGCAGTTTGTCCAGATGCTCCTGCATCAGTGGCGTCAGTGGTGATCTGTTGTTTGCTGTCTTCTTCCATATTGTTGGAGACGTCGGACTGGGAGTTGGATCTTTGTGAGGCACGTGAAGCTCGAACGCGCTAAAATCGAGACGTACCTTTTCATTTGTTATTCATTATTCGAAAATAGTTTTGTACCGACTTTCAAGATTTTTTTTTGTCTTTTACTTTACTTACATTGCGATGTTTTTTAGTCAGCGGTGTTTTTATCCAATCTGGATCATTTTCAGACGAACTGATAAATTCTTCCTCACTTCCCTCTTCTTCATCCTCTTCTACGATTTCAATGGTTTTGTCTGTAGCCTAGATAAAATATGTACAGGAATTATCCATTGACTATTCTTCAGCTGAAAACTAAAGCAAATCCAGAGAAAAAAATATTTCTCCAAATTTGAACATTTTTAGGGAAATGAGAACTCTCAAGCAAGAAACAAATCAAGATAATGTTTGTGGCTGATGCGAAATTAGCTGGTGCTTAATTCGTTAAGGGCTTTTTCGTCTATTGCATTATAATAATAATCATCTAAACACTTTGGGCCTTATTCATAATAAATATTTTTGGCTTATAAAACTCTTATTTGACAAGTGTTCCATACAAATTTGTCAAATAGCAGCTTTATAAACCTGTTATAATTTTTATGAATTAGACGGTTTATTTATTTCATAAAAACAAGAGCCATTCAAGGCCAAATAAAATAAATTATTTTTAAGCCATTGCCACAGTTTTGAGGAAGTGTTATTTAAGAAACGTTATATTTATTCTAATAAAGTAATATACATATAAAGCCTTGAAGCTAAACAAAAGCACTTAAAATAATTTCTGTGGAAAGGTGCTGCCAAGTTTTTCAAACTGCTGCATTTGCCAACGTACAAATTTGAATACGCAGCAGTTCGGTACAAGTACGTACTACGGTTTTCATACCAATTAAACATGTGTTCCCCCGTTTAATGGACTCAGTTTGATAAAATGAAATCAGACTCAAATTACTCTAAAAAAGAGACAAGGCCCACGATGTCACTTGCCATCCATCATTCACTTGTGCAAACACTGAAAACAACATTTTAAAAATTTGTTATTTTCCTTTGCATGACACCCATTTCATCACAAGCACAGGAAAGCAATGCAAAATAAATAAAACATACTAATCGCTGTCGCATTATGAAAATTATGAAAAAAAAATTTTCTTTGCGCTTTTAATTTTGCAAGGTATTGTACATATGCAGCATTATCAACTTTAGGGGAATTTGCACAAACTTTGAGTACGTGAACGGCTTTGGGTATTCGATTACAATAACTTAAAAGAAAAGTTAATTCAGTCATTTGGAGAAATAAAATCAAACTTCATTACGAAAAAGAAACATGAAACTAAAACAAAACATCATGTGAATATTAGAAAACATGAAACTTTTTCTCAATACTCACATCTATTCATCGTATTATATCAGAAAACTTTGTCAAAGCTGACAAAAGCTGAAGAATTACAACAATCGGAAATGCACAAAGTTTTAAAAAAAGTAGCAAAATTCATTATATTTTACAATTAGCAATCACAGACTTAAGGTAGAACTGTATCTTGCTACTTACCTTTGCGGATGTTTTTCCTCTTCTTTTATTATTTGTGGCATTTTCTCTCAAATGTTTATAATTTTCCAGTTCAATCATCAAAGATTCAATCTTTTTCTCTTGTTCCTCTTGCAGTTTGAGACGCTGCTCTTCTTCAGGGGTTAAAGCCACCGATATTTTTTCTTCATACTCGGCAATAGTGCGTTCGTGTTCGACTTTCATTTGCTGAATCAATTTGGCTGCCTCATTCGATTGTTCTTCGACATTGTGAATTTGTGAACGCAATTCTTCGCAAATGTGAGAATAATCACGCCTCATGTCGGCCAAGGCTTTAAGAAGAAACTTAAAAACAGCACGAGCCTCTGCCAAATTGCGAACGCTATCGCCAAAAGATCTTATTAGAGCATCGATGTCGTTCGAACAGACCTTTTGCTGGAAATCGGCTATTTGAGCGTTGCGCATTTCAATTTCTTCTTCTAAATTTGCAATTTCTACGGCTGCTGAGGATTTGAGATCAGGAGAAGTTTGTTGCTTCAATTCTACAAGACGACTGCTTATTATACTGCGGTCTTCCATTAATTGCTCAAGAGTACGTTCGGCGTCAATGAGCGATATAATTACCTCCAGCTCACGTTCGACACAAGCAATGACTTGATCAATCTTCGTTGCGGTGGCTGTGGCATCTTTAGCCGATAAATTTTTTTGCCTTTGCGTTTGAGCCACCTTTTGCTTTTCGAGAGCATCTTTCAATCTGATATTTTATTTGGTTAGTCAAATGGTTACACAATTCACAATACATGTTAGAATCAAGCGGGATATACATAAATTAAGCTCTGATAAAAAAAAACTTACCTTTTATTTATGGCCATAGCCTCCTCGCATTTTCTCTTGAGAACGTTGCGTTGTTTATTGTGCAGGGCTTCCTTGCGCGCCATTTCATTTTGCATTTTGCGATCTTTGTTTCTCAATTGCATCACTTCCTTTTCACGCATCAGTTTGAATTGTCTGAAATTCTCCGCCTCGGAACGCATGGCTCTTATAAGTTTTACTTTAGACTCTTTCATGGCTTGTATTTCACTGTGAAGGTTTCTAATTTTTTGGGTTTCCTTTTCTCGTATTTTCAGCAATTTCGCCTGCTGCATATTTTTACGTTTCATTTCGGTTATATCATGTTCCAAAGTCTGCAAACGCTTGCGTCTCTCTTCAGCCAATTTGGCCGAAGTATTTTCTTTCACGTGACGCAATTTATCGAGAAGTTCGGACTTTTCAGTTTCAAGTTCCAGAATTTTTTGCTCACATTCCTTAAACTTCTCTTCAATGTCATCATCCATGGTGGAAAATTTGCTGAAATTTCCCGCAATGCGTTGTTGTAATTGTTCCTTGATATTAAGTTCTTGATTGATGCGCCGCAATTGTTCATTGATCTCCATTTGCTTGCTGGTGAAAGCTTCAGTACGTTCCTGCATGATGGCGTGCATTTCAGACATATTACACTCTTCTTCTTCACTCGCATTAGTTGAATTTGCAAACGTCATAGAGGATCCTCGTTTATGGTCCATAAGTTCTGCTTCGGCTCTGCACAACTCTTCATCCAAACCTTCTACCATTTTGCTAATATGCATTACTGTATCCGCTAGTTTTTCTTCATCCAAAGATGTTTCCTTTATTTTAGACAATTCGGTTACAAAATCTCTCATTTCTATCGCTTTCTGTTTAAGATGCTCGTGGGTAGTCTCTGCTATATGTGCCCTCATTTCATGCTCTGTTACATCCTGCAGCGTCATTTGCCACTGATGTTGCAGTACTCGGTACTTTTCTTCAAGCTGTTTGTATTTGCGGTTCTGTTCATCCGATGGCAAAATAATAGACCTGGCCGCAAGTGGTATGTCGGATCCGAGAGCTTCCAAGTCGTTCGCCAGCGATGCCGACATTGTACTGCCTTTGGTTAGCAGTTCTACGCGTAATTTTTGTATGATGCCTTTGAGACGATTGATTTCGGCTGCATGAGGATCTTGATTGACAATTGGTTTATTTTTAATTTTACGCGCTCTATCAGCGTATCGCAGAGTGCTTAGTGTTTCGGCAACATTATAATCTGCTGGCGAAACACAAGCAATCATAAGTGTAACCGAATTGCCACCCAGTGAATCCTGAAGCAGTCGAGTCAATTTTGAATCACGGTAGCGAACAAAACCGGCACCTTTGCCATCTGTAAAAAAAGAACAATTAAATAAAACACTTTCATTTTAATTTAAATTAATGCCAACCTCCTAAAGCTGATATGACATTGCCCAAAGCCAAAAGACCCTGATTAATTTTTACACCCTCTTTGAAACGATCACCGGTGGCACCGGTCTTCTTTGAACGTTCCGAGCCCGCCAAGTCTACCAAATGAAACTTTGAAGTAGTTACAGCCCGACTAGAAGAAAATAAAAAGAAAAACAATAGGTACAAAGTTTTCCAACCGGTTCATATAGGCATCAGCTAGACCTACGATTCATCTTTCTTTGTGGCTTGTAAAATTACTGTGAATATAGCATGAGATCTAGAGGATTGTTCATTCATAGCAGTCGAGGCTACAGCTCTGCCCGTAGATCCCTTCACCAAGCAATCGGTAGTTTCTTTGGCACTAAAAACTTGTTTCTCTGTTAAGCCTACCATAACAATTCCACTTCTGTCCTCACGCATATCAACAACACTTTCTTCTCGTGACTTTTCTGACAGTAAATCGTAAAGCTGTTCTTGATACAGTTCCATAAAAGAGCACTTTATCACAAAATCAAATTCATCAGACAGCTGCTTAATGCGCTCGAATATATCGTGCATTGCTCTTGGTATGACACCCACATTTTCATCCAGTGATCCGTCAAAAGCAGTACCCATGGTATGAGTTTTTCCAGAGCCAGTTTGGCCGTACGCCAAGATGGTAGCGTTGAAGCCATAAAAAAGTTTATCCAACATATCAGATACAGACAAATGGTAAACCTGCTCTTGCGTGTCCTTCCAGTCAAATACAAAATTGAAAGTAAATGCATCATTATTGTTAACTATCACTTGATTCGCACCATCAACTTTTTCGACAGATACTTGACATCCCCTCGCTTGTTCGGAAGGCACAAGAGGACGAACTCTCAAAGCCACCCGTACACTCTCTAAATCACTCATTAATGTGTATAATTCACAGCTAGACTTCTAGTTAAAACACTAAATATTATAGATTGGATAACAGGTTTGTTTTAACAAATCAATAATTGTCTTCTTGTTTCACGTTTGCACTTTTTTTTTTAATTCTACTTTTCTTTTGCCTTTTGTGCGGCAGCTGTTTGTGTACCGACTGAATTGACTTTTCGTTGTATTCAAATGCTGCTAGACACAAAATATTATTAATATGCCACCGGCAGGTAAACGAAAATCACAATTTTATTCACAAATTTGTTTCTATACAAATTTTCTTGAAATATTGGCGTATTTTTGCTGTTTTCCTGATTACAGGTACGTGCACAAATTTCAAACCGTTTAAATTTTAAATTAAAAATGGTGGCAGAAGCGTAGAAATTCGATTATCGAAATGTTCGAAACTCGCAGCAATGCTATTTAAAGTACATCAACGAAGCGTTGCTTAAAACTGCACTAACAAAGCGAATTTAATGTTTCTTAGCAACCAAGGCGAATCCATTACAGGTGCCCGCATACCAATTCGCTTCATCATTTTCCCACGATTTTATCTTCTGAGTTGTCAAAGCTGATAGCAAACGACAACAAAACTTATGTCAACTCGCATATGTTCGGACGAATTGAATCGTGAATAATTGAACCATCTTGAACCTACACTTTAATTCTTTTAGTTAGGGAAGAAGAAGAAATAAACGTTGCAAGAAATATTTTTGGGAAATAAACTCCTGCCGAGTTTTAAAGAAGCGGGAGCGAAATTAAAAAATGAAAACTGTTTTCCACCTTCGTTTTGTATTACCGATTGTACAAAAGTAAAAAGTGCCACTGTTTACAACGATAAGACTATAACCAGGGCAAATTCATGCAAGTTGAATTTGGTAGCACAGATGATTATATATTGCTTCTTACAACAAACTAAAAAAATGTTGTCTTCGTAATGCTTAAAGCACATATATAACGTGTACTGTGTATTGTAAATATTCAGACTTTGACAACTAAAATCACAGCACAAACAACAAGTTTGTGTGTTGTGCGACAAATAGTAGTGCACCCACCCAATAATAAATTCGCCTGTGACAAAATCGTCATTGAATTCGCCTTATTATTAATTATAATATTGGTCGCTAGAGCGTGTTTTAGTAGGAAAATTTTAACGCCGCCATTTTTTTGTTATCAACTTCTCCATATCTTTTGGTTCAAGTAATTTGATCAGAGTATAGTTAAATACAATGTGCATTCTAAGCTGATAAAAGCGCCCGTGTAGAATTCGAAGGGTGATTTGTTGCTGGATGAAGGCAATATAATTCGACAATAAACGTATTTTGATAAAAGCTGATATCGGCCTTGGAAATAAATACTTTATTATTCTCGACGGTTTGTTTTCTTAAATACGTTTCGTTGAATTTAATCAATAACAATGGATAAACTAAGTGCGTGCTGTAAACCGCCCAAAGATAAGTTTAAGATAGTGTTTTTCATATTCTTGTTGCACGGACTTGGCACACTTATGCCATGGAACATGTTTATAACAGCAAAAAGTTATTTTGTTGATTTCAAACTTGTTTCACCTGATGGAAATATGACGTCTGCTTATGCAACGAACTTTATGCAGTACATTGGATTTGCTTCTCAAATACCAAATCTAGTTTTCAACTGGCTGAACATTTTTGTTCAACTGGGCGGAGATCTCACCAAGCGTATCGTGTACAGTATTTTAGTGGAATTGGTTATTTTCATCATTACCGTCATACTTGCAATTGTAGACTCTGCAGATTGGCAGGATGTGTTTTTCTGGGTCACAATGATAAGTGTTGTAATACTAAACATGGCTAATGGAATTTATCAAAATACAATTTATGGCATGGTCGCAACACTACCAATTAAATATACAGGAGCTGTTGTGCTTGGATCTAATATCAGTGGACTATTTGCTTCAATTGTACAAATTTGTAGTACTTATATGTTTTCCTCATACCGGACATCAGCAATATATTATTTTATTACGGCCATGCTGGTACTGCTAATGTGTTTTGATACATATTTTGGACTTCCGTTAAACAAATTTTACAGATATCATGAACAGCTAAGAGCAAAGGAAGAAAAGCCTCTACAAAAGACGGATGTGAAAAATGTACCATATTTTAAAGTTTTCAAACAAGCGTTTCCCCAGCTCTTTAATATTTTTTTCACATTTTTTGTAACGCTTGCAGTTTTTCCTGCAATTCATTCTGATATCAAGCCATACTCCAACGATTTTGTCATCCCGAAAGAACTATTTACATCGATCACTTGTTTTCTAACTTTTAATTTATTCGCTATGCTTGGAAGTTTAACGACATCATGGGTACAATGGCCTAAGGCTGGCTCACTCTACATACCGGTACTACTACGTGCTGTATTTTTACCACTATTTTTATTCTGTAATTATTTACCAAAAAACACGATAAGGTCACTACCTGTATTAATCACTAACGAATGGATTTATTGGCTGATAGCTATTGTTATGTCATATAGTTCCGGCTATTTAAGTTCTTTAGGCATGATGTATGCCCCTCAGACTGTATTGCCAAAATACCAAATAACAGCAGGAATGTTTGCAGCAGCCATGTTAATAACTGGCATTTTTTCCGGAATTCTATTTTCTTTCATGTTGCCGTCTTTAGTTTCTATTTAATGTTATGTACATACATACTATGTATGTATTAAGTTTATGCTTATGTACAATAAAGATGAAATTTTTTATGAGCTTGAGCTTGTTTTATTGACATACAGATGAAAATTAGTTTACAAGTATGTATCTAAAACCAAATGTTAAGTACCGATAATAATAGAGGGGCGTTATACTGTTGGTCTGTCAATCAGTGTCAAGTGCTGACATCAGACAATTTTAGCGCACGTTTTGGTGTTCTGTTTGTTGTATGGCATTAATTGGTAATTAACAGTTTAAGTTACAATACTAGCGTTAATTTAAATAATGGTGATAAATTCGCCAATTCAGAGCCACACGTACATAAATATGTAGGTATGTACATATATTAACTCAATACACAAAAATGTATAAAACTGTTTATGTGCGCATATTCACGTTGAACTCTGTTATCTTTAAACGAGCAATTCTTGGTATGTATGTATTCATATCAATATACATACATAGAATTGATTTTTCGAAAATTGCTCTAACGATTTTGATATAATTCAGAATCAGGGGGCCAAAAATCGATGTGGCATGGTCGCGGTTGTAAAAAACCCGTTTTGTTCCGGCTTGCAGACACTAATAATTTCGATATGATAACTAAATGAATATCATTTAATTGGGATCTCACGAAATGTCGATGAACAGCTTTAGCTATGGATAATAAAAATAAATCTGAGATTGGGTAAGACCAAGGTGTTTCACACCTCTTGCGAGACCTAGCAAGGCAAGATTTAATGAAATTTAAAAAAGTAAATATAAAATTAAACAATTTTTCTTATTCGAACTTTTTGTTATATAATTTTTTTTGTATTAAGTTTATCAGGCTCAAGTTCTTTCTATATTAATTTAGTGATTTATATTAATTAAATAAGACCTCAAATACATTCAGCATAAATAAAATAATATATAGTCATTTAAGTATAGAATATAAAAAAATTATTAACGAGTTCTTATAAATTCAAAAATAAGTTATATTTAACGGTATCATGTATCTATCTGGTACTCCTCCGAAATACTTTTGCTATTGGCCGCCAGAGCTCCATGTGCAAAAACGCTGTTTGACAGATCTGGCGCGTCTTTTTTGTTATGAACCAGCTTTGGGAATGTGTATGTGCTGTGTATCATATGATACCATATGGTATAAAGGTGTACCCCAAATATACATTGTGTTTCCGATATATTTGCATAAAGCTTCAAAATTTGTTTTTAGTTATTTAGCAATCAGAAGGAAAAAAGCGAATTTTTCTTTTACATATTTGTTTATTTTTATAAATGTATTTTGTTACCATTTATTTTTCATTTTTGACATCACTTTATTCTAGCAGCGCTGCCAGAGCTTTTACATATATGTAATATTGTGTTTTTGCTCACGAGAAAAATCGGTAAATATTAGGTGTTTTAAATGTTATTAAGCAAAATAATATGGAGAATAAATCAAAGCATCTGGGCCTTGTGGGTATTTCTAGTTATCTATAAATTGACAATTCAAGTGTCATATTCGGCACTCTGTTGTGCAAACCAATGCGTATGATTTTGAAAACCATATAATCTTGATTAACTATTAATTTCATATATGAGTTTCAATTTTAATGAATGGAAAGATATTCGCCTTTTAACATCAATAAACAATTTTGAGCTACACCAAACATAGATAAGTATTCTAAGGTTATTACTTTACATAGACTTTACACTTTTTCACTTACACATTCATGTTTTCTTTAATTTTAGAAATTTTTTATAATACTTACAATTTATAATACTTACAAAAAAATTTTATGAAACTACTTTCCTTGTAAATGAAGTTCTACATACATTTTGAATTAGTGCTTTTAGTATCGTAAGCCCGATGTGGCAACACTGCCCTTTAGTTGTACTTTTGCTCATGGGTTGTTTTTATTGTTTTGCGTATGAAGTGTTGGCAGCTGCATTAAATTTACATTTTTATCACAGACATAGTATTCTGTGATTTTTACAATCTAAAATAAAATACATCAATGAAATTAATTTATTTAAACTAAACATATTTAGTCCTTTGTGTTCTTCCCAGTTTTGCTTTAAATTTCAAGTAGTACAACCAACTGTTTCTTATGAAAAGAATAATCCATCATGGAAAGTGAGTACTCTGTGCCTACATATTTTTATGTTGAAGAAATTTTTGGGCATGTTTTTGATATTTAGCTGCACAACAAAACGCTGATGAAATCCACGAGGTGTTGAACAAATACTTGGAACTTTTTCAGCAAAATGGATTTGAATTTAAATATTATCTAGCACCAAACAGTGTCATTGATTGGTATGGTCGCACTATACGTGGAGCAAACAAAATCCATGATTATTTAAGGTAAGTCTAGGTGGCTAAATTCTGTTCTTATAGTACAAATTATTTTTGACTGGAACGGACAATCATATTTATAAATGTTACAGGCATGAAATTTATAACAACTTCGATCACGCAGAGTTTTTGGAACCCTGCAAATGTGGGCCAATCGAAACAAAAACCAGTCACATGCGCACGTAAGCTTTAACATTACAGTTGAGTAATAATTCATACAAATGCCATTAAATGTAATCAAAATTTGCAGAAAAATCATTTCTACGAAGCCTATTGATTTGATACATCCTATTAATCGAGTACCAGATATGGTACCATTGAAATCTTATGCGGATAGTGATGTGGAGGACAATGAACTGCCTGAGACATCAGCAATAGCGGCTGCATTAATAAGAAATCAGTGCAAAACTCCAGAAAAATGTGCTAGTACATTAGCAATAGAAGAGTTGACACCTCCAGCAAGCGCCACTAAAAGTGAAAGGGAAGACGCAGACGAAGATACACAACAGGTAGAATTTACTGCCGAAGGTAAACCTCAAAGATCTTTAAAACGCACACACTCTGGACGGTTCAGCTACTTGAAACGTTTGCCAACTGCGCCCAGCACCAGCAAACGGGTGAGTAAGGATTACAAAGGTGTGCGTACATTACTTTATGATACCTCCAGCGAAGAGGATGATGATTTGGAAACTATGCAGACCCTCTATTCCTCTTTGAGGTATATAGAAGTGAAGGGTTTGATGCGTTACCGCAACGCCACTTCAACTCGTCTAAGAAGCGCTTTATGGCGCGACTGTACTCAATTGGAAACTTGCTTACGCATATCATATCGCCGTAAGTTAGAAGATAACCAAATACAGTTTGCCTTAATTATCTATGAACCAAGTAATCCTTCACCAACTGCCACAAAACGAAATTTAATGGCACAATTTTCAATGGCTGAAGCAACAGATGATGTCACCCATCTAGAAAATCCAGAAGAAATGGTGGTTGAGAATGTTTTGCATGAAACAGTTCTTATAGAACCCCATGCAATTACAGCTACAGCACCCTTGTTGGGCAACAACGAGGATCCTTTCAATGAAGACGAATCCTCTTTAGAAACTATGTCCGTGGCTCATATGCGCACTCCGACCAAATTTACTCATACCCCGCCGGCTACGCCAAAACGTAAACCAAGGTCTTTATTTAAAAATAATTCAGGCTTAAAACGTTTAAATAATTCTCCATCTGCTCCTACGCCTAAACGTAGTGCAGCTCGCAGCTTGAGGCTCTGATTAAAAAAATCCTTTTTTTAACTTTTATTTGATACAGTTTAAAAATTTTATTTTGCTATCTATTCTATTTTAATGAAACACTTTAATTATATACACAAGTTTGCTTTACCTGAATTTTAAATTGAAAAACATGTACGTCTAGTTTTTATATACAAAAACAGTTGAAGAAACATTGAATTTAATTTGCTTTTTTGTAAGTTTCATGATCAATCAAAAGTATTTATGGTTTTCTTACACACATCAGCTTGGAAATTATGGGAATGTGATAAAAAGGTACATATGTATGTACGTACTATGACCATTCAGTGCTAAAAAAAAATTCAAAGCTTTGACGTAAGCACATGTCAAAAAAATGCGTTGGCGCAATACTTTCACATGGAGCGACTTTAGTAGGGGGGTCCCCTACGCAGTCCGTAGATGTATGTAGGAACCAGGAACATAAATTCTAAGCAGGAGAAAAGTATTACTTTTGAATTTTTGATTTACGACTGAAAAACGCATAATATTAATGACACCGAATACTTTTTTCTTCAAAGATTTATATTTTTTTTGCATTTTAATGATAAGATGAAGAATATTAGCAACAGTGCAGCAAAAGAGAAAAAAAGTTTTTCCTTTCAAAACATATTTTTTTTTAAATTTTCTATTTTGTGCCTTTTTAATAACTACGATTTGATGAATTAACTAACTGCTTTTTAGAAAACGAGTAAAATGAAAATCAGAGTTGTCTGCTCTCGGCTCTTTATTGAACTAAGTGGCTCTGTTAGTTCGTTAACTAATATTTCGTTAGTTTGAGATAAATTTATGTAAGCGAGCTTGACAGCTGAAGCGTCGTTTCCGAACAATACAACAGACAGATACAGAAACACAATGTGCGTGCTCTATGTATACTATATATATATATATATATATATACTATATAAAATTATTGGAAAAAGAGCAATAACGAAAAGAAATATGGAACTAAGGGGAACTGAGCAACTAAAAGAGCTCGCTATTACAAGTTTAGTCGTATGAGTAGTTCGATGGAACTGTTTAGTGTGCGAACTACAACTTTCTAATGAACATCAGCATGTTATGTCGAAAATATAATGCTTAAAAGTTAGAATTTACATTTCAAATGATTGGAAAAAGGTTTATCACAATCACTCAAAATGTATAAATTCAATATAAGTAATAAAAATAGAAAATAAAGTCTGCTGATAAGTAGTATGGCACCGACGAAGTGGTGCCCATGCGAGAAGAAAACACATATAACAGTCTACATTTTTCGATTAGAATTAATGTAAAAAAGCTGTAAAAGCAAATGATAGCCTGGTTGGTTTATCCATATCAGACACGTTCGTACGTTTGCATGATTACATACATACGAATCTCATAAATACATTGAGCTTTGCTTAGTCGCTCTACATGGGCTAGACATCATTCTATTTCACTTCCCAGCAAAATATCTGTGCGCCTGCGTATGTTTGCCATGTAAGGCGCCCAAAAAATTTTAGACAGAAATGCCTTGTTTTCGAACCAGAGCAAATTTTTTGTAATTTAAATTGTTTTCTATTTTCATGAAAAAATATGTTGCTGTCACCCCATGCAGCAAATTCTATTAAAGTTTTGTTACATAAATTATTTTCAGCATTAATTTTAATGTCATAGACGAACTTTATGATTTACAATTGTTAATAATTTCATCAGGTTGAGTTCGATTTTACTTCCTCAAAATTGAGAAGGATGTTTTGCGATAACACAGTGATAAAATGGAAAGCTGATCAATAAGATTATTGATCAACAAAGACAGTCAGTAATGAAGAGCTCAGGTGATAGGATGGCTAAGGGCTTCTGCTTGAAAAACAGTATACAGTTAGCCATGAACTGGGTTCGAAGCAATTTGGGTGCTGCTGAGCGTCGTGGTGGGCATGAAATAGCCATGGTATGTACTCCAGCCAGTAAGTCTTCTACTTTACTTTTCTTGTCTTTTTAAAAAAAAGTAGATCAATCCAATTTTATCACAACAAAAATAATCTTTCTCAATTTTGAGGAATTAAAATCGAACTCCAGCCTTATGAAATTATTAACAATTACAAATTGCAAGGTGCCCTTTATTGAAACTGCAATTTATGTGTAAAATTTTGTATGCATATGTAATTATGCTTGAAACTCTAATTAAAAAAAAACGAACTAAAATAAAAAAAGTGAATTTTTTATTTTGCTAACGATTAAATGGCGTATGCATAATTGTTCTGGTCTGCACTGTAAAGCAAACGTTACTCAACAAGGAAAATATTGTAAAAACCAGCAATTGATAATTTTATGCTCTACAAATTACTCGATTTGGACATGCTTAAAATAAAGCTTATCTAATAAGTTTGACTGTCAAAATCAAGGACCGAATTACGGCATTCGCGATCGAGTAAAAATAATGTAAAACACAGTGCACGTGACGGAACTCATTTGATCACGTAAGCCGCGATTCGGCCTCACCTGTAATACACTAAATGCATAAATAAACATAAAATTAAAATATAATAATTTTAATATATTTGTTACAAAAAAAAACCTTTCATTTAAAAAACAATAGTTCGTGCTAAAAGCAGAAATTAATACAAATTTCAGAGTGTTTTTCAAATTAAAAAAACGCTGAATTTAAAATTACTATTATGTTTTTATATTTCTGGAGCAATAAATAATGCTCGCTTTTTCTTACTTTCGACCAGGTATGTTTTTTCAATCGAAGAACGTACAAAATTAAACGATTTCGGTTTACAGAACTCCAAAAATGAAAATTCGTTTTTAAAACGGGAAATTTACGCGCAATCGGCATACAGAACAGGCATAGTCATATAAAAATAAAATGTTTTTCAAATGAGTTAATTAAACTTGTTCGCTGCCAATTTCATATGCAGCAATCGGCCATATTCTCGTTGTCCTTAATATTGTCATTTCTATGTCGTTTTAATTTTTATGGCTGCTTTTTACCTGGACTTGCATTTTTTAAGTAAATTAAAACGAATGCTTGACATACAGAAGTGTCACAGAGCTCAATTTCGTTTGGAAATGGAATTCAATGTACATATATACATATATATACATATACATATACATATATTCTATTATCAAAACTGCTACTGACTTTTCTTTAAATTTTATCTAAATATATCTCTAAAATAGTTTATTCCGATCGTTTTGTATTGTTCTGCGGAAAACTAATTTTTATTATTTAATACAAAAAATACTAGCATTGTTTGTAATTTAATGGGAATTTTGAAAAAAAGATTTGAAATGATCACTTGTCTGAGATGGTAATGCTGGTTTAAAAAAGAAATCACACGTACACGAATTTTTACGTACTTTTTTTAATTTTGCCCTTAAGAAAAATATAGAAACTATGATGTACAAACCCATCAGCAATGCTCATCTTATGATGCATATGACCGACACTGTTCCGTTCACTGATGTGTTTATACCGGTTAGCCTTACAAGAACAGCCGACTACTGCTTCTAGAACTGTCAAAGGTTTGTGTAGAAACTTCATAAATATCCCACACAAACGCGAACAAATGGGAGACTGAATCTATCAACAAAATACATGAAGTACTTGTTGGTGTTGTATTTGTTATAGTTATACGGCTACCTACTAATAAGACAACCTTTTCCCTAAAATGAGAACAACTTCAATAAAAATATGTGTACATGCATATTGTTTTTGTACAACTTCTGAAAACTGTCAAAAAGACTCCACTTCCACGTTTGAAAGAGAGAGATGAACAGAGCTTACTTGGGTTAACTGTCTCGTTTTGGCTGCCTTTCATCTCTGTATTCTCTTGACAGTTTCAAGAAGTCAGAGGATTAAAGGTTCAGCTGATGAGGCTACCTAATTGGCTGTATAATGCTCTTACCTACAATAAGAACAACTTTAAGAAAAAATAACTTACATATTGCTTCTATACAACTTTAGTAAATTGTCAACAAGGCACCATTGCGACAGAGTATACAGATGTGAAAAAATTTACTTTTGGAAGCCGCCCAAATCAGCTGATAGAACGCTATCTATGTAAAAAGTTATTTTCTTTTCTGTTGCTACGAATTTTAGAGCATTTCTAGAAGCGAGATGAGAAGAGTTTATGCTGACTCGTCGCTATCTGGTTTTGGCCGCATTTCATCGCTGTATACTCTGACAATTTCAGGAAGCCTTTTATGGTAGCAGCAACGATTGTTGCTTTACTGCCTTTCTGGCAGCCAAAAAATTGCTTGCCGTGTGGCAACGAAATATTACTTTCATTGCTTTCCATAAGAATTATTTTAGATTAACATGATTTCAAATTGAGGTCCAGCAGTCTTCTTTTTTTGTGCAAACAAATATTATGCTCAACATTGATATTTTTAATTGACTGCAGCGGCCATTATGCATACGTCAGTCTAAAGTTGTATTAAAAGTACATACATAATTGCTAAATTTAAACTGTTACATAAATTTAGTTACACTATTTTACATTAAATACTGACAATAAATTCTTAAATTAAAACTCTTAATTAAAATACAGATACATACATATGTAATTATACTTGATAAATTGTGCTATTATCGGGATCTACTTCTATGGGTTTGACAAAAAATCGACGACGATTACTATAAGAAGGAACCACAAAATGTCCATTGTCACCATTAGAATTACCAGCCAGCTGAAATAAGATTTTTAAACAAAAAGTAAATTAATATTTTCAATTAATTGTGTACACATACATGTGTGGATGTGTATGTACGTGTGTAGAGTTAATTTGGAAAAAGTTAAACAAAATTATGATTTTTGTAGGAAAAACCCATGCAATTTTAAGAAACAATTCATATATGTATAACTACAATTCAAAAAATATTCAATAAAAAACGAGAAACAAATTTACACAAAAGCAATTAATTGAAAAAAAAATTTGACTTTTACTTACTCATAGTGAAATTGTTAAAATATCACCCCAGAAACACTTAAATTTTAAAATTCTTATTTAATACTAATTTACACATTTTGAATGCAAATCACATTGAACAAAACAGATGATGACGATGACTTATAATTTAAGTGAATTCGTTGGCAAAAGTTTGCTTTTTTATTACTATTATTAATTATTTTTCTGTGAACAATTAGTAATTAATTTAAGTTGTTAAGTAGTTTTGGCCATTTTCATTGCTACAGTTTTCGAAATTCTAACTTGAGTTTGATTTGCTTTAAGTGTTCGTTATGATTTCTGACAGTGTATGATTTTGCATGTAACAACTGTGTTCGCGTGTATTTAAATAGTTTTTAAATTCGTTTAAGTTTAAAGAGCGTGAGAATGTGGGTTTATTGATTGGATTGATCTGTTAATTCTGTTGACTTTCATCAACATAATCAATGGAGGACGTCTAAAAAGAAGAGAGAAAAATACAAAGAGAAAAACACATAACATTTAATTGATAAGCAAAACACAAAAAAAAAAATATATATGTATATATAAGTATGTACATATGTACTTAATAATATATTTAATAACAATTGTGAAAATAAAATTAATATTCCATACAATATTTCAAGAAAAAGGCAGAATATGTAAATTTTTTATAGTCTATTATTTCTTAATATGCTTTGGAAAAAAAAGCAGACTTTTTTTATATAAAATTATTTCAACTATAAATTCTATTTTTGTTAGACGTGATACTAAAATTTTTAAACTTATATTCCTACAAAATTCAGTTTTTGAAATATATAGCTGAAACCAGATCTGGTCACACGCATCAATACAGCTGTCAAATTTAATATCAAGATGACCTCCTCAAGGTAACAATTCAAAGCTACAAATTTATTTGTAAGTTTTACTTGTAAACTGAACTAGAGCTTGAAAGTAAGGAGACTGATTGTCACAGCCGCATCCCACCGTGGCAATCGTTTTGTAATTTTTTCGTGAGGACTGCTACCGATTTTTCGCAACAATTGTCACTTAAGAGACGACCATAACATAACACTTCGACTGTCACCGCCACAAACAAGTGACACGACTACGAGAATCAGGCTCAAGGTCATAGTCAATTTTGGAAAGTCGACGTAAACAAATTTGCAAAGATTCCTTGTTAAAAGTAAGGCGTTAATAATCGGAAAAAATACAAAACATCCGTTATAGTCAACGTAACTGTATTATAAGGGGTGTTTTTTTCGATGTATAGAACTATAGGTTGCAATAAAACAACGAAAGATTATTCGATTGACATGAATTTTATTTATCCGAACGATAATCTTGTGGCATTACATTTTATTAATGATTTCTGGCATATGACCGCCACGGCTGGCGCGGATGTAGTCCAATCTGGACGTCCAATTTTCCAACATTTGTGGCCGTATATCGGCAATAACACGGCGAATGTCGTCTTCCAAATGGTCAAGCGTTTCTGTCTTATCCGTATAGACCAATGACTTTACATAGTCCCACAGAAAGTAGTCTAGCAGTGTTAAATCACAAGATCTTGGAGGCCAATTCACAGGTCCAAAACGTGTCTTTCAATAAATCGATTGTGGCACGAGCTGTGTGACACGTTGCGCCATCTCCTGGACATCATGGTTATTATATTCAGGAATGAAAAAGTTAGTAATTATGGCTCTATACCGATTACCATTGACTGTAACTTTCTGGCCATCATCGTTTTTGAAGAAGTACGGACCAATGATTCCACCAGTCAGTTTTTCTGGATGTAACGGTGTTTCGACATACATTTGAAGATTAGCATCACTCCAAATGCGGCAGTTTTGTTTGTTGACGTAGCCATTCAACCAGAAGTGCGCTTCATCGCTAAACAAAATTCGCTTATGAAAATCGGGAACAACGGCAATCTCGTTCTGCACTAAAATTGCACTATTTGCAAGCGTTGTTCAGGCGTGAGTCTATTCATGATGAAAACCAAACTGAGAATAAATCACTTGACAATTGTTAAATCGGTCGCCATCTTGAACAGTAATGCCAACTTAAAGTTATATACATCGAAAAAAAACACCCTTTACACATATACATATATACATACTTTTGTATCAGTTTAAAATAAGTTATTTCAACCATATTTTTTTAAGGTGATTGATGCGGAGGAACTTCAAATTTATATACATAAGTACGTACTTTCGTTAAAAATAGATAAAATAAAGCTTAACTTATAAGCTCTAATAAGCAAACTGAAATAACCTGTTCTAAAACTAACCAAACACCTGCTGAAAACAATAATAAACTATCAAAACAATAACAAATAAAATGCCCCATTTCAAACACCAATTATATTCTATATGCATAAAAAAGTTCAATACAAAACCCACCTTAATTTCCTCATTACACTAATTCCAATGAGTATTAGTATTTTAAAACTAACAAAAACAACAAAAACTTTATAGTACAACAAATAGCCCATAAGACTTATATAAAAAAAAAGTACAAAATACAAAAAAAAAAAAAAAATCACCAATCAACTAATGTCGGTTTTATACGCACCAGTAAACATTTGCACTGATTCTCATCGTAATAAGAGCCTGTTGTGCAGTTTTCATTCTGTTTACAAACACAGCGACAGTGCTCATCGTCCCATATTTTGTGCTCTAAATTGAGACATTTTTCTCGGGCCTCATCATTTATGCAGTGGCAACGGCAGTCCTGATAGCGTTGATAGGAATTGCAATCCTGAAAAAAGAGAATATTTTTTCAGAAGAATAAAAAAGGGGCCAAATTTCAAAGCGTATAAATGTGAGTATTAAGCTGCTACTTTATTTTTAGGGTTCCCTAGTCATAAAGTAAAAACGGAATGCTATTGCTGAAACTTCTACATCCGTCCGTCCGTCAGAGGGTTCATTCTTCCAAGCGGTAAGAGCTAGAGAGCTGAAATGTTCACAGCACATGTGGTTACCCAGCCGTTACAACAACAAATACTAAAAACAACAAAACGTTAAAAAGTAAAGGGGGCCCTCATACAAGAAACTGTGAAAATTAGAAAAAATTTGCTGTAACTTTTGACACATAAGATCTAGAAAGCTGACATTTTCACAGAATATGTGGTTACGTAGGCTCTATAACAGCACATACCCGGAACAGCAAAAAATGTAGATCTAAGCGGTGCTGCTACACAAGGAATTGTGAAAACTATCTCAAATTAATTGAGCTAGAAGAGAGCTGAAATTTTTACATTTTATGCTTACGTAACAAACTATACAACAACAAATGCCCAAAACAACAAATACTTAAGAACTAAAGGGTGTTCGGACTTTAGAAACTGTGAAAATTAGCTTAACTTTTCAGCCATAACAACTAAAGACTCGAAATTTGCATGGAATATGTGGTTACTCAAATACCAAAAACAACAAAAAAGTTAAGAACTAAAGGCTGCTCCCATACAACAAATCGAAATTAGCTGTAATTTTTGAACCGTCAGAGATAGAGGCTTGACATTTGCCTGGCCTCTACAACAGCAAATACTAAAAAGAATAAACAGTTAAAAACTAAAGGGTACCACTTGGACTGTAGTACGAATCCCTTGTTGTTCGAATCAGTCTTGTACTTAATTTTCTAACTATTTCTATTTTAGCAGTAGTTTTGAAAAGGGTATTGCTACAAAACAAATGCTACTGCTACCCGCTACTTCTAATTGTTAGGAGTACAGTTTAAGCAATAGTAAAAAAAATATAGTTTTTCAAACACTACTGTACAGTTGACAACCGGTCAGTTTTATTAAACAGTTTTTGTTTGTTTTGATTTAGCTTGAAATACATACATTAGTATTCAAATAGTTGAATACATATATCAAGATTTGAATGAAAATATTGCTACATACTTCATGTTTAGGCAGCATCTTCTCATCCATCTGTTACTCACCTCCGGTTTTTTGCGACAGTCACACTTACATTCCAAATGTTGTTCAACTGGTATTACCTCGAAGCCGCAAAATTTGGCCTTAACTTCTTCATAGCAGTAGCGATAGACTTGAAAGTTTATAATTTCAGATCTTGTGGGCTGGCACGACATCCACTGAGTGCTGCAACAACCACCACAACGTTTAATACGCGTGCAACGGGGAAAATAATTATTTTTCGGATTGATGGGTGTCAAATCCACTACAGTATTTTCGGGTATGCAAGTGGCTGCTTTCGCTCGCAACACAGCGGCTGAAATAAAAAATCTACTTAGAAATGCCAGAAGTTCTAAGTGCCCTTTTTAACTCACCTCTTTCAACGGGCCTTTTTAAGTTCTCTGTGCATAAAGAATATAGAAAAAGGACACGAAATTAAAGTTTCTGTACATGACATACATACATATGTATGTATATGTTTCAATTAGTCATTACCGTGTATACCCAATTGCGGATCTATACTCTCAGGGTCAATGAATTTTTCGATAAATTCCGATATGTCTGTTATGTTGTTTAGTTGCCTGTAAAAATCCATCGGAATCTGCAAAATTAGAAGAAAAAAACGAAATTAAGAATCAGATTAAAAGCAGAACTAAATGTAAATAATTGAAAATGAAACTAACTAGCTAAATCAAGGAAACTCTATTAGCAGGATGAAGAAGTTCATCGTAAGAACGAACAAAAAAAAAAAAATGCTTTCAATGGTAGGTCAACCAAAATTCTTTCAGATTATAATTGTGATGAAAATATTCAATTGCGCCAATTACAAAATGAACTTTCAGTCAATTAGTTTCCTTATTCAGTGATTAATTCATTATTGATTCCATGAAGCTCGATTAAAAGATTGCTAGCTTCACGTGCATACATAATTTGTTTTGTAAACATAGTCCTACTAAATGTGAAATTATTTGTTTGTATTGGTTGAGGGACTTTATATTTTTATTACACAATTGTAAAACCCGAAAGGAGTCGACACGGATTTTCTGATCGAAGTGCAGACCAGATAAAAGGCTTGAAAATCAGTAATTTTGGGTTAGTTATCTTGCTGAACTAAAACGGTGACCACACCGAAAAGAATTTCAACACATACATAAATATCTAGTTTTTTAATAAAGTCACAGGACCATTTAAATTGAATTAAAATAAAGAATTATTACTAACTTAGACTTGAGCATTTATAATCTATAGTGGAAGCCACCAAGGCAGGTGCCTCGCCAACAATTATATTTCATTAATTTTCAAGCGTCAATTCTTTCAGTGCAAAGCAATCATGCTTTTTTAATGTACCTGTAAATTGTGCGCCTGTTGTCAAGCATTATGTTTGTTTTTATCATGAATACCAGCAATAAAATTACTCATAAGACTTGAAAAAATACATTAAATAAACAAAAATATTTGCGGTGACAAAACTACAATATCGAGTGCATTCATATTACAAAAATTTGGTTGTAACGGAAATCTGTTTTCAAAATATGCATGTAGCTCAATAAAAGTTGACCACTATATTTGTTGACAAAAGTAAAAGTTAGATAAAAAAAAAAAATAAATTAATTGTGAGAAAAAGTTCATAGAAGCTAATTATAAAACGACTACTTAAAATTAAACAAATAATTGAAGTGAAAACAATTGTTTTAGAGGAATTTCAATGAATCATCATTGCGGTTAAATATTCTGTTCTTTTTTTTTTTAATACGCGTTACAGATGAATGAAATTTTTTGGCGCCACTTGTAACGAAAATAGAAAACAGGTTAAAAGGAAATGTAAAGTACATTGTTTGTTTTTAATATCTACATACGTATATAAAATATCTTCATTGGAAAAATGTAAAGTCTTAACAAACATGATGTTCGATTACAATTGTCGCTGCAGGCGACAAACAACACAAGGAATTAGGAAATACGAAAACTGAATAGTATAGTAAAATAGTAATAATAGTAAACAAGGAAGGTTGAGTGTGTTTGATTTTTTTTTATTTTTTTTTATTGAAGTTTTGTTTTTTTTTTCTTAACAAGTCACATTTTTATTCTTAAATATCCAATATGTAGACGATAGGGGTGTGTGATTACGTTTTCAAACAACACCTCAACCGTGACATCAATGTAAAAAGAGTTAGTGGCTAATAATAAAACTGTTGTGGAATCGTAAGAGCTGTTATTGTATCGACTCACGTTCGATGGCTGCCTCAATTGTGTGAACTGAATGGAAGTTCATAACATATGTAAGCATGTTCTTATTTGTTTTTTTCTTACGCTTTCCATTGTACATTCACGGATGTAGCAATTCCAGCCCAGGTTTCTTTTAATTTTCCATTATGAGAGTACTGCATGAGCTCTTTTAAGGTCATAAGAAATGTTATATAGTACTACTCGTATAAGTAATTTTACGTTTATAATTAGAAATTTATTGTTTTCCTTAAATAAAGCAGCAATTGTGCGGCTTTTTCGGCACCTTCAAATTTGCAAAATATGAGTTTTTCGCTTTTCGCATTCATTGAAAACCCCTCGGCAACAAGACGTGTTGCTCTATCTCCCACCAGTAATTAACAACTTCAATAAACCCAACGTTTAGAAATTGCTATTAACTTTTGTTTTTGTTCTTTCAAAGTTATTTGTCATTTGCTCACGTTCAACAAATTGTTGGTGGATTTGGTGTTACTTTCTTAACATGCTCTATACGTCAGTATATTATTTACATATGTATGAATTTGTTATTGCTGGGGAAAACATTCATTTTATAGTGATGATTCATAAATAATTTGTATACCAAAGCATTTGTTAAGTGGCATTTTAACAAACTTATGAAACTATACAGTAGTAAATATTTAATTAAAAGGTGATAATTGTCAAATGAAAACAATTACTTTATATTTACTTAAGCTTGCACGAGCATGTTCCTGTGCAGAAAAAAAAGACAGTAAACAGACTACATACCTATAATAATGATAATATTTTTGATTGTTTATTTTCAGTCGTATAAAATATGGGGGTTTTAACTGTATGAAATAGATTTTAAAATTTTTAATAAATTTTTGCGTAGAGATTAGAGGTTACCAATTGGAATATTTCATTTTTAAATTTTAAACAATTTCTCATTCACAGTTTTCGGCGATTTTTCAATGAACCCTGCAAATATGTATATACATTTTTTTATTGAGTACATTTTATTTTATTATTCGAATTTTACTATCAATGATTTGGCTTTTAATTTTTTTTAATTGGACTAAATTTTCTCTTCATAGATTTTTTATGAATAGTACAAGAACTTGAACCTAGGACCGAATTATGGTTTAGCTAATGAGGCTACATTTAGCTGTATGTATCATGCATGAAGTGTTTGTTGCTGTTGTTATGCAGTTACTTGGCTGATGTTTATTAAAGGTTAATAATGCATTAATTTCCATTAATTACAAAAAATGGGGCGAAAATTTAATTAAAGAATTTACTTAAGACAACAATATTTGCATACGTGTTCCAAGAATTCCAACAAACTTTAAAGGTCTTTGAAGCTAACAAAAAATATAGATAAGACTGAATAATTGCGTGGGTGAGTGTTTTTTTTTTCTCTCACAAATTGTGTTATTTTTGTTAATTAAAACTTCATAAATTTACCATAAGGATTTTTCATTGCCTGCTGTTTCAATGGCCATAATAATTTTATACAAACAGAACACAAGTGCATTTTCACATACATAAATATTTGAATACCCTGCCTCAAGGCAAAGTGTTTTAAGAGTCTATAGGCTTCAAATTATTGAAAATAAAAATAGACCTTACAAATGTTTTCTGTCTTTTTCAGCCGTCTATATGCCGCCGACATTTCGCTGGTGCTAATCAGCTCATCAGTGGACTCGAAAACTTGTTAAAAGAATGTTTGAAACTCAACTAATTATTCCATAATTCCTATGAAAAAATGAGAATCAGAAATGCTCAAACAAACCTTTAACAGAGTAAAATTTTTTTTCCGTTTTGCAACTCTTTTACTTTTATTTGCAACTTTTTATTATATTTTGTGCTGTACGTCGATAGTCTAGGAATAATTCAGAACACTAATATTTACTGGCTTATTTATAAAAAGTATTTAATGTTTATTAAGGGGCTGTTCACAAATTACGTAGGCAACTTTTGCAGATTTTTCAATTTACCTTTTCATACTCACCGGATCTGTTTCGTTTTCTTCAAGTAGCTTAACATTTGTATCTGTGTTTTCTGCGCTGGCTGCTGCATTCATTTTTGATTTATTGTATACAAAACGTGCATCATTTACCCCAACGGCAGCATGAACACAATGCAGAAGGCTGCATGTGAATAGACTGAATAAAATATAAATGTTTAAGTGGCAGCACCACGTTTTTTTACTCCTGCTGTTTCTTCGTGTCGTTGTGTTGATCTGAGACATCATCATTTTTTTGTTTGTTCGTTTTACTTTGCTGGTTGTTATTTAATTTTAATTTTTAATTGTAAAGTTACAAGTATATTTATCACAGTTTTTTTTTCTTCTCTTATTTGTTTTAATTTAAAAGACAAAAACAAAACATAAATAATATGTATATTTAAAAATCTAAAAACAGAATTTGAAACGAAAAAATAAGCATTAGTTTTAGTTGTTATTTATTATTTTTTGTTAAGTCTAACAGAAGAGTGCGTCAACAAGAATTCAGACTGGTTAAATTGTTGCAGTAAATATTTGTGAGAACATGACATTTATGACATTTGTGACTTATGTACGTAAGTGTGCACCCAGACTGGGAGCGTTATTTGGGCTGCTGGCTCTGGAGTTGATTGTAGTTTGGATGTTATCTAATGTTTACAGATAAACATAAATAACTGTTGTTTTATACATCCGCATGCATATGAAAGTAAATGAATGCACAAATGCATGATAGACAACAGGTGCTGGATGCGGTTGCCAGATGTGACAAATTATTGTTACTTTGATGAATTTACGAGGCAACGATAGAAGTGTAACGATTTCTTGTACTTCGAAACTTACGCCGGTATTCATAAAAACTAAAATGTTGCTGAGACACGTTTAAGAACACATTTTATATGAAAGATTTGTTCTAAAACGTATTTCAACAACATTTCACTTTTTATGAGTACCAGTAGTGTTAGTGTTTTATTATAATCTAAGAACTGAAAATTCTCGTAAATAGTTGGAGTTTGTGAACCAGAAGAAAATAATTTTGAGTAAATCAAAGTAAAACAAGTTTCAAATTATTATTTGATTTTTAAAGCCAGAAGTTAGAAAATTATTCCTAAAGAACATACACAATGGTATATCGAAATACCAAAGTCAATGGATGAAAGAAAAACAGAAGTGACTACAAACGCAGTTTATAAAATCAAAGAGCAAAACAACAGAGCTCGAATTTTTCACTGAAATGTATTTATAAATGCGATAATAGTTTACTTATTTTATTCGCTGTTGAAAAGCATTGATTAGAAGCTCAATTTTTCACTAGCGGTACTCAATACGTAGTGTATTAAATGTTGAGATAATTTGATGTTTGGTGCTTTGCTCAATTTATGAGACGGATGTTATAAATATACGAGTGCGATTTTCTGATAAAATTGGAGTGGTCATCATTTTTAAAAAAGACCAGAAAAGTAAAGTTGAATAAATTCCAATCAACAGAAAAACACAGTGATAAAGTGGAAAGTTAGTCAATAGGATTAAATATAGACAATCTCTAACAAAGAGCTGAGGTGGTACGACGGCTATGCGCTGCTGCTGTAAAACAGTATACAATCAGTCATGGCCCGTATTTGAAGCAAATTTGGGTGCTGGTAACCGAGGTGGTGGTCGTGAAACAGCTATGATAAGTACACAAGCCAGTAATTCATCAACTTTACTTTTCTTGTCTTCTTTAAAAATGTTAAACACTGAAATTTTATCACAAACATTTTTTTCTCAATTTTGAACACGTAAAAATTGAACTCAATCCCATAAAATTATTAACAATTTCAGTTTGTTTAATTTTTATTTTGCATAGTACAATACTTTTGAGAAGTTAAAAAATGTCAGTGCGAATGTCTGCAGTGCGAGGGATTTAACAAATTCTTACTCAGATATTTTGTTTTTGGAAAAATACCTATCTGATACAGTAACATTTTAAACGATTTTAGTTCAGTTTTTTCTGGCAACTTTAGGCTTCGAATAGTATAAAAAGAGCGAATGCTTACCTACAAATAAGTTGTCAAGAGGCTTAGTATTCAGTGACTTTGGTAAATAAGGCCATAAATAAATTGATGTATAAATTGTAGTTAAAAAATCTCTAGCAAATAAAAGACTAAATATAGCAGATTATTACTGCTGTCATACATAAGTTGTTGCTCCAACCATTGTTGGAGCAACATTGTTGACTGCCTCATACCAATACAAAATATATAAAACAAACCGTGTTAGCGCGGCGCCAACGCTGTGTAACTGGAAAATCCGATCCAAAGTTGGCTGTCGCAACTTTTATTCTTTTTCGTTTTATTGTGAAGTAATATCATTTAAGCTATTTTGACTTCATAGTAGTCCCTTGAGCGTGACATGAAATCAACTAATTTCAGGTTGAAATTACACACGAAATGTGAAGTGTTCAGTGTTCAGTTAATAAAAGTTTTTATAAAATTTTGCTTTTAAAACTAAATTTAAAATTAAAAAAATGGAAAATGAGAAAAAACTAATTACTCCAAATTGAATGTTGTTAATTAACATTTTTCCAAAAATCGTTATTGTAAAGAAATTAATGTTAATAGGGCTGGCTATTGTAATTTCGATTCATAAAGTAAAATGAGTTGATTTGGCTCTTGTGAAAATGTATCCGAAAATATGTGACCTCATTTAGGTTCCCTTAAGTCATGAACTTGTTTGATTGCGCGCCACTCTGATTGAGCTGTTATAGCCAATTTACTGTCTCATTTTGTATAACGTGCACACATTTTTTATTCTGGAATCAACGCAAAAACTAATTATCATCCATAATTGTTGTTTTCGATATACATAAATTCGAGAATGTAATGAAAAAGTGTTGGATTTTTGGAAAACTTGAAAGAAATTCGTCAAATTTGATATTATAATAATAATAGCAACAATAAAAAAATCCTAAATTATATTTTCTCGCTGACTAAATAGACTGAGTATGGCTGGAACTGAATAAGGCCGCAACATAATATATATAGTTACCAAGTCGATATATAGTCGATACCAAGTAGCTTTACAAGCCCAGCTGATTACTGCATTTAGCCTGAAGAACTGTCAAAATCCACAACACAAAGGCACAAACGCGAACAAATGGATGCCAGAATTTAAAGTATTTCTACCAACAAAATACATAAAATGTTTGTCGGTGTTGTGTTTGTTGCAGTTATACGGCTAACTGGTATCTAGGTACCTTGGCGTGTCCTTAATAAAGACCTAATCAATTTTTGATGTGGATTTCTTTTGTTCAGCCAAACATCTAATGTTTTTTCAAATTGTTAAATTAATTATTAAACCTTTTGAGCTTTGGTTTTTTTTTTTTATAAAAAATAATTTTAAACAATTTATTTATTTCCAATATTTCGCCAACAATTTGTTGGCATCTTCAGGAAAATAATTATTTTTTATAAAAAAAAAAAAAAAAAACCAATGATCAAAAACTTTAATAATTAGTTTAACAATATAAATTTCTTTCAAATTAATAAGAATGCTTTTCATTACTTTTTGACCCCACATGTCGAGAATTTTTTGTTAATATTTTCAAGGTTTTCCTAATAATTGATAATTATTTAAGTTAATAGTTTTATTTTTATATACATACATATACATATATACATACATACATACATACATACATATGTATAACCGCATTTCCCCTTCTGAGTGAATTCAGCTTTTGCTCTGAGTATATGTTTTTTCATATTTTTCGATTCGACTTAACAAACTAGGTTAGGGTCTTTTTATGTTAAGGTATCGATATGTATATGCAATTGCTTTCTCTTAAAATTGTTATTGCATATTGCACAGCAAACTTCTTACACAAATTCTTCATAAATTGAATGAACTTCATTAAAAATAAAATTCTTTTCTGAAGTTATGACAATGTGTGATGATTCGACTGTTCAATCATTTTTCAATGTCAAAACAAATTGAGTTTATTGAACTTAAAGATTACAAAAATTTTAAATATCTACGTTTGAACATCTTTTTGTATGTAAATATTGATATAGCTTTTGAAAACATTCATTCATCTATTTGAAATTTTTTTTTTTCGTTTTGGCATCAATAATTTTCAATCGCAATCGCTTAAGTAGGTGAATTACATCAAAAAGTCAATAACGATGTCTGACACATATGTACATGCTTTTGATAATATAAAAGTACATTCATATATATTTTTATTTATTTATTAAACGCACATAAACACACCTGTTTACTTAAGCGAAAATTGCATTGATACATTTCCGTTGTCATAGTTGTGCTTGAGGAAAAACTGTAACTTTATTAGCTGCATGTGTACGTATGTTTATGCATTGGTAGTCATCGATTAGGAAATAATGTTTTTTTTTTAAATTAAAATTTAATATAAAAATCACTGTAATACATACATATGTACATGCATATGTATGTTTGCTTGTGTATAGTTCATTCTTTAATTAAAAATCTTTGGCGGCGATTTCAATGTAATTCATTGTGACAAGTGCGTACAACGTTTTTAATTGCTGTAGGGCTGATCATATGTATGGATGGATGTGTATAAACGACGAACGTATATGTACGAGGGAGCAGCGGTATACATTTTCTGATTTCTTAAGGATCATGTTCATAGTGGAAAATTGTTTATTATTATGGCAGACTTTAATTTTGCCAGTGTTGTCGCTTGTAAATATTTAGCTTCAATATTTTAGTTTACTTCAATTAAAAGGGCAATAAATTTACCCCCTAATTCATAAAAATTATTTCAGGCTTATAAGACTCTTATTTGATATATTTGTATGGAAAATCTGTCAAATAAGAGTTTAATAAACCTAAAATATTTATTATGAATAAGACCCTTAAAATACATAAATAACAACTCCTACAAATGTTTAGTAGGAATTTGAAAGGGGAAAAAGGATTCATTATATTTTAAATATGGAACGCGTGCTATCAGTGTAGAGCACGGGATCTATTATGTAGACGCTCCTTAGAATCTTGAAACAACTCGTCCGGTTCAGGGAATGTTAGCAATGCAAATTAATTTGAGTTCAAAATTACAACATTTTTTTACTCCAAGATATTCCTTTTATTACGTCAAGTAAAAAAAATACCCATACGAAAGTAACGTCTGTAATGATGGTTGTGGTCATATATATAAATTGTCTTCTAGACTGAAAGAATTTTATTCATAAGACCCAAGAATACCGACACTAATTTTAATTTAATAAAAAATTCATTAATATTCAACCAATAATTTTATTCATAAGACCATCATGGATCTTCCGACACTAATTTAATAAAAAACTCATTAATATTCAACCAAACTTGAACTGTTTGCTGAATAAGTGAATAGTATTTCATTGAATTCATATTAATGATATGAGAGTTTGTTATTAAGTTAATGAAGTATTTTAGTTGTTTAATGACAAGAAATCATTACTTAAATGAAACGACTCACAATTTCTACACAAATGTTTCATTAAATACCTGAGTTTTTTCATTGAGCTAATGTGAACAAATATTATTTTACTGAAATATATCATTAAGGTTATGTATAGTCTTGATAATAGATATACTCCATAAAAAACACAAAAAAATATATTTTTAAATATTATTATGTTTTTGTCCTAAGGAAGTTATCCGAAAGAGAGCAAAATATCGGCAAATAATATAAATAGAAATATGTAGCTCGAAAAATAAAATATGTATTATTAAAATTTTTTTTTTTTTTTTAGAAACAAACACAAAACTGCGAAGCTTTTTGCTTGTCTGCAGAAACACCCAGAGCCTTCGGCAGGAATCGAACCTGCGACCTCGAAGACTCTTGGTAGAGCACTCTACCTATTCATCCATCGAGGCGCAACTCATGTTTTGTTGCAAACATTTTTATAAAAAGATCTTAAGTCTTAAAATTTAATTTATTATTAAAAAAAAGATCAAATAAACTATACGTTAAACTCAAAAAAGTTTTGAATAGACTTAATAATTCATAATATTAAAACATTTAAGTGCTCTAATGAAATTGTTATTAATTTATTGAAATTGTCCATTGATAGAATGCAATTAAGACATTTACGAGCTCTAATGAAATTTTTATTAATTTAGTGAAATCGCGTATTGATAATTTGCCATAATTTGATATTTGCCATAAATTCATTGATATTTCTTTTAACAATTTGCGATTACTAATGCACAATTTTTAATGATATTAATAAAATTATATATAACATTTCATTGCCTTAATGAAATAAATTTACTGGAACTAGATATAAACGAAAATTCTTTCAGCAACTATAAATCGCAAATTCTTAAAATTTTCTTTCTTTTAACAATTTGCGATTACTAATGCACAATTTTTAATGATATTAATAAAATTATATATGTATAACATTTCATTGCCTTAATGAAATAAATTTACTGGAACTAGATATAAACGAAAATTCTTTCAGCAACTATAAATCGCAAATTCTTAAAATTTTCTTTCTATAAACAAAGTATTTATTTTTGATATGTAAATGTTTATTTATACTTGCATGCAATTCAGCACTATTTTTACATGTTACGTTTTATTTATTTTATTTGGAGACATGTACACAAAAATCAAAACTTTTCTGGCAACACTGCCCGGTATTGAGTATTTTGCAATTCAATTCTATCCAATGATCAATTGAAAATAAAACGGTTTAAAGGAAAGTTCCTTGTATCGTAAAAGGTTAAGTTGTTTTCTTTGCAATTCTTTCCTTCTGTTACACTGCAAAGCTACAGAATAAACATGCTTTTTTTTTTTCTTTGTAAAATTAGCATTCAACATTATTAATACTTTTTATTTTTATGCTTTCATTTATTTTTGTTTGCAAATTGTTTGTTTTCATTGTAAAAATAGCTTTAACAAAACCTTTACGATAAAGAGCTGCTAACAAAAGTAAGAGAAGAGAAGCCAGGAAACCATGAGTGAGTGAAAGAGAGCATGCACAATCTAGTCATTGTTTGTAAACAATGTGCCTGCCCATGTTGATTTGTTGACATTATCGTTTCAAAACAACTTCATTATTACAATGCACCAGCTTGCAATGCACATTGCCATGTAAAGTTAAATGTTTTCCAACTTTGCTGTTGTTGTTTTACTCAGTTGTACTCGCTGAAGATAGAAACAAAATAAATATTAAATATTTCGCAATAGTTTTATCAGTTTTGAATATTTTCCTTTAGTTAATTTCTTTAAGGCTTCATATGCCTGCATGCTGTGCGTAGAAAAACACAAGATGTAATTGTTATAAGAAACTGCTTATGGAATTTAAAAGTCGACGCAGTAAATCTCTTAATGCTTGTAGAGAAAAAAAAATCAATATGTATTGGCATCAACACCATCAATTAGTAATTTCGAAATATGGGAATACTAAAGCATTTAACAAAACATTCGCATACATAAAGATTTTGCGTGCACAATCCCATTGCACATACATACATACATACATATACATACATAAATATATTATCCATGTTTGTAAGTTTATAAAAATAATTGATTGATATAAAATAAGTCAGATGAGTTTTATTGGCTTTTTTTCAATTTGATACATCTTGGGCAGCATTTTAAATGCTATCCCAACAAACAGAGTAACATGCAAAACGTAGAACTCATATTGGGAATCAAATATAGTCGAACTGCTGTGAGCCGAATTTCTGTTGAAGTCGAGTTTCTTTCAGTCGAAGTTCTTTAAGTCGCAACAAATCTGTGGGTTCTGTTTTGTTACAAGATTGTCGAGATTTTTAAGTCTAAACGCTAAAATACACAGAACGTCCTTAACGCAACTTCTGTGAAAAACATTAAAACATTATATTGTCATAAAGCAAAAACATTTTCAACGATGTAAATGGAAAAATTTACCACAAGAAGTTGACGTTGCTGGCAGTGAGACGGAACGTAAATTTCCTTAAGACCTCCGTATCGGCTGTAACAGGTAACATGTCCTAAGGACTGTCATTATTTCTTTTGTTGCGCCTTCGGAATGAATTTTATAAATCATTGTTTATAAGAAGATGTAACTATTATTAAAGTATTCAGGAAACGCTCAATAAACTCGTCACTCACGGTTGTTTTAGCAATTTGCTGCAGACGTACAATAAAAGACGGCAAAAAGCATAATTTTTGCGACTTCGTTTCTATGACGCCATCGATGGTTTATTTTTGCCTTATGCTTTTTTGTCTCATACAAGATGGTTTTCAATGAATTGCAAAAATATTTTTTTTCATCCGAGCACTTTTCACTTTTTCACTTCGAAAATTGCATACATACATACCTACCAAATTACTTTTTTTTCCTCATGAAAGCCTCAAATAAAAAAATTAACAATTTCTCTCTCGCACTCGATTGATTTTGTATGCTGGAATAAATTTTTCCATGTTTATTTACACTTTTAAAAATTAAGATCGCCTGTAGTAAACTGAAGAAAGGCATTTACAATGCAGCAGGAAGTCACCTCTTTTGTCGAATATTTTATAATGAATCCACATTTTTGTTATTATAGCGGCAATAGTCGATATTGAACATAGTAAATATTATTTTCAGGAATTGTCAGTATACAACTGACTTAGTTATAAATCACTATAGTGATTTATAGTGCAGGGTATAAACAGACTTCATATGTATGCATACAAAAACAAAAAGAAGCAAAAATTACTAATTTTACTTCTGTTGTTCCATCCGCACTCACATTTATGTATCTATCCACCACGAAATTTCAAACCAAATCAGGTTTTTTTCTGTCTCTCAATAGAGGACACGCGAGGAAAAAATTGCTTCAATAAAAATACCAAAAGCTTTTGATTTTTGCTTCAAACAGAGCCGATTGCATGTACGTGTATGCGAACAAGCACGACCGCACGCACACAATCAAACGAGTGACGACCCTGAAGTAAATATCAGTAGAAAAACTCTACTGATTTACTATTGACATGGTCACCAGTACTAGTGGCATATTATACCTCATACAATGATTTTTTCTGTTGACATTCAACATGTGTTTGTCATTGCAAACCAACTGCTGACGAAGGAACTAGTGACTAGGTGGTTCTAGTGCGACTATATGACGACCATGGTACTAGTGTTTCTCTATAGACATAGCCGCTACCCTGAAAGAAATGTAAGTAGAGAAACTCAATTGAAAAGTCAAGAAATACAATTTGTCTACTCATTGATAATGTTGTCATTTCAATGTTTTCTTTCCAAATAAAAACGATTTTTATTTCACGATTTTGGTGCGCTTACAAATTTCAACAATCACAACACTGTTCTTAAAACAAAAAACTGGAGACACTCTGTTGACAATTTGATAAAAAAAAAGTCACCAATATAGGCGAAAAATATAGCGACTTGAAGCCACTTGACTCTAGGTTTCCTTCAGGGGAGTTTACTGAACGTGTCCTGGTCCCTCAATACATATATTCAAAATACAGACGAATCTATTCTGTATTTCGTGGCTATTGTAATTGCCATTCATTCAGAGGTAGTTTTAAAATTAATTGCCTTATGTAAAATAATATTTGATTTCTGTTGATTTAATATCAAATGTTCTTTTATTTGATCTCTTTTAAATATCTACTCACATACAAATTTAATGACAATTGCGTCAGATGACACCGGTGACAGTCGATTCTAGTGCATTTTTTTGCATTGTTTTTCTTTGGAAACAAATAGATTATCTTATAAGTTATTTTTGTAACGAATTTAGGGAACAAGGGAACCGAAATATTATTCCTACTCACATATGTATGTCCATTACTGACAATACAAACCGATTCCTCGTGTTTTACTGGACTTTGTTAAAAAGTACGGAATCATTGCACTTTTTTCTTTCATTCAAAACCCTTATACATATGTATATCTATGTATTTATGTAAATAAGTACGTTTTCAGGCTATTATGAAGTATTTTTAACTTTTATTATCTTTTTGTATTTATTTATTACAAAATGTGTTTATTTTTTATACGCTTTAATACATAAATACTTGTTATTATAGGTCAGTGCGCGGCTTACAGCACATGCATACGTATGTATGTTATATAGAGATATGCCCATACTTATGTATATGCACATATGTATGTATGTATTTGGCTTACGTTCTTTTTTTAACATTTCGCACACATCCAAACATGCATATGCATGCACAAAATAAAAAGCATAACATGTTGGTGGGGCTTTTTTCAATTTCTACTGCTGATAACATATCAAAAACAAATTCATTCATAAAACTAATGTTTAAAGTTGTTAAAGTAAAAGTAATAAACAGCAAAGTGTTGACAAAACGACAGCAAAGAAGGCGAGTCAAAATTATTGTAGGCCACAAATGTTTGTACGTTGCTGCACGCACTTTTGTATTTGCAAAAGCAGAAGTTCGCCATTAATGGTGGCAGAATATTGACTGCTGCAGGCAGCTTCAATAGCACGCCATGCATGCATCGAATAATTGCAATGATTAAACCTGACATTTCAAGATTATGGATTTGAATTATTGGAACATTGTTTTGAATTTCTATGGATTATGACTACATGACGTTGGCGCCACAAAAACAAAAGAAAAACAAAAAACAAAGCATTAAGAATGTGGGTGAGGAAAATAAAGAAAAAAACTAGAATGCAATAAATAGAAAGATTAATTTAAATCAAATCTTTAGCTTTATAGAAAAAAATGTGTTTAGAAAATATAATATCAATAGTTGAGTATTCGAACTGATTATTTATTTAATAAAAAAATTTTGCTGTTTTCGCTACCACATGCAAAAATTTGTCTATATGCAAGGTATCACCGAATGAAATCACCCTATTGGAAGTTGCGCTTATTTTTGCAAATGGCGGCCAATATCAAATCTGTTTTTATATTTGTGAACTAGACAGTTGTAGAATACAAGTGAATAAGCCATGGAGCGATACACTCCCCAAGAACGCGGAATAATCGTCTCTCTCTCTCTCTCTCTCTCTCTCTCTCTCTCTGACGAAATGGACGATTTTTCGTCCAAAGTCATAATGAGCGATGAGGCTCCACCTCAGTGCGTACGTGAACAAGCAAAACTATCGCTTCTGGAGCACCCATAAATTCACGAGAGATGCACTAGGAGCCATTACACCCCCTCAAAGCGACTGCATGGTGCTTTGTTCACACTGGGGGATTCATAGGGCCAGTTTTTTGGAGGACGCCGCTGATCAAACGTCAACATGCTGTAGAGCCATGTTAACCGAGTTTATCAGCCGCAATTAAATGAATTAGGTCTGGGGGACATGCGGTTCCAACAGGACAGAGCAACGGCACACAATGGGCGAGCCATAAACGATATTCTGAAAGCCAAACAACATCGGATGACTTCTTTTGGCCCACCTGTTACATACTTCTTCTCTATGTACCTCTTCTTTAATTTTTTTTTTCATATGTTTATGAACAAGTCTGTTGAAAAAATTGCTTTATTTCAATAGCGTGATTTTCAAAAATAAATTGCTTGGAAAACCTGTTGTTATGCTTATTTTTAGTAATTTTTCTAGTGCCAAGTCAATTGAAATGTCATTCCAGACTTCATTTATAATATAGAATTTTATGTTGTTGAGGTAAAGTTCATTTTGAGTGCAAACAGTATATGATTTGAAAGTACGTGATTTATAGAATACACCCGAATGCTAAATTATTTATAAAAATTGTGGATTCTCAGGAAGAGCGAAGATTATTTTATAGGCGGAGATTATTTTATATCACACTGTATTAACTCAAAAAATTAAATGGGGCAACGAACTGATTTCTTCATATCTACTACCACTGTCGTTTTAAAGCCACTTTTTTCGATACTGGATCTAAATCTTTCGCAGAAAAACTGTTATGACTCAACCAAATCATTTTACTTCAAAAAACGTGTTTTTATGCTTCAATGTATTAGGCAGCAAGTGTTTTTATTAAAAATGGTACAGAAAGTACTAAATTTTAAATGTCAATCGATCTTTATGTTTCCGCAGTGATTTATTAGTGTGTTGTTAGTTTTTTCTTACTTTCCATAAAAAACAAACAAAAACATCGTTTCTAAAACGAAAAGTTACTTGAATTTGGTTTAGAGAACAGGTATGCACTATTTTCGATACTCTACAGCAACAAACTGCAATCAAACCAGCATTAGCGAAATGAGTTTCAGTGTACAAATATTTGCCTTTTGATCAAAACGAATAAAACACATACATACATACATAGAAATGAGAAATATCGATACTCTGTTTACACACAACACTTTCATATGGATGTACAGTGAAACTTCGATATAACGAATCTAGAGGGGATCGAACAACACTTCGTTATAGCTATCGATTCGTTATACACATGCATTGTGAAAACTTGGTATAACGAAATTTAAAGAAATACGAAAGAAATTTGTTATAAATAAAGTTTTTTTGTCCAATTTCTATTTTACACGCAAATACTTTGTAATAGAAATTCACTATTTAAGAGGTAAATAAAAAATTATGTTTTAATGATTTTTTATTCATAAATTATCAAGCCAACCGTTAATAACTTTAAAATCGTTGTGTCCCAGATGTGCTGCAAACTGTTCAGCTTGGGTTTTTACCATCGGTCCTCCTAAAGAAGCCTTTTGATTTTGACATTGTGTAAACCATTTAGATAAACATTGCTCAACGCCTTCATATTCTAACCGTTTAGTGTTGCTAATAATCTCCCGATTTTTTAAAATTGTGGAAAGAGTAATCGACGGTATATTGAATTGTTTAGCAATTTCTTGTCTAGATTTGTCACCACGATCAGCAGCATCAATTATAGAAATTTTTTCTCGTATTGAAATTGATTTACGCATTAATACACTCATTTTGGCAAAGAACCAAAACAGAACTGACTGTGTAATTTGTGGCGCTTTACAAGTTAACCTGCAAATACATTTATTTACCTTGAGTTGTTTTTAAAAGGGACTTCCCCGTTTTGCTTAAAATTTTATTTTGCTATATTCTGACTTCGTTGTATGGAGGCTTTTGAAAAATACTTCGCTATATAGCTCAGAATTTTTTCGTTATAGCTATAGAGCATTTTCGTATGAAAAACTTTGCAATAAAAAGGTGTTTTTCAGAGGACTTAGCTAAAAATTCGTTATATTGAGCTTTTCGTTATAACGAAGTTTCACTGTAAAAAAGCTTTTTAACAAAGCAGGTTTGTGTTGTATTATTATTTAAAATATGTACGTTCGTACGCACGTAACTTTAATCAAAAACACTTAATCTCTTGATGCTTGCAATACTACAAACTCAATGCTCTCTTGGTGCCCAGCGACTGAACAAAAGAAAACGAACGTCAACCTGCATGCCAAAGAGCTTAATGGAGGCAAAAATCACAATTCTAAAAATCCTTAAACATTCTAATGCCATTCCCATTGAAGAATGCCGCAATTAGTTGTGGGTAACGCGCTCACTTGAAACAAATATGCTAAACGCTAAAACTTGTGTATTTAAATGTCAATGAAAAAGTTAAAATCTGGACAGAAGCATTCACTTTTTGAAGTGTTATTGTATGCACATTAGATAGGGAGAGCCTTATATGTGAATTATATAATTATATGTCAACCCTAAATAAGGGGAAGGCAACTAACCCTGCAAATTACTGCTCAATCGTAATTTGCTCCGCACTTTCCAAAGTAATGGAAAGTATGGTCAACTACCATGTTGTGAGATATCGAGAGTGGCGTAATGACCATTAATATGGACTCCGTAGGATGGCTCCACGGCTGATCTGTTGGCGTACCTTTCGGAGAAATGGGGCGACTCGGTCCATCGTTTTGGGGAAAGTAAGGTGGTGGCTCCAGATATCTGTAAGGCGTTTGACAGAGTGCAGCATGGTACACTGCTGTCAAAACTTATTGCTTTTGGTATCAGTAATGACTGCTCTCGATTTATATCGAGCTCCTTCAGAGACCGCTCTAAACGAGTGGTCATAGATGGGGTTTCATCAAGCGAGTTCGAGATTAATGCAGGCGCACCGAAAGGTTCTAGTATATTTCTATCTATAACTTCCAGTCTTATCCATTCCTTAACAGATGACAGCCAACCATGACCATAGACCCAGCAAAGAGATTTATGTAAAAAGCAGAAGATGAACATTCTCACTCAGTTGGGATCCACGTATAATCTTGGAATGGTGTAGTTAAAACAGCCATGACTGATTGTATACTGTTTTTAAGCAGCAGTGCATAGTGAATCAAGGCCTTTACAACGTGGCAGGGTTTAAATCAAATGCACACAATCGCTAGTCCCTCTATCTTCCTTCCTATAACCATTTTACCCCGTTCTGGCACAATACACAGCATATGTGGAGATTGTCCCCTCCCTGTGTACAGAATTCATTCATGTATTTTGTTTTTGCGAGAATTATTTGCAAGGCAGACATTTTCTGAATGCAGTTACGGTGCAGTGTCAAAATAAGGTGCACTGTACATTTGTGCACTTGTGTGCTTTTAGTTTTACTCTACTGTCTGGTAAAAGCAGGTCTGTGAAGTACGCAGGTGAACTTGATTTTGTAAACCACATAAAACTTACATCGATCTGTAATGCAATTGTTTACAAGCCATGAAAAATTCACACTAAACACTAAACACCAACTGCAATTAACATTTTAAGTCTCCAATTCCGGAGAATTCAACTGCACCAATGAACCTTAAAGTTTATAGAAACCGAATGGAGAAAAGATAAAAATCAAATCCTCTTGCAAACGCACACAGACACACATGTTAAAGTCGCCTAAACCAACCAAGCCTTTCAAACAAAAAATAATTTTAAATCAAAATACGTTAAATACGATTTATGAGCTATATATAATACGCTTTACAGTGGAGAAGAAAATTTGTAAGTAAGCCAAACAATTCACAGATAAAAATTGTTGATAATAAACAGGTTTTCTTTGTTGCGTGTTAATAATTTTGTGTGTGTGTGAAATGAAAACTTGAGTGCAGTTTTTTCTTCTGTCCGCCTCAATGATTGAGCAAAAAGTAAACAATTTTGTTTATATTCCTTAAGGGGTTTTCCTTATTTTTTTTTTTTTACTTTAGTTTATGTTAATGCGTTGCCTGTTAATAATGTAATTTATATGCGTTAAATATCACCAACTTGTAAATGAATAGACATGTGTGTGAGTCAATATGCGTGAGTGCTAAATTAATGTTTAAAACCCCGTCAGTTGTATTGTAATCGTTATGAAGGCACCATTTAACTGCTATTAGAATAAATGTTTTATTGATAAAACATCCGGTGATATTTTGTTTGTTGTTTAGCTAAAATAACTTGTTTTGATTCTATGCTTTTATTTTTTTACTTTTGCTTTTTGTTTTATTTTCAAGTTATTATTTTTTTCTTTGCATATATTTTTTTTATACACATATGTATGTAGATACAGCAGATTTGTTGGATTTTAATTGATTTTGGTTGAATTCTAAAGCCGTCCACAGTATTTTTAATTTGAATTAAAATACGTACATACATGTGTATATATTTAAAAGCGTATATATTTAAAAGTTCATCTCGACGAAACGAATTAAACTGGTTTGATACGTCAGTTGCTCGTTCGATAATAAAACTTATGAAAACATTTGTTAACACACATGTGATTTTATTTATTTTTTTTTTTATAAAATTAAAAAGGCTTCTGAAAAGAATTGCAATTTTAAAGCCAACAAGTGTTTTCATTTTATTTGCAATTATACTATGTATATAAATGTATGTGTGTACATACTTAAAAAAAGTCATAAGATCTACACGTGCACATACACTTTATTTAATCGAATTACATATGTATATAACTAACTACATACATACATAAGTATAACTTTTTCAGTTAAAACATTTATACATCTATTTTCTTTCGCGCATTTCCAGCAAAGATACAGTTGTTGTGTCATTATAATATTGGCTGTGATCCCGAACTCAACATTGGGTGGCCGCGGGATCCCAATTTGCATCGAAATTATTGCCGCACTTAAAGTTCGTGCAAGCGAGAGAGCTTTTAAGAGAGAAATATTCTTGATCGAAACAGTCCGCACTTTTTCTTCGTGCAATTGGTTAGGATATCAGCTGTTGCAAAAAGCAGCCAATATAAAACAAAAACTTGGCTCTGAATCAACCAACATAACAACAACTTTGATATTTTTCAATTAGTATTTTACATAAAAGTACCTGCAAAACACTTTTTTCCCAAAATGTATGTTTCAATTTTCATTACAGCATCAAAGCATACCGCATGTTATTTTTGGGGGATCGAAATGTGGTTTTTTAGTGTTGCCGTACTTTTGTATATTTTTGTTTATTATCCAGAGAAATTCATGATTGCTCTCATTTTACTGGACTTTTCCCAAAAAGTGCGCGATTAAAGTTATTGCATCAAATATTTAAAAGCAATAAGAAAAAAAGACTGACATTTTTAAAGACTCAAAAAATATGGATGCCATTTGGCAAAAATTGCCTTAGAGTTAAAAATTACTTTTGTTGTAAAAAAGTAATTGAAAAACGAAAAAAAATTATTTTTGCAAAGTTGAATAAGTCAGAATTACTTTTACTTTTTATTATCCACTGTATTTACTTTCGACACTGTCCAGTCAGCAACAACCTCTTCAATATTTCAAAACTTCGTCTATACAGACGGAAACGACACACTCATCACGACAAGATTTATTAGGACTTCATACTTTAATTGTTTCATTTATAAAAAAAAAATACTTTAGGCTTTTTGAGTTTTTATTTGACAATATCTGTGCAATATTTTAAGCGCTCAATAAACAAAAAAAAAAATGTTTTTATAAATAAACCTATTATGGTTTCAAGGATCACAAAAATAAAATAAACTAAATATATAATAACGTCAGCTCTCATCAAAAGTTCACAAACAACCCTAAGGTATATGAAATGTAACATTTAAATGTGGATCTTAATAACACGACATCGGCGCAGGCAGTGTACACCAGATTTGCTTTCATTTTGCTCAACAATTTTTAGGCCATTAAGCCTTTAAGGGAACATAGTTTTTCAAGTGTGCAGTGAAAAACAGCCCTAGAAATCACTCAATAAATTGTATGCCTTTCATATAACATTTTTTGGTAAGTAGCTGCTGCTGTTGTAGAGCTTTATTTAAAACTCGTCTGCGGCACAGAATACAATATGAGTTTCTTGAATTTAATTTTTTATATTTTAAGAGCAAATTATAAGTTGTAAGCGTCATACCTTCGTAAAATTAAATTTATATTTTATGATTTCTTGGGAAAAAAAACTGAATAAAAAGATTGTGGCGGTTTTGGCAGTTTTTGACGTTGAGTTTGGCGAAAAAGGTCCAAGTGAAACCGACAACCTTGTCGTCAGCATGAAAACTGCAATTTTTATTTAAGCGACTATTTCCATTTGTAGATACATATGTAGATACCTTTAAACTTTAGTTTCGAATGAGTTCGAAAATGCAATTACAAAACACATAAAAAATCGCATAAATTCAACACTTTCAAAAACACCTTCTGCTTTAACTCGTTTTTTAATAAATTAGAGGTCATTAACTAATTGAAATTCGCGCAACGAAATAAGTATGCATATATACCTACTACATACATACATACATACATAAGCATACCTAAATAGTATGCATGCATATTCATTTTAAAAATAATTACAATATTAATTGGCACTCCACCAATTTGTTTATCAATAAAACAAATAAAAATTACGTATTTTGTTGTAATTTTTCCAAATATTTTCACAATTTTATTTTCCAATTAGGGGTAAATTGCATTGTTTTTGCACTCTACCGCTATTATTGTTTTATTTATCACCTCGATTTTTCTTTTTGTTTTATTTTACGAGCTCGTTTTTTCCGCTTCGTTAACTTGCAAGACTACACGATTTCAAGTTATATTTACTACTGTTTCAAATCAACACAAGTGGAGCTAGTTTTAAAACTTGCTCTCTCAATGGGTTGGCGTATTTTTGGATCTTGTTGTTTTCTCCGCACAAAATCTCTTGCATAAACAGAGAAACATATGTCTAAAATCTCTTCCGTCTACTTTTGTTGAAAAACCGTTAACATGCATGCAAATTGTTGCAGCCGCAGAGACCAGGGAGTTTGCCGACTTGCTCTATTCGCATATGACTCACCCAAGATGGTTCCTCCCTTCTCCCTGGGTGCGTTACACATAAAAAACAATACTCAGTAAACTTCATATACAAGCACAAAAAAAACTGAACTAGTGTTCCGATACTAATCGGAACATTAATATTTCTCCATTCTGCTTGTCCCGCCGCCACCAGTCCTCATTTTTACGGGAGACAGATGTTTTCGTCCCCAATTTGCCCTCCCAACCATGTTGCAAATTTTGGTCCTTGAAAATAGTTTATGTTTTGCAACCCAAGATCCACCCGACTTTGCCAACCTTACCTTGCCATAAGCCGCACCTTTAAAAAAATCTTAGCCAGAGATCATTTTGTTTATACTGTAACACAATTTTATTTTGATATTATTTCTGCATTGTTTTTCTCTTAATCCTAAACAAAATTTTAATTTCTTACCCCCTAATTCATAAAAATTATTTCAGGCTTATAAGGCTCTTATTTGACATATTTGTATGGAAAATTTGTCAAATAAGAGTTTAATAAACCTAAAATATTTATTATGCATAAGACCCTTATAGTTTAATATTTCCTACGCTAATCTATTCTATCTATTTGATAAAATTTATATCACCGATATACCTATATCTAGGGATTTTTTATTTTTTTTTACAAGTTTTGGTACCAATACGAAAATTAACAATAATAAAAAAATAAATAATAACAAAATTTACAACAATACTAAATATTCTTACCCCCTAATTCATAAAAATTATAACTGGTTTATAAAGCTCTTATTTGACAGATTTCCCATACAAATATGTCAAATAACAGTCTTATAATCCTGTTATAATTTTTATGAATTAGACGGTTATTCTCTGTCTTGTTTTTAATTTTTTAAATTTTTATTCGTAGGTTAAATTTCTGCCTAACGACCCTCGTGCTTTATTTTCCTCAAAAAAAATATTTTCTATATTCTTAACACAATCAAATTTTGTTCTATTACCTTTTCCTGACCTGAAGGAGCTCCCTAAGGCTGGTAAACTTTATATAAATTTCTATTACAAAGAAAAAAAAAACGCAATATCAAGACGAAAGTCGTTGTAAACTATAGAAAACGAATTTCGTTTCCGGCTTTTTATATTTTTTTTTTGCCTACGCTTGACTATTTTCTTTTTTCAAATTTTTCACATACTTTACGGCGGTTTTTAATTAGGTGGCTAAAATTTTCGTGCTATAATTTTATTAGCATGTCTCGCAACCTAAACATCCATACAATTCTCTGGTTGCATGGGTAACCAAAAATATGTCAAAATTTTAATAGAAAGAATAAGAATACTTGCACAATACATACAATTTACTTAAGACTGAAGATCACTGATATATGTATGTATATAATAAAAAAACACAAAATAAAAAGAAACACCTTAAAACATTTTTTTTGCGTATTACTTGCATCGAAAAGTTCACTAGAAATTTCACTTAATTTTCTTATTAGGCTGGGCTATGATTGCCCAAAAATTTTTTTAAATTAAATGGATATCTTTTTTTGTCCCCCTTTTTTTAGCTTACTTTAAGGGTTTTAAAACTGATTTTTTCTTTTTCATAAAAAAAGGTATAGAATTGGTTTATTAACTGGCTGTTATTTGTACTGGATTTTTTTTAGTTAGTTTTAAAGTTAGGTAAAGAAATTAAGCCAATTTTTTCGGTCGTGTCAACTGCGGCTGGAGAAAAGCACCGTTTGTTAGGGCGGTTAGTGTTAAAAGTAAATTTTATGAATAGAACAGAACCGATAACTTTCTTTTTATGTCCGGATCTGGAAAGAGAGGCATAGTTTGGCGTTGATTTCTGGCGTAAATTTAACTTGGAGCCGGAAATATTTTCTGCCGAAGAAGTATGTAAATGTAGCAAACGAACAGGTTGAGCTGAGTATGGACGATCATCGCTGTAATCCCCATATATTGGATGATCACAAAAATGCCAGCTCGACGAAGTAATAGCCGTGTTCCCATCATTTGAAAAAAAAGGTTTAGGGTGTACTCCACTTGAGAGGCACTCAACAAAATTGGTAGAAGGCTCAGTTCCATTCAAAGACAGGCACTATCCTCTATCTCCAGCAGTGCAGGGAATTGTGTATGGAGAAATCGACCGAATGTTAGAGCTTAAAGTTATTGAGGAAAGTGAAGCCAGGCAAAAATAGGTTCTGCCTTGATGCCCGAAATTTGAATGAGATTACGATCAAAGATGCCTATCCATTGCAAACTGAAACTGAAAGAATTTGTTTTCATCTACCTTGATGATTTATTGGTAATTTTTGACAGCTTCCAAAAAAAAAAATGCAGTTTTTAGCTCCTATAAAATAAATATTTAATACGATTTTTTTTTCAGAAAAATAAGATTTTTAAAATTATATTTTTTAGTTATACGTCTAATAAAAAGTTTGTAAGACTGTCAAATTTACTAACCAATTGCTTAAAATTTATTTTATAAATAAATAAATCAGTTGGCTCTTAAAGCAAATAGTTCATATATGCATATAAAAAAAGTTTATACAAAATCAGCATACATGCATCTAATTTGCCATCGGTCCTTGTCTGAACAGATATTAAAATTACTTTAAACTAAATCCAGTTTTCCGAAGCCTGGAAAAATTGGTCTAAACGTTATTTTAGATTTTATTGAGTGGGGTCTCATCTCCTTGTGAATATCAGTGTTGTGCAGAAGAAGCATAAGTAGAAGAATTTGACAGCAAACTGCATTCATTACATGTTTTTCCTTCCTACTTCAATTTGGTGTGTGCATTTTTACTCAACGGGTCTTGAAAATAAGCGAACAAATAAAAGAAGAATTAATCTATAAAGTTTATTTATTGGTTGCCAGTATAATTGACCATAAACCTTAACAATCTCAAAGCTTGGTAATGAAATGCTGGCAGAAAACAAAATCTCCAATCAGAAATAGCTACTAGAAATTTTATGTATGGAAGAATAAAGCAAAAAGTGAAATAAGAAAGCGAATTTTTACGAATGGTGTAAATAAGAAATAAAAAGTTTACAACAAAAACCGAATATAAAAATTTATTAAAAACAGTAATATATATTTTTTAATTGCAAAAAAAAGGAAACAACTAAACTAAAATGGGCGAACATACAAATAGTGCCTCCACCAAAGCTAAAGATGCAGCAGACTCTGCGGCAGCTGCTGGATCAACAGTAGCCGCAGCTACGGGTCAATTACAGCATCTGCAACAACAACAACAACAAGCTAGTACGAGCGGGAGTGCCAATTTAACTCCCTCAGCAGTGACAACCGCTAAGGATGCTAGCGAATTGCAAGAAATACGTAATTTATTATGGGGCCAGGCAATACGCTTGGATGTTTTTCGCCGTTGGTCTCAAGGTGGGTGGTGGACAGCATATATGGGTGGCTTTATTAAGTTTTTAATATATACACATGTGAGCGCATATTACGATTTATTAGCTCGCGACACCTGATGTTTAGAAATCTTTGATTTTGAATACTGAAGAACGAAGGTCGAAGAATTAACATCAAGAACAAATCTTTGATTTTTTTATTACCCATTTTTAAATTATTTGGAGAACTTACGTATTAGTCACTATGAATAAGTAGATGCAGATTTGTCTTATTGGCTATTTTGCTTTTTATTTTTCATCGATCTCTGCAAATGTTCTCTGCTTGAATAAACACTAGTGATGCGATCGCATGATAGAGATTTCCTATAATGTACGTAACTTAAAATGTAGATGGTTTCTATAAAGCTGACGGAATTGCAAATACGTACAGGCATATGTATGCATGCACTCAAGTTACCAAGGCGGAAAGGCGTTAGATGACAAAATATTAATTGAGGCGTAAATGTTTTTGTTTTTGAATTAGGTCTTAGTTATGCAATTGTTTCTTTTCTTTCTATTGTGCTACATGTATCATATTTCTAATACAGAACGCTTGTGGTATTTTCTATATTGAAAACTTTTATTCGATTTCGAATGGAACAAAGCAATTTTTCGATGCGTCACTAACAAAATGTTGTCTTCCAGGTTTTGAATTCAGTGACGGCGAACCTTCCGCTTTAGTACAAAAACAAGGTGGACCCTGTGCTGTGATTGCTCCTGTACAAGCCTACATTTTAAAAATTTTGATTATGGATACACCCGGACATTGTCTTAAAGATGTAAAATAAACTAATCGCAACTTGTCTCTATTTTTCCAAAAATTTCTTAATTTAATTTTTAGCTCACGCCTGACAAGTGTAAAAGTTTGCTCATTCAAGCTCTCTGCACCATATTAAGTAAATGCAAGGCTTCACGTCTACGCATAGTCACATTACCTGTCGAACAGTGTTCAGAAGCCAAAGAAACAACAACACCAGCTTGTGATCCAGCCAGTGACGAGGCAAACTTGAATACAACAGACTCAGGCCTAATGGAACAGGAGACAATAGCTGACGCACAGGCAGCTACGGCAGCAGCTGCTGATACGGTGCCTTGTAATGCAGCTGAAGAAGTATCGCCAGAGGAATATCACAAACGCTTGCACGTTGTGCATTTCAATACAGTAGAAGAAGTAGAAAAATATTATACGCTTAATTTTGAAGTGTTGTCGGCGAAATATGGTGTGTTGTTATTTATGTACACAGTGCTACTGACAAAAGGTGTAGAGAATGTTAATTCAGAACTGTCAGACACTTCAGAGCCTCTAATACACAATACGTATGGATATGGTTCACAAGCTTTGATTAATTTAATGCTGACTGGCAGAGCTGTGGCCCATGTATGGGATAATGATCAAGATGTTGGAGGCCTGAAGTTGAGAGGCATAAATGAACAAAGTGATATTGGTTTCATTACGCTAATGGAACAAATGCGTTACTGTACGGTGGGCTCATTTTACAAAAATCCTAGAAATCCTGTCTGGGTGATGGGTTCCGAAACGCACTTAACGGGTGGGCAAATGAGAAGTGTTAGGAAAAAGTCATTCTTTTCATAGCAAATGTTTTCTATATTATAGTTTTATTTAGCAGTGAAAAGAGACTTGTTTCACCTGAAACACCATCGGAAATCGCACGCCGGGTATTCAAATCCTATGATCCGGACGGCAACAACTTTATACCCACTCCTGTGCTGCAAGATGTTTTAGCCGCCTTAGATCTAGTGAGCGAAGCAGAATAGTATGTTTTACACATATTGCTTTCTTCGTGATAGTTTTAATTCTTATTTTTCCCTAAAATGCACTCCTGTTTTTTTTTATTTAGCGTGGATATTATGCAGAGACGCCTGGATCCTGAAGGCTTAGGCATTATTTTACTCAATGCATTTATGGATGAATTTTTTCCTTTGGAAAAACGTTCAACACCCGACACTTTTGATCTAATGCATTACAATGGCATACCAGGATCTAATGAGGGGAATAAGGTAATTGTTTACAATTATCTTTATACGTTTTTTTTTTGTATTTGTTTTAGGTCTAAAAATACACCTTATTAATGTTTTCTGTCGACATTTCGTTGATGCTAATCAAGGCATCGGTAGACTCGAAAAATTTTAAAGGAATGTTTGAATCCCAACTACTTATTTCCGAATTCCCACGAACAAATTGAGAATTATTAATGTTTTAATTTAGGTCCAAAAATGAACCTTTTCAAAAAATTTAAAGGTTCATTTTTGTACCTAAATTAATACATTTCAATTGGCTCTTAAAGCAAATAAATAATTAAGTTCATATTTGAATTATAAATATTCAAACATTCCTTTAAGAATTTTCGAGTCTACTGATGAGTTGATTAGCATCAATGAAATGTCGGCGGCATAGATATAGACGGCTGAAAAAGGCAAAAAACATTAAGGTCTATTTGAAAAAACTATTTATTACAGCTTCAGATCTGAAGCTGTAATAAATAGTTTTTTCAAATAATTAAGAAGATCAAATAAATATTATATATTTATTAAGGTCTATTTTTAGACCTAAAATAATACACATTTCAATTAGCCCTTGAAGCAAATAAATAATCAAGTTCAATCATTGCTAAAGAACCTTTTCTGTATATTACTTTTATATTCCCAGGTCCGCTACTGCAAAGGTTCTGCCATATTATTAGAAAGTGATTTAAAATCGATTTGTGTTTCCAATCCCATGATGACGTGTTTACAAACGAAATGGCCAAATATTGAAATAAATTGGCATGATATGCGAATACCCTCATTAAATTGACCACATTTTAACTACACTTTAATTTAAAAGAGAAAAATAACAACTAACAACTAAAACATATTATAAAAACACGTGAGCTAAACTTAACAAATATATATACATAATTGAAAAATAATCTAACAAAACCGTTCAATAACACACATAAATTATGGAGGCCTCAAAACTAATTTGTAGAAAAAAGTTATAATTAATAGTATTTATTAAAATCAAACGTCATCATTTCTAAACACACTCACAAATAAATATGAAGATTATAAAAATATACTTTTGACTCGTACATTTGAAGGTGTTGATTCGGTTGGTTAATTTTTCCAAATTTTTTTACATATCTGCTAACGTTCTGTGAACTTTTTTCTTTTGGCCCGCTTTTTCACTCATATTTTAGGCCTTCAACTGATACCACAATTATTTATACATCATTATGAATATCTTAACTGTTATATAGAACATAAAGTACTCCTTAAATTTTTCATAGCTTTAATTAGAGTTTTAAAAAGTTGATTTTGTGTTTATTTACTAAACAATCAATCCGTTTATTGAGAATTTAATACATTTTTAAGAAATAGTGAGTTGCAAACTTAGAATAAAATATTACATACATATATGTATAAACCCTCAAACAGGAAAAATTGATTCAAGTAACCTCTTTATTAAAAAGTAATGTTTTTGTATAAAATTTTTTTTTGAAGATTTTTTAAAGAGTAACCATCTGCGTGTCGTTAATGAAACGTTATCGTGAGCCAGGCAGCAAGTCTTCAAACAGAGCAGTAAAACTGTACATCGCTGCAGCAGGTATGGGTGTTTGGTCCCATAAATCAGGTGGATGTTAAAGCCATTGCATTAAGAAGCATTGGCTCTCTTCTATGAAGTGAGTTTTATTTTTTTCTACAGTCAGTAATTTGTTAAATTATAAAATCCAGCTTAGCTTGCTAAAATTAAAGCTTAACTGCCAGTTTATCGATGTCGTTCGTTCATTAGCATAGATTCGTTTCAAATAAAATAACTAAATACATTTGTGCGAACGAACGAACAGATTCGAGATCGTTGGACTGCCAGTTATATTAAATTTTCTTTTGGCCATTTGATATGTTTGAAAACTAAAAATCTATTTAGTTCGAATTGGCTTATGGAAATAACATTCTTAGCTATAAAACACAAGTTAGGAAAGCAATAAAATAAATAGCTAAACGATTAAGTCTTACGAAATATACACATACATTTATTTAAATATAAATAGAATACAAAATTAAAGAAAAAAGCACCACATAAGACAAATGTCAACAAAGAATATTTGCCATGTTACATTGAAAAAAAAAGTTTTCCGGCAAATCTCAGAATTCTTAAAAATATATGCATATAAATAAAGACTAACATTTTCCGCAATAAAATACTTTTTTACAGAAACTCTTGAAATTAGCAATGACTCCACTCCGAGAAATGTTTTAACTTTTCACCATCTGAAGAACAAAATACGGATAGACTTCCGCTTGCAAAGGGATCTTTGTGACAGGGATGACAGTACCGCCGTTATTAATTAGTTGTATTTTCTCCTTTCGCTGTTAGAAATTAACAAGTTTAAAAAATACAATTGTAGTTTTCGACAGTTTTTTTAAATTTTATATTCAATATTTCGGTACTCTTTTGTCAGGAAAATTCTTAGTGCACTAAGTCAGGGGAAATCGTAGTTATGGTCCAGCTCGATTCGCATTTGGAAGCCATAATAGCTTGCTTTAATCTCTGATGAGAAAACGCAGAAAATTTGTGATGCTTATCTGCTCAAACTTTAAGGAGATTTGACATGGAAGCTTTTGAAATTTAATAGATTTTAACACCAATAATGAACTGTTCTGTACGTGTCGTATCAGATGGTTTTCATCTATTTTTGGATAACAATCGGTATTTAGTTGTTTTTACGGTTGAAACATACCACCATACATATTTGTATGTGCATTAGCGACGGTCGGTTTAGCCATCGATATGGTGTCACCCGATTTTTGCTGAATTTCGGAATAAGGAAAATGAGTGCTACTATGACATATCAAAAAACCAATTTTCGAGACGTCCCATTTTCAATTTTTTTTGTATGAGATCTACCTTAAGGAGGCTTGGTATGGGGTCGGTACGTTGGGAAAAAATTACTACATTTGACTCCTCTACGAGCATTATGGGACTGGTTAATCCCAGGGGCCTCGAACATTAAATTTTTCCTCGATCACACTAACGTACCGCTGGAGGAGTCAAATGTACGACCAATAATTTTTTCTTCCCAATATTATTTTTGATCAATCGATTCCATACCACACCTCCCGAGAGGTCCTCCCATATAAAAACTGAAAATCAGACACCTCGAAATTGACTTATTTTTTGTAGTGGAATTTTTTTCCTTCATGCCCAAAGCTAGCGAAAGATGGGTGGCATATCGGCAAATGTTTGTCCATACCAATTGACCCGTCCCAATGTACATAATATACATACATATTATGTCCAAACCTTTTTTCTTTTTATTTCATTTTACAGCAGTCGTTTTTAAAAATTGCCACTCCACTGTGAGAGAAGGTAGTTGATAAAATAAAGCAAGGAATTCATATATACATACATTTACATATTTAATACGGCTCACTTACTGATCCCGTGCAAGATTGGATTCAAAAATTTATTTAGTCATCAATTGTTTTAATAGTCAACTAAGACTGATTTGCATCACGTCACTACATAATCAGTTTGCGATTTTCTTTTTCAAGATAAATATACTATTTAGTTATTAAACCTAATAAATTAACAAAATTCTATGCTCCCAGCATTCTGATACGTTTTCTAACGCACATATTTACTGTACTTGTAGTGTTCTCTGGAAAGCGGCCAAAGCCATTGCTTTAAGTTTCTCACTTGTTTGTGGTATGTTGCGTGTTATTTCACATTCTCGGGCCGGTAGGCCACATAATTGTCTACGTAATTTTAAATCTTGACGTGCACTTAAAGCTCTACTGTTAATGCCACAAGCGTTTGTTATCAATTGACATCTGTCCATTTTCAATTTGCGTTGCGAAACTTGCATGCAAGCTAAGGGTGCTAAAAGATCAATATTAAATATCTCAGGCGTAGTAGCTTCCGCTGTAGGTTCTAATTCGGTTTTAATGTTTTCTTCCTTCGGCTTAATGTCGCAAGTGCTTTCATCATTGCCCAGCGCTGTGGCCTGTGAATCTTCATCTAAAGTGGATAAGGATGACACTTCGTCTTTAATTTCGGTCTTAATGTCAACTTTGACTTCAGTTTTCACTTCACATGCTGCCTTTAATTCTTCATCTAGCTGTTGTTTAGCTTCGTTATATAAACGTTTGGCATATTCCTCGCTGGCCATATGCATAGAAATGCCAACATCGAGAATAATGCGATGTGGCTGCCATTTTTGTTTTGCTGTTGTAGTTGGGTTTGAGGGCACACGCTTTGTTTCGGCTACTAAAGATGACCAATCAACTCCCAAAGCATCACCTACACCTGAAAATAATTGATAGAATCAGAGAGAGAAAAAAAGGAAAATAATATTTGATGAACCAACCCCTGGCTGCTCTTTCCTCTTCCAGCTCGCAGTCTGAGATTTCCTCAAAGTCCATTATTTCCTCTTCTTCTCCTTTATCATCGGCGCCTTGCCTAGTCTGTGAATTATATTCCTCGCTTTCTGTTTTTGCTTTCTTTTCTGTCTTGTTAAGTATATCATCATCGCTGTCGCTGATTTCACTAAGTTCGCCACCGTTCTTTTTCTCCTTTTGTTCGGAAGTTACTTCTACTGCAGCCTCTTCCTTTTTATCATCACCGACAATTTCGCCAGCTTCGGGTTTTTCATCGATTGTTGGCTGCCGATTACTACTGACTTGTCCCAAAATGCCAGGATTAGTTGTTGCATTGGCAGCGCTTTGAGCAGCAGCTTTAGCGGCGGCAACAGCTGTAGTGGCAGCAGCCACTGCACTTGCTTGAGCGGCAGCTTTAGCTGCTACCAAAGCAGCTTGTTGCCGTTTAAGTATATTTGGATTTGTGTATGTCATGTTTCTTTTATTTGGGAAACGTGGCATAGGACCAAGTCCGTGATACCCTGGCGGCGGCACCGGTAAATTCATTAACGGTGGAGGGTGGTGTGGCCTGAATCCGTGTCCGGGCATACGCTCTCCGTGATCCATATGGCCTCCGCGGCCACGATAGCCGCCGCGGCCTCCTCTGTCACTGCGTGGATGATGCATCATGGGTCCTGGGGGACCTCGCGGGTATCCACCGGTGGTAACTATACCTTCTTCGCCTTCGCGCCATTCGTTTGGATTCCATGGCCGAGCTGCAGGAACTATTTTTTCGCGATTAATTGGTGTTTCTCGCTGATCATGTTCAATCCAATCACGTTTAGGAGTGCCTTCCGACTTTTTGGGGGTATCGATTTGGCCCTCTTCCTCATCCCAATCAGGTTCCGAAGCTGGACGCTGCTCCCTTTGTTGTATCAATGGGGGAACTTTGCTTACAATACCAGCACCTCCGCCACGTTTCGGTCCACCAACAAAGCCAATACCACGTCCCGAACTTGCTGGCCCACCTTCTTCTCCTTGCCATTCTGAACGCTCTCTTGGTGATCCCCAATCATTACGCTTCCAATCAGCAGCAGTTCTGCCAACAAATGGTGGTCTTTCGCGTCCATCGCGAGGCGGTAATCGTTCACGTTCATCACCATACATGCGTTCAGCATCAATGTTACGATAATCTCTAGTTTGGTCATGCATATCACGCTCTCTTAACTCACGATCTGCCAACCAGGCATCGCGACCCCTGGTGGCACCCTCTTCTAAATAAGGCCGCTTGTAAGGGCGATCTCTGTCTTCTTCGGGATAGAGATCACGGGGATCTCCACGCATGCGGTTCCCACTTAAACCTACATATTCACCGGGACTTAAATCACGACGCCTGGTCAAGTATTCACGTTCCCTTAATAACTCCTCTCGGTCAGTGTGACCACGTCGGTCAGCTTCTGAAAAAAAAATACAAAATTTAGTTGCACTTACTTCTACATATATTTAAGTACAAGTCAATTTTTACCTTCATCAAACTCGTTTTCTCCTCTATGCTTCCTTATATAACCATGTTCATAAGTGTCTGCCTCCCGTTTAGTACGTTCCATAGACCGTTCACGTGAGCCATAGCCCCTGCCAGCCTTTATATCACGTTCACTTGCGCGAGGTAATAGACGATCTGAGCCCGAAGCCTTTCCATATTTTTCCTCTTCTTCCCTTCTTAATTTCTCCCGAGCTAAGCGCTCTCGTTCTCTCTGCCGTTCCTGACAACGAGCCAAGGCCTCCGCACGTTCCTTATCACGTGCTGCCTCTCTTTCTCGACGATCACGTTCTCTCGACATATCATCATTACGAAATTTATGTTCATGACGTTGTCTCTCCCTTTCAGCTGAAGGAGTACGATCGCGTGTTCTAGTTTGTATGATGATTTTCTCTCTTGACATCAACTGATGGTGCATACGAGGTGGAGACTTTTGCCTCTTGACGTCTTGATGAATGCGTATTTTTGTTATTTTAGTGGGTGATCGACTGCCAATGCGATGATGTTCCCTTTCTCGTTCTCTCAAGGCTGCACGGTGTTTCTCTTTCTCACGTTCCCGGCGTTCCTTACTAGCAGCTCGCAAATGCTTGCGTTCTGCTAGTTTCTTCAGCTTTGCTTGAGTGGCCGGCGATAAAGCACGATGCGAATGGCCACTTAAGGCTGCCGCGGCTGCTGCAGCTTTCTTTTTTAATTTTGCTTCCTTTAACTTGCGCTTAAGATGGTTACGCTTGGCTTCCAGTTTCTTTTGACAATGGTCACGCTTTTCTCTTTTATGCCTTTCATCACTAGAACTGGTGGACCTTCTAAGAGAGCCCGACGGTCTTGATTTCTTATGACGACGTCTGCGCTCGCTGTCGGAACTGCTGTATGAACTGGAAGAACCCGAATCGGAATCAGAACTACTGCTGCTATCACTACTCGACTGAGCCTGACGCGATTTCTTATAACGTCTTAATGCTTCCTTAGACTTTTTATCCATCGTACTGGGCTTCAATGTTTAAGAGGAAGATTTGTTTTATAAATAAATTACTATTTTGTTGTAACTTTTCTACTTATAACTTTTCACGAAAAATGGCGACGCACATCTGTATGAAAATATTTCAGGTGCATTGTCAAATGTTTTTGTTATTGATTTTGCGTAGCGCCACCCAGTGATGAGTAGCGATACTACACACAAGAGAGGTGCCTTACCATATTTACTACGATTAACGGCAGAGACTGAGATGGAAAAGTACGCGTAATAATTATTTGCATTATTCAAAATAAAACGTATTGCTTACGTAAACTAAATCCAGGCAATAAATGTTTGGAAATATTTTTATAGCGAATTATGAAAATAGTGAATAATCAGTTTTTTTTTATTTTTTCCAGGATTTTACTAAGATAATTTTTTATAACAGTTCTTCAAGATGTATTGACTGTTCATACATACATACAAAGAAAAAGACGGCTGGCTGGACAAGAAATATATGCTTGTAATATATAAAAACTAAAAAATCTTAAAAATTTAGAAATTCATTTAATATAGGTTTAAACAATTAAAGAGCCCCTAAAAAATTTGATATTGCTGATATTGAGAAAAAATTTGCGGGATTCTATTTGATTTGACAAAAAAAAAAAAATCTTTCAATTAAATAATATTAAATTAATCTTACCTATTATTTTACGTTATTTATTTTCCCACGGTATGTTAGAAAAAAACTAAATTTGTCAATTGCATATTTTTTTAATATAACAAATTTTCTGTAATAGAAGTATATAATATACACATTATCTACGTACGTATGAATATAAATGTTGAATGCATTTAGATACATATGTACATATTTATTGAGAAAAACCATGAAGGTTAATTAACAAATATCAATAAAACAATAAAAGGGTATTTCAATAAAAATACACATATACATATGTATATATGTATGTATATGCACATATGCGCATAGATAGAAAGCAAGTGTTTTGCTTATTACACACTAGATATTTTTGTTTTACTGGAATAAAATAAGTAATTATCCATAGATTTCCATTAATGAGGGCTCATTTTATTTCTATTCATTATCTATTATACATACATTCAGCTTATAAATAATAGAACTGCAAAGTATTTGAGCGTTTCAATCCTTATCAGATCGCAGCGACATAAAAAACTAGCACTTGCTCATTACTTTCCATAACAATATATTATTTTTGAAAAGGTTTATCAAATATCTTCAGCGTTAAAAATGCCAAATAATAATATTAAAGCAATACATATCTTTCAAAAGCGGGTATTTGAGTGTAAATTTTCCAAGTTGGCTTCATAAGATGACAAATATGAACTTAATTATTATTTGCTTTAGGAGCCAATTGAAATGTATTAATTCAGGTCCAAAAATAGACCTTTCAAATGTTTTCTGCCTTTTTCAGCTGTCTATATGCCGCCGACATTTCGTTGGTGCTAATCAACTCATCAGTAGACTGGGAAAATTCTCAAAATAATGTTTGAAACTTAACTACTTGTTCCATAATTTGCATGAACAAAATGAGAATCAGACTTGTTCAAACAAACCTTTAACACAGTAAACATTTTTTTTCCGTTTCACCAACAAAATGTCGGCGGTATATAGACAGCTGAAAAAGACAGAAAACATTTGAAAGGTCTATTTTTGGACCCGAATTAATACATTTCATAAGATGACAGTATCAACTTTTCTAATTAGTCGAATTGGTTACATTGGAAAATGGTGTTAAGGCCAGCATAATTTAAAATGGTTATACATATTGCTCAATGATATTCGCTTTAATTTGAAGGTTACAATTATATGCATCAAAAAATATGTTTTTTTCTTATTGCATAGTGTTATTGCATGGCAAAACATTATATAAAATTGAAAACTTTTCTACGAAACGGTTAAATTTAAAAATTCAAGCTAAAAAAGTTATTCATGTAATATTATACGAATTTCTTTCTAAATAACACTTTATTTTGAAGCATCCTGTTGAAAAATAATTCTCGATCTTGGAAAAAATTAATTTCAATTTTTGATTTTGTCCACATACATACATGACCAATAAAAATTTCAAACGACAATGTACAAAGTCTTGACATTTTTGTAAATTTAGCATAAATCATCACATGCAGTTGTTACGTGATTTTCTACACAATATTAAAGAATTAATAAACGAATTTATTTAATAATAAAACATCTATCATAATAAATGAAAAATAGACAAGAAATAAAATTCACCAATTCAGGTTTTTGAGGAATGTAAACATTTCTACAGACATTTTTAAATCTGATTATTTACTAAATTAAACTTCAATTAAATTCTAGGTCCGCTTAGACCTAGAATAAGATGTTTTAGCATAAGATATTTTGTTTTCGATTTGCTATTTGGGTACTATGATCTATACTTAACAATAAATTACAAATATTATTTATTATAAATAAAATTTGTTTTTGACATTTATTTGCCAATTATGTGACATGTGATGAAATTTTCATGTATTTTTTCTCTGTAATTTGTAATATGCGCATTTATTTAATTATTGGCAATTAGGAGGTGGACTTAAGAATGTTATTCACAAAAACGAAAACATTCAATCTTTAATATAATAAAATTTTTAAAATTCTTTTTTGCGTTTTCCATATCTCCCTTAAGAAATAAATATTTTTAATACCCATTCAATGAATTGTAACGTTTTTATTATCTTGTTTATTGGCAATTCATACATATGTGCATATGTATGTATATATGTATAAGGCATATATATACATATGTACGTCTTTTATTTGAAAACAGTAGTTTTTTGTAACACAATGATCATGATCTGTTGCTTTTTTGGAAAAGGTCTGTTAACACTTGTAATTTTAAAGTTAACATCGCTAGCACTTAATTTTTTCGAAGATCAATTTGACCAGCTGTTTGCATAAATCGCCGGTTGAAAAGTAAACAAATGATGACGACAATTGACAAACACAAAGCACAATTTTAAATTGCATATTTTTAATAAAAATAGTAAAAAAACTTTTAAACGTTTTTCTTCAAATAAAAACAAAACATATTAAATTTAAATTGTACATCATTTTATTTTCTCTTTCGAGTGTAGTTTCAATAAAAATGACCAGATCGTTTCAGCATACACTAGCGGTTTGAAAACGACAGCTTTCTAGCGTTTTTATTTCCCAGAACACCAGTTTGGCGTTTTCAACTCGAAAACGCGAACGCTCAGCAACAAGTGTTCTTGAGAACACCTATTTGGCGTTTCAAATCTAAAGCGCAAATTTTAAGCGAAATGCGTCTTTCAGAACATGGACGAAGAACTTCGGCCAGATAATTTAAGCATCTAGACTTTTTGCCGCATGATCCCACAAAAGAAAATTTGCGTGTGCAGCGTTAAAACAAATCATAAAAAACTATTTTTTTTTTTAACTTTGTGTGCACAATCGAGGTCTAATTCAATTTCTTTCTTTTCATTTTCTTCATTTAGGTTTTTTTCATAATTAAAACAAAATACTACATAATTACATGAATGGTCTGCGAAAAAATTTAGAAAATGTTTTCAAACAATTGCACCCACAAACGTGAAAATATTACCGACACACAGTGGGGGATCTTGCAAACAAATTGGAAATAATGCTGCCGTTTCTAAACGGATGGCTCGATTGCAATGAAATTTCAGACAGGCACAAAAGAGATGTATTCAAGCTTAAGTTTTGAGATTGGACTGTATAGCGTTTAAGTGGGCGTGTCCACCCGTGGTGGCCCCCAAAGTAGGCCACCTGGGGTGTGTGAAAAATTAAAAACGATCTAATTTTTTCATTTCCAATTCTTTTGCAAATTTTTATTTTTAAATTCTTCTAATCAAGGCCTACAAAAAATGTCGCGACACGTATATATTACCTCTTAAAGTTTTCGAGATATTCTAGTTTTAAAAAGTAAATTTTCGTGTTTTTACCAACCCCGGTCCAGTATTTTCACATTTTTTAGCTCAATTCCTAACCGATTTTTCAAAAATAAGTTTTATCAGCTTGCCAGTATTTCTTTCAATACTGCATAGAAAACCCCCCGAGATGCACAACTTGTTTCTACTGTATTTTCTCAAATATTTCTTGTGTACAAAATTTGAAAGTGGACATATTTAGAGAAGAAGACTACAAAACGATCTGCATTTGTAGATTTGTCAGACTTTTACCATATAAGTTGTAATTTGACAAATATGCCATACCAAAAAACTGCATAGAAAACCCCCCGAGATGCACAACTTGTTTCTACTGTATTTTCTGTATTAGTTAGATAATTACCTCTAGTTTATATTTTATTAAATTTTTTTTCTTAGAAATTTAAAGCTTTTTAAAACAATTTTTGCAAAAATACAGAAAAAGCGTGCTTTAAAAGTTTTTGAGAAATAAAATTTTTTGAAATGCCTATAAAATTTTCACTTATTTATATTTTTTTTTAACAAATTTTGCAAAAATATAGGAATTTATAAAAGAATTAAAATTTTTTTTCCAAAATGTAGAGAAAAGATCCCGAAATTCCCTAAAATCCCGAAATTCCCTAAAAACTTTCAAAAATTCCCGAAATGGGATTTTTTAGTTTTTTTGCTGCCATTCCAGCAAATATCTGCGGGGACAAATTCCATTTGCATAAAACTAAAAAATACTTATAACTATAAAAAATAAATTAAGTCAAGTACGAGGCTGGCTCGTACTCTGAGGGTTCCGTACGTATGTATGTATGTGTAATGTATGTATGGAATGGCGTATGTGAATACACATGTATATTTTATAAATTTCATCTCTCTGTTTTTAAAGCTACTTTATGTTGTATGGGGACACCTAGTAATTTTCCACTTGCTGTTGCTGTTGTTGTTGTAATTTGTTGTTGTAAGGCATCTGGGAATACATACACTATACGAATTTCGGCTCTCTATCTCTTACGGTTCGAGAGTTATAGCTATTACTCTACGTTGAAAAGGGACACCTGGTAATTTTACAGTTGTTGTTGTTTTTAGCAAGTGTTGTTGTGGAGCATATGTGAAAACACATATTGTGCAAATTTCATCCCTCTGTCGCTCACAGTTCGAGAGTAACGGCTAATTGTTACTTTACGTTGTATAGGGACACCTGGTAGTTTTCGACTTGTTGTTGTTTTTAGCATTTGTTATTGTAAGCCATATGCGAGTAAATATATTGTGCACATTTCATCTCTTTATCTCTTACAGTTTGAAAGTTACGGCTAATGTTTTAACGTTGCATAGGCACACCTGGTAGTTTTCGACATGTTGTTGTTTTTAGCATTTGTTGTTGACAAGCATCCATAAATACATACACTTTGCAAATTTCAGCTTTCTATCTTTTACGGTTCAAGAGTTATAGCTAATTGTAACTTTTGGTTGTATGGGGACACCTGGTAGTTTTCGGATTGTTGTTGCTTTTAGTATATGTTGTTCTGGAACATCTATAAATACATACACTATGCAAATTTCAGCTCTCTATCTTTTACAGTTCGAGAGTTATACCTAATTGTAACTTTTCGTTGTATGGGGACACCTGGTAGTTTTCGATTTGTTGTTGATTTTAGTATTTGTTGTTGTAGCGGCAAGGTACAACAACATTCTGAGAAAATTTCAGCTCTCTAGCTCTTACCGTTTCGGAGAATGGACGCTGTGACGGACGGACGGACGTACTTGTCTCCGTAATAGGGTTCCGTTTCACTCTGATGAGTACGGAACCCTAACAAGTAAAATTATTTAGGAGAAATTTTGGCCTAAAGTCGGTTTTGTCTAAAAAAATGGGTTAGTTTCAGGATGCTACCCTTACGCAAGCTGATAAAACTTATTTTTGAAAAATCGGTTAGAATTTGAGCTCAAAAATGTGAAAATACTGGACCAGGGTTGGTAAAAACACGAAAATTTACTTTTTAAAACTTGAATATCTCGAAAACTTTAAGAGATAATATACACGTGTCGCACATTTTTTGTAGGCCTTGATTAGAAGAGTTTAAAAATAAAAAAAAAAATTGGAAATGAAAAAAATAGATCGTTTTTAATTTTTCACATACCCCAGGTGGCCTACTTTGGGGGCGCGTGGATACGCCTACTTAAACGCTATACAGTCCAATCTCAAAACTTAAGCTTGAATTTCATTGCAATCGAGCCGTCCGTTTAGAAACGGTAGAATTATTTCCAATTTTTATTGCAAAATTTCCCACTGTGCGACAGTTGGTATGTTGGCTAATGTCATATTCAGTGATTTTTTGTCATGAAAATTTATTTGAAAGTGTTTTTTTTTGCACAGGATTTCGATCAGTTTGTTGGAACTCAAAATAAAATATAATATTTAGTATTTGTTTTGTCTTTTCTGCCATAGATAAAAGTGAAAACCAAAATCAAAATATAACAATGAACTTTTAATTATGAATTCTTATTTGATGGTTTTAGGCCAATATTCAAAAAGTTGCGCACATGTACATGGCTGACGCTGCGCGACAAAATTATGACAAATTTATGTATATTTATTGAAAGAATTTGTGATTCTGAGGGGAAAAAATGAAGCGATTTGTCATATGAAAAGCATTTTTAATTAAAAAATTGTATACATCAATAAAAAGATTGTTCATATTTACACCTCTAATGAATTGAAAAATTAATCAATTTAAATTATTTTCAATTAAAAAAAAAAAAAAAAAAATTCAACAATTAAAAGTAAGTTTGTTTTTCTTTCAAATTCTTAATTGAATTTTTAACGCTGTCAATTCAGTTTTTTTTCAATCAAACTTGTAATGAGTTTTTCAACAGTTTTACTTGGGGGTTACACGATCAAGTTTTGTCTTTCAATTTTTAATACATTCACACTTTTTCACTAATACACTCACAATTTTCAAAATTGATGCAAACTTGATGACAATTTTTGCTTTCCATAGAGAGCATCAAGTTACAATCAAGAAAACAGCTGATAACAATTTTTTTTCGTTCTGTCTGCAAATATTTTTTTGTTTTGTGTGAAAGTTACAATTAAAAGTGATAAAAATTAAACAGATTCAAGCTTAAAAATAGAAATAAAAATGTTTACGTGCAAAACCAACAAATATAATGATGTGCTGCGATTTATAGAGCTATACAGAAGCCACGAAGTTCTGTGGAATATGAATGTGGCGTCTTATCGACTTCTTTCTGTCCTCTGGCTTTTTCTTCTTTTATTTTTTTTTATTTCTGATAGTACTTTTAATGAAGCAGCCATTTTTAATTTTCTTCTTGACGGCATCTTGAAAACGAATTGTTATGAAATTGCGTGCAGCCTACGTCACAGCTATCAATTTTATTGAATTTTGACAAGCAGTATGTGAAAAAAACTTGATAGCAAAACTTGATCGTGTAACTGCAGTGTTAAGCAAAATGCTGCTTGGATTGTATTAAATTGAAAAGTAACTTGCTAAAACAATATAAAATAATGAATTTTAAAATTTCAGCTATTTACTTGTTCACTTACGGTGTATTCATAATCACAAAATCTTATTTATAAAGACAAAATAGCAAAATGTTTAACAAACACTAATCGATGACACGGAAGTCTTCAAGCAATTAATAAATTGAAATATTTGAATCAACATTTCTAAATCCAAACCCTAAATAAATTTGGGATCAGAGGCCAAATTCTGTTACTCGTGATTGAATGCTGCGTGGTTGTTGCTTATTTTGTTTTTGCTTACATTGTTTTTATAAAGTTGGTATTCTCTAATTCTCTATCGAAATATGATATGATACCATTCGATGGTGAATGATTATTCGAAAGCAACCTTACGAGCTTTGACTAGTGCACAGAAGTTCAATTGAGTTTACGTTTGCTTTTAAAAAGCAGAGAAAAAGAAAGTTAAGTTCATATTTTTTACATATTAAACAATAAATAATAAATCTTTGAAAAATTCAGATCAAAAAGAAATTACACTCAAGAGGAAATTCTTACCAGTTTATGGTGAAGCACACCGCTGGATGGTCTACGTGTTCAATAACGCTGAGGAATCGTTTGGATTTTTTTTCGGCCATTAATGTGCCGAAATATCTCATCTTGAATTCTTGCTGGCTTATCAGGGTGTACACCTTTTCGTTTAAATAATCCCAGAGAATCTTCTGTCCAACGATGTCAAATAACATGATCTTGGCGGCTTTCATTAGCAGTGTGAGAAAAGGCACAGTCGTTTTGAAACCACATATCGTCCACATAAAAAGTTCATTATCATGCCACTATAGCAAATACCACTCACTGTAACTGCCTGACTAGCCTTATTTTGGCAGAGTACGGCCTGATAACGCCGCAGCCCAGAAACCGCACCAAACTCTCACTTTTTGTGGGTGTATTGGTTTTTTTCCAACAATCACTATTGGCCCAAGTGTGACAAGTCACGACTGAGGTGAAAATGTTCCTCATCACTGTTGCCATTTCATGCCACCATAACCTGAATTACGGTAAAGCGTTGCTCGATTGTGTAGCTTTCCATGGATCAAATTGAGTTAAGCTAGGTATAGACGATTGTAAGATCTTACAATATTGTCAGAAAATGTATGGAATATTTTAAACCAATCGTAAGAACTTATAATTTCTTGCTGACAAGCAAAAGCCTTAACAGACCAACGTCCTAACAATTAATTGTCAGTTAAATGTCAATCGTCTGAAAACTTTGGCCTCATCATTGCTAGTTCATTGTCAGGCATTGGCATATTGTAAGATGCATAAATTCTCAACACATTCCAATGGCATCATTGTCAGAGTAATGACAAAGAATATTAAAGACAAAAGTGTGTGTACTAAAGGGAGAGAAAAAACCAGAGAATAGTAAAAATGTAAGTACGTGTTGCAGAAAAGAGAATAAAAACTTAAAAACATGGTTATTGAGCTAGAAAAATAAAGGATGACTAATGGCATGTGTGTGTATTTTGATAATGACAATTGGCTGGCAATTTTTGATACGTAGAAAATCTTACATCCGTGTAAGCTGACAATCTTCGTTGGTAGCTAAATTTTTTGTCTGGCAATTGTCTGAACTGATAATTTTCTCAACGCTGACAATTTTGTATTTCTAGTAGATTGCCAGCACGTTGTTAGGTCTTACAATATTGTAAGATCTGACAACCGTCTATACAAAGCTTAATAGTTTCAACAATGTTTTCGTAGGCTCGCTAAACTATTAAAACTCACAGTTTAAGAAACAATTGCAAATAAGTGCACAATTTTTTTCTGGAAAAAAATCGGCATTATTTGATTCAAACATAACAAGCTAGTACTTAGACCTACGTACGTGTATTTATGCAAATATTTCAAAACGTTCGAGCCTGAATTTTATGCCACTCTTTTACTCAGTTGTGCTTTTTATTTATTATATATTTTAAATTTTAAAACTTCAGTTGAGCTTGGCTAAAAAATGCAACTCTGGTATAGTATGGAAACTGTCAGAAGCTGCTGTGAAGAAATGTTTAATAAAATTGAGTACTCAAGAAAAGTTCATTGCCACTTACATACATATGTATACATTTTTAATATTTATTTACACTTTGTTTGGTACTACTGATTTCTTTTTCCATAAAAATACCAATTTCCATTTCAACAGACAATAAACGACACACACTTTAATTGCGTAAAAAATATTAAGCTAATGGAAATTTCTTGCTTTTCAATTTTCTTGTTATATCTTTTATAAATATTATTTGCATAAACAATTAACAGATTTTTTCACTTTTAATTGAATATATGTAAATAATGCAAAAAAATTAATATTGACTTAATAAATGCTTTGATCTCAAATGATTTTGTTTAAATGTTTCTTTTTCTAAAAGGCGTCTGTAAACAATTTAAATAAAATGGAAAATTCTTTATACAATTTAAGGAAAATAAACACAGGGAAACGAAAAGGAAACAATTAAACATATTTCTGTCTTTGTGAGAAAAAAATCAACTGTAAGGTGCCTTCAATTAAAAGAAAAGTCTGCTCAACACATGCCATTCTCTGAAGTTTCAGGGAGGTTTTTGAAAATGGTGCCTTAGTTTGGAAACAGTGTTGCATTATAATGTCGGGTACTTTCAGTTTAAAGGGGGCCAAGACAAGATCGAAATGCTTAACAAGCATGTTATTAGTGTGAGTGAGAATTTGTTAGTGTTAGTGATACCGAATTTTTGGCATGATTGCTGTTACATGTTGAGTTGTATATTGTAGCAAATTATCCAGCGCTGACAAATTTATATTATTAATATGTTCTCAAGAATATTGAAAGAAAAGAAGACGAATACGTGAAAAATAATTAAATAAACAGCCATGATATTTTCCCCAGCTAATAAGTCCTCAACTTTAAGTCCCTTGCCATCTTTAGTAATATTAATTACTACATTTTTATCACAAAAAATCTTTCACAACTTAGAGGCTTAAAAGCCAAATTGTAAATTATAAAAACTATACAGGAAAGTAAAATTAATCACCATTATTGTGGTTGGCGTTTTTACACCGAAATTCAGGCGTTTTTGAAAAACGATACTGTGATTCGCAAAATATACGAGACTTTCCAAAGTTTCGTAATTTTAATTGTGGCTGACGTGTTTTATTGTAAAAAATGTGCGAAGAAAATTGACAGGAAACTGTCGTTTTTAAACTACGCCAAACACAATAAAGGCAAATATTGTTTTTAAAATCCTGCTCATATAGTCTTGATTATATTCGCTCCTTCTTCTTCTTCTTCCAATGCAATTGGTCACTACAAATAATAGCATGTTTCCATGACATGTGCTTTGCTCTCTATTTATGCTTCGCCATAAAAAAATTTGAGAGCGAATGCAGTTGCTTCATATTGAAGCTACATACGAAGCACGAAAAATTCCTGTCTTCTCTAATTTTTATCGCAAGTTTATCTGCATTATCTATTAAAATCATATATTGTAAACAAAAAAAAAAAAATAAATAAAAAACAAAAAAAAAAATAATTGTCCCATAAAAATAAAAATTAAGTTCTGGGTTGTATTTAATGCTGTGCAATGCCAACACCAAAGACATTTCCATATGAATGGGGCGTTTTTTGCGGCAACTGGAAAATTCATGTTGGCTTATTAAAAACAATAGTCAAATCGAAGCACATAGACGAGTCGTGTAAACAGTGTAAATCCTTAATATAATTGAGCGAGCGAAGCGGGTGATTCAACTTGCAATGGAAACATACCTTAAGGCGCACTCTAGTACACACACAACTCGTCAGTCACATGAAAACATGGTAAAATATGCGTATACGTTATTCAGGACAGCATCTCATGCACTACATTATCAATCATACGTAACAGAGATGTTGCCATTCTTAAAATTTTATTTACATTCAACATTCACCGTGGTGTTGTTTATCTTTGTTACCAAAATTTCATTCTTTGCAAGCAGAATGTTCAAGTTGTCATACTTAAACTCCTGATGATGGATGCACGTACACGTACATATACAAATAATAATTCAAATTGTTCTTTTCATTGACGCTTGCACAGAGACACTGTGCTGCCAGTCAAAATTTGCAAATGCCCGAAAAATGTCATGAAAATAACAACGCTGTCAGGCTAGCATCAATATAAATTTCATTTTAATGAGACACACAAAACAAACAAAAATTTAATTGCGAATCTGTTGATGTCAAATACAAACAAACATTTTCATATGATCATCATAATTGCCGCCATTCTTCCATACGAAATGAAGATCATGCCTTCACGCAAGTTCTTGACGGTGGGAGGAAAAGTGAGTAGCTGCTTGAGCTACACACAGCCACTTCCACCCGTTCAGTGTTGTTTTATTAATATTATTTAAACAAAAAAATTTGACATTTAAATGTTTGTTTTTGCTGATACTCAACACGCTTCAAAGTGTTTGTTTTGAAAATAATAAAAATTATGAATGGAGGAGAAATTTATTTGGGAAATGAAAAATTAGAAATAAATTGTTTTGAGAGTAATTGCTTTTCCGTACATAATTTTTATTTTTTATTTTTTTTTTTGTGAGACACAATCATTTAAAGTTAATTTTTTTCTTGACAAAAAAAAAATGGAAACAGATTTCGTTTAAGTTTCATTATACACAAAAAAAAAATTGTCGCAGAAATATACTAGCCGATATCGGTATGACAGTGCAGTTGTAATATTAGTATCGCATTATAGATAATTTTTTTTTCGATACTCCTAAAGTGAAATCAAAACCTCATTCTGCGGAATGGTGGAGTGGTGAAAGTTTCACACGATCCCTTCAACAACAAGTACTATGGAATACAAAAAATTGAAAGCTAGTAGATCTAGCGCTATAGAGAATTTTATTTTCACATGTATTGAAATACAATTTGAATCATATGGGGCAAGTACTTTCAATAGAAGTTCAGTTCAATAGCTATCTTGAGATTACAGTAGAACCCAGCCCTTCTTATCGAGCCATCCTCGTACTTATAATACTTCGTTTTGCCATCATTTTAGTAAACATTGGTCCTTACAATTCATGTATGGCAGTCGTGAAGTAGAGACGTGGCATATGTATTACAATGGTGCCAGATTGTATATAGTCAGGATTACGATAGAATTATTGCGAGACCTCTTTAAATTTATTTCAACCATGATACAACTCATAAGGTAGTCTCATCAGCTAAACTGTTAATCATGTGACTACCTTAGGTTGTCAAGAGAATGCAGAGATGAAAGACAGCCAAACCGAGACAGCGAATCAGTGTAAGCTCTGTATATTTCTCTTCTATAAATGCAGAAGCGGCGGCTTTTTGACAGTTTACAGAAGTTGTACAAAAACAAAAGGCATGTTATTTTTATTGAAGTTGTTGTTATTGTAGTGAAAAATTTACCTTATTAGTTGTATCATGTTTTCAACAAACTGGTGATGTTGATTGACCTCCACGGTCACCTGATTTGACTGCTCTGGACTTCTTTTTGGGTGGATATCTGAAAAATAGCTTATGCAAATAAACCAAAAACGATGGAGCAACTCCAAGAAAATAGTCGCGATGAAATTAATGAAATAACTCTTGAAATGTGTGAGGATGTAATGAAAAATATGGTGCTCATAAGGGCTCGCATTTGTGAGGTTAACAGATGCGGACATTTATATAATATTGTATTCCATTTATAATTGCCAACACCAAATGAAACATTTGTTAATACAATATCTATTTTCCTACATCAAATCAAAAATTATAAACAAACAAAGTAGTATATGTATACCTTCCCAACGGACACCCTGTACTTGGCTGAATTTATTTTAAGCCAGTGCTGCTAGAGAGGCATTATTCATGTGAATACATAAATACAGAAGCAAACAGTGATTTCAAAACACATATTTACATTTATATAAAACAACTGCTTAAGAATTTCCTTTGCATTTACAACAAAACTTCGTAAACACGTTGTCTGTTCGTTTAAAAAATTATAAAATTTTTGTGTAATAACGTTGTTATTTAGTGCTACACTTTTGATTAAAATTTATTATTAACAATGATAATAATTGTCTTATTGAGGGCATAAATCAAGTGAATTTGCATGAGTTTCGCTATATTTTTATATATAAAATTTTTGCTGTTTAAATCTGGACAGAGAGGCTGTCCGCCTTGGAGGTGTAACACATTTTATGGTCAAGTGAAAAAAGATTTATGTTCATGATCAATATGAGAATATTTAAAATATTTTTAAGTTATATTTTAATGAATAAGAAAATGCTACTGAAGAAAATATTTCTTAAGGAGACAAAAATTCGAAGAAAAAAAAACATTGAAAAAGGGAAGCCAGTCTTAACGCTACTAGAGAAATGTAAGCTCTTGTTGCAGCCGTGGAGTTTCAAAAGCCAACATTTTTGGACGACGTTTTCAAGCAATATTTTGTCGATATTGCATCATAAATGTTTCAATAGCTTTTGACAAGAGAAAAAAACTATTTTACTACGACTTATCAAAATAATAATTTTCGAGGTGTTTTGTATTTCCGAATGAGAGCCCCCTAAAGAGGCGTGGTATGGTATTAATGTGTTCAAAGAAAGTTGTTTGGGGGAGTTTGAAGAAAATTGCTATTAGAAAATCTACTTAAAATTGAAATGAAACACCGTGCACGATTAATATGAAAAAACAATTCAATAATTCTTTTATTGTGATACAAAGAAAATGACCTGACTTTGGGGAGATTCACACATCAACTCAAACTAAGAAATGTGCATGATTGGCAGTAGACCAAAGTATAATTCCATAATTTCATGTAGAGATTGACAAGAGAGTAAAGATCAATAAAATATTTAAGTGAGGCTTAATGGAATAAAGATACACTTATGGGCATAATTATAGCATATAGTGAGTTGATCTGAACATCCCGCCTCCCCTTGCTGTACTGCAAGAGTCGGAACCGTAAAGGAGGGAGATGCATTTTAGACCTTTAGATTACAGATACAAAGTATAGCTTATTAACTAATGTATAAATGTGATATTTATAGGTTTTACAATTCAATTTAGGTAAATAAATCAATAGTATTCAGTAAAAAATCATGAAATTGTGATACGTTCTTAAGCCCAATAAAAAAACAATTAGTGGTGTAGGCATAAAAACTACAAAGGTAAGAAAGTTATTTTGTTGTGACGTTGATTACAATGGTGGGGAAATGAGATGAGGACTTTTCATCTGATTTGTGAACCGTAGATGTATTTTTAGAATGTCTATCGGCTTGCTGATGGTAGCTTGTATGCTGAGGTTGGCGCAGTTTTCGTCGAATTCGCTGTAGACCTGATTTTTTATTACTTCCTTTGAAAATATGGAGAAGTGTATGATGCTCAGATAGACAGATTCGGCATCGATCACGGCAACGACAGTCTTTTATCAAATGAGAGTGTGCGAGGCAATTGATGCAATATCGATACTTGCGAACAATATGTAACCTGTCTCGCACAGAAAGTTTTTTAAAACGGAAACATTTTCTTAGCGGATGATCCATGTTGCAATAGCGGCAGTCCTTAAGTTTTCTTGGATGAGATAATGTCACAAGGCCTTTCTCGTCTGAGGTGTTGTTGATCTTATGTCGGTTAACCTTTAAACGCCGAGGTGGATGGGACATTGTTCTGAAAATATGGAGAAAAAATGAAGGTGATGAACTGGGAAAAAAATTAAGGTTGATGAACTGGGGGTAGTAAAACTAATTTAACAATTGGTCGGGTGACAAGACCACTTGATGTACGCACTTCACAAACTCTAACTCGAGAATCCGGACCGCGTATTACCTTTTCTATTCGACCTAACCGCCATTGAGTGGGGGGTAAAGTTTCATGTCTAATAACTACGAGGTCGTTGATAGCAAAATCTCGTTGACGCAAGTGCCATTTTGTTCGCTTATGAAGCTCCTTAAGATATTCTTCCTTCCATCTAATAGCGAATTGATAGTGAAGGAATTTTAGTTTTTTCCATCTGTTGGCATAGCTTACTGGCTGCTGTGAAAAGTCAGGCTCAGCGGGAGCCAAAAGGGGGGTGCCAATTAGAAAATGACCTGGGGTTAATGCAACATTATCGTTGACATTATCAGTCATGGGGCTTAGGGGCCGTGAGTTTAAGCACGACTCAATTCGAATGAGCATTGTAGAAAATTCTTCGTACGTAAATTTTTGAGCATGGGTTATTTTCTTGAGGTGAGTTTTGAAGCTCTTGACGCCTGCTTCCCACAATCCGCCCATATGTGGGGCACCGGGGGGAATAAAAAACCACTCAATGGATTGAAAGGCATACTGGGACATTAAGTTTTGCCTGACTAAATTAAGAAAATGTTTTTTATCTTTCTCCAAAATATTAGCTGCTCCCACAAACGCAGTTCCATTATCTGAGTATATTGCATGGGGACAGCCTCGACGCGAAAAGAAACGGGAAAATGCTGCCATGAAGGCTGCCGTTGAAATCTCACTTGTAACTTCTAAATGAATGGCTTTTGTTGCAAAGCAGACAAATACTAGTACATAACCTTTCGTTAACTTACACCCGCGACCTGCATATGACTTGATGTCGAAAGGTCCGGCGAAATCAACTCCTGTATTAGTGAATGGGCGAGTTAATGCAGTTCTTTCAGAGGGTAGAGCGCCCATGATTTGTTGACTGCGAGTGTGCCTGAATAACACACAATCCTTACAATTTCGAACAGTGACTTTAACCAAGTTTTTTAATTTAGGCACGTAAAACTCCATTCGCATAAGGCGTAATAAAAGAGCATTTTCACCATGTATCGATGCTCGATGAAGCATTTGTAAGTAAAGTCGGGTAAATTTACAATTATAAGGTAATATTTTCGGAAATCGTTCATTGTAAGTAAGGTCAGGTGATTGTGAGAGCCTACCATTGACTCGGATAAATCCCTCTGCGTCAATAAAGGGGTTGAGATTTAAAAGCGTACTTTTTCTTGACAATAACAATCCTTGGGACAGAATTTCATATTCTGGGAAATGCGCCTTTTGAGTTGCTATAATCAACCGATTTTTAACGTGATTCACTTCAGACTGGAGTAAATCAGTGGTATTATAATGAAGTCTGTGTTTAGGAGAAAGTCGGTGAAAGAAACGAAATACATAGCAAAGCACACGCAAAGCCCTTGGTAGATGAGAGAAACGATCTAAAATGTCAAACGCAGTGACCTGGTTGACATGTGATTTTAAAGGTCGAATTTCTTCTTGCGTCGCCAGAGGAGGGGAATGGGATGGCCATGCTGTATGTGGCAGTTTGAGCCATGAAGGACCATTCCACCAAAGGGTGTTTGTTGCCAAATCTCTAGCTGTGACTCCACGAGATGCTAGATCGGCGGGGTTGTCTTTCGATTCGACATGGTGCCAGACTTCCCTTTCTAATTCTTCAGTTATTGAAGATACACGATTCGCAACAAATGTGTTCCAATAAGAGGCTGGTTTTTGAAGCCAGGAAAGAACGATAGTGGAATCTGTCCACATATATATGCTATTGAATACAATATTCATTTGGTTTCGTATGACTTTGAACATTTTTGCCATTAGTTCGGCACCGCAAAGTTCTTTTCGGGGTAATGTGATGAATTTAACGGGTGCGACTTTCGTCTTGGCTAACAAAAGATGCGAACAAACGTTGCCATTTGGAAATTCAACTCTAAGATACAAACAAGCACCATATGCCTTTTCTGAGGCATCACAGAAACCGTGAAGCTCTATCATAGCACATGGGTCGTAATCAACGTAACGGGGAACCTTGATGTTCTCAATATTGGAGTAATCATCCAGAAAGGTTTTCCAATCTTTGAGCGTGGATGGGCAAATTTCGTCATCCCACTCAGTTTTGTCCTTCCAAATTTGTTGCATTATAATTTTTGCAGTTATGATTTTGGGGGCAAGCCAACCGGCGGGGTCAAAAAGTTTGGCAATGTCTGATAGCACTAATCGTTTAGTGAAAGTTTTTCCAATGGAGAGCCGGAGGGGCTTGAAATAAAAGAAATCATTTCCTGCGTTCCATCGGAGGCCTAGGGTTTTGGAGGTACTAGAATCAGATAACTTTAGAAAGTTAGAATCTAAAAGATCTGTATGGGGTATATCTTGCAAAATAGCTTGATTGTTTGCCGTCCATTTTCTGAGAGAGAAACCGGCCGAACTTAAAACTTTCACCATATCATTACGTGCTTGAATGGCGGAGTCTAAATCATGTGCCCCAAAAAGCACATCATCAACATACATATAGTTTCTGAGAATTTCAGCGACAACTGGATAATCCCTTTCACACTGTGCAGCTAGTTCTATTAAAGTTCTAATAGCTAAATATGGGGCACAGTTGACGCCAAAAGTAACGGTACACATTTCAAAATCAGTAAGTTTTTCTTCGGGCGAGGTACGAAATATTATTCGCTGAAACGAAGTCTGATTTCTATCTACTAAAATTTGCCGATACATTTTTTCAATGTCGGCGTTAAAAACGAAACGAAAAAGTCGCCATCTGAGAATTAATATAGTAAGATCAGCTTGTAAAACGGGGCCAGTGTACAAAATGTCGTTAAGACTTGTGCCATTGGCTGAGGGGTTTGACGCATTAAAGACAACTCTGAGCTTCGTTGTCGTGCTATCGGGTTTTATTACCGCGTGATGGGGTAGGTAATAAGAAGTATTCGAACATTCAGATAGATTGGGTTGTATTCTGACCATGTGGTGCAGGTCTAAGTATTCCATGATAACCTGGTCATACGAAGATTTCACGCTAGGTTGTTTTAATAAACGGGCTTCATTGCGAAGATACTGTGCTATAGCATTCTGACGAGAGTTGCCCAAATTTCGATCAGCAGGAAACTCCCTTTTGAACGGAAGTGAAACTACAAATCTTCCCTCTTTATTTCTGTACGTAGTTTTTTTGTATAAATTTTCGCAATAAATATCTTCATCGGATAGCTTTTTAACTTCCTGTACTTCTTCCAACTCCCAAAATTGACTTAGTTGGCGATTGAGTTCAACTTCGGTGTAAAATGATGAAACCATTTTGCTAGGCGTTGAAGAGGAAATCTGTCCGGTCACAATCCACCCAAATACAGTGCACTGTGCCACTAAATTCTGATTATTCTGAAACTTGACTCCTTCGCGGAGTATATGAGGGTATACGTCACCTCCTAACAACAAATCTATTTGATTTGCTGTATGTTCATCAGAGTCAGCCAGCTTCAAACCCTCAAACTTAGATTTAATAGAAGGAGCGAGTGAATGATAGGGCAGCTGACCAGTAAGGTTTTTAACAACTAATGCATTGACGCTGGTGGAAAAGAGCTTGTCAATAGGAGAACTGATAGTTATTTCACAAAGTTGGTGCGATGTGGCAGTACGAGAACCGCTTAAACCAACAACTTGAGTATGAGAGGGTCTTGATGGCAAGGCAAGTTTTCTTTTAAGAGATTGAGAAATGAATGATGCTTCAGAAGCAGGGTCGATAAGTGCTCGAACCGTAAGTCGAATATCGGCCACACATATATCTACTAGAGCAGTACCAAGAAGAATAGAGGTAAAAGGAGTGGACTGTAAATGCGTTGTGTATGTTTGGCGAATTGCCTGGGAAGTAGCAGAAGTGGATGGGATATCATCGGGATTCTGGATTGCACGAAAATGCGTATTATCAGAGGGCTTCTGGCTACTGTAAGGGGCTTGGTTGCTGTTCGTAGATGTGGGTGTGCTATGAAGTAGGGTGTGGTGTTTCTGTTTGCAAACAGCACAAAGGTATTTGCTTTGGCATTTTCTCACCTCATGAGATGTAGCCAAGCAATTGCTACAGCGTTTTTGGGTTCTCACTGTAGACCAGCGTTGATCTACAGACATTTTGAGAAAGGATGGGCATTGCCGCAGGGGGTGAAACTGTGAGCAAATGGTGCATTTATTCGCTTTATTGGGGGATACGTTGGTATTGTAAGAGTTAACTTTCTTAACATCACGATTGTTATGTGGTTTTGGATATGACGTGTTCTTAATTGAGTTAAAAGAGGGTTTAGAGGAGCGAATATCTGCAAAGGACTCTAGAGTTTGGTATCTAGAGGTCAAAAAGTCATTCATTTGGGTCCAAGTGGGTAAGTCCCAAAGATCTCGATGATGCTGCTTCCACAAATCGAGAGTAACATCTGGAAGACATGTGGAACAAAGATAAACGAAAATCACATCCCATTTATCAGTTTCTATGTTAAGCAGGGATAGATTAGTGATACAATCGTTTATAGTTCGCTGAAGTGCTTTTATATTGGGCCCTGATTCCTTGTGTATAGGATTCAAGCTAAATAATGTTTTTAGCTGCGCATTAAGAAGAACTTCTTTGTTCTCGTACCTTTCAACGAGGTTGTTCCAGGCCATGTCGAAGCCAGCATTAGTTAAGGGGCATGATTTTACAATATCACGAGCTTCGTTTTGCGTTTTCTTAAGCAAGTGATAAAGTTTTTCAACAGGAGATAATCGTGGATTATTTTTATAAAGGGCAGAGAACATGTCTCTGAAAGTTGGCCAGGAGACATAATCTCCATAAAAAATGTCAGTATCACAAGGTGGTAGGGAGATGTTTGGAATATGTACATCCTGAAATTCGTTGGAATCGTTGGGCTTGCTAGAGAGCTGAGAACTAAGTTCATTTATGATAGACAGACATTTAAGATATGAGTCATAAGCAGAATAATATTTGTTTTGAACTATTTCTAAATCCGCTTGAGGCGCTGTTTCTGGCTCTTTTTCTGACACTTTAGCTTCAAACTGTACTAAAAGGGATTCATATATAGTTCGTACAGAAGTCCATAAGTGAATAATTTCCTCTTTATGGACCGCTAGTGTGTGAACACTGTGTGTGTCCTTAGAGAGTGTTGCAAAATAAGCCGAAAACTGAATGACACGATCAGATGCCCTAATGAAACCGTGTAATTGTGACATGATTTCAGATAATTATTGTTCAAAACAATAGCTCGATAATATTTTAAATGTTTGTTGTAGATGCTAATTAAATTCGAAAAACAAACTATCTCACTCGTTTTGTTTTTATTCAAGTTGAGTCTATTTACATGAAATTGTGCGTTGGGATATGTCGTGCAAAGTCGTTGCACATATAAATATACTTGTATGTATGTATATGAGATGACAAGTTACAATATTTAATATGAATGTTGCGTATTGTATCTTTTTTTTGTTTTTATATTCTTGTAGGTATTTATGCAGAGATTCTTACATAAGTACATATATACATACATATGTTTTCTTTTTCAATCGTCACTTAGTATAGCTGTGAAAAAAAGAGGGGGGTAGATACACAAAGTAGGATTGATCGTATTTAAATTTAAAAACATAATATGCTCTCTTTTTAGATGAGATATTTTTCAATATGTACGAAGGTATTTCATAAATAATTCGAATTCTGACAAATTGAACAATGTTATCTAAGTAAGTTGGTATGTTTCTTTTAGTTATTTCTACAGAATGTTTCTCACCATAATACTTATCATTAATGTTAACTATCTTTATAACATTTGTTTCCAATTGCTTCTCTGTTCAATTTGAAATGTTTAGCAACATTTGATTATTTTGATGTGGTTGTTGTAAACAGAGTGCGAGTTCTCAACAAGAAATATTTTAATGTTAATAACAGAAGTAGAACTCGTTTGCTTTAATTTGAGTGATTTATTCAACGTTGCTAAACTGTATTTTGAAACGATATGTATGTATGTCCAATAACGGGGGTTTTTTTTTATTTTTTGTGCATATGTGCATATGTATGTATGTGCATATGTACATATATTTGTATGGATATAATATTGATCAATTATTAAACTATATGCGTCAATATCGAAATTGAATTATTATTTTTTATACCATTTCGTAGAGCAAAAATATTTAATTTCGTATTACATACCTTTACCCTTTTTTATGTACTTGCACCTTGTTACAAAAACGCCAATTTTGATGGGGCCAAGTATTCCTAGTTTCTACCTACGGACACTTGGGATTTTATGATATACTCACGAGATAATAATTTTCACTTAATTAGAAAAAAATGTATTTTTCCAAATAAAGCAATTTTCTTTGATCCGGTTCGAACAGGACCAACAAATGTTTGGGGGAGTTTGAAGAAAATTGCTATTAGAAAATCTACTTAAAATTGAAATGAAACACCGTGCACGATTAATATGAAAAAACAATTCAATAATTCTTTTATTGTGATACAAAGAAAATGACCTGACTTTGGGGAGATTCACACATCAACTCAAACTAAGAAATGTGCATGATTGGCAGTAGACCAAAGTATAATTCCATAATTTCATGTAGAGATTGACAAGAGAGTAAAGATCAATAAAATATTTAAGTGAGGCTTAATGGAATAAAGATACACTTATGGGCATAATTATAGCATATAGTGAGTTGATCTGAACAAAAGTATTGGTAAGAAAAATTATTGGGGGTTGGTCATACATTTGATTTTGCTACGGTCACCCTGCTGTAAGTGAGTGTGATGGGATAAAAAAATATAAAATTTATTAAAGGCCCAAATACGGCCCTTTAATATTAATCAATCCCAAGGTGCCCGTAGAGAGGTCAGATGTGTCAACGCAATTTCTAGCCAATATTTTTTCGAATAACTGGCTCCGCACCACGTCTCCTCCCATAGAAATTTGATAAAATTAAAAAAAAATTTTAAATCGGATGATTCGAAATGAGTGGAACGTTTTTTCCGTCATGTTCAAAGGGTGGCTCAATTTGTTATCAATTTTCCGCATGCTTTTGCAAATGAGGCAATAAAAGTTTTATAGCGTTAATAATTTACGTCTAAAAGTAGACCGACCTTAATGTTTTCTCTATTTTTCAGCCGTTTATATGTCGTCGACATTTCGTTGATGCTAATAAACTCATCAGTAGAACTAAAATAATACATTTCAAATTTTCCCACCATCACACACAATCTCAGACTCAGGGTGGCCGTAAAGGAGTCTAATACAGGACCATCCCTTAATATATTCTTTTGAAATATTTTTTTCGAACATTTCAATCATATTTTAAAATTTAAAATAATTTTTTTTTGTTATATCGATTGCCAAATTGACCCACCCTAATGTATATATTACTGAAATCGAAATAAATTGCAAAATATTCCATTAACCCATGGCTGGAAACAAGGCACACGTGACTGCATATACAGTTTTCGCAATCTATACAAATTTTCATTTAATTATCTTTTCTTCAGATATTTTTAAAATAAATTGTTAAAAACTAAACATTTGTTTCGCATTTGCTTCAAAACAAAATTAATCAATTTTGTTGAGCATATAAAATGTGCATTAAAAGAATTTAATTAATTACGTATGTATGTATATAAATTTATTTTCCATTGCATAAATTAATTTTACATATGTATTTCTGGGTTGAAAAAAGTTCCGAAAAAGAATTTTGCGTCAACAGAATTTTCAACTCAAAAATAATTTTTTATGTTCAATCAAGCGTTTACAGAATTATAATATGAAAAAAATAACGAAAAATTAAATGGATTTCGATGCATTTGGAGGCCACAAAAGCACAAAGTGTTACCCAAAATATGTTTGCAAGCGAATACATACGAATGTACACATCCGTTGCAGCCACAACTCAAGGCAATGCAAAGATGTTAACACATATTTTCGATTGCAACGAAAACAAGCCGGAGAAAGACTTTTTAACTTGTTCAAAAGAATTATTTCAGGTTTATTTAAACTCGCGTTGCTGGACAATACAATACTTTGCTTAAATTAAATTATATTTCGCTCATTTTACTCAACTTTTTCTCTCATACCATTCTTCTACTTTGCTTAAATTAAATTATATTTCGCTCATTGTACTCAACTTTTCCTCTCATATCACTCTTCTCCAGGCAATAACAAATGCAGCTAAAAAGAATGAGCGAAGTTGGTACAGCCATTCACGCATCAAATTACAAAACTGAAAGTGTTTGTATATGTGAAGTGATGCCGGGAACAAGGAAATTAGGGACTCGTTTTTATATATATGTATGGATGAAAAAGACAGTAATAGACATAAAACATATCAAACTAATTATTAAAAAAAATTTTAATATGAATGTATACACATAGTTGTATTTTCAGTAGTTATTTAAAACACTGCTATTATTCTCCCGATTCTTTATGAGGGACCTCTTTTTTAGATTTTTATTTTTACCGCTGGGTATTTGCTCAGGTATGTGTGCGCTGTGTTTGATGCTCTTGTTCTTTGGTAAATGAATGTTGTTTTACAAATTTATATTTTGTTTATTTTTTTTTTGTTAATTTTTTTTTAAATTTTTTTTTTATATATTTTTTTTTTTAATTTCATTATTGTGGTTGTAGATTTTTCTTACAACTAAAAAAAAACACAAGCACCTGTCTGTTGTGCTTTTACCTCTTCCACTGGGTAAATTACTTGCTGAGTGCTAAAAGATGTGGGAAGAAATGGGTGATAAATTTTGCTAGGAAATAATTTAGTAAATAGTTGTTAGACAAAAACTGAAGAGACAATAATTAGACCACTATTTGGAAGGCAAATCTTGTATGTAGTTCATCATTATACAGAAATTGCATTGTAACAGTTCAGATTGCAGCTTATCTGCAAAGCATTTGTAAAACATGTTACTCGTAAAAGATAAAACGCAACATCGTTTTCTAAGTATTCTCTCCCAGAACCTGTTGTTTAATGTTTTTTCCGTTTGCGTGATACGAGTTTGTAGTCAATTAACATGCCAAGGTATATTGCCTTTGTATCCTAAAGATACAAAATTATTCACCCCATGTATTGGAATGGGGTAAAAATTTGGTATCTTTCTGTTTGTGTATATTACTTTTATATACTTTTACTTTCCAACTGTGGAAACCAGTATATGAAAGCGAAAATTTATGTTTTTTCCTCGAGTACTTTTTCGCGAAACATTTTTTTATTATCAGTTGGGGCCAGCTGTGCACTTGGATCAAAAATATCTTTTGTGCAGCTCTTGTTCCCTATAGACTGAACCCTAGACTATTAGCAAATCTTGTTGCGACCGTGAGTTTGCTGTAACCGAGGTCGTTGGGGTCCAATAATCCAACGCTCAGGTATGTGGTTCTACATCCCTACGCAGAGGGCCATTCGCTAAGAATGTGTTCCGCTGTTTTGTTCTCCTCATTGTAGAATCTGCAGAAATCACTGCTTATCGATTTCAGGTTTTTGAAACTGTAACTTAACTTATAGTGCTCCGTCATTAGCCCAATATATATATATATATATATATATATATATATATATATATGTATATATATATATATATATATATATATATATATATATATATATATATATATATATATATATATATATATATATATATATATATATATATATATATATATATATATATATATATATATATATATATATATATATATATATATATATATATATATATATATATATATATATTGGAGTATTCTTTCTGCCGAGGTTAACAGTACTGGCCGATTTTATTCTGCCGCAATGTATTAATAACCTCTATGCCTGCCTTATGCTTTTTAGGGCCCACTAGTAGTCAGTAAAGCTAACCTTTTTTTTATAGAAAGCTATCCTTAAAACTGTTGTTAGCCACACAGAATGGCTCAGGACCTGAAGAGGACCTTACTGCTCCCATTTTGGCTATACAGTCCGCCCTTTCGACCGTCTCATGTCCTTCGTGACCCGTTAGCCGTATGAGAACTAATCTATTCCTCAAAGATGGAGACCGAAGAAGTTCGTAACATTCTCCAACTAGTCTTGACTAGTCTTGATGGGTAAAATGTTAGCGTTTTTAAAGCTGATTGTCTATTGGAGAGGAAGGCATTCCCTGGCTTAAAACTCTATAGTGTGGACCTCCACCTGCAAACTGTGGCGATCGCTTTCTGAAAGGTGGGCTCTACTATTCCAGTGCCTGTACTGCCAGCCTCCAATGTGGAGCCAGCTGTTATCCTGCTAAGTACGTTATCTTTTCTCCAAGATGAGCTCTCACTAAGAATCCATGTATTAACATACACCATACACCTGTTGTGTGCTTTTACCACTTAAAATTCTGAATTTTACACTACAAATAAAGAGCGCTCACACATATAGTCTGTGTTTGCTTAATAAATTTTTACATTTCTCTGGGACTTTATCAGATTTGTAGTTGGGAAAGGAAACCACAAAAAAGCGTTTAGCAAAAGAGACTTTACAAATAATTAAGATGATTGGCAGCGTAATTATATTCGTTTACTGAAAAGCGCTCCTGCCCTTCATATCCTTGGATATATTCTAATTTGAAATACAAAATAAAAGATACTTTTATACAAAGTTTTTCAATATGAGAAAAACAATTTTATATTTTTTTACATTTTAATTTTAAGTAGTCTTTTCAAAAACAAACTAAATTAAGAGAGTGTTTGATTTTGTTTTCAAATCGGTTGAAATATAAACAAGTAAAGCATTTTTCGGAAATCCTTATTTATTAATTTATTTGTTTTTTTCAATTCAAGATCACTCATTTATGGTGGTGTAAAGGCAATAATTTACTTTTAATTTCTTCATAAATTTCTTTAAGTTTTTAATTAATTTGACTACAATAATTAAGAAAATACCGCCAACATTAAATAGTTTTCAACTAAATCTTGCTAAATTAAAACATAAATATTAAGAAAACTAAAATATTTTTTTCTTTAAAGAAAAAGAAAAAACACAACAAAATGTACAATACAAAAGCAAATAATACACAAGTATTAATTGCTATAACTCGAGCAAGGAAAACAAAATTTGAATTTTTGGGTGGATGAATTCGACCGGAAGATACAGTACAGCATTTAAAAGTTATTCATTAGATGGATGCAGCGCATTTATAGTGATATACCGGAACACGAGAGAAAAAATTTAGGATGTTTTTGTATTTGCTGATATAAAAAGTATTCAATTCAAAAGAATTCATTTTATGTATAATATATATATTGAACTTAAGCTTTTTCTACAAAATAATTGAAACTAAAATACTTCTTAATTTGAACCTTTTAGTCGAACCATACGATTTACAATTGTTAATAATTTTATTGGGCAGAATGGTTGTGCGCTGCTGCTTAAAAACAGTATAAAATTAGTCATGGCCTGGATTCGAAGCGAATTTGGGTGCAGATGAGCGACGTGGTGGTCATGAAATAGCCATTGTATGTACCCCAGCCTTCAACTTCACTTTTCTTGTGTTCTTTCAAAATGTTGATCACTCGAACTTTATCACAAACAATTTTTCTCAATTTGTAGGAAGTAAAAATGGAATTAGAAATAATTTTTATTTATAAAAATTGTTTCAGGATTATTAAACTCTGGTTGTGCAAATTTCTTTACAATTTCTTACAAGCAAGCTTGATGTACACTGACATCCCAAATAATTACGGGTAGGGTATTCGAATACCAAATTCACCAATATCGAAACTAATCAAATCAAAATTATATATGTATGGTGTTGTACATAAACCACAACAACAAAAACAACATAGAATCTATGAACAAATTTTATGAAGCACAACCTCACCAACAAGTGGCGTTAAATAGTTCAAACAAGAATATTAAAGAATTTTTTTTTTTTTTTTTTTTTGCCAAAAACACAACAAGAAAAATTATTTTGTTTTTGCACAAAACATTCAGCAACGATTTCGAAAATTTTTTTAAATATAAGTCTTGTAAGCTGGAAAAAGGCGACAGTTGGTCAGCGATCGCGTAGTGCAAACGAATAGATTTTTAAAGAAAAAAGGAAACAGTTAAAAACTAAAGTGAATTTTAAAATTAAAACTGTTAAAAAAAAAAAATTGAAAAAAGAAAAAAAAATTTAAAAATCAATTTATGAAAATAACAAGAAGTAAGCAAACCTACAAAAAATTTGAGGAAGAAAATTTCATAAACGAAGTAAAAGTTTGTAGTGAAAATAAACGTTGGACACACGCAAACAGGATAATTTATAATAGAACTCAAAGGAGATGTGATAATATTTAAGGCACCCAGTAAACTGTATAATATAAATTAGTTTTATAAAAAAATATGAATAAAAATAAAAAAAATAAATAGTTTATTCGTTAAAATATGTTCCAGCATATTTGAAATCCTTGCGTTGAAATAAGAAATCATTTCAAATTTGTTTTTTCAAGTTGAAACACTGGAAGACTCGTAAATGCACGAATATATATATATACAATTTTAAATATATAATTAAAACATGTAAAAAATCAGTGAATAAAAATAAATAATAAAAAATTTCAATAAAGTTTTCGAAAAAGATCATAAAAAGACTCTTAGAAACATTTAAAATTATTTAAATTCGAATTAAACTTTTCCCAAATTAAAATATTTAAATTCTAAACTAATACTAGCAAAGAAGTTTGTTGAATGAAAGTAAATGAAACTTTAAAACTTTTTAATATGCGTGATGGCGTGTTAATAAAATTTCAATTTGAATCATTTTAATAACACTGTGCTACAAATGAAAAAAAGAAATTAGTGGAAAGTTAAAATATTAAACTAATTTAGTTTGAAAAAAATTTTTTTTCTAAATAATTTTAGCTTTAGTTTAGGTTTTTAATTCAGAATTAATCACATGCTCAAAATTTCATGAAAGGTGCTTTCACTGGACTGATACATAAAAGCTTTTTTGGAATGTCTAAAGTTAGACAATTTTAAACATCTATTAGTGGAGTTATGCGATAAGACTGCGCTAAAATTGGGTTTTTTTTTGCATCAAGCTGGCTTTAGCCGGATAAGATAAATTTGAGTTACTGACTGCAACATAAAAAGGACAACTAGTGAAAAGCTCAAACAACTTGCGCCAGGCTAAATTCCATTTCAAATATGTAAAACCTTTAAGCAGTTTCTTACCACATAATTGTCACAAATACCAATAGTTCATATAAATAAAAAACTCTCCTTAAAAAACTTTCAACAGCTAGAATATATAATTGGCAAATAGCGAAACAAAAAACAGATTTTAGATTCTTAATAAAAACTTTAAATTGTGAAACAAAGCAAACAATATTATTAAAATCCGTACAAATGATTGAACATACGATCTCAAGACTTGAAGTAATGAATGTTCTTATATGCACAAAAATTAAAAAATAAATCTTTTTCTTACTTGAAAATAAGTTTCGACCCTGTAACATACAATGGCTGTGTTACAAGTAAACTCCACGCTCACAGTATATTTAATTAGTATATTTATTTAAAAAAGTGGTAAATTGGAAACTACTGTGTTCGTTGGTGGGAAGTACGTTACTTAATAAACGGCTAACATATGTTACATAATACTCATATTATATAATTTTCTATTTTAATAAATATAACTATTATAAATACACAACGAGTCACTTAAAAAATGTAAAAGAAATCCTTTCCAGTTGATATATTTGTTCTTTTTAAAAAAGTACTCACATATTTTTGTTTGAGGTTATGGCAAAGCCAAAATTTTGAATACTTAATTTAAAGTTTCGAAAATCGCAGAAATTCTCGAATTTCTTTCATATTAAAGTTTAAACAAAAGCTTTTCAAAATACGTTTTCTTATTTGTAGTACAGTGTTGCATAATCTTTGAGAAATAAAAAAAAAAAAAAAAATACTATTACACGATAAAAGTACTAAAAACTTTGGCAAAGAATAAAACTTATTTTAACTATTGAGAAGAAAAAAGGAAATATAAGCAAAGAAAATGATTTGCCCTAAGCGTACCAGCGAACTATTGGAACTGCACTTGGAACCGCTGAAAGATAAAGATCCCGCTTGGGAAATACAGATGTCGAAAATTGCTGGACGTGGCGTATTCGCCACCCGGAACTTAAAACGAGGTGATGTTATATTCCGTGATATACCGCTATTGATTGGACCAGCCGCCCGTAAAGAAGATACGTTGAACTCCTGCTCGGTGTGCTTTAAAATGTTGCCGGACACCAAATTTATGTGTCGCAA